>CM073125.1:12119406-13319406 GCA_037039145.1 Fundulus diaphanus
TGTCTTTTTAAATTACCCTTCAATGAGTTTATGTACCGCACATCAAAACCATGACTCAAACTCACAGGATGAGCTGCTTCATCCTTCGGTTTTATTTTTAATCTCTGTGGCCTCATTGTGGTGTGCATATAGCGAATAAAAAAAAGTCTTTGGTTATCAAGAGAACATTAAAGTAATACATCCTATACAGACATAATTGTAAGCATATTATCAAAGACTGAGAAAATCTAAGTGTTAAAACCATCATCAACAGGTTTTAAACAGAAAAGCAGCTAAACAACCACTATAACCTTTTGCAAAATTAAATTATGATTAAAACAAATTAGATTCTGATTCGGTATCTGATCGGACTGGAGTAAACACGTCCCTTCTGTCAGGTGAATGTTGTTTATAATGTTTAGTTTCACTTGCAATACTTTTCTTTATACAAATGTGCACTTTTGAGACACTTTTAAACTTGGGATGTAAACAGTTTTGTTTACATCCCAAGTTTAAACTGTCCGGTTTACAAGTCTGCAATTTGTTTGCACTTTGTGTTTAATGTGAAGAGAAAAAAATAAAATACATGTGCATTTTGCAACACAGTTGAGCCACTTTCATTACTGAAAGAGCAGATTGAATCGAACTTAATCAAAATTATCCAGCCCTATAAATCCCTGAATGGCTTAGCACCTAAATACATCACAGACTTGTTATCAGTGCATCAACCCTCCAGACCACTCAGGTCTTCTGGCTCCAGCCTACTCTGCATACCTAGAACCAGAACCAAATACGGAGAAGCAGCATTTAGTTCCTATGCTCCACTTATCTGGAACAAACTTCCAGAAAACTGTAAAAGTGTTGAAAGACTGAGTTCCTTTAAATCAAGGTTAAAAACACATTTGTTTAGGATTGCCTTCGACTGTTCTAATTAAACTGTTTTACTGAAACATCATTAGTTCAACGTTGTAGTCCAACTGTTAATATTTGCTTTTAGTTTGTATTTTCCCATGTTTTATTTTGTTTCTACATTTTATTCCAACTTGCTTTTATTCTGTTTTATTTTCCTATATTTTAATCATGTAAAGCACGTTGCATTGTCTTTGTACTGAAATGTGCTGTAGAAATAAATTTGCCTTGCCTTGCAAATAACTGGATGGCTGCATCTCTAAAATAAATCAGGAACTCCTGCACAATTTATTTTTCAATTCAAGTTCAGAAATGTTTTATTTATCCTAAAGGGAAATTAAATTTGATGTAGCTCATTTAGTCAAGGAGTTATTATAGATTAGATTAAATTTGTTTTCATATATTTTGTCTTAGTCAGAGCTATGCTGTGACAGTATGTTATGAGCAAACAGTAGCATATTGCTGCACTACACAATAACACTTATCTTAAGGTTAGTCCAGTTGTTCTCCACACTGATCATCAGGGCCCACTGCCCCTCAAAATTTGGGCCATCAAACACAATTCAAATGGTTGCATTATGTCCTCAGTATGCCATGTCACTCTTTCAGAAGCCTGTTAATCCTTGCTGTGGCAGAACTGATGTCATTAACTTAGATCAGCTGTGCCACAGCAATTAAAGGCCTGAAATATACAGGACAGTGGGTCGTTAGTACCAAGGTCGAGAATAAGCATATAAAAACAAAGGTGGTTTATGATTTAATAAAAAAAGTACTGAAAAGGGTACAACTCCACAGTCTATTCATTGTCTAATGTTCCTAGCTAAATAAATATACTTTTGCATTGCACAAAATTTTGCTTGTCACTTTTTTTTTTTTTTTTTTGCGGCTTCTAGTGGCTCGCTTTTTTTATTGACAGTAGGCTGACAGGAAAGGGGTGGAAGAAGGGGAGAGACATGCGGCAAAGGACCGCGGGTCGGATTCGAACCCGGGTCGAATCCGAATCCGCGGAAAGGCCTCCAAACATGGGTTGTGCTACCCGCTACGCAACGAGCGCGCCCTGCTTGTCACATTTTTTTTTTTTTTTTTACAGCATTTGGTTCTTATCACAATCATGAAAATTAACAGAGGACTGAACTTCCATTAACCTCAGTTGCAGCTGATGTGTCATACTTTCATACTTTTTCAACCTAGGTAACAATGATATCTACAACATAAGAAGAAAGCACTAGTTAAAGAAAAATGCCTCAGAAAATGCCTCTTTCTCTCTCCTGACTTTACGGCGTTTACGTCAGCAGAGGGAAAATAGAATTTGGGCCGAGATTTTTATTTGCAAGATTAAATTATATATATATATATATATATATATATATATATATATATATATATATATATATATATATATATATATATATAATTGGGGTTGGTGTGGGAAACGGAAGGGGGTGCGCGGCTAAAAGAATTTGGGAACCCCAGCTCTATGCCATTCCACTTTGCCCACCGCACCACTTCGCCAGTCTCGCAACGCTTTGGCCCTGATCTCGCCCCTCTATAAGGATAACATTGATATGTACCACTTTTTCCACCATTTTAGTGTTCAGTGTGAACGCTTAAATGTTTAGGTTCATTTAAATTAACCTAAACATTTAAATCTACCGCTTTTTCGCCATTTTTTGTGTTCGCTACCTTTAGTAGTCACATGTGCTCTACACAAGCTAGCTTTAGCTCATTAGCTATGCCTTAAATAGCAAGTGCTGCGTAAAAATATATGCCAGTCACATTTCAAAAGATCAACAAAACTTTATAACGTTTTACCTTGCTTGAGTTCAAATCACTTTAACAAAGACTTACCTAGATACTTTTCCACATCCAGCCAAGTTGCAGTGCTGTATAATTGCAAAACCATCTTCGTGTTCTTATTCTGCTGCTGCTTCTTATTCTTCTTCTTTAGATTTTAACGGCAGCTTGCATCCATTATTGTTGCACTACTGCCGTCTATTAGATCCTAATATCTATTCCTCAAATTCTCATAATGATCCCTGTATTTTTTTTTAAAATGACAAATCTTCTTTTCCCCTCAATATTATTTAACTGATCAACCACATTCTCAAAATTTCAATTCCCTATTAAAACCTAATTCCGTTTTTAATAATCTTCTTTGATTTACATATTTTATAGAACTAATAAAAGCATGTTCCATTGTTTCTACAGTATCACACCAACTACAAAAACCAGTAAGATGTTTCCCCATCTTAAAAAGAGTTCCATTTAAAAAAACTGTGACCGGTTCTTATTCTATTTATAATTATCTCCTCCCTCCTGTTTATTCTTCTAATCCTTACTACATCAACTGTACTTTGTATCCTATACAAATGCCTTCCATTTATTTCATTATCCCACCTAATTTTCCATATCTTCTTGCTTTCTCTCCAAACTATACTTTTGCCTTCAGATTTAGATAACTGGCATATCAATATCTTCTGTTTTAATAGCTTCCTTAGCCAACCTATCTGCTCTTTCATTACCCAAAATACCTACTTGAGAAGGAGTCCAAAATAATATAATATTTTTATTTTGTTCACATATTCTATGATGAACAGCCATAACCTCATATAATATATTTTGATGATTATTTGTACATCCCTTTTCGATACTCAACAATGCAGATAATGAATCACTACAAATTATTATTTTATTTATATTAGTATCCTCCACCCATTCTAAAGCTAATAATATAGCACATAATTCTACTGCATATATACTGAGATAATTAGATGTTCTTTTTGAAATATAAATTTTTAATTCAGGAATCACTATGCTGCTGCTTCTTCTTCTTCTTCAAAACGTTTTTGGTGTGCATTACTGCCACCACTGGTGAGGAGTGTGGGTCAGAATGGCAATATACGTATTTATATATATTTAAAATAATAAATAAATACTAAATCCTCCAACTTAATCCTGTTCTTGTTAGATATTTTAATAAATATTGATAAAACATTTTTTCTTATGTAGATTTGAATTAAATTAAGTGTGCCTACTATGTGGATATTTTCTTTAATACATCAATAGTGCTGTGCCATTTTAATGAACAATGCTGCAGATAATACATGTTTTTATTGTTTACTCTCTGTGACAGTTTACATTTGGACTTGTAATTCAGTGCATCAGAATTTCAGGAATGACCTGTAGAGTTAAATGCCACGAAGCTGTGGAATGTAACTTTTACAAAAATGTTTATAAATACACCCCATTCTCCTCAATAGATTATCCTCTCTTGGTATCTCTCACACCCCTCTTGGCTGGTTCCGTTCTTATCTCTCCAACCGCACTCAGTTTATTCAACTCAAATCTTTCACATCGCACCCTTTCCCTGTCACTACTGGTGTCCCTCAAGGCTCAGTTCTTGGCCCCCTCCTTTTCATCACCTACCTCCTTCCCCTTGGCAGTATTTTTCGCAAATTCAACATTAATTTTCATTGTTACGCGGATGACACCCAGCTTTATTTATCCAGCAAACCCACTTCCTCACTCCCCCCCCCCTTGTCCCTTACTAACTGCTTACTTGAAATTAAAAACTGGTTCACCTTAAACTTCCTTAAACTAAACAGTGATAAAACCGAACTCCTCTTTGTCGCCACCAAATCCACCCTATCCAAAATCAATAGTTTCTTACTACCCATTGTCAACTCCTTGGTCTCCCCCTCCCCTCAGGTCAAGAGTCTGGGTGTCATCCTCGACTCCTCCCTATCCTTTCAGTCACACATAAATAATGTTAGCCGGTCTGCATACTTCCACCTATGCAACATTAACCGCCTCCGTTCCTCCCTTACAACGCACAGTGCCTCTGTCCTTATCCACAGCCTCATTACCTCCTGTCTTGATTATTGTATTTCTCTTCTTTTCGGTCTCCCTCATAAATCCCTCCATAAACTCCAATTTCTTCAGAACTCAGCAGCTCGTGTCATCACCAGAACCCCTTCTTTTCATCATATTTCCCCTGTCCTTCAGCTACTCCATTGGCTCCCAGTTCAATTTAGAATACAATTTAAAATCCTTCTATATACTTTCAAAGCCATCCATAACCTTGCTCCTCCATATATATCAGACATCCTTCACATCGCCACCTCCTCCCGCTCCCTCAGATCCTCCTCCTCCATCCACCTCACTGTACCCCCAGCTCGACTCGTCACCATGGGGAGCAGAGCCTTTAGCCGCTCTGCTCCCCAGCTCTGGAACTCACTCCCACCTGACCTCCGCAGAATTGACTCTCTCCCCTTATTCAAAACTAGACTCAAAACCCACGTGTGCAGCTCGCTTATTTGTAAATACACTGCTCTTGTCCCTCTTCATAACTGTTTTTATGTTCCTGCATTTGTATTTTTGTATTTTTATTTTTATTGTCTGTAAAGTGACCTTGAGTGTCAAGAAAGGTGCTGTTAAATAAAATGTATTATTATTATTATAAAATATTTGTTCAAACTGTCACCATGTTGTGACAGTATGAGACAGATAATCTATGATAACATCGATCGCTTCCATCTTCTCGCTGAGCTTCTTTTGCCATCTGAAGAAAAAACAGCGCCACTCAGATGGCGATTGACAGTGCTAAGACCCCTGGCTCTGATTGGTTGTTTCTAGGTAGCACTGGGAAATGGCAGAGGAACTCGATTGTGTGTCTCATAGCATACTGTCACGACATAGTGACGGTTTCAACAAATAGATAAAAAAATATGTTGTTATAAAATGTACATACTGCAGCTTTAAGCAAAATAAGAGGGATGTTTATTCCTTTGAAAGTTTTTCATTTAACAACAAGCAAAACCTGTTTTAACTTCAGTAAACATATTCAAGTAAAGGTTGTCTGGCCGAAAAAAGGGGCATTAGACACACCAACACTGATCATTTCCACTGTCATTTCAATCTGAAAAACTCACACACAGAGAAAAGACAATTAGAAGAATTTTATTGATACAATAATTTAAGACTTTGGCGCTCAGACCTCGGCAGGAAACATTAACGCTGAATTATACTTTAATATAGAGCATTTTGTGGCGTTTTTGAACAAATTTAAACAGTGAGAAAAGGGCAGAAGGGGCCATCTGTTCGCGCGATGGAAATAGAACAGGAGCCTTTACCTTTAGAATGTTTCAAGAATAAATTGTAATGATCTATATTAAAACGAAGATCTGAAAGAGACAAATCTCTGGAAGGATCAAAGTGACTATTAGTTGAAGTGAATTCTCCTAGTCTCAGAAAGCCATAGAAAGCCAATAAGAAGATACTGGATAGAGACTTGACATAGGATGAGTAGGTGCTTGACGAGAGTGAGGACAAAAGTTTTCTAAGGATCGGAAAGGTTATTGGCTTACGCGAATCAGACGCACATAAAGAATGTTTTGCCAAACCTTTGAGGAGGAGCTTAATGGAGTGGTTTGTGAAAAGACTAGGAGAATTAGGGTTATAGCATTTTGAAAAGAAATTGATACCAGCTAATAAGCTGCGAATATAAGAAAGTTTAAAACTGCGTTTGTCGAAGCAGTAAAAAATGAAAGCCATAACAGAAGTAATGAGTAATGGATATAAAGGTATGTTGAGACTTGAACAAAATTTTTCAAACAATTGCCAAGCGAAATTATAGGTTCTGAGAGTAGAAGGAGCTAAACCTGATTTCATGTAAAAACTGGAGGAAAGTAAGTATGAATGGAGAGTGTGAGTTAATTGAGGATGAGTTCCTCTAGAGGAGGAACAGGGGTCGGATGGAGATCGGCTGTAGGACGAAGATGGCGGAAATTCTGGAATTTGAAACGAGAGAGCATCAGCAGCAGAATTAGAATGGCCGGGAACGTGACGAGCTGAGATAATAAAGTTATTTGTGACTGCTTGCCAGGTTATGCTTCTGATGAATGGCATGAGAGACTGGGAGGAGGAGCGACCTTTATTAATGGCATTACCAACTGCAATGTTGTCGCAGTAAGCGGATATGCGCTTTATTTTCCAAAGCGGGCCCCACAGACGGCAAGCTACGGCTATTGGGTAAACCTCACATAGAGCAGATGATTGAGAGTTGATGAAGGGAGAAGGCCACGGACCTGAAAACCAACTATCTTGAAAGAATCCCCCAAAACCTACGGATGGGGCAGCATCCGTAAAAAATAGAAGCATGTCTGCAGACTGAATAATGTCATCGTAGAAAAAATATTTGCCGTTCCAGTCAAGAAGCAGTCTAGCCCAAAAGGAAAGATCAGAACGGCAGGAGGGAACGGAATTAGCCAGATGAAGCAGCCGGGAAATGAAAGAGCGACCCTGGGGGATGATGTCCATCGCAAAATTGAGGTGACCAAGCAAGGAGAGCAACTGACGTTTAGAAATAACTGATGCAGAACTATAGGACTGGGAAATCTCGCGAATTCGGGACAGCTTGTCTGCGGGCAGGGATGCCATCATGGCCACTGAGTCGAGGTCAATGCCTAAAAACTAAATTTTTGTTGCGGGGCCAACAGTTTTCTCTTCGGACAGGGGAACGCCAAGACGGGAAAAGAGCCTTTTCAGTTTGAGAAGTGACAAACTGGGACAGGTGGAGGGAGGATCTATAAGGAGAAAATCATACAGAAGATGAAGAATGCATGGAAGATGAGTGACATTAAGGAGAATCCAACACAGAGCTTATGAGATTTTTTCAAACAGACAGGGACTACTCCTGCAACCGAATGTCAGACGGACGGCAAAATAGAACAGAGACTTCCATCTAGCACCGAATAGGTGCCACTGAGAGGGGTGAATGGGAACAATTTTGAAAGCGTCAGAAATATCGGCTTTAGCTAGCCAGGCCCCATGGCCGGTGAGTTTGATCAAAGATATTGTAGTATTTGCGGGTAGCTACTCCAAGAGGGCTAACACGGAAAGGAGCAAAGGGAGAGGTTTTGAAAGGACCAATCATGAAACCCTTGGAAACTTCTTTGTGAAATAATTGATCAATGATGTCTGGTTCTCTCAGAGCGGATTGACGAGAGTGAGGACAAAAGTCCTCACTCTCGTGAGATTAGGAGAGACGTGGGTGAGGGAGGGGGCGTTGTAAACTCCGACAAGAAATCCCTGAGATAGACCGGTAAGAATGAAATTTACAAAAGTACGGTCAGGATGATGGAGGAGACAAACCGTCAATTCGGATATGATAATAGGGGTGGAACGATGACGGGCTATTAAGGTCTGGAGGTACGATTTTTGATGAAAGTCCACAGCGGGGACAGACTGATTTTGGATGTGCATCCTGCACTGGCTGCAAACATGAAGAAAAGTACATTTAGGGAAAGTGCAGAAACTTTCATTAAAATTATTACAAATAGGTCTGGAATTAAATACCTGAATTTTTCTACCTCTGCGATCTGTATCCTGGAATATACGTTTACCTGAATAGGGAAGGGGCAGGAACAGAAAGCATAATAAGCGAAACGCATGCAAATGAGAAATTTATGAATGGAAACATGGTGGGACACATCTTACCTAGAGCTGGCCCGGGGCGGGCATTAGTAAGTTTGAATGTGGGAAGGGGAGGGAGGAGATCCGACTGCGAAGTTGGCGGCAGAGATGACGTGGCAGTGTGGGGGTTCTCCAAGGCTTGGAGGCGTGCAGACGGAGTTGAGACGGATTGGTTATGAGAGTCCAGGGTGGAGCAGAGGGAGGTCGAAAGCTGATCAACAGCAGAAGGATTCGTGAAGGACGGTGCCGCTGTGGATCGAGAAGCCACCATTACTGGGACAGCTGAAGAAGGACCTTGGTTTGCAACGGAACAATGAGAGGGACCAGGCGCATCGGCGGCTGGAGCTGGGGTAGAGCTGGGACATCCTCTGCTGCGCTTGGCGGGGGAGCGGAGGATTTGCATGTTCGCTTGCGACCAGGAATCGGAGCAGACGGAAGAGCGGATGGCAGGGGAGATGGAGATTAGTCGCCACGAGGCAGGAGGGAGATTAGCTGATAAAGCTGAGCGGAGTCTATGTCGGAGCTGGGCAAGATACCCCTGGAGCGTAACGCGGAGGATGGAGATGAATGAGCGGCTAGACGGGTGCTCCTCCGAGCAGGAGGATTTGGAGATGGGTTGGTTTCGTCTTGATTAAAGAACAGGGACCCGGCAGGGTCATCTGATTTGAAATCCAACATCGCGCAATGCTGCTTGCGCTTGCTGGGTAGCTGGCTGAGACGTGGATTTGAAGTTGCTTTTAAGATGAACACAGGATGGTGATTGGGCTTTGTGGAGGTGCGGTTCGAAGCTGATTGCCTTGCATCGGAGGCGGATCAGCCTCTGATTGGATGGAGGTAAGCAAAGAGTTTCTTCAATTGAACTTCCGCTTAAGCTTCATTTCAATTCCAGTTTGTCATCAACTCCGCAGTTAATAAATACTGTATATTCAAACTTGTAATGAGTCATCAACAGTAAACAATTTTTAAATTTCCTGACACCATTTTTAAATCTTGTAACCGAAAGTCTACTAATAACAATTAAACTAATAACTAATAAGATGAGATATACTTTATTGATCTCACAGTGGAGAAATTCACTTGTCACATCGGCTCAATAATCAAAAGAAGGTGCCAAAAGGAGGAAAAGGTGCATGAGGTGTATATACAGTGCATCCACATATATACTGTGGATCGAGAGAAAAAAAAAGAAATAAAGCAGAGATTTAAAATGACTTATGTACATTTATGTGACTTATATGGATTTGGCATTGTGCATTAAAGTGGTACCAGGTAAAGAACAACAGTGAGGTTGCTGAAGTCTGTTATTTAACAGGATTATTAATAACTAACTAATAAACTACAAACAAATAGACTAATGAACAAAAAAGCCCATGAAATTTAACGCAGAAAAAGTATAGCATGACCGCTTTACTTTTTCATGACTGTGTCAAAGAAAATCCTGTCAAAATCAGTTTTTACCCATACATTTTTTTAAGATGTTAATAATGTATGGGTAATCCAAGATGGCACCGCGGACGGCAGCCACGGTGTGTTGGTGCGCACTTTCACTGAAGCTCTTTCACCAGAGAAGAACTCGTGAACATTAGGGCTACATCACCAGAGGATTTATTCCCTACTTTTCTTCTCCCTACGCTGGAAATTTTGGACATTCTGGTCAGAGGTGCGCTCACCTTTGCTCACGCCGGAGGAGAGGGAAACGCACTAGTGCGCTGGTGCGTCACCGCCAGCGCGGACTCCGCTCACCGCTACCGGGCATAATCCTGTCCAACGTGTGTTCCCTGTCCAACAAACTACACAAACTGAAACTGATGCTGGACAAAAACAGGGACTTCTCTTCATCTGCTGTTTTTTGCTTCACGGAGACGTGGCTGAGTGGATTAATTCCGGACTCCGCGCTGCAGCTGGACGGCTTCCACCTTCACAGAGCCGACCGCGACACACATCTTTCCGGCAAGGCAACAGGTGGAGGGATCTGTTTTTACATCAACAGAGGCTGGTGCAACGATGTGGCAGTGATCCAGCAGCACTGTTCTCCTGACCTGGAATCCTTCATCATAAACTGTAAGCCTTTTTATTCACCCCGCAAGTTTGCTTCATTCATTCTGGTCGGTGTTTACATCGCGCCGCATGCAAACATGCAGGTCGCTCAGCGCACGCTCGCAGACCAGATACTGAGCGTGGAGCAGAGAAATCCGGACTCCTTAGTTATTGTTCTTGGTGACTTTAACAAAGGAAACCTCACTCATGAACTTCCTAAATATAAGCAGTTTATTAAATTCCCGACCAGAGAGGACAGCATTCTGGATCACTGTTACACCACAGTGAGAGATGCTTATCCCGCCGTCCCCCGTGCTGCACTGGGCCAATCTGACCATGTCATGGTTCACCTGATTCCTGCTTACAGGCAGAAACTAAAGCTCTGCAAACCTGCAGTGAGGACATCAAAGAAGTGGACCAGTGAGGCTGTGGAAGATCTTCAGGTGTGTTTGGACTCTACTGACTGGGACGTTTTCAGGACTGCTACCAACAGTCTGGATGAGTTCACAGAGGCTGTGACATAATATATCAGCTCCTGTGAGGACTGCTGTGTTCCATCACAAACCAGGGTGTGTTACAATAATGACAAACCCTGGTTCACAGCAAAACTCAGAAAGCTAAGGCTGGAGAAGGAAAATGCTTTCAAAAGTGGGGACAAATGCAGATTCAAAGATGCAAAATACATGTTTAGCAAGGCGGTGAAAGAGGCTAAACGACTGTACTCTGAGAAGAGTTTTCAGCCAACGACACTGCTTCTGTCTGGAAAGAGCTTAGGCAGATAACAAATTACAAACCTAAAGCCCCCCACTCCATGAACGACCGACAGTTAGCAAACGACCTGAACAACTTCTACTGTTGTTTCGACAGACAAAGGGACAGTCCTGCATCCACCCCCCACGACACCACCCAACAGATCACCTCCACCTCCTCCTCAGTGGCAACTCTTTCCATACATGAGAGAGATGTTAACAAACTCTTCAGAAGACAGAACCCCCGGAAAGCTGCTGGATCAGACTCTGTCTCTCCTTCCACCTTGAAGCACTGTGCTGATCAGCTGTCTCCAGTGTTCACAGACATTTTTAACACCTCACTGGCGACATGCCACGTGCCAGCCTGCTTCAAATCCTCCACCATCATCCCTGTTCCCAAGAAGCCAAGGACCACAGGACTTAATGACTTTAGACCCGTCGCTCTGACCTCTGTGGTTATGAAGTCCTTTGAGCGCCTTGTGCTTTCACACCTAAAAGAAATCACCGACCCCCTCCTGGACCCCCAACAGTTTGCCTACAGAGCCAACAGGTCTGCAGACGACGCTGTCAACCTGGCCCTTCACCACATCCTCCAGCACCTGGACTCTGCAGGAACCTACGGCAGCATCCTGTTTGTGGATTTCAGCTCAGCCTTCAACACAATCATCCCAGCTCTGCTTCAGGAGAAGCTCTCCCAGCTGAACGTGCCCGACTCCACCTGCAGGTGGATCACAGACTTCCTGTCTGACAGGAAGCAACACGTGAAGCTGGGAAAACATGACTCTGACTCACAGCTCATCAGCACTGGTTCCCCCCAGGGCTGTGTTCTTTCTCCTCTGCTCTTCTCCCTGTACACCAACAGCTGCACCTCCAGTCATCAGTCTGTCAAGCTCCTGAAGTTCGCGGACGACACCACTCTCATCGGACTTATCTCTGATGGTGACGAGTCCGCCTACAGGTGGGAGGCTGACCATCTGGCGACCTGGTGCAGGGAGAACAACCTGGAGCTCAACACTGTAAAAACAGTGGAGATGGTTGTGGACTTCAGGAAGAACTCAGCCCCAGCTTCCCCCATCACCCTCTGTGACTCCACAATCGACACTGTGGAGTCTTTCCGCTTCCTGGGAACTATCATCTCCCAGGACCTAAAGTGGGAGCTGAACATCAACTCCCTCACCAAGAAAGCCCAGCAGAGGATGTACTTCCTGCGGCAGCTGAAGAAATTCAACCTGCCAAGGACAATGATGGTGCAGTTCTACTCCTCCATCATTGAGTCCATCCTCACCTCCTCCATCACCATCTGGTACGCTGGTGCCACCGCTAAGGACAAGGGCAGACTGCAGCGTGTCATCAGGTCTGCAGAGAAGGTGATTGGCTGCAATCTGCCATCCCTCCAGGACCTGTACGCCTCCAGGACTCTGAGGCATGCAGGGAAGATCGTAGCTGATCCCTCGCACCCCAGTCATAGACTATTTCAGTCACTTCCTTCTGGCAGGAGGCTGCGGTCCACCAGGACCAGAACCTCACGCCACAAGAACAGTTTCTTCCCATCTGCTACCGGCCTTATGAACAAGTCCAAGAGTCGCCGTGACACTGGACACTGCCTCTCTCCCCCGTTCAGGACTTACAAGCTTCTGCGTTATATTAACACACAGTTTACTGGGTGTATATAGCTTCTGTATATATATCCATTTTATCTTATTTCATTTTATTTTTTGTCTGCACCATCAACACCAAGTCAAATTACTTGTAAGCAGGGCTTTGAACCGATTTTTTTCCCAATCGGTTCGTTCCGAACAGAAACGGAATTATAACGTTTCCGGTTATGAGTTCCACCAATAAATTGACGTTCCCAAACCGGTTAGAACAAAAAAATACTGTTCCCGGAACGGTTAATTTCGTTCCTGTCAGCTGTTTAATGCTATAGAATTATGTCACATCTTTCTCATCCAGCTTAAACGAATAAAAGAATAGCTAGTTATCTGTGCATTAGGCAAACAGAGGTGTTGGCGCCATTTAGCAGTGTTTCCTGCAGGAATTTGTTTAGGCGAGGCGGTGAGTAGACTGACTGACCGAGCGGGGGGTGCGCGGAAGAAGACAAGTTTTGCGCGGACCACTCGTGGAGCAGGGGGGCTGTTTGTTCCCTGCCAATCAAGCAACAAACAACCGCGTGTTAACGTCAAATAAACATTTTTTTTTTTTGGAATGTTAGCGAGGCAGTAGCGTGAGTTTGGCGAGGCTGCCGCCTCGCAAAGATAGCGCTGCGGGAAACACTGCATTTAGCCAAATATTCGCTAGTCCATCATTAACGTGGATTTGACAAATATAGCTATTGATATTGTGTTTGGAATGAGCGTTTTACTTAACGATGGATCGTAATTTACCTCTTATTTAAGATGTGTAGCTCTAGTAGAGACACCGCTCTCTCTCCATTCAGTCAGCGAATGTGTGATGTGATCACACAGGAAGTGAACCTCAGCCGTCACGTAATGTAACGTGCGCAGGAAAATAATTACTTTTTTTTTTTAGTTAATTAGGCAACAGAACTTTGAGGAACGAAATAAAACCGGTATTAACCGGTTACCATTATTTTTAAATAAGTGTTCCAGTTCCAGAACATAAAAAATAATAACGTTTCCGGTTTCGTTTCTGTTCCCTGTAAAATACAAAAAGTTCCCGGTTTTCGTTTTCGTTCCTTGAACCGGTTCAAAGCCCTGCTTGTAAGTGCAAACCTACTTGGCAATAAACTTGATTCTGATTCTGATGACATTTGCATTTCATTTTCATTCTGTTTCATTAATATTCAACAAGTTGTTGTCCACAAAGTGTCATTAAACTGAATACATAAATTTATTTCTCTTCAGTGACGAAGTCTGAAAGGTAACATTTCACCAATTGATGTGATCAGAAGCCAGGAAGACTCTGAACGTTACCTGACTATGGAAACACTTCCTTCAGTGGGATAATAATCCTGCAGCAGTGGTTTAGCTGTACTAGGTACACTCCAAAGCCTCTATTTGCCATCAGCTCTCAGATAGCTTTCAGATCAGAGATGATACTCTGAAGTTTTTCCTGTATTAATTGATTTAGTGACCTATGCACGTCAGCACCAAGTGGTCAGGTGTGTGTAAATTTTCAAAATGACAGATGGTCATCAGAATTTTCCGTCAACGTTTCAAACTCCCCGTTAAAGACAGGAAATATTGACATAAATGTAACATGTAACACAACACATTATAAAAATGTAGTGAAGTAGAAAATACAGATACTTAATTTAAAAATCTAGAGGAGTAGAAGTTGAAAGTACTCACAATTAATTCTACTTAAGTACAGATACCTGAAAAATGTACTTAAATACAGTAACAGTACTTGTACTTCGTTAAATCCCACCACTCCAAATCATTTACCAGGTTTCTTGATAAATTAATTATTTATCCACTTGCTTGGAGTTTCACAATAGTGATTAAAAAAATTATTACAGGACTCATTTCCTAAGTGACAAATTTCTATTGTATATGGGATTGTGTAGAGCAGCCCCCCGCCCCCACCTGGGCTCTTCAGATCACCTTTCCGTGATGCTATTCCCAGCATACAGGCCCCTGCTGATCAGAGCTAAACCAACAGCGAGGCAGGTGAGGGTGTGGACTGAGGGAGCAATGGAGGCGCTCCAGGACTGTTTTGAGTGCTCTGACTGGAACATGTTCAAAGCTGCTGCAACTTATGAGGACAAGATCAACATTGATGAGTACGCCATGACTGTGTCAGCCTACATCAACAAATGCATTGAGGACGTCAGCACCACCAAGACCATCATCACCCGAGCCAACCAACGACCCTGGATTACTGCGGAGGTCCGTCAAGCGCTGAAAGCACGGAACTCAGCCTTCAAGTCTGGTGACAAGGAGGCACTGAGGACAGCGAGAGCCAACTTGAACCGTGCCATCAGGCTAGCAAAGCGGAACCACAGTCAGAAAATCCAGGAGCTTTTCCATGACGCCAGCAACACCAGGAGCATGTGGAAAGGCATCCGGGCGATCACAGAATACAACACCCCCTCCCCCCCGGTGGGTGAAGTTGATGCTGACTTCCTCAATGGACTAAATAACTTCTTTGGGAGGTTTGAGGCACTAAACAGCACACCAGCAGTGAAGGCTGTTCCCCATCAGGAAGAGGAGGTCCTCTGCCTTGACACCGCCGACGTGTGGAAGACTCTGAGGAGAGTCAACCCGCGGAAGGCCCCAGGCCCCGACAACATACCTGGGCAGGTGCTCAAGGAGTGTGCAGGTCAGCTGGCTGGTGTCCTCACAGACATTTTTAACACCTCATTGGACCAAGCCATAGTGCCAGCATGCTTCAAGTCTGCCTCCATCATTCCGGTGCCAAAGAAACCTCAAGTCACCTGTTTCAACTGACTCCCATCATGATGAAGTGCTTTGAAAGGCTGGTAAAGGAACACATCGTCTCCAGTCTCCCCCCAACACTCGACCCGTTCCAGTTTGCCTACCGACAGAACCGCTCCACTGAGGACGCCATCTCCTCTGCTCTTCACCTGAGCCTGGCACACCTGGAGGAGAAGAACACGCACGTGCGGATGCTGTTCCTGGACTTCAGTTCAGCGTTCAACACCATCATCCCACAACATCTGGTGGCAAAACTGGAGCATCTGGGCTTCAACACACCCCTACGAAACTGGCTGCTAGACTTCCTCACCAACAGACCTCAGTCAGTCCGGGTCGGACAGAACACCTCTGATGTCATCACCCTCAGCACGGGCTCCCCTCAGGGCTGCGTCCTGAGCCCCCTGCTGTTCACCCTGATGACACACGACTGCGTCCCCAGGTTCACCACCAATCACATCGTGAAGTTTGCAGACGACACAACGGTGGTGGGCCTGATCAGAGACGACAACGACCAGGACTACAGAGAGGAGGTGGAGCAGCTGGTGGGCTGGTGCAGAGACAACAGCCTGATCCTGAACGTGGAGAAGACGAAGGAGATCATCGTCGACTTCAGGAAAAACCGGCCTCACCAGGCTCCACTGCTCATCAACAACTCAGCGGTGGAGGTGGTCAGCAGCACCAAGTTCCTGGGGGTGCACATCACGGACAACCTCACCTGGACTGTGAACACCACGTCACTGGTGAAGAGGGCACAGAAACGACTGTACTTTCTGCGGAGGATGAGGAGAGCCCGCCTGCCCCCGCCCATCCTCACGACCTTCTATAGAAGCACCATAGAGAGTATTCTGACCAGCTGTCTCTCTGTGTGGTGTGGAGGCTGCAGTGCCTCCGACTGGAAGAACGTGAGGAGAGTGGTGAGGACAGCAGAAGGGATCATCGGGGCTCCTCTTCCCTCCATAAAAGACATTTCATCGCAGCGCTGTGTGTCTCGAGCCCGTAACATCATCAGGGACCCCTCACACCCCCACCACAGACTATTCTCCCTGCTGCCCTCTGGAAAGAGGTTTCGCAGCATCCGCTGCAGGTCCACTAGGTTCTGTAAAAGCTTTTTCCCTGCTGCAATCAGACTGTTGAACTGCTGAACTGCTAAAGTATAAAAACGGACTGTGTACCACATTCGATTCGCTGATTTGCACATTTGCACACTTGCACATTGTATTAAATTGCTGCTGCACCTTAGCGGGAAACGCACTGCAAAACTGTGTACAATGCAACTGTCTACTTTTTAAATCACTGCTGCACCTTACTGCATATTTGTTTACATTTGTTTTACACTGTTTACATTTCAACTGCCTACTGTTCACTGCTGCACTTTATCCGGAAGTCAATTGAAACTTATCCTGTAAGTGACTGCGATTTATCACTGCACTTTATCCTGTACTGTAATTCACCGCAAGGTATCCTGTAGAGTTACTGCAATCTTTCTGAGCTGTGTGAAAACGAAATTTCGTTCTGTATGCACTCTGTGTATACAAAATGACAATAAAGAAAGTCTAAGTCTAAGTCTAAGTCTAAGTATATCTTCATCTCAATGGGTCTTATATTGAATTCAATTCCAAAATACTTTATTTATCCAGAAGGGAAATTAAATGTTGATGTAACTGATTTATTAAGAAGTTATTATAGATTGTGATGGCTTTGGCCAATAAATATTTCCTGTAGCAGTTCGTTTTACATACAATCTGAAGACGCTTCTGAAGAGACTCTGTTTTCTTTCTTTATGCAAAATCCTTCTTTGCATCATCTCGAGAGGTTTGACAGTCATCACATGAACAGAACAAGCCTTCATTATCAGGTTATGGAGTCTTTTTATGTCCGTGGCTGTGATGACGCTCTCAACAACAGACTTATAAAAGATCTACATCTTACTGCAATCCTTGAAGGATCTTAGCTTCCTCAGGAAATAAAGTCTGCTCTGTACCTTCTTGTAGATTGCTTCACTGTCTCCAGTCCAGTCTGTTGTCTAGACACCTAGGTATTTATATTCATCAACCACCTCCACTTCTTCTCCCATGATGGAAATAGAGTTTGATCTAATCCTGTTTCTCCTGAAATCTACAATCATCTCCTTTGTTTTGTTCACATTCAGAAGAGATGATTGTTTCCACACCATGCTGCAAAGCAGTCCACTAGCTCTCTGTACTAAGCTTTTTGTTCATTTTTGATACACTTCACAGCTGCAGGGTCATACTCTGAAAGTATTTCTGTAGATAACAAGAGTCTGAGTGGTTCTGGACGTCTGAAGTGTACAGTGTAAAAAGGAATGGTGACAGTATAATTCCCTGTGGTTCTCCTATGCTGCTAACCACCTGTCTAGACACACAGTCCTTCAGTCTCACAAACTGTGGTCTGTAGTCATTGATCCAGGTGATTGTTGAGGCCTGCACTTATGTCTTCTGGAGTTTCAAATGAAGCAGATCAGGCTGAATTGTGTGAAATACACTGTTAGGATTTTGAGTTATTTTTGTTTTGTTTGGATCTATCTGGACTTTTTCTCTCCATTCACTCCAAACTTCATTCAGCTCATTCACCTCCCAGCCACAACTCTGCACCTTGATCAGCTCCACGTACTGCAGCAACTAATTAGTGCCAACTCTCCTCACTTGTCACTCTGCCTATATATACCTGCCTCATTCAACCACTCCCTGCCAGAATGTTGTCTCATCCTATGTGCTCAGCTGCTTTTTCACTGCCATTTTTCATGCATGCTCGGTTGATTGGAACCAGAAGCTTTGCTCATGTTCAGCCCTCACTGAATAGATCTCCTGTGCCTGTGTGCTGAAGCTCTGGCTGTGTTCAGCCCTCTCTGATGGTTCCTGTGACTGTGTCCTGAAGCCCTGCCTGTGTTCAGCCCTCACTAAGGATTTCAGCGTTGGTATGTTAAGACTCTTCTCATGTTCAGCTCTCACTAATGAGATCTCCTGTACCTGCATGCTGCCCAAGTCAGTTCAGCTTCCTGGAAGGTTCTGCTGCTTGCTCTACCTGGTCTGGTGTGTCTTCGGCCAGCATTCATTGGCTCTAGTCTGTTTCTGCCTTCATCTCTGGCCCGACTCTGTTCTTGTGCCTGCTTCATCCTGCTACTGGTCAGTCTGGTTCCGTCATTATCATCTGCTCAAATCTAGGTCAGTCTTCTCCTGGTCTCCTGCCTGACTCGTCTGCCACATCCACCTACATCACCTCTTCTCCAATGCATGCCTGCCTGCCTCATCTGTCACAATATCCAATTTACAATAAAATCTTTTGAACTTTTATTTCTGTTGGTTTGAATTCTGGGTTCACTACACATATCCTTTACATACACTGGAGAAATCAAAGAACATAATCCTCACAGTGCTGCCTGCTCTGTCCAGGTGACTGTGGGCTTTTTGAAGTAGGTTTATGGTGACATCTTCAACTCCATGGTGAAAAGCCAACTTCAGGGGGTCCTGATATGTGTTGGTTTGCTTCCTCAAGTTGGCCAAGAGGAGTCTTTGCAAGACCTTCTTGATGTGGGATGGCAGGGCAATGAAAAACAACGTTGAGATCTGATTTATCCAGAGGTCTTGCTTTGTAGATAAATGAATCCTTGACATTTGTGTAAAACAAACCCAATGTCTTTTTTTTTCTTTGGTAGAGCAGCTGAAAAACTTTTCAAATATTGGCAGTGTATCTTGTTAATTACAGGTTTAATGAAAGAATATTTCAATTACTTTTTTCATTAAGAGTGGGCTGTTTTTCTGTATGCTCTCTCCTCACAAATAGCTTCCCTTAAACATCTCTGCAGGACACTCTTGTAGAGTGTAGCTAAACAAGAAAAAGGGATTCTGTTGGAAAAAAGCAAAGCCCAAAATGGCAACTTCATGTTCAAAAACAAACCCAAGAAACCGTCGACTCACAAAAGTTATGAGTGACTTTAGAAATAAACAAGCCCAACGACGCTTATACTAAGCAGACTATGCAATGCTGAAGCTCACATACACACCCCTCATGGATTGAATGATGTTTTCATTCTGCTGAGAAAAAGCCAAATAAACATAGCCTACCTGCACAGATGCTGCAGTTGCTGGTGTCAGGTCTGGACGTTTAAGTGTTGGCTCCTTGCCACTGAGGAAATGTAAAGACCAAATATAGGTGTCTGGTCAGATTCCACAGTAAAGTCCTCTAGGTTACAAGCTTGTTTCCAACACTGACATTTCTCGGCAATCCTACAGTGTTTTGGATAATCAATGGAAAAAAAAAATCCCTTCATATGGTCACAATCATCATATTGAGTGTCACTCCAGCAGATACCAATGCAGTATTTTTTTGTTGTTGACATAATATGTCTGTTGAGGTGATATTCTGGATAGATCTGGGGTCCATTCTTCGTACGTCGCTAACTCAGTTAGCTGGATTTGATTGTTGACGATTTGGCATGATCTTGGATTGTTTGGTTCTTCGACAGTCATCCTGGAATTGCTGTCATAGCAACATGTGCGCAAACTTAAGCCTGCTCGAGAGCTTATTTCATGTAAACAAGATTAGATCGCAGCTTTATAAGCGGAGGAGATAGGGAAGTCTGTCGTAGCCATGTCCATTTTTACGACAGCAACCTGTTGCGGAAGGTGCAAGAATAATTCGCAGAGCTTTTCGAATTAATCGCGCATTGCGAGACAGACGGGATCCTGTAGCGCAGCGCGACAGTGTAATTGTAGAGAGATTTAGTTTTTCTCGTGAGGCTGTTATTTACATAATTAATGTGTTGGAACCACACATTAAGTGTTCAACACGGAGGTGTGATTTTTTTTATGTTCATACAAAGAGTTTTTTTTGAGTGCATTTAAAAGTGGCTTTTAAAAAGAGGAAAAAGTGGCTTTTTAAAATACAATATAATCATTAAAGGCTACCATTTTGTAGAATATTCTTGTACTTCACTTTTACTTGTCCCCATGTTCTAGTGGGTCCCGTGGAGCCTCTGACATAAAAGAACAAAGTAAACATGAAATTATTAAAATGCAAAAATACATACTGTAGAAAGTGATAGAAACATCCACCATGGACAGTACATACGCATTTAATTTGTCTGCTACTTTTTGCCAGCCCTCTCTCCTGGCTTTAGCAGACTGAGGTGTTCCCTGTTTTTTTATTTTTTTATTTTTGTCCTTTTATTAGTTTTAGAAATACACATACATACATACATTGAACAATTGGACCCTCCTCCAACAAAAATTACAGAGCAACTAGTTTGACAGTAGCAGTTGAATAATCATAATAAAAAAAGGAAAAAAGTAATTACATTACTTATACAGTTGGTGTCAAGTCCCGATGAATGTTCAATTTTTTCCAGTATTTATTGTATTTATAAGTGGCAAGTCTTAATGAAAAAGTCATGCATTGTGTGAATTTCCTCAATTATGTCCTTCCAGTCCGAACATGATGGTGGTTCCGCATCAAGCCACCTGCGAGTTATAGCTTTCTTTGCACCTGCTATTAATATTAGGAGATATCTATCGGACTTCCTCAGCTCTTGGGGTAAACTACCCAGGAAAACCGTAGTAAAATCACAGCGTAAATTTAAGTCCATTTTAGTATTGATTTCTTTTATCACTCCTGACCAGTAGGATACGATATTAGTACATTCCCAGAAGACATGAAAATGTCCTGCAGATACATTTCCACAGTTCCTTCCATTATTTTGCCTTCTCAATGTTGTTACAATGTTTACTTTTAATGTTAGTTGTAACAAAAAAACGCACCATCCATGTCCAGGAAAATTCCCTCCAAAGGTCAGGTAGGATCACGAAATTATAAATATTTAACCAAACATCATGAGTTAGTGTTACTTAAGCTTCTTTTTCCCATTTAACCTTAAGATATGTAGTATTACATTTTCTCTCTGTTTGTAGACATGAGTATTGGATATTGTTTTTTTTGGGAGGTCTTCCGTAGCTGGAATCTAATAAGATTTTAAGTATACCTGTCTCATCCTGCTCCAAAAATTTTATATTTTTATTGTAATGGTATCTTAGCTGAAGGTATCTAAAGAAATCACATTTTTCCAGGTTATAGTTATCTTGAAGTTGTTTAAAACTCTTTAATTCACTATTGCTTGTAATATTCCAGTAACTTTTTTGTGACTACTGTGTAAATCCCCTGTCGTTTTAATTATGACTCATATTCGGCATAACCTTCCATTAAAAGCTCTTGTTCTGCTTGGGAGAAAAACTGTGCGCGTTCTTTGGCCATGCTGAACAGCCAATAGCAGCGTTGCTGATCATTGTTTCTACTATCGACACATTTCCCCTTTTAAACTGACGCATGTTATCTGACTTATCTCAGATAACTAAATCCAGCCATACTAATCATAAACAGGTGTGTTCGAAGAACCCAATTAGCCGGATCATGATTAGCCGGATGAAACCATCTTGGATGTCTCATTTGATCTCAAATGTTTCAAGCAACGTATGCAGAACTGGCCCCTGTTCACTAGTTGACTCATACAAGTAATCTGTTCAAGCGCGTTACCGCTTGCTTGTATAAGCACAAGATGGCCGCGACGCATGTGTCTAAATTTAGTAATTTGACGTCATTTTAGGAATGCTCTATACACAGTGAGGCAGCCAGGAGATAGCTGAAAGGGTCCAAATGGCTTGTCTAGGATCATGGTCATACAAACAATCAAGGTTGTGTCCAGAGGGCAGAATCCAATGAGGTGTCCAACTAGACCAAGGCAAGAACAGGGAATCCAAAAATGATAACATGGTCAGAAACAAGGCAAACAATTAAACGCGGACATCTACTCACCAATGGGTTTCAAATAGTCTGGAAACAAGATGCTGTGAAGCTCCTGGAGCAGGAACAAGAACAGGTGAAAAAAGGCCTTGCTAATTGTGTTGCTACAGAGGAGACGGATGTCAGGAGAAGCAGATCACACTAATGAGAGGCAGTGAGTGAGAAACAGTCAGCCGGCCAGAACTGAGTCAGTGAGACACAATCTGCCAGCTAGAATTATACCAAGAAATCCTTCACATTGAGCAAACATAGCGACCATACATACGGCAAAATAATTTTTACATTTTTTGTCAAGGTATTCAAACTGTATTTAAATTCCATCTGATCGCCTACCTGTCCTGCTTCCTTGTCCTTGAGGAAGAAGAGCATTCCCACAGCATGATGCTGCCCCCAATGTGTTTGACCGTGGTGATTTTATTTTTGAGTTTTATTTTTCCACCTTATATTTGTTCATGCGGGCCAAAAAGTTCAATTTAGGTCTAATTTCAGCAGAGCACCTTCTTCCACAAAATTTATTTCTTTCCTATCTCACTTTTTCTATAAATGAGACGGTTTACTTATGGAAGTTAATTTGTGTCGCTGGGATTTGAATTAAAAATGCCACTGAAATTTAAATGTATGTTTGTACTTACTCTTTCGGTGTTAGAATATATTCAGAAAACATTTTTAACCAAAAAAAAATTCATTGTCATTATATCTATATAGTTGAAATTTCATTTATTTTCACTGCAAGATAAAAATTCACATTACTATTTCAAAGTGATTACATTTTCAATACCTGTTTTTCAGTTTAACTTTTCAGTTTTAAAAAAAAATCTGCATATAAAAAAATTCAGCCTTTCAAAATTCAAACTCAATAATTTCAGCCTCCCGAGATTCAGCTTGCTCCATTTCACTGTCTTAAATTCAGCGTTAAAATTCGGTGTAAAAAGGGAAGGGTTACTTCAGGTCACAGACATTAGCAATGGATTGTGGTGTCCAACACCCAGCCAATCCCGTTACGTTTTCTTAGTCACGTGACGTGGCGCCCGCACTGAAGGAAAACCAGCATCTCGGAGGTGGTCATGTAAGCTAACGCTAACTGAACGGTGAGTTTATTGCTTTCATTTTTCTGTAGTATTGCTTTTCTTTGCGCATGAAAGTCAATACATAGGGTGTGTCCCAATTCAAGGGGTCCAGCCCAAGAAGGATTCGACCCAGGTGGACCGCGTCCTTCGCATACCGCAAAAACCATGAAGGCTGGCTGTGAATTGGAACCTTCTAGCCTTCGCCAGCTCACCCGTTGCCTAGCAACCGTGACAGCGTGAACCACAGCTGTGACACTTAGCTGAACTAATGTCAGGTTAATGTTCAGTGATTTTTATGTAAAATAAAAACTAAAAATAAACTGATTACAAATTTCATTTCTTTAATTTGTTACTAAACGTTTAGCAACTTCACCTCCAAAACCTCTTTCTTTAAAATAAATATTTACTTGTAGAGCAAATATCTCTCTCCCATAAAAATTAGGCTTGTCTCTTCTCAGGAAGGCACAGAGCTTCGCTCTGGAAATTAATGGCGTCTTTTCTTTTTCCTAACTTGTGATTTTCTTTCGGTGTGATAAAGATGCAGCAAACTACCATGCAGGTGTTTCCTCCGCCATTAGACCGTCGTTGCACCCGCTGGCAAATTCTGGCGAGTCTGCACTGATGTAGCCCCTGAATTGAGACACACCCTTACAACTTGATTTAAAACATGGCTTTGAGTATCAGTTTCTCTGTTTTTTAATAGTAATTTAATGTACATTCTTTTTAGTTTGGGGTACCAAATGTTCGATGCTTAGCAACACTATAAAAAACCTCCTTTGGGTTTGTCAATTGATTAAAAAGCTGTTTTTGAAAATTATTAGAAATTAGAATGTAACCACATTCTGTTATTTATTTTAGATTACATATCTTACTGTAATTTTACACAATTGTAAACAATAATGACCATTCTATTTCAGAATTCTAATTTGATTTTTACCGACAATTTTATGACATTGTTTTTTCTTTTTCTTCTCTCTGTTCAAGGAACTTTTGCTGGGTCATATTTTTGATAGACTTTGTGATCATTTGGAGCACGTTCTTGAGCATGCGCCACTGGATCTGGACTACCTAGATTTCATCTGCCCTCTAGAAACTGTTCAAGTAACTGTTCATTCAGAAATTTCGGATGCCCTGGGTCATTTGCACAGACTAATTAACTTAGAAAAATATAGTGAAGAACAACAAACATCTGTTGTGCATTTTTAGCGAGGAACAGCTGGGCGGCAGCGGATGGTGATATCCCCAGACTACGTTTGCTGTCTTCTAGAACTCCATCTCCCTGTCACATGCATAGCCAAACTTTTAGGCATTTCCGGCTGAGTCAGGTCTTTCGGTGAGGGCGTTATACACCATCATGTCGGATGATGAGTTAGACCAGTGTGTGAGGAACATTAAATCCAGGCAACTTCACTCCAGATAACGAATGGTGAAGGCTCTTCTGCAAGCCAGGGGACTGAGGGTGCAGAATGATAGTAAAATTGTACATTTATTTTAGGACTTTGAATTTATCATAACATTAGAATCAGAAAAAGTTATTAGTATTTTTTATTATTTTCAAACTCATGTACACATACACAACAAAATGTTCAATAAACTACTTCAACTGGATGTTTCAAACTGCCTGAGTATGAATCTATAAAATCAGTACAATTGGTAAAACATTGATGATTCATAGAGGAGACATGCAATATATATATATATATATCTGAACATTGTTGCGTTACTAGTTTTGTGTTAATGATTTCCACATCTAATATGTATAGAATTTGTTATCTGAGAAAATTAGAAGATTGAATTATTGTTTCTAAATGTTCACAACATAACGGTTTCATTAAAACAATGCCGCTTCACATAGATGGAAAACTCTGAAACAGCATAAATGCAGATCATGTTTCCAAAGGCATGTTGAATAATCACAGCAGACCAAAGCCAGTTTGGCAAGAGGAAATACAGGCTAAAATATCGTCATTAAAAGATTTGTAGTCCTTGTAGTGGTTTGGGATTTCCAAAGTTTCATAGCAAGTGGCAGCTGTGGGGTACTTAACTTACTTTGGACAATCTCCACAGACAGACGTGCCGGTAAATTCTCCCATCCAGAATTTCATGAGCTCTTTCAGTTCAGGTGGTGTGGCTTTGAAAGGAAACAAAATAAAAGAGCACAATCTAATTTATCCATAAACCAGAACATATAGATAAATTAGTATGTTTGTAAGACTAAGGTAAAAGGAAATCTGCTAGACAGTTTTCCATTTTCTTAAAATCCACACGTAAAGCTTTGGATCTAGATGTTGCAATAGAGCTGAGCTACACAGACAGTACACACGGGAACATGCAAACTTCACTGTTTGATTTACTCTGGAGCAAAGATTAAATCTCAACTGTGACGTACCACTGCTAAGTAGTAAGAAACAATCATTCCCATAGCGATGCTTTCTAGCAAAGTAATTGAAAACCTCCAATCAGACACTGGTAAACTCACAATTTGCGATGAACTGTCTCAGATATCCTGAAATGTGCCATTTGGTTATCGTCATCTTCAGGACTTCCATCATCTGTTTCTTGCCAAGTGATATGCTGAAGTACTACCTGAATTCAGGAGGAAAACATTAATTGTGTTGTTTAACATTTCTATTCTGCAGGGTTGCAAAAAAATGTATTAAATAAAATATGTTCGATGAAATCGATGAGGGATGCAAAACCATAATTCTAGTAATTTAAAAGTTACCTCTGGACACAGGGATGGTTCCTCTTTTGGAAAAAGGAGGGGTACAGCATCTGGTCGCAGAGTCACCAGTGTCCATATTGAGATTTCTTTCAAGCCTTGTCTAAGCTGCTTTATCTGTCTTGTGACTCGTCCAAGAACCTATTTAAAATAAATAGCAATTTTATTTCTAAACTCGTGAAAGTTGTTGCATAACCAGTGCACTGCACTGGTAATCAAACTAAAAACAAGGATCATAGCCGACACTAATGTGTACACAAAAACGTTGCACTGAAGACAGGAAAGTCAGTAGAATTAATAGCCAATGTAAATGGATGAGTCTTTAAAAAAAATTCATTGAGTTTTAGAATATGCTAAAAATGCATGTTATTTAATTCATAGCTACCCAAACCCATGTTTTAAATCAAGTTGTAAGATAATTCATTGACTTTCATGCGCAAAGAAAAGCAATACTACAGAAAAATGAAAGCAGTAAACTCACCGTTCAGTTAGCGTTAGCTTACATGACCACCTCCGAGATGCTGGCTTTCCTTCAGTGCGGGCGCCACGTCACGTGACTAAGAAAACGTAACGGGATTGGCAGGGTGTTGGACACCACAATCCATTGCTAATGTGAAAGTGAAATGGAGCAAGTTGAATCTCAGGAGGCTGAAATTATTGAGTTTGAATTTTGAAAGGCTGAATTTTTTTATATGCAGATTTTTTTTTTAAACTGAAAAGTTAAACTGAAAAACAGGTATTGAAAATTTAATCACTTTGAAATAGTAATGTGAATTTTTATTTTGCAGTGAATTTTTGGTTAAAAATGTTTTCTGAATATATTCTAACACCGAAAGAGTAAGTACAAACATACAACATTTAAATTTCAGTGGCATTTTTAATTCAAATCCCAGCGACACAAATTAACTTCCATATTTACTGCTCTCTTCAACAGTTTTTTTTATTTTCATGCCCGTCTTCCATAAAAAGCTAAATTTGGACAGTGCACAACTAATACTTGACATTGTTGCAAATTTTTCTGCTGCCCCTCCAGAGTTACTATGGGCCTCTTGACCAGTTCTGAGATTATTTCTCTATTTGTCCAGCTTGGCAGTGTAGGTGTACAACCAAGTCTTTCAAGGTTTACAGTTGTGCACTCATTTCTGTTTGGACCATGGATTGACCCAAGTTAACGTCAGATCAGATGGATTAATTACTGTGAATGCAGTAGGCATTCACAGTTATTGAGATCCTCTTTCGCCTTTTTACTGTTTAAAGTTTGATTCGCTTCTCCTCCTACAATTTTTCTCCGATTTCAATTATTCAACTTTTAAACTATTCAGCTTCTTCTGGAATCGATGGCTATATCTTTTTGTACTTTTAACTCTTCAACTTTTTAAAATATTCAGCTTTTTCTGCAAATTTTCAGCTTTTTTTCTCCCATAGGAAATGACTGTAATTCACTAAAATTCCGCTCATTTCAGCTGCTTTTTGACAGCTTACTGCTTCCGCCTACTTTCAGCTAGAAACGCCATTCAACTTTTAAAATGTAGTGATATCTTTCAGCTATTATGGTCTATTTCAGCTTTTTCATATCTTTTACCATTTTCATATAGTACCTCCTTAAAATAATTTTGGCTTTTCAAGAAATTCAGCAAATAACATGCGTTGCTATGGTCGTCAAGGAGGCAGCTATAGAGTGCGCACTCTAGAAATTCAACAAATTCTTCTTCCCACGAACAACTTCTTCTCAGTCGCTCAATTTTCAACCTATCCACATAAATTATACATCAAAACGTAGGAATTTTTGTCTGGATTCAGGAAATGTAACCCTCATTGGTGTAGCATTTATAGATTTTTCGCAAATCACCTCAGAGCGACACAAACCCGAAACCTCCCCCATTCATTTCCTATGGAGCGGTTTTGAAAAATGACGCCTCAAAATTGAAAACATCACACGTTTTCGCATCGTCGCTACTCCGAAACCGTTTCATGTACAAGCATGAGACTTTCACACATGAATGTCCCGACCCTTCTGGCACTCATAAAAAAGGAATTGTTTGGATAACTGTTACGGTTTTACCGCAGGAACAATTTGTTCGGGAGTAGCGAATGTGCAAATTCCTGAAAACGCTTTTCAGCTGCATTTTCCCACATCATCCACTTTTTTACATCGTCGCTGTGCCTACACCGATTTTTGCACAAACATGAAAATGGGCACCATAGTCCTCAAAAGCCTGCTGATACTCATAGTGAAAGAATTATTTTGATATCTCTTATACTTTTTCAGCTACAGCGATTTGTTCGGGACCGTTTTTAGAGGATTTCTGAAAGTCCATAAAAATCACCTTTATATCATAATTTTTCACGCCTTTATTAAACTTTTTCCAGCAAAAACCGATAGCCTGTCTTCTTCCCCTATCCGTTACGAAATAAACGCAGAAAAAATTACGTCTCTACCATTTACGGATCAGGAGATATGGAGCGTTGTTCGGGGCAAAGTTCTCCATTATAATCCAATGGGACTTATTGTGAGCAAAGTCTCTGCACTTTGGTAGACTGGCCTGCAGCAGAGGTGTGAGTGAGTTTCCATGACGACGGAACTCTGAGGGCCAGAGGGAGAAGCTCCATTGGGATACAATGGCAACTTTCGACGCCCGCTGCAGCGGCTGTGATTAATGTAGGAATCTGAAATTCGCACAGTCACTTCCTCTTAACATTTTTAAATTTTCAAGTGACTTTCAGCCATGTGTCACTTTTCTGTCCCATTTTGGATTTCACATGCTTTCCTATTGGGCCTTTGCTTCCAACAGGATCTGGCATGATGCCCAGACACGACATAATTGGCCAATACAGCACCACCCACATGTGGGAAATGGCGCTACTGACCATTTTGGTCAAATGTTGAGTTCTGGGCCCAGATGTGGTGAGGCTGAGTTGCTAAAGGAGGCCAATCTGACTCATGACCTTTGGTGACCTTTGGTGACATTAAGTATTGGCACCCTTTTTGAGGCACTTCCCAGTACAGGATTTGGACCAAACTGACAGAGTACACTCACCTGGTGATACTGAACACAACCCTGTTAGCGGCTAACTGTTAGCATGTTGCTAACCAGAAGTAGCTCTAGGAAGGTCCTACAAACTTCTGCTTTACAGAGTCTTTACCTCCTTTATACAGAATGCTCCACTATAAATTTGGGCCACGTCACGTAAAGCATCTCCAAGCTAGGAGGTGTCAAACATCCAATGCTTTTCAATGGGGGCGAAACCCCTTATACTCCCTAGAAATGCAGGCCCACATATGGCTACAGTATATTCAAGTTTGAAATTCTACTTCTGCTTTGTTAAATGATTCAGTGTTTAGAATGAGTTAGGAAATGTTTGGTGCCTTACCCTCAGTTTTTTCTTCTTCTAATCATTCAGCTATTGTTCTTTCATGTTCAAATTCTTCAACTCTTTCAAATTCTTCAACTTCTTCAACTTTTTCAACTTCTTCAATGCTTTTCAGCTATTTTTTCTCTTCTTCAAAGATCTTCTGCATCTTTTGCTCAATCATTCAGCTATCTGCATTCACAGTGCATTTTCGCAGGAAATGCAAATTTTTCTAGTATGCAGATTAAATTAATCACAATTTGATCCTATTTAGTAATTATGGCATTATATATTTTACATTTAGATGACAATGTATCATGTTCTTTCTACTTCACAATGATGCAATACTTTGTGTGGGTTCATCACATACAATTTCAAAGCCTACATATTGTCTGGGTTTAGTTAGGATCTGGCTTTATTTATGGTTAGTTTTCAGTCTCCTCCTACCCCTCTCACTCAGCCTCCCCGTCACTCCCACCAGTTAGTCACACCTGTCAGTCACTAATTAGCCAGACTCTCTTCACCTGCCAGCCTCCCTACTCAAGCCTCCCTCTGCCTTCACTTCTTTGCCGGTCCGTCATCAGACTACACTCACTCCTCGCCTGTCTGCCTGGTTTGCTCCTGCTAGCTGTTTGTTTCCTGCCTCAGTTTTTGCCATGTTAGTCTCTGCCTGCTGCTGGATCTATCCTGTCTCCCCTCTGAACCTCAGGAGGAGCTTCTAATCCTGTTGTGACTCTAACCTGCGAGTATTCACCCTGCCTTGCTGCTAATCCTGCTGTGGTTCTGGTCTATCAGTATTCATCCTGCCTGGCTGCTGTCCTGTGGACATTCTGGCCTACAAGTATTCATCCTGCCTAGCTGCTATCCTGCTGTCATCCTGGCCTACATGTATTCATCCAGCCAAGCTATATATCCTGTTGTAACTCTGACCAGCAAGTATTCATCCAGCCAAGCTATATATCCTGTTGTAACTCTGACCAGCAAGTATTCATCCAGCCGTGCTGTGGATCCTGCTACTGGGTTCTGGTTCCCTCGCTGCCGTGCTGTGGATCCTACTACTGAGCTCTGGTTCCCTCTCTGCCGTGCTGTGGATCCTTGCTACTGGGTTCTGGTTCCCTCGCTGCTGTGCTGTGGATCCAACTACTGAGCTCTGGTTCCCTCTCTGCCGTGCTGTGGATCCTGCTACTGGGTTCTGGTTCCCTCTCTGCCGAGCTGCGGATCCTGCTGCTTACTCTGGTCTCCTAGTACCCTCTCTGTCGTGTCTCTGGTCCTGCTTGCCAGCTCCTGCACACATCTACACCTCTGCTCCAGTTCAGTCCTGCATCTCTGGTTCCACCTGCCATTATTCATCTTTCTTACAATAAATTCTCCATTTTAGCTCTGTGTGTGCGTGCTCAGTCCGGGTTCATCCAAAAACAGGTTACTTGGCTACAGTTAAAAGGTACCTACAGATGTGGATCTTGCAATCATTGTGCCAACATTAAAGAATGCAAACAAGACGCATAATATAAAAACATTCATTAATTGCAATACTACTTTTGTGGTATATAGGCTATGCTTTTACATTGGTCGAACCAAGAGACGCCTTAAAGACAGTGTATGTGAGCACAAAAACGCCATTAGAAAAGCTAATTTGGATTATCCTATGGCAAAACACTTCCAAAATGTGCATAACTGCAATCCAGAAGGCCTCATGGTAGAGGGTTTAGAAACAATTAAAAGGAACATTCGGGGTGGTGACCGATTAAAATTACTTTTACAAAGAGAAACATTCTACATATACAATCTACAGGCCACAGTTTACCCTGGGTTGAATGAAGAAATAGATTTCAGTCCTTTTTTGTGATCATCTTTTTTCTGTATGTATTTGCTTAGGCTTAATTGGTAACAGTCTTTTTCTATACCTTGTACTCTCTCTGGAGGCTTATATTTACGATGTATAGCCACCTAGTGGACTGCTCTGGCATGTTTCATGTGGTAATTAACCATATCACTCAGGTGTTTCAAATTTGCCTACAAAAGGGGAAATTGTTTGTCTGTGAAGCACACCCTGAAGAAGGCTGCTTGTGCCGCTACGCGTGGGTTGCTTCTCCTTATGTTTTTAAATGTTCTATGATGAATTAGCCAGTTAAATAAAGGGTTTTTATACTTTTGAAGGAGAGTGCCTTGGACCTCCTTTTTTCTATTTATTACTGGATTCCCGAACCCAAAGAGCACCTTCAAATTTCTAATTGGAACTTCCTGAGCACCCTGGACTTTTTTGCCTTTTTTGCATTATTCAGTGTTTTAAGGGAAAGGCTTACCACAAACATCTTTTAGTAGCAAAGTCAAAGTAGTTATATATACCCCTAGGTTGACTTCCAGATAAAGCTGTTATAGATCATATAACACAAGCTATTTTTAAGAGTTTGACAGTTAAAGTCACAAAGACCATACATAACTTCCGCTGATGTATAGCTACCATTAGCCAAATGATTTAAACCAGCTGTTTCAATGAGTGCCCGATTCAAGCACTCTTTCCCTTCCCTCCACTGTGTTGTATGTTATTTACGATGGAGAGGACACGTTCAGGAGAAGGGCTTGTACCCTGGGAGGTAGGAGTTCTACGTCAAGTATTTGTCATGCTTCAGTGCAGCTGTAGAAGTGAGAATAACCTCCACACTCTTCTGTTTTCGTGCACAAGAAAACAGTTCAGCTTCATCAAATTCAATGTTTATGCCCCTTTCTTTCACAAAAGGTTAGTCAGGCAGAAATAGTTTCTTCATCTCATGTTAGAGATGCAAAGTGCAAAGCAAAGTGAACTGAAAGTGAACTCTAATGTTAAGGCCAATAGTTTATCTGTTACAACCCAGCTCAACCAGAAAAAAGGGAAAGTAACATTTAACCATGTAAATAGTTTTAAGAATAAAAAGTGATTCACAGATTTGGCTTTGCCTGAAAGGGAACAAAAACAATTAGTATAAACCATCGACTGAAATTTACGAGAATAAACTTTGATACATAAAAAGAAAAACCAAGGTGAAACAAATCTGGATTCCAGACAAATAAGCTTTAGACAGAGTTTAACAAAACAAAAATTTCAAAGTTTGACAAATCACAAAGGCTGGAATGAAACTTTCACTCATTGGTCAATACTGAACCTCCATGTTTTCCAGCAAATGCTACTGAGCTAGAGTTCAAATGCTCACAAACATTTCTTGAAAACAAAAGTCAATGTTTCTAGACAACCACTTAATCTGAAACTAAACCTGGCAATATCTTCAAAATAGAATGATAAACAGAAAAAAACAAGACACTCAAACAACAAGGCAAGCGTCTCTCATTGATCACAGCTGCCCTGATTCCCAGGTGAGCTGAGTTTAAATAGCTGGAGCTCTTCTGTGAGGCTTCAGTGAGATGTCCAATGGGTAGGAGTCAGGAAAGGCCAGCCAATCTCAGACAGGGGATGGCAAAGCTGGGCCAGCAACTGCACAGTCTTAGAAATAAAAAAATGGCCTCTGGCCAAGGCTTCCTTCTCAATGAAGGAGTAATTAAGCTGGTTTCTATTAAACTTACGAGAGGAAATGACAAACAGAATGAACAGCTCTATCTTCATCTTCCTGCAGTAGAACAGCTCCAGGTCCCACTGCACTGGCATTGACCTCAAGCTTAAATTCATTACACACAGCCTGATTTATTTCAAGTGTTTATTTCTTTTAAGTTTGATGATTATAACTGACAACTAATGAAAACCCCAAATTCAGTAGCTCATAAAAATGTAAATATTAGTGAAAAGGTCCAATATTGAAGACACCCGTTGTCACACTCTAATCAGCAAATTAACTAAAAACACCTGCATAGGCCTTTAAATGGTCTCTCAGTCTAGTTCTGTAGGCGACACAGTCATGGGGAAGACTGCTGACATGACAGTTGTCCAAAAGATGACCACTGTCACCTTAAACATGGAGGGCAAGACACAAAAGGTCATTGCTAAAGAGGCTGGCTGTTCACGGAGCTTTGTGTCCAAGCATATTATTAGAGGGGAAGGAAAAGTTGTGGTAGAAAAAAAGTGTACAAGCAACAGGGATAACCGCACCCTGGAGAGGATTGTGAAACAAACTCCATTCAAAAATGTGGGGGAGATTCACAAAGAGTGGACTGCAGCTGGAGTCAGTGCTTCCAGAACCACCATGCACAGACAGATGCAAGACATGGGATTTGGCTGTTGCATTCCTTGTGTCAAGCCACTCTTGAACAAGAAGCAGTCTGAAGCATGTCAGAAGCATCTAACCTGGGATAAAGACAAAAAGGACTGCCATGGACTTGACGGAGGGGTCCAAAGTTATGTTCTCTGATGTTATGCCATGATAAATAGTTGATCTCAGATTGGATTCTGAACAGTGGAAGAGTTTAACAAAGGAATTCCACTCTGGCCATAACACGAGACTCTCAAGGCGTAGACGGCCCTTTTTCCCAGCAGGAGGTCAGCTGTGACCACCTCCCTACAGACAAAAGCCACAGCACACCTCTGCTCACACTCTTCTCCTGACTCCAAGCTGCTGAGACACACTTCTCCACACGCTCCTCAAGAGATGACCAGCTCCCAAGGAGGAGGGGGGGGGGCTCCTTTCTTCGCAGCCATGTGACGGAAGGCCCTGTAGGAGCCATACACAGGCCTGAAAGAAGGCCTGGACCATGAGGCCTGGTCAGGCCTCACCAACACACCAGCCAGCAGCTGAGGGAGATTCCCGGAGCAGCCACGCTTGGTCCAGGGTCTGCTAGACCCGACTGCCTGCTTCAGCAGAGGACCTGACTGAATCCAGACAAACATGTCCGGGCAAATACAGAGCTAAGTTGCTGTCTTAACCCACAATCAGATGCAGGAGCAAAGATCCCTGCATGCGAAACAGCTCTGTGTATTTTTCCTCAGCCTGTACATGGCTGTGAACACCCATGGAGCTGAAGGCTGTATGCTGAGGAAAACCCCTGCTCATTGGACTGCATCCTGGTCAAAGAACGTGGCCTCCAAGCTATCCAGACCACGCCGTTAGCCACATGCTGCTGCAAGGCTAACGCTAGCCTGCCAAGAGCCAAGCGCTAGCCCGCTAGCGCTAGCCAACCATTTCCTCCTTCAACGCTTCTTCCTGGAACGGCCAAAGTGGACAGAACTCACACATGAGGCATCAACAGGTTGGGCAGCGGTCTGAGGGTGAAGAAAAAGGTTTATTGGGAAATGTTTGTAAACCGTGGTGTTTAGAACAAAGGGCTAACCGGTAGGTTGCGCTAGCCAAACATGCTATTAGCCTTGCTAACATCCAGTTTCGGACATTTGAAAAGGGAGTTCGTTTTAAAGCATAACGCGTAACTGTTCTGCTCCGCCATCCTCCGATGGTGTTATCTGCCTTATTCCCGCATCAATATGCTATATTAATGCCGGTTTTCAAGATAATTTTGATAACTATAGATTTTAACCAGGTTAGCGACGATTGCTGTAGCGCCCCCTAGCGGGTGGAGGTAAAATCGCATAAACAAAGGCAAGCGATTCTGAATTAAATGATTTTACAGGACACAACGGTCCTCAGTATATTATTTCAACAAATATTGTTTCGTTTGACTTGGGCTTTGCATTGTGAATGGATTGAAATACATGGCAGATGTTTTTTAACTCCATTCCATGTTTTTGTTAATCAGATCTGCAGTGAACCAGGATTCACTGAAGTATTCTGATTATGATCAACCACTTTTATTTGTCTTTTGTTTGTTTTGCATGTAAATAGTTCCTTAGCTTAGCTTCTCTTTTATCTTCATTTTGCTTAGTAGTTTAGTTAAGTTTCACTAGCCTAGTAGAGAGGATTTATTAATCGAAATATTGTGTTAATTCAGGTAAACAGCATTACATAGGGATGTTCTCTGGATGTTCATTTTATTTCTGTTATTAAATTCTTGGACTTGAAAAGAAGTTGTCACTCTTTATTCTATGTGTGTGCAGGTTTTGCTGTTAAAAGATCGCTAGTGCTCAAATTCATCCCTTTCAACCGTTGTCTTGATATCAGCTTAAGAGCTGATCATCACCAGACAATACTTAACAGACAGAGAGTTATTTATGAAACATTAAATAACTTTAAACAGTGTATAATTGCACAACACTGATGAAAGTAAAATTGGCATTTCCTTTAGAAATCAAGGTCCCAGAGTCTGGAGGAAGAGAGGAGAGGCATATAATCAACGTTGCTTGCTTGCTTCAGTGATGGTTTGGGGTGCCATGTAATCTGCTGGTGTTGGTCCACTGTTTTCTGAGGTGCAAGGTCAACGCAGCTGTCTACCAGGAGGTTTTAGAGCACTTCATGCTCCCTGCTGCTGACCAACTTTATGGAAACGCAGATTTCATTTTCCAACAGGACTGCACACAGTGCCAAAGCTACCAGTAGCTGGTTTAAGGACCATGGTATCCCTATTCTTAATTGGCAAAGAATAGAAAATCTATGAGGTTTAGTGAAGAGGAAGATGTGATACGTCAGATCTAACAATGGAGTAGAGTTGAAGGCAACTATCAGAGCAACCTGGGCTCTCATAACACCAGAGCAGTCCCACCGACTGACTGACTCCATGCCACCCCGCATTGCAGCAGTAATCCATGGAAAAGGAGCCCCAACAAAGTATTGAGAGCTGTACATGCTCATATTTTCATGTTCATACATTTCAGTTGCCCAACATTTCTGGAAATCCTTTTTTGTATCAGTGTTAAGTAATCTAATTTTCTGAGATACTGAATTTGGGGTTTTCATCAGTTGTCAGTTATAATCATCAAAATACAAAGAGATAAACACTTGAAACATATCTATCTGTGTGTAATGAATGAATATAGTATACAAGTTTCCCTTGTTGAATGGAATTACTGAAAATATCAACTTTTTTCTCTTGATCAGTGACAACACATCATCAACATCACAACAGCACTTTCAGATAAATGTGCAAGATGGCTAGGCATCTCTTGTAACATTTCAAAGTTTGGTAAATGGGGACGAGGCAAGTTTATTTATATAGCACGTTTCAGTAACAAGATAATTCAAAGGGCTGGGGCATAGAATCAGGCCATATCCATCAGGATCAGATTTAACGTCACCTGTTGCAGTTAGTACTGAGCTGCCACTGGGTAGTGCCTTATTGTCTGGGTTGACAACTGGAGCTTTTTCCGGAGAGTCAACATGTTTATGTGACACACTGGATTTGCTTCTTCTCTCAGGAGTGCTGCTTACATAATCAGTTTCATTAAACTGTTCACAAATATTATAAGGACCAGAAAAACGTTGCATCAAGGGTAGATCCAGATAGAGGCAGCAATGCAAAACCTTGTCATCAACCTGAAAGTGACGGGCCATTGCAAAATGCCTGTGTTTGTCTTAAGGTAGATTGGAGTTCCTCATTATCTGATTCCCGCCTCCATTTACCTATAGAGATGGAAACAAGAGAGAAAAAGTTGTGTGTCGGGAGGAGGGGAGGTGTATTGTGGACGTGAGCCATGCAATCTGTTATCCATGTAATCACCTGGCAGGGTGTCTCCTGAAGATGTGTCAGTGTCAGCGTAGTTTGTTGGGATGTACTGCCCATAGTCATCGGTGTATGCCAAACAGTTGAGGATATGGACCGTCTTTGATGGACTGCAGTCAATCGTGTGGCCCAAGATCTGCCATCTGGTTGACAAGATGCAGAAAGCATTGTCAATTGTTCTTCAAAACCCTGCTGTGACAGTAGTTGTAGACCAGCTGAGATTCCTCTAGATTTCAGCCTGTGTACAATAGTGAAGGGGATATAAACACTATTCTAAGCTTTGTTTCAGTGATGCTGGGCACAGATGTTTTGCCATTGAGGCACCCAACGGGATGTCACATGCGCCTGTTAAGGACGTTCTGCATATTTATACTAAGAGGGAGATTTGTATTCAGACCACTGATACGCGATTTATGTAAAGAAAAATAATCAGATTGGTTCATATTGTTTTTATTTTAAAACAAATGAATGTATGATGATATAGAAAATATTCAAATAACTGAAAAAAATTATCAAGTTATTTCACTGTGAAGGACTGGTGACCTATCCAGGGTGTACCCCGCCTCTCGCCCGATGACCCCTGGAGATAGGCACCAGCGCCTCACTACCTTGCATGGAGGGCTGGTGCAGGGTCGTTGAGACGATGAATGGCTGAATCAGGTTATTGTTTTCTTTTGTGACATTTTGGACTGGTAAACCCTATAAAACATAATTTTTAAGCAAAAGCCTGTTAGGAATGCATTGGCTATTTTTTGTGAAAAGGTTGTTACTCTTTTCTACTGGAGACAAACATATAGGAAGTCTTTGTTTGACTGTTTAATTGAAATGACAGACAAAGACAAATCTCTTTTCATTGTACCAAAATGCCAAGTTGCCAGCACCATCACACACAATTTGATCATGCTTATGAAAATGTCTCATAATGGTGTCATTAGAAGGACCCAACACAGAGAAAGAAATGGTCAGGAAGGAAAAGTCTCAGTGTTGTTACAAATGTCCTTAATTTAATTTATTTGGTTTTATGCTGGAAGTGTTCTTTAATCTAACAATATGTTTACAAATGATTATCCACAAATTACAACCAAAGTTTCAGTTATGAGGTTTTTATTAGAACCTCATAACTCTACCTTCACCTTCAGTGAAGTGGTTCAGTGAGCAGATAATAGAGTTTTGATTTGTTTCCTGATTGCATGTGTGTACTATGAACATCTTAGTGTGCTTAATGCAATCAAAAATCCAGCAGTTGACAAATTTATAATTGCTGTTGGCTAATGATCACAAGAATGTTTGTTTTTCAGTCCTGCAATTTTTCTTTATTGGAACTCCAAATCATGTCTAATGTGGCCTTTGAACATGCACAACACAACATGAGTACTGCTTCATATCTTCTTAAACAATTTACAATTTCTCCAAGACCAAACCTTGGATTAGTTGAACACAGAGAGAGGATGGATGGATGGATGGATGGATGGATGGAGGGAGGGAGGAATGGATGGATGAATTATCAGTGCCTGGAGAAATGTCTGGTTTATCTCACATTAAAGGCACATGGCACTGTGCACATGCACTGACTTGTAAAATATGAAATCACCCCATGTGCCACAAACACAGGGAGACATAGAGAGTCAGTGTAGCCAGTTAGAATCAGCAATCTTTGCTGGGTGTTTTTAGGGGAAATTATTAGACATAATCTGCTTTACCCCTAAGATTGACTTACTCAGTAAAACTGACAGAACTGCAATTTGTTAAAACTTTTAAATGAACTTAATTGGTTTGCAATTGGCTGTCCCATGCTAATATATGTGTAAATTTGAAATATATGACGATGAGTGGTTAATGGGATCAATTCATATTCACCGTGGTAATAGCAGTTTGCTGGATAAACATTAAAGTAATGACTGTCTATAGGATTTTAACAATGTATTTACTAAATGATCACTGCAAATGATGGTACAGTGTTTATTTAACAATTCTATATTCAGATCAGCTTTATTTGCCAGGTATATGTACACATATATGGAATGTGACTCTAATTAAGTTAATTATTGTACATTTTTGTTGCTGAAAATTCTGATCTGTTGTTTTCTATATACCATTAGGAATCATGGATGCTGTTTGCTTTTTTCAAGATAAATCTAGGATATGTTGTAGCTGAATAAACATTTCAACAACTCAACAGAATGTGAATATTCTGTCTGACTCTATTGAAGATACATCATACATTTTCCACAGGAAAAGCATCTGGTCTGCAGGTGGTCCCATCAAGTACACACACACTGGTTCTATGAAGCTCCACTGTTGGAAGTCATTCAGAATGAGGTCTGCCACTGTACTGCTGAAACAACAAAGGAACATCAGGGAAAAGACCAGTGTTGTATAAAGTACTGAAATCTCGGAGTCAAGTAAAAGTATAAGTACCTCTCCAAAATATGACTTTGGTAAAAGTCTAAGTCACTGACTGAAATGTTACTTGAGTAAAAGTCTTAAAGTATCTGAAATATATTGTACTTAAGTATGAAAATTACTGTAAAAATAGATGTACTCAAGTAATGTAATGAAAAGTATAAGTAAAAAGTAAAACAAAGCAAATGCAGTTTGAATGACATTTTTTAGATTTTGGTAAACTTTGAAAGTCAAATTCACTTAAAATAATATAAACAACCAAGTGCAGGAGAAATTTAGACCAAGTTTAGACAGAAAATACAACCTTTTTGTAAGCTTTCAGTTTTCCTTCTTCAAGTAAGGTCAGTGCTAAGCAACCAACACACAACCAAGTGCAGGCAAAGGTGGTGTATGCCAAGAACATGGTGAAGTTTCCCGTGTCGATGCGCGTATCAACATGGGAAAGTCACGTGACCGATACAGGAACTGTTTCGAACTGACTGACGCGCCAAACTGTTTCTGTTCCCTCTAAGCTGCGCGCGTGTGCATTCGCGCACAGCAGCGCGCACAGCAAAGCTATGCTGCGCAGTAAATAAAATCCAAGCTGAATGAAACAAAATAATAAACCAAGTTTTTTTTAATCATTTTGCAACTCTGGTGTGATGGTTTACCACAGTCTCGCTCTGTGAGCGCAAGGTGCTGATCGGAGCGCACCACTGATGGATGGGTTGGGCAGACGCCTTTATGGTTGGGCGGGTTTATGGGGTTCCATTAGTGCCAAAATTATGTTTATGCGTCTTCTGACGTGTTCATGTGTCCATGTATGTGTCTATGTAAGGTGTATATGTATCCTGCTTATGTAATGGAAGCTGCATAAATTATGTTTATGCGTCTTCTGACATGTTCATGTGTCCATGTATGTGTCTATGTAAGGTGTGTATGTATGCTGCTTATGTAATGGAAGCTGCATAAATTATGTTTATGCGTCTTCTGACATGTTCATGTGTCCATGTATGTGTCTATGTAAGGTGTATATGTATGCTGCTTATGTAATGGAAGCTGCATAAATTATGTTTATGCGTCTTCTGACATGTTCATGTGTCCATGTATGTGTCTATGTAAGGTGTGTATGTATCGTGCTTATGTAATGGAAGCTGCATAAATTATGTTTATGCGTCTTCTGACCTGTTCATGTGTCCATGTATGTGTCTATGTAAGGTGTGTATGTATCCTGCTTATGTAATGAAAGCTGCTTATGTCGTGTCCATATGTATTGTGTCTACATGAGGGATCAAGTGCATGGCATTTCTTCACTTTATGTTGTTTGACCTTGTTGTTGAACCTGTAATCACGTGATCTCGGTTTGCCGTCGTTTCCCCGTCATTTCCCTGTGCTGTTATTCCTGTCATCTCCTCTGCTGTTTTTACCTGTCGTCTCCTCTGCTGTTACAACCTGTCGTTACAACCTGTCGTTCTCCCCGTTATCGGGCCGTGTTGTCACCTGACGTCGTCATGCTCTGCTTTTACACTGTTGGGTGGGTTCCTGCTGCCGTTTGCCTGTGCGGTTACCTTTATTTTATTCCTCTTTATTTTTAATCTTTAATGTCACAACAGTAATAACTCCCTGATTGTTCCCAATAAGCTCCGACAAACACCTTGGTTCTTCACTTACTGATCGGTGCGGTCATGATAAAGCTACGTACACACCACTTCCGGTTCAACTGAAATTTCAAAATAAGAGTGTTTGACACAAACGCCTCCTTTTGCTGCAAAGTTGAGCTTCATGCTATTAAAATGAGCGCAACCAAATTTGTAATTTCTAAATTTCTCATCTTTTCATATTTACAATCCCAACCTGTGGTGATGCTTAAATATACAGTGGACAGAAAATATCATTTTAAGAAATATTGTCCCTCTGAGGGAAAAAATTCTCTGGATTTTAACCCACCCCCTTTAAAGGGAGCAGTAGGTTGCACACGTATCCACTTAGGCAAGGCAAGGCAAATTTATTTATATAGCACAATTCAGTACAAAGACAATGCAAAGTGCTTTACATGATTAAAATATAGCAAAATAAAAGCAAGTAGGAATAAAATGTAGATAGAAAATAGAATAAAAGCAAGTAGAGATAGAATGTAGAAACAAAGAAGAACATTAAAAGCAGTAGAACAGTTTAACTAGAACAGTCAAAGGCAATTTTAAACAAATGTGTTTTTAATCTTGATTTAAAAGAACTCAGGCTTTCAGCACTTTTACAGTTTTCCTGGAAGTTTGTTCCAGATAAGTGGAGCATAGGAACTAAATGCTGCTTCTCTGTGTTTAGTTCTGGTTCTAGGTATGCAGAGAAGGCTGGAGCCAGAAGACCTGAGTGGTCTGGAAAGTTGATACACTGATAACAAGTCTGTGATGTATTTAGGTGCTAAGCCATTTAGGGATTTATAGACTAACAGAAGGATTTTGAAGTCTATTCTCTGAGATACAGGGAGCCAGTGTAAGGACTTTAGAACTGGGGTGATGTTCTCTATTTTCTTAGTCTTAGTGAGGACACGGGCAGCAGCGTTCTGGATCAGCTGCAGCTGTCTGATCCACTTTTTAGGCAGACCTGTGAAAACACCGTTGCAGTAATCTATTCGACTAAAAATAAACGCATGGATTAGTTTTTCCAGATCCTGCTGAGACATTAGTCCTTTAATCCTGGAAATGTTCCTCAGGTGATAGAAAGCCGAACTTGTAATTGTCTTTAGGTGGGGCCCTTAGAGGGCACGAAGAGAGATATAAAACCAGCAACCCACTGGTTACAGGATGAAGTCCAACCTCTTGAGGCACTGATGCTCCCAAACCATGCTTTAATGTATTTAATTTTAAATTGTATATATTTTATCGCCCAACCCTGGGTCTTTATGCATGGAGTTTGCATGTTATCCCTGTGCATGCGTGGGTTCTCTCCGGGTACTCCGGCTTCCTCCCACAGTCCAAAAAACATGACTGTTAGGTTAATTGGCTTCTCTAAATTGTCCTGTGAGTGTGTGCATGAATGGTTTGTTTGTCCTGTCTGTCTATGTGCTGCCCTACGACAGACTGGCGACCTGTCCAGGGTGTACCCCGCCACTTGCCCAGTGAACGCTGGAGATAGGCACCAGCTACCCCCGCGACCCCATGAGAGATTAAGCAGGTCAGAAAATGGATAGATGGATGGATATTTTATCGCTGAAAAAAAATAGAGAGTTTGAACAACCCATGCTTAGACTCCACCATACTTAGTAAAATGCTACCCTTACTTTCAGGAAGAAAACACAACCTAAAGAAACCTCCAGTATTTCCAATAAATACATTCAGAAAACTCCTACATAACAGCTTATTATATGATAAACCCATAGAAGAGGTAATAGGTGAGTAGCTCTGCAGGAAATGAGCACCACAGAAACAAGTTTTATTTAAAAGATTAAATACAATCACATCTGACATTGGCTCGAGGTATTTGTTGAGATCTGTGTTTGCTATAAATGTAGTTGTTTTTGGAATGAACTTGCGCGTCCTAATTCACACTAATTTCCGGTTGTTGGCGGTAATGTACCAAGCTGTTCATTTGCAACCGCCATGAAAACATCAAGACAACGAAGAAGAGGACCCATAACATATTTTTTCAGAATGTAATAAATATACTCAAGAAAGAGAGATGTTGTGTAGAGAATTAGGCAGGAATAAAAATAAATTAGATATAAGGGAATTGTTTCAGAGGTCATCTGGGGATGTAGTTTTTAGGAGTATTTTTAGTTTTCTAAGAAGAATGGGTGTTTTAGAGAGAATCTAATAGATTGTCTGATCCATACTCCATTCTGGAAGGTGGCGGTAATGCACCTATAAGTTGTTTGCCAACCGCCATTAAAAAAGGAAAGAAGAAGAAGAGGACCCACACAACGGCACATGGTGGTGAAAAAGCGCGTGCTCGCTATTTCGCGGAGACTGTTCAACAGACTTCATCTTCGCAGCAGAGGAAGGTCAGACCAGAAGTTAGGTATGAAAAACACGAAAAACTTTCCAGACAATTGTTATTTTTTTTGATGATTAAAGGTGATGTAAATATTTGTGTTTTAATTCACGTTAAGTCACGTCGAATAAAAAAAGCCGAATTAACAGTTAGCTTAGGCAGTTACAAAAAACAAGGATACATAAATGTATTTAAAAAGTTGTGGCTAAAATTATAACACTTTTTTATTTTATTTGTTTTTTTTGCTTGCTGAAAGTACGATAGGAGTGTGGTTTGCAGTAGTATGGCGTTGTACAGACATTTTTTTGAAGGGGTGTTGCTAACTGGCTAGAGCAGGAGGTATCGGGTGGCATATTAAGACTTGTGCTGCTTTTCCGGGCTTAGTCACTATTTGTAAAATTCAATGGCATAGCTTATCGGCTTCGAGGTACTGGGGCTGGAGTGGTTGTCTTATCAATTTCCCACATGCCAATCACTGCGACACGCTCGCGCTCTCTACCCGACATGTACCATCAGCTTCTTTGCGCATGCGCAAACAGAATAACTTCCATTCGCCGTTGAATGTGCTTTATTAGTTTGAAAAGGACCAGAAAGTATTCCCATCATTTCCTACAGAATTCTATGGTCCCCAGAGAGCTCACAGTCTGTGCACAGCACGCCCAAGTATGTGGGAGCTGTAACTTTGTGTTTTTATCAGTAGAGCACACAGAGAACCGAGTTTAGCTTAACAACCGCGTTAGGCTATTACCACTTCTTCTGCTCTGAGACTTCAGCAGGGTAAAAACAAAACAAAGCGCCAATCTCCACCTAGTGGTCGGAGGCATTGACGCACCATACTTCACTGGAGCCTTCACACTCCAGCCCGGGGGGTGAATTTTTAACATTGCGCTAGGTTAGTGTCCACATTTATTTTCATTTTGGTTTAGTAAAGTATTATTGAGTTAAACAGAAATAGCAGCTGTAGATATTCTCAGGTGTCTATATTTTCTACCCTGGGTCTGTTTGGGTTTTCTGCTCCACAGCATGTTTGTGAAAACAAATGTCTCAACATTCAGGGAGAGGCTTTGGTCCTTAAGGCCGCCATTAACTCCTTTTACTTAATCAATTTGCAGTTAATTGTTAATACAATGATACTATTATCAATATAATGCATAACTACACAGTCATGAAATTCAGTTAACAGCTAAGAAAATGTTTTTAATACCAGAGATTTAATTTGAGATCAGATTAAAAATAATCTATTCTAAATCCTGAGAATTGGAATCAAATTGATTCTTGAAATTTGAATCAACCTTCCCTACTGACTTCCAAAGAGCCCATAATGTTTTGGATGGATCTCATTCAGGCTTTGCACATCTTTCATAAAGCATGCCTGCTTTATGATCGTCATGATATCAACACCATGCTTTGATTAAGCAGTAAACAACTTATAACTCATTCATAATTGTTTATGAATTAAGAGTGAGCAAGAAAAACTGTTTCTTGCCAAATAGTGAGCCTAATTAGTTCAACTATATAATTATTCCAGAATTGCTTATATTAAACATTTCAGGCTAAGATACTGCCTTGTAAGCAAAACCAGTCAGTTTTGTCTCTTTTTATGTCATGCAAAATCTTATTTGTGTGCAACTTTCTCTGCCAGGGAGTAACAAGAGGAGGGTGGAAACCCAGATGATGATGATCTTCTGGAATGACAGATAGATAGAGGCGGATGGTATGTCATAACTACTGTATGAAACATTTCAAAGACGTAAAGTTCCTTGGTGCTGTAAAACTGCACTGAATTTTTACTTCCACAATACAGGTATAAGATGTTTTATTCTGTTCAAAATCTGGTCTGCTTCTTTTACTGGTTTCCATGTTTGCAGGCTGCTGCTCTTTCGCCAAAATAAAATACCAAATGCTGCACACTGTTTTGGGAATTCTCAAATGATTGGCTCAGGAACCAGGAAGTAAGTAAAAGCTACAGTCTGAACCAAAGTAGTTCTGGATCGTACCTCTAGGTTTGAAAAGAGAAAAAAAATTACTAAGACGTTGTTGATGGAGAGGACCGATCATTTATAGGGAATGTTACTTCCTTCCCGGATGACAAATGAGAATGATTTATTTATTTAACTGTAAATGTCTTACTAATAGTTATATACGTTGCGTTTTGCATTAGACAGTGTATCTCCCTTGAAAAAGAAGGCGATTATTCACAGGAAGCTGGCTCCCTGGTTTAATTTAGAGCTGCGTTCTTTTTGGGAAAAAAAATGTTAGGAAATTGAAGAGAAAATAGCGCTCTACACACCATGAGGAATCCTACCTGATCTAGAAAAACAGTCTACTGTTGTATAAAAAGACCCTTCACTGAGTTAGAGGAGCATATTTTTAATCATTAATTGAGGAGATTAAAAATAATCCTAGATTTCTCTTCATTAAAGTTGCCAAACTTACAGAGTCATAGCTCTGTTGATCCATCCATTCCATTAGCTCTTAGGAGTAATCACTTTATGGGATTCTTCATAAATAAAATTAATTCCATTAAAAATAAAATAATTGGCATCCTCCCAAACATGATTACCTCATCCTCAGTAAGTGAGGCAGCATTGGAGGAATCTTTAGAACCTGCGCGGTGTTTGAACTGTTTAGAATGGGGTACCGCGCACGTGACGTCACCGCCTCAAGAGCAACGCCCCTTTTGCCGCTTAGGTAGGACAAACCGATAGAGAACGCACGTAGCAACCAGCAACAGAACCAGCGATATGACCGACTTTGCAGCCATTAAACTTTCCCAAAACGATGTCCCAGGCGCACGGTTTACTGGTCGCACTGTCGAAGAACACACCAACCTTCAGCTCAAACGATGGCTTGAGTGTCGAGGGCTTAAAAAGACCGGAAAAACGGGCCGAGTCGATCGAACGGTAAGCTTTGTTTTTTTTTTCCTGCGCGGCGGTCATGCCGTCGTCGGCCGTTTTTTTGTTTGTAATCACCGTCCAGGGATCGGTATATGTTTAATGTTTGTCTCATTTGAAATGTTTTTGAGTAGGCTATCCTGGTAGCAGGGTATCATGGTAGCAGGCGCTACCATGATAGCCTATATGCTATCATGGTAGCAGGCGCTTCATTATTAACATGTCGGCCACCAAAATAATCTTACCTGTTCACTACTTGATGTCGCTGGAATTGGGTCAGGATGTTCTTCGGTTGTGCCCTTTCCTCCGACAAAATCCTTGCTACATATGTAGGCCGACCGCACCGGTGTACCCAGCGCACACATTTCTCCTTGGCACTCTTGAATTTCGGGAAAGTAATGAAGAAAACATCCTTCATATGCGGCCGATCAGCGTACCTCGAGTCGCTGTTGCGCTGTTACAGCCCACAATACAGCAACGGTTTACATGTTTTAAATACTTAACAGTTAATTACCTGTGACAAAGTGAGCACCGCAGACTCTGGCGTATTCCAGCTTAACACCGTCCAAATCGGACCTGGATATCCGTGTCAGCCATATGTGACGGCGTTGTTCAGAGAGCTGTTTTGTTTTTTCACACTGATTCACGATTACGGCTGGTAGGCGATAGAGCGTTGATCTCCACCTCCACGGGCCGTGCAACCAACCATTAAACACGTTTTCCCCATTGTTCACTTCCAATACTGCCTAAGGCGTAATACAATGCGGGTCAACAGTGCGAAACGACAGACACCCAATATGGCGGACGCGCAGAGTAGTCACGTGAGCGTGACGTCAGCTGAAAACCCCCTATTGTGGAGAGATTTTTCTTGGTGGCTGTTATTAACAGACAAACATCATTTAACAGTGGCTTTTAAAGAGGAAAAAGTGGTGTTTGTATGATGGTTTGCTTTTTAATTTTATCTTATTCAGTAAGAAGATTTGTTCAGGCCATTTTATTATAACGTTTAGTTTTACTTTGAAAAGTTTATCTCAGATAACTCAATCCAGTCATACTAATCATAAACAACAGGTGTTTTCAAAGAACCTAATTAGCCGGATCATGATTACCCGGATGAAATCATCTTGGATGTGTCATTTGATATCGGATGTTTTAAGCAACGTACGAAGAACGGACCCCTGGTCTCTAATCTGAGCTGCTTTTAACCTGTGATTTCTGAGGCTGGTGACTCTGATGAACTTATCCTCCGCAGCAGAGGTGACTCTTGGTATTCCTTTCCTGGGATGGTTTTTTGCAACTGCACTTAGGGACACTTTCAAAGTTTTCACAATTTTTCGGACTGACTGACCTTCATTTCTTAAAGTAATGATGGCCACTCGTTTTTCTTTACTTAGCTGCTTTTTTCTTGCCATAATACAAATTCTAACAGTCTATTGAGTAGGACTATCAGCTGTGTATTCACCTGACTTCTGCACAACACAACTGATGGTCCCAACCCCATTTATAAGGCAAGAAATCCCACTTATTAAACCTGACAGGGGACACCTGTGAAGTGAAGACCATTTCAGGTGACTACCTCTTGAAACTCATCAAGAGAATGCCAAGAGTGTGTGAAGCAGTAATCAAAGCAAAAGGGTGGCTACTTTAAGAACCTAGAATATAATACATATTTTGTGGTGGTTTCTAGAGTCTCTAAAAGTAGAATATAGCTATAGCTATCAGGCTCCTCTCCTGTGGAACCAACTCCCAGTTTTGGTCCGTGAGGCAGACACCCTGTCTACTTTTAAGACTAATCTTAAAACTTTCCTTTTTGACAAAGCTTATAGTTAGAGTGGCTCATGTTACCCTGAGCTACCTCTATACTTATGCTGCTATAGGCTTAGGCTACTGGAGGACATCAGGGCCTATTTTTCTCACTCTAAGTTCTCCTACTGTTCTGCAATTTGCATTGTTGGTTGTTATTTGAACTTTTACCTTTTTGTTCTGTAATCTTTTTTCCCTTCATAGTAGGTACACCTGGTCTGACGTTCTATTAGCTGTGACACCATCCAGGTGAGACAGATCATCTGCTATTACCATATAATGTAGAAGAGATTCCTGGATCAATGTGTGCTTCTGTGCTTTCTGTGTCTCTGCTCTGTCTTCTCTAACCCCCAGTTGGTCGAGGCAGATGAGCGTTCACACTGAGCCTGGTTCTGGTTCTGCTGGAGGTTTTCCTTCCTGTTAAAGGAGAGTTTTCCTCTCCACTGTCGCTTCATGCATGCTGAGTATCATGGATTGCTGCAAAGCCATGGATAATGCAGATGACTCTCCCTGTGGCTCTACGCTCTTTCATGAGTGAGTGCTGCTTGTCAAGACTTGATGCAATCTGGTCAAAAAGTTTCCTCTCTAAGGAAACCCAGCAATCTTTTTAATCTGTTCCAATCTGATTGAATTTGACTTTGGGAAGTGCCTGGAGATGACATGTTTCATGAATTGGCGCTATATAAATAAAATTGAATTCAATATAGCTCCTTTAATCTTGCACAGCAATGTCTTTGGGCCCTTGCCCATCAATCAGGTTGTGTTTTAGCAGTTTTGTTCTAACTACATTTTCACTTGCTATTACTACTGATTTTTTTTTTGTTGCAGTTTTATTGCTGAATGAGCAAAGATCAAATAATTTTATTGTCGTGACAAAGTTAAAATGAATTTAAATTTACTGTATACAAGTTATAATAAATTTAACACATGAACATTTGCACAGCCCAAAAACGAAAAGTATTTGGATTGCTAACTTTACAACTTTTATGTGCAGTTTTCTCTCAAATGTCTTCCACAGGGAACACGGCCGGTGAGACTGGGACAAATTTGGATTTCTTGCATGGACAACATCCCACCGCTTGGCTTTTCTACCTCTGCATTGATTTAATTCTTGCATAGCGAGGACGGGTGATCCTGCGGCTGCCTGTTCACCCTACATACAACCTCTTTGTCGGCTACATGGGAGTGTGGCATCTTGCAGTCCCCTATATTTGGTTTAATCTGAGTATATAGCTATTGACAAGTTGAGCCGTAAAAGTTAGGATTTATACAGTTTTGGTGTTTTTCTTACCAGATGCTGTATCATCATTCCTGTGTTCATATCACTTTGAAATGTTGTGTTGGTCAATTTCAAAGTAAACAAATCATTGCAAACTTTTGAAAATTGTCTTAATTTTTTTTCTATGAATGTGAAACATTTTTACAAAGTATGACGAGTTCTTGGTATGGATTGTTGAAAATCCCCTTTTAAATGCAAAACTCTGAGTTCTAAAATTAGACGCATGGTGGCGCTCATTTTAATAGCTTTGAAACTCAACTTTGCAGCAAAAGGAGGCGTTGGTGTCCAAGACTCTTATTTTGAAATCTCAGTTGAACCGGAATTGGCGTGTACGTAGCTTTATCATGGCCGCATCGATCAGTAAGTGAAGAACCAAGGTGTTTGTCGGAGCTAATTGGGAACAATGAGGGAGTTATTACTGTTGTGACATTAAAGATTAAAAAATAAAGATTAAAAAAAAATAAAGGTAACCGCCCAGGCTGACGGCAGCAGGAACTCACCCAACAGTGTAAAAGCAGTGCATCACGACGTAAGGTGACAGCACGGCCCGATAACGGGGAGAACGACAGGTTGTAACGATAGAGGAGACGACAAGTTGAGACGACAGATATAACAGCACAGGGAAATGACGGTGAAGACGACAGGTATAACGGCAGAGGAAACGACAGCAAATCGAGATCATGTGATTACAGGTTCAACAAGGTCAAACAACATAAAGTGAAGAAATGCCATGCACTTGATCCCTCATGTAGACACAATACATATGCTCACAGCACATGGACACGACATAAGCAGCTTCCATTACATAAGCAGGATACATATACATCTTACATAGACACATACATGGACACATGAACACGTCAGAAGACGCATAAACAATTTATGCAGCTTCCAGTACATAAGCAGGATACATACACACCTTACATAGACACATACATGGACACATGAACACGTCAGAAGACGCATAAACATAATTTATGCAGCTTCCATTACATAAGCAGGATACATAAACACCTTACATAGACACATACATGGACACATGAACACGTCAGAAGACGCATAAACATAATTTATGCAGCTTCCATTACATAAGCAGGATACATATACACCTTACATAGACACATACATGGACACATGAACACGTCAGAAGACGCATAAACATAATTTTGGCACTAATGGAACCCCATACGGGTTGCGCTGTGCGTCTTTGTTCTGAGCGTCGTTTCAGAAAAAAAACGGCTGATCTACCCTTAGTAGAAAGCTGCTACTCTGAGTAGTTCTTCCTCCCTTTGTCATACTCAGCATGTCCGATTTAAGAACAGATGATAAGATATCAGTCAGGTAACTGAACACAGCGCCCGATCAACGTGAGCATAATAAGGTTGGAAGTGCGCATGTCCTACGAGTAGAATTAGAAATTTCTAAAGAAGGCATATGGACAATATTAAACCATAAGAAACAATGCCGTTGCTGTTGAAAACAGCAAGAGAGAATTGTTGAAAAAGTCAATGCATGCGCGATATGAAAGTTATGTGATGGAGAATTAAAGCTGTTTTCTCACACGTCACTCATTCAACACAAAAGGGGGAGTGTGTGCGTGTGTGTGTGTGTGTGTGTGTGTGTGTGGGGGGGGGGTAGGCATTGAAAGGACATGGCAGCAAAAAATTTGTAAAATAAATAAATCAAAAAGCCAGTCCACCTCAGCTGGAGTGGCATGGGAGGCATTGAAGGCCTTTTTAAGAGGACACATTATTCAGTATGCTTCCTTTAAGAAGAGAGAGAGCCTTGCCAAGCTCCAGGATCTTGAACAACAGATTGCGATCACTGAATCTAGTTTTAAAAGAAACTTGAACAAATTGACCAAATTGAAATATGAATTTAATGCAAGACTGTCACAAAAAGCAGAATTTTCTTTATTTCGTGTGAGACAGAAGTATTTTGAAGAGGGGGATAAGGCAGGTAGGCTCCTGGCAAGATATATTAAGCAGAGGGAGGCCCTGACCACTATTTCAGCCATTAAAGATGGTAATGGACATCTCCTTTTTGAGCCCAAGAGAATTAATACAGTATTCAGTAACTTCTATATGGACCTGTACCTGTACCTGCTTCAGAGACTGATATAAGAAATTTTATGCTACCTTTAAATCTTCCCAAAGTCACAGCCGATCAGCTTAAGTATCTGGATTCACCCATTACTATTGAGGAGTTAGTTGAGGTTATTAAACATCTTCCTTCAAGTAAGGCTCCAGGTTTAGACGGCTTTACAGCCGAGTTTTATAAATTATTTCCTGAAGAATTGGCACCTTTACTCCTAAACACCTATAATGAAGCCTATCAAATGGGCAGGCTTCCACCTTCGCTGTCAGAGGCCATTATTCCGCTCATTTTGAAAAAAGACAAGGATGCTTCTGATTGTAAAAGCTACCGTCCCATAAGTTTGACCTCTTATGATAGTAAAATTTTATCTAAAGTTCTGGCCAATCGATTAAATCGAGTTATAACCTCACTCATTCATTCAGGTTGGATTTATACACTCACGCTCCTCAGCAGATAACATCAGGTGACTGATTGACATCATGTGGGCAGTTCAGGATAGTCAGTCTCCTGTGGCGGCTATCTCGTTGGATGCCGAAAAGGCATTCGACAGAGTTGAATGGCGATATTTATTTACAACTCTGGAATGCTTTGGCTTCAGCAAAAGCTTTATTGACTGGATTAGGCTTATATACGTTCACCCCAAGGATTCGGTACTTACAAATGGTATTATAGGTCCCTCATTTGAACTAGGTCGCGGCACTAGGCAGGGGGATCCTCTTTCCCCCCTTCTCTTCGCCCTTGCCCTTGAACCATTGGCAGTTGCTATACGCAGAGAGCCCACAATTCCAGGTGTAAGCGTAGGGGGTGATTGTCATAAACTTATGCTGTACGCCGACGACATTCTTCTTTTCGTATCGGACCCAGAGCATTCCTTTAACTCTCTGTTCACAATAATTAACACTTTTGCAGATATATCTGGCTATAAAGTAAACTGGACCAATTCGGAGGCCCTACCTATAACTTGCTACTGCCCTAAGACCCTTTTTCCAACTGGCATGTTCTCTTGGCCTCAGAAAGGCATAAAGTATCTTGGTATTGTCTTCCCACCGCTGTTGTCAGACTTAATAAAAATAAATTTTGAACCGCTATTAAGTGGGATGAAAGCTGATGTTGACCGCTGGAGTCAGCTTTATCTCTCGATGTGGGGGAAGGTAAATATTATAAAAATGGTCTGTACACCCAAGCTTAACTATTTGTTACAAGCTCTACCTGTCCATGTTCCTTTGAACTATTTTAAACAATTTTATCAATTTTGTAATTCATTTATTTGGAGCAATAAGAAACCCAGACTTAACTTGAAAAAGTTACAGAGACCAGTGGATAAAGGTGGACTTGGGATGCCTAATTTAATCCATTATCACTATGCTTTTTCTCTCAGGCACTTGGCACATTGGTTTCTACCCCCTGAGAAAGCACCCCCTTGGTTCCACCTTGAGAGCATGGCTTGTTTACCCTTTACACCGCTCTATAGTCTATCAACTAATCTTGGCCTTCTTAACCAGTCACACCCTATTCTGTCTCACTTGAAAGGAGTATGGAAGAAAATGTCAACATTTTTTAAATTTGACCCCCACCTCAACCGGTCTGCTGGTATTTGGCATAATCCCAAACTCTGCATAGCAAAGTCGCCATTTTTTTGGAAGTCCTGGTATCAGAAAGGTATAAAAGTGTTGGGTGATTTATACGACAACAATGTATTGAAATCTCGTACAAGATTTTAATTTACCCCGGCAGGATTTTTAGAAATATTTGCAATTACGACATCTGATGGTAAATACATTTGGCTCACCCACAAAGCCCCCCTTGTGCTGTGATAATCTGGAGAACATTAAAAATGTGTTTGGACGCGGACATGAGGCCTCAGTCTATTATAAAATGTTACTGTCATCCTCAGATCTCAATATGCTGTCCCTTAAAAGAACCTGGGAAACTGATTTGAATCTCTGTTTTACAGAAGAGGAGTGGAATAAAATTCTTGGGAATATGACAAAATTGTCACGAGAATTACGGTCTAGATTGGTCCAAATTAAAATCCCGAACCGCGTATACTGGACACCTTCTAGATTGCATAAAGTGGGATTAGCAGACTCTGATGCCTGTTGGACAATAATAATATAAAAATATAATGACAAATGGGCCCCCTACTTTTCCTATAGGGGTCAATAACGTTTCCAGCTCAGATCAACTTTAATCAGTAATGTCTGCTGTAACCTTGTATAAGTGTATTGTTGGCATCTTTTTTGTTCTTGTTCTTGTTTTATGGTTTGTTTTGTTTTATATTGTCTATGTTTTCAGTGCTTGCATATCCAATTGGTCTAATGTGCAACATGGTATACTTTGTATGTTTTATTTTGTTAAAACCTAAATAAAGTTCAAGTCATAAAAAAAAAAACAATGATTTATTCTGTACAGGTCCGTGTCACTCCATTGATATGCCTCCTAATCTGGTTGAGGATAAGGACAGAGGATGCTTTTTTCTCTGCTCTGATGCTTTTTTCTCTGCTTCCTGCTTGCTTGCATTTTCCTGCCTTTCACTTTTTATCTTCTTTTTATCTCTTAGTCAAAATTACAGAAAGTTGGATTTAGTTATTTTATTTATTTTCTTTTATTTATTAATTTTTTCCCCGTGTGGATTATTTTAGTTTTCAGATAATCCACACAAGCTGCCTCTTTACACCCCAGAGGAGTCAGTTCTCAGGAACAACACTGTTATGGAAAAAAAATCAACATGAAGTGGATATGGAGAAGAACCACCCAATTCAAAAGACGCCTCCCTTCACCACAGAGGACTTTGACACGCTTCTACAGAAAATAGCTGTTATGAAGCTAAAAATCCGCCGACTCGAAGTGAATTATGATGTAAATGCCGCGTATAGAAACTAAACAACACTGGCTGTGATTCCGAACTGTGACCACCAGCCCAGCAACTCAGCCAACAAACAGTTCCCTGAGGAAAATGAGAATGCCATGACCACTCTGGGTGCAAGGTAAAAAAAAAAAAATTAACGAACCCCACACATAGACAAAGAAAACTGGCCGATACTACAGAGAAGTGTCCAAAGAAAAGTGAAACAACGGGCTGTTCTCACAACAAATGATAGGAGTAAACCTGCTGGAAATGTTGGAATTCCGATACTAAACAGATTCGCTCCACTCCAACATGAGACCCTGAAGGATCACGACAACAATCAAAGGTATGTCAACAATCTTCGCTCTAAGCTACCAGAGAAAAAACAAGCCACAGGGCCATGAACCCTAATATTATGCAATGGATCTGTAAATGGGATTAAACATTTCTGTAACAAGAAAAGCACAGAGGTGTTGATTTATAACCCTTTGAACTGTGGTGTCTAATGTATCAGACATCCTTCCAAGGATCTTGAAAGAATGCCCGACCCTGGAAAAACTCATTGTACAAGCTGAAGCCTTGGGCGACACCGCCCAGATAAGAAAATCAGAAGTATTGAAAGAGGATTACATTCGTTTGCTGAATTTAGTTGATCCAATCCAACTTTATTTATAAAGCAATTTTAAAATTTCTTGAAGGATGGTAGTGCACCTGAGTGAAGTCGGACCCCCCACCTTCTTCAAATCAGACAAAATTGGTGTCAAACGTTTGTGCTGCTATCATTTTAAAGATATAAAGAAATGTTTCCAGAGGTCATTAAAGGTCAACCAGCCCCCCACACACTTTTATGAAATCAGACAAAATTGGTGTCAAACGTTTGTGCTGGTTTGTGCAGCAAACATTTTCGTTTGTGCCGCTATCATTTTAAAGATATAAAGAAATGTTTCCAGAGGTCATCAAAGGTCAACCAAATAACAGCTGACTCACAAAACAAAAAACTACATTCTTTCAAGAAAGCTGACCATTATTCTTTTATGTAGAGCACAGCGTGAGGGCATATGCTGGTCTTTTCAGATGGTGTCGTTACTTCTTTTCTGAGGTCATCGTACATTTCCCAGGTGTCCGGGGATCTCTCACAAAACGCCACATAATGCCCAATAGCTCCAGGCATTGGACCCTCCTGAAATGCTATGATGGCTTTCAGTGTGAATCTCTGTTCTTGAAGTTGAAGGGTTGATGGAAATTCACTGAGGGAAAACTACTTGGGATTGGGGACACTTGTCACAGTTGTGACACAGAATTGTCCAAGGTCTGTGTCAATCCAGACAAGTTGTGACAGACTGTGACAAACAGTCCCCATACAGAGGATTTTTCCTAACATGTCAGTTTTACATGCTGCTGGGCATGTATCAAGACTTTGGATTGGTCTTAGGCATGGAGATGCTGCAAGGTGGAGCCCTTGTTCAACAGAAGACTGAAGGTGAGCTATGCCAGAAGATGACAGGACTGACAAGTCAATGGAAATGAAAGGTACTTTCCTTGTATTTGGAATGTAAAATGTACAGTACTGGGAGGAGCACTGTCTTGTGAAGTGAATACTCGGATTTTCTGTCATTGTATTTTGAATAACTGTGGACACATGGCACTGTGCATCAACATGATGAACACCAGACTTCAACTGAACAGGGCTGAATATTGAGCTCAGAATCTCACCTCTCAAAGTATAGGCATGTGGAGTGACACCCTTTGAGGCAATATCTTTTACAAGCTGGAACACTTTATTTTTCTCTGTACTTTTTAGCACATTCTGAGCAGAAACACTGTCACAGAAAGCGCAGCACAGACCTTGACAGACTGCATCAAAGGCACAGGTGTTGGTGACGCAGTACCGTTCCTTGATGACTCTGATTGGTTGTTGATTATTTCCATTTTTTAAAAGCCCCAGCTTAACTTTTTGTGTTTTACAGCTGGATCAGAATGGAGCCATTCGGGACAAGGGGAGAGGTATGATGTCAACTTCCTCTTCTTTGGTGGGACTGCAAGGCCTCTCCAGTTTTCCAATGCTGCTGTTTCTTCTGTGTTGGATTCCTCAGAGCAGTTTTCATCCATTTCTTGTACCACTGAACATTTGATTGGATTCTGAAGCTTCACTGTCTCTTCTTGTCTGGCAGAACAGATTCTTATGTTGCCCACAATGAAGCCCACAATGAAGCCAAGATGACGTGAAATGAATTTATCAACCCTAATGGGAAGATTTTCATGCTTGAACAAGCCATGTTTAATGTTCTTAAACTCAGCTTCAACATTAGCTGAAGTTGCAGTGAGCTTTTCATTGTGAAACAGGGGAACCATTACTCCAGTCCAGAGAGGTAGGTATCCTCCCAACCTTATTAGGTGTGGGACGAGCTCAGGTAGGTAGTGCATATTGTCTCGGTCACCATTGACTTCACTGTGGCACTTACTCTCCTCACAAATATCTGTCACCCACTTCCTCAACTCAGTATTTATTTGTGTGCATTGATCCAATCCAACCTCTTCTGCTTCCTCTTCCCAGGGAATGGACATAGTGTCATCTGCGATTTTGCTTTTAAGGTTTGATTTGCACACTTCTGAGATGATGGGGTTACCATGAATGCCATTACCTTCTGTCTCACTTAATGCCACAGTGGCAATGCTGCGTATTAGGACCTTTGCTTCCTCCAAAGATTGGGACTTGACCAGCTGTGCCATTGAACGCACATAGAAGTCTTTCACCCGATGAGGTTTTTTTCCTCAAACAATCCCACTGGGAAATCATTTCGATCAGGTATGCCACATCCACTCGGATGAAGCATTGGGGTAGTTTGCTGCATTCATTTGGGTAGGACTCCAGTAGTGACAGAAGAATTTGTCTAATCCAATGTCACCAATACTTTCACTGTGAGGACAACTACATTTTATTGCCTGTAGTGACAAGATTGGGTTTTTATGAGCCATTTCAGATTCATGTTTGTTTCATTATGTTCTGTCTCTATCTAGACTATACATAATGGACGATTAAAGCCATTTTGCTTACTTAAACCTTATTGGTGTGCAGTCATCAACTCGCTGCCTTAGTAACGTTATCTGAACTGTTCCGCGTCTGCGGTGTAACCTCTAAATCAGTCCCCCGTACAACAGTACTTAAATAAACAATCCTATTGTTACATCTTTGTTTTTCTTTTTCCAAGTTAGTCTCTTTCCTTGAGTGTAGGTATTCTAGTGTAACACACTTCATGCTCTGTTCATTTACAACAGATCTAACAACATAAGCAATAATAAGGGTCTGCTTGCCATGTCATGTGGGTGTAGTGTCTCTCTTTGTTGCTTTGGGTCCACTGACCTACATATGTCGCATTTGGAGACGAAGTTCTTGATCTCCTCATTCATTCCAAGCCAGTATACACACTCCCTCGCTCGCCTCAGACATCCTTCTACTCCCAGGTGAGAGGAGTGGATCCTATGAGTGATGTCCACCCTGAGTGCGTCAGGTATCACGGCTCTGTCCCCTCGGAACACTATGCCATCCTGGAAACTCAGTTCATCTTGGAAGGTGTGGTAGTGCCTGATGTCACTTGGTAAGTCCTGTTTTCTCTTGGGCCACCCTGACAGTATTCTATTTGCCAGACTCTGTAACTTTGTGTCATGTTTTGTTGCAGCCCTGATGGCACACAGCCTCTCTGCTGAAATGGGTAGGTAGCTGACCATGTTTACAGTCTCTATATCTGTCTCACTCTCTCCCCTAGTGCTCTCTGGTAAGTATGCTCTACTCAGCTTGTCTGCAAGTAACATATCCCTGCCTGGAACATAGGTCACACTAATATCATACTGCTGCAGCCTGAGTAGCATTCTCTGCAGTCTCTTAGGTGCACTAAGAAAGGGCTTGCTGTGTATATTCTCTAGAGGCTTGTGGTCACTTTGTACTGTGACCTCTCTACCATTAGTATACTGATGAAACATTTTCCATCCCAAACACGATGGCTAAACATTCTTTTTCTATTTGGGCGTAGCCCTTTTCAGTAGGTGTGAGTGCCCTACTGCCAAATGCTACCGGTTTACCTTTCTGTGTCAGGGCGGCCCCCAGTCCTGTGGTAGATGCATCACACTGACGTGTCAACTCCTCTTCCTTGTTGTAGTACTGTAGGACTGGTGCTTGAGCGATTTTGTTTTTCAGCCTTTGAAACGCCTCTTCTTGGATGTCTGTCCATTCCCACATGTTCTCCTTGCACGTGAGTTGTCTCAGAATCTCACAGTCATCTGAGAGGTGGTCATAGAACTTAGAAAGGTAGTTGACCATCCCAACTAGTCTCTGCACCCCTTTTACGTCTGTTGGCCTTGATTGCCCGTACCTTCTCCGGGTCAATCCTCAGTCCATCGGCCGTGAGCAGATGACCTATGTAGGGTACCTCTTTTTGTCTGAGCTTGAATTTGTCCGCGTTCAGCTTGATGTTGCGCTCTCTGCACCTGCTTAGAAAGATTATGACTTTCTCGTCATGGTCCTTTTCTGCCTCCTCTTGTGTTGCTCCTTCCCCCGTGATTAACACATCATCTGCTATGATGTAGACTCCTGGGAGGCCCTCCAGGGCCTGCATGAGCTTTCTTTGGAACACTTCCGGTGCTGGGCTAATTCCCATTGGCATCCTTAGCCAACGGAAGCGACCAAATGGGGTGGCGAATGTGGTGAGGTAGCTCGACTCTTCTTCTAGTTTGACGTGCCAGAAGCCTTGCTTCACGTCGCAGACTGTGAACACCTTTGCCTTTGACACTCCGGCAGGATGTCATCTATAGTTGGGAGTGGATAGTGACTTCTTTTTAGTGCCCGATTCAGAGGTTTTGGGTCTATACAGATCCTCAGCTTCCCATTAGGTTTTCTCACTGCGACCATGCTACTGATCCAGTCAGTTCTGCGTTCCACTGGTGTGATTATCTCTCTAATCAGTGAATCTCTAATGTCCCCAAAATTGCAACTGCTAGCAAGCGTTTTCAAGTCAGTTACATAGCTGTCCGCATTTTCATCCAATCCTTGGTTCCTCGTGAAGAATCGGTATCTTTCCACAGTTTCGTTTACCTTGGGGTTGCAGTACTCGTCAAACTGCTTGATCATTGAACTCACTGTGGTCCTCGCTGAAGGGCTAGCACTCGACAAAGTTGCCCAAAGTTCCCTGCCTTTTTCTCCGATGAGATAGTTGAATAGTTTGGCTTTTGTAGTGTCTTCGGCGTCTGACATGGTAAGGTCCATGTACAGTGTGAACTCCTCCTTCCAACTTTTCCATGACTTCACCAAGTTGTTGGAGTCCAAAACCAAAGTTCCCGGGGGTTTTAGCCCTTCCATCGCTAGCTAAACTTTCACTTTCCCTAGTTAATTAATTCTGACAATTTTCGACATGCACACCGCTGCCACCATGTTTCATTATGTTCTGTCTCTATCTAGAATATACATAATGGACGATTAAAGCCGTTTTGCTTACTTAAACTTTATTGGTGTGCAGTGATCAACTCTCTGCCTTAGTAACGTTATCTGAACTGTTTCGCGTGTGCAGTGTAACCTCTAAATCAGTCCCCCGTACAACAGTACTTAAATAAACAATCCTATTGTTACAATGTTGTTCTTGTTTGGCTTTACGTATGGTTGCTAAATTTGGTAGATGACTTCGCTCAGGGTCTCCAAAGTCCATCAGTTTTTCTGCCTGTGATGCTCTCCACACATGTGGCTGCAGTCTATCTTCACAAAGTTCTTTTTTAACTTCTGCACGCAATCTTCCAGACAATGGTCTCTTTGAAAACCCTGTGTGCAGGGATTCATTCGTGTTTGCCATCTCACACACCGAAGCACCATTGGGCACTGCATGTGTGGTTCCTTTTCACACGTAATGTACAGTTGACCCTTGCACTCTTTATAGAAACTTCTTATTTTTATGAAAGACAACACCTGGTTGGGGTACACCTTGGCTCTTTTAAATGTAAAAGTGCAAGAACTTTTAATTTCATTCCAGATTCCCTGGTTCACAACATCCATGTGCTTCTCTTCAAACGGGTGTATGCCCTTTTTTTAAACATATCCTTTTTGTATGTGACTCTCTCTGGAATCATATGCATCCACTGTTCAAATGGGAGCTCCACATTAAAAGTATTATTGCCTTTGTTTTGTAAAGGAGACATGCTTTGGTCAAAAGGAGTGTCACTCTCACTGCTATCTGTCTCCGTCATGTTCTTTTCATTATTATAATCAAGAGTAGCCCAGATATTGTGTCTGTTTAATTTCACAAATGTGTAAAGGGCTTTTGGTGTTAGCTTTTCGCCAAGTTGTTTACTGAGCTCTCTCCATATCCCATCACTTGGATTGCAATGTTGCCATTTCTTATGACTGTGTTTTTTGAAGCACAGAGGACTTCAATAGCAGCTTTTTGGGGAAACAATGACTTCTTTGGCATCTGTTTAGCAAAATGATAATAAAAACAAATCCTGTTAGTTAATTATGTTGAAATATTTAAAATATGGCAGAGAATCAATAGGTTATAGCTGTCATTCCGAATCTTCAAGCTACAGTATATAACTTCCGTATTTGTTCTAAATGCCAATATTTTGCATTACAGTATGTTACAGATAATCTGTGAAAATATAAATAAGGACACCTCTGTCTACACCCAGTGCTTCCACATACATGTACATGCATATACAGGACTGTCTCAGAAAATTAGAATATTGTGATAAAGTTCTTTATTTTCTGTAATGCAATTAAAAAACATGAAATGATTCATTACAAATCAACTGAAATATGGCAAGCCTTTTATTGTTTTAATATCGCTGATTATGGCGTACAGCTGAAGAAAACTCAAAAATCCTATCTCAAAATATTAGAATATTTCCTCAGACCAAGTAAAAAAAAAATTATAACAGCAAAACAAAATCAAACATTTGAAAATGTCCATTAATGCACTCAGTACTTGGTTGGGAATCCTTTTGCACAGATTACTGCATCAATGCGGCGTGGCATGGAGGCAATCAGCCTGTGGCATTGCTGATGTGTTATGGATGCCCAGGATGCTTCAATGCGGTACCGCGCGCGAGCTATTTTTAGAAACACAACGTCACGATGACATCACATCACGTGGTACGCAGTAGGGCAAACTCCCAAACGCGCCGCTGTTTTGCTTTGGAAGAGACGTGCGTTAGCCTAGGTTTTACTCGGTAAACGACTGCTTTTTCCAACATCTAAGACCATGGTTTATAAACATTGTTGCTATGGAACGTGCAACAGCGACTCGAGGTACGCTGATCGGCCGCATATGAAGGATGTTTTCTTCATTAATTTCCCGAAACTCAAGAGTGCCAAGGAGAAGTGTGTGCGTTGGGTACACTTGTGCGGGCGGCCTACACAACATTTCAACCCGGAAAAAGTTACCAAATTCACCTACATATGTAGCAAGCATTTTGTCGGTGGAAAGGGTGATGATAGCATATAGGCTAGCATGTTAGCAGGCGCTAACATTGTGCCCTGCTACCGGGATAGCTTACTCAAAAACAAACGCCCTGAATCTCTTAAGCGAAAGATTCTGAGATGTGAACAATCGTTTTGTAGCTACCTATTGGCAAGATATACAGATTCCTGGACGTTGATTGCAAACAAACAAAAAAGGCCGACGTGAACGGAGCACGGTGGAAATCATAACAAAGGCATGAACGCCGAGCAGGGAAAAAAACAAAGCTTACCGTTGAATCAACTCGGCCCGTCTTCCGGTTTTTTTGAGCCCTCGACACTCAAGCCACCGTTTGAGCTGAAGGTTGGTGTGCTCTTCCACAGTGCGACCAGTAAACCGTGCGCCTGGGACATCGTCTTGGGTAAGTTTAATGGCTGCAAAGTCGGTCATATCGCTGGTTCTGTTGCGCTTGTAATGGCTGGTTTGTATGTGCGTTCTACGACTGTTTGCCCTACCGGTGCGGCAAAAGGGGCGTTACTCTTAAGGCCGTGACGTCACGTGCGCGGTACCGCATAGCGGCCTTTAGCTCATTTGCATTGTTGGGTCTGGTGTCTTTCAGCTTCTTCTTCACAATACCCCACAAATTCTCAATGGGGTTCAGGTCAGGGGAATTGGCAGGCCAATCAAGGACAGTAATGCCATGGTCAGTACACCAGTTACTGGTGGTTTTGGCACTGTGGGCAGGTGCCAGATCTTGGTTGTGCAGCATTTCCTGCCACATTTCCCCCTTCCAACACACTTTTTGTGAATGTGCTTTGAAACTGCACTCTGTGAACAGCCTGCTCTTTGAGAAATTTCTTTTTGTGTGTTACCCTCCTGATGGAGGGTGTCAATGATGGTCTTCTGGACAGCAGTCAGATCAGCAGTCTTCCCCATACTTGTGATTTAGTTTACTGAACCAAGCTGAGTGTTTTTCAAGGCTCAGGAAACCCTTGCAGGTGTTTCGAGTTAATTAGACGATTCAAGTGATTAGTTGAATAGCCTACTAGTATACTTTTTCACGATATTCTAATTTTCTGAGACAGTCCTGTATATCCATCCATCCATCCATCCAGCTAACATTTCAGGCGAGAGGCGGGGTCACCTGGACAGGTCGCCAGTCCATTGCAGATAAACACACACATTACACAAATCAACACATTATATATGTTGATTTATAATCAACACACACACACACACACACACACACACACACACATATATATATATATATATATATATATATATATATATATATATATATATATATATATATATATATATATATATAAATATGTGTATGTTATGGAGGACCAATCCTGCCATAATTAAGAATACACACAGAAATAAATGAAGGACTTAATAATATAAAATGGCTTGAAAAAGTAGCTAATAATATGAATTTGTGTGCCATTAAATGTGACAAAATAATAAAAAGAAGATATTTCTTCAACAATTGATCAATTATTCATCAAAAAATATATATTTTAACTTACACTTTTATTTTTACTTTTCTTCTTGCTTTTATGCTGACTTATTTTTAACCCTTGTATTTCTGAAACAACTTTTCTAACTGTTTTTTTACCCAAAGGATTTACGCCTGCCCTTTTATTTCCTTTTCCCCTTTTTCCACTTCGTGTATTTCTACTTCTTGTTTTTAAAGCAACATTTTTAAAGCATGTTTTTCCTCCACCATAAATCTTTTTCTATTTTATTTTAACCTTATATTTCTGAAACATAGATTTATTTCTGCCTCTAACTTTTCTAACTGTTTTTTTACCAACAGATTTTTTTGCCTGCCCTTTTTATTTCCTTCTCCCCTTTTTCCACTTCGTGTATTTCTACTTGGTGTTTTTTTACTTCCTCTTTTTCCACTTCGTGTACTTCTGCTTCGTGTTTTATTACTACCTCTTTTTCCACTTGGTCCGTGTGACTGCAGCTGTTAATGTTAATACGATGACAGGGAGGGGGGGGAGGGGGCGGTGTCACCGGCAAAGCTTCACTACTATTGGCCAAGGCCTGCCTCCCCGGAAACGAGCCTGCATCAGAGCAGACGACTGGCCGCTTTCCCAGAATGCACCGCGGCCGCAGCTTGATTATGGACAACGCTAACAGAGATCACAGTGGTAAGTTAAAAATTACCTTTTCTGCTGCTGTTGTTCTTTGAAAGTACATTTGAGGCGACATTATACTTTTAAGCTTCCCTATATGGCCTGTTTACAGAGTTAGTGTGTAATTAAAAACAAAACGTCCGACATGAGCGGACCAGAGTGATCCGCAGACCTCCGAGCCTTACCGCAGCCTTGGCTAATGTTAGCGGTTCTGTAGTACACTTCCCTCGGCCTTGTCGTGTGTGAAGTGCTGCTGGTTCTGATGCCGTTTTTTGTTGTTTAAAACGTTCATTTGTTTTGTGTTTATCTCACTGACTTGTGTTGCTTTATTAACTCAATACTTGCTGGAATAAATTATAAATGTTTCCCAAGGACGACAGCAGCATTCAGGACAAAACGCATAAGCAGAAGCAGTTAGTTATCAGCTATTATATAGGATACAAAATATGTTCGGTCTGCGAGTGTCATGTTAGCTACACATAGCAGAAGCAGTCGTAAAATGGCCTCGCTTTTAGGTTTAACATGGGTTCTATTGTCTGTTCGTCTTTTATTATGAAGTAATACATAATTGACATTCATATTTCAAACAGGGACCACAGAAGGAACCCCTTTAGAAAAACTTGACAAGTTTTAAATAAAATCTATAAATGTTTTTCTTATCTAAGTGAGTTTTTTCTGAGTGAGGACATGAAGAATTGAGAGGAGAAAGAGAGAGAAAACAATAGTAACAGTATATAAAAAGACATTTATTTTATACAAATGATTTAATTTTGGAACAGAGTCAAGATGTAACATGTTCAAAACAATTAACATATGATTTAAAACAAATAATTAACTTTTATAAACACCTTGGACAAATAGAGAACACCCACAAACATACAATTGATAAATAATAGGAATGGAAATTAATTTACTGATTATTTAATGTGTTTTACAGGTAGTGGAAAAAAAAATGAAATGAAGCAGCATGTGTCAGATGTAGTCATGTTCGCTTAAACATGCAGCCAGCTCTGCTGGGCTGCCAATCTGGCTCGGAGGCAGCTTCCAGACAGCTTCCTGTCTTCAGCCGCCGGATGGCCATCCTCTTCTGGGTCAACTTCCTCGTCTTCCTCTACATCAAGCTGGTCACCTGCCTCTATACTAATATTGTGGAGGATGAAGCAGGTACTGATTACTTTTGGGGCAAATATCGGGCGGACCTCCAGCGCCCTACAGAAAATGGAACGCCACCGCGTCTTTAGACCACCAAAGGCACGCTCAATGATGTTTCTCGCCTTGGCGTGGTGCCTGTTGTAGCATGCCTCCACTTGGACTGTACCAAATATAAAATAACTTGTAATTTAGGTAATATGCTGATATGTCTTAATGTTCTATCCAATTAATATAATCTATGTATCAATTGTGTGTCATTGTTGGCTCTATTTAAGGACAAGAAGGTAAGAGATCTTACTGGCAACTGGAAGGAAGGTGATTGGGTCCCGGAGACATGGGAACGCACCATCGCAGTGTAGAAAAAAATCCCTCAGGTGCAGGGGCGCCTGCAGAAATTTTTCATAGGGGTGGCCAGAAGGGGCCACTTAAAACTCTTGGGGTGGCACACTGAAACTAAAAGCCACCATTTCAGGATTTTATTCTACGGTTGTAGTAAAGCTGCCTGTAGAAAACTATCAGAAAGACTTAAGTAAACACCAATTGCTTTATTTTGGTTTATTGTGTGATTTTTAATGTTACTATCAACCCTGTATCAACCCTCCAGGCCACTAAGGTCGTCTGGCCTCAGCCTTCTCTGCATACTGATAAAGATTGGGTTTACCGGCCTGCTACTACATGTCTTATTGCAAACCCATCTTGCCCCGATTCTAGATTTGGCTATAAATGAAGAAACATTGATCAAGAGGTAGAACAGTGTAATAAGCATATTTAATCCATAAAAATTAAATATGGAGACAGAGTTATATTACCAATCAAGATCTTTCATCGCGCGGTCCAGAAGTCTGTCTGTCTGTCTGAAGTAAGTTTTACCAAGACATTCCTTTTATCAACTTTAAACTCCTCCTGCATGGCTCAGTGGGAGGATGACTGACCCCCTCTCCTTCTGACCACCCCCTCGGGGCAATAAAACTCCATGTTTATCTTACGCTGGTTACACTCTGCTTTCCTCAATAACCCCAACTAAGATATATTTTTAATTCTCAACAATACCTAGAACCAGAACCAAACATGGAGAAGCAGCATTTAGTTCCTATGCTCCACTTATCTGGAACAAACTTCCAGAAAACTGTAAAAGTGCTGAAAGCCTGCGTTCCTTTAAATCAAGATTAAAAACACATTTGTTTAGGATTGCCTTCGACTGTTCTAATTGAACTGTATTACTGAAATATAATTAGTTTTGTTGAATACAAAGGAATTACTTTGTATTCCAGCTGTTTTTACTTGTTTGCTTTTAATTTTTATTTTCCCATGTTCTATTTTGTTTCTACATTTTATTCCTGCTTGCTTTTATTCTGTTTTATTTTCCTATATTTTAATCATGTAAAGCACTTTGCATTTTCTCTGTACTGAAATGTGCTATATAAATAAATTTGCCTAGCCTTACTAATGATCTAATGTGCATAGACACAATACAATGACAGTACAGTTTACATTTTGAGTTGAACAATAATTGCTTTGTATTGTGTATAGGATGTAAATTTATTCATTTATTGAATACAAAAAAATACTGGGGAAAAGCAGATACTGGCAGGTAAAAATAGAAGCAAGAACAGAAACGACATCTTTATTTATGTAACAGGAATTTCAGGGAAAACAAGGAACAACAGTCATATTTTGATTACAAGGTTATACTGTATGTGTAAGAAACAGTTATACCTTTACTTAATCTGAAACAAAAATAATAATTACTTTTACAAAAATAACTTTCCAGCAAAGATCCATAGTCTCCAACACTGGTTACCAGGCTCAATTCAAGCCATTTACATGTGTTGCACCAGTCTTTAGAAAAGCATCTTCCTCTGTCTCCTTGACAGGTTCGAGGGAAGATTTTTATTTGTGGCTGCTTGGACCGCTCTGCTCTTGACTGGGATATATCTATAATGAAACAGAAGCGAAATTCTGTTATTCTGACATTAAAATGATGACAATAACAATAAATAATAATAATAATACCAGCCTCCCCATAGTAATGATAAATTCTAGCTGTATTAATGGCATTTCGATTCAAACAAAACTAAACTATATATATATATATATATATATATATATATATATATATATATATATATAATTTATTTTTTAAGTTAGATATTTAAGTGAGTCCATCACACTAAAAAACTACACACTAAACAAAACATACATTTCTTCCGAGGATATTACTTTCTAGACAATTCATTAATATCATTATTATGGCCACATGGTCATAACTTCACCTGTCGGTCCAGCAACACCATCGCTTCTGTGATCAATGGTACTGACTGTTCCTGCCCTGATGCTGTCTGATGTTTTTCCTCATCTCTGTCCTCTACTAATCCTGGCTCTGTGTCCTCATCATGCTGCTCTATCTGTTCCTGTCCTCCATCCACCTCATCTTTCTCCTCCTCCTCACTCGTTCTCTGTTGCTCCCCTGTCATCTCTTTATCTCCTTCTGCTGTTATTTTCTTCTTAAAACAAGAAGAGATGTCTGTGGACTTTCTCTTCATGTCTGGAAATTGACAAACCATACAGAAGCACCAGCTAACAACGGTAGCTACGTAACTCTGAAAACTTGTCAAAAAGACACCAAAAGCCGCTGTAACAGGAGCTGATACAGTTCATATATCCCCCTCTTCTTTTACAAACGAATGATTTGACTTACTTACCGTTGGTCTTATTCGCTTTCTCTATTAATTCCTTTTATCACCATTGAAGGCGGGCTGTAGTTGTCTGAGAACGCAACAGCGGCTAGAAGGGAGGGGGAGAGGGGAGGGGCGGGAGAGGGGGGGCGGCAGAGTGAGCTACAGTGCGCGAGAAGGTCAAGAAGAGCGGCGGTGTTGCTGGCTGTGCATAATGGGATGAAATGCTAAACTGACGCTACTACCATTTACACTGGCGAGTTGGGTGGCCAGGACATCGCCAGGGGTGGCCGTGGCTCAGGTGTGTATAAAGCATTTTTATACAACCGAGAGCGCCACAGTACCAGTGAGTCATGGATAGAGCTGACATTGTCGATGTAAACATTCAAAATTTTTCCCCATGCGTCACACACACCCTGCCGGATGATTGAAGGGAAGTGTTTTCTGTTTAAATAACATTTCTTTTTTGGCTCTGCAGGTGGAACAATTCGCACGTCACCCATCAATGGCACCGACTGCTCCTTTGATGGCCTCGATCCCGGCAAGGCGGGAAAAACCAGCACCCACTCCCTCCAAATCTTGTCTTTTTGGGAAGAAAATACATTTTTTAATGATCCCCATCAGGGAGTTCATGACTCTGTGCACCACCTGGCACACAAGGGCATCACAAAGATGTCGGCTGTTTCCCTATAGGATGCACCGCCGGCCAGCCAGTAGAGGGTCACCAGCACCTCTATCTCCTTATCCTCACATGTTTTGTTGGTGTTTCTTCCTGTAAATAAAAAATGCCAAATGTTACCATAATTGGTTTTTAATTTCTCACCTTTTCACATCATAAAACTATACCTGCTTAACATGCAAATTAATTAAGAATTAAGATTCTTATTGTAAGATGTATTGATTCATTTTGCCATTTCACTAAGAGAATGAGCTGAACTAACTGCACATAATTTATAGATTAATCACTGTAAAAGTGGGCAGACAGAAATGACTTTTCCTATCTTAATGATCAATGCTGTGGTCAGTAGGTACAACAAAGTACCTTAACCAGGGGCGCAACTACCCAGTATAAGAGGGGTATGCAGCATCAGTTTTGGCGCCCCCCCCCTGGATTAAAATAAACAAATAAGTGCCAGACATGGTCTGGTATGGTCTTTAAATAATAAAGGTTTATTTTAAAGTATATCAGCCACTGTAGGCCTACCATAATAATAATTAGATGGTATATTATTAACAATGTTAACACATAATAAACAGTTGCAAATTGACAAACATTAACATTATCATTATAACCAATGCAACTTAATGCAGCCTTTCTAAATCAGCCTAGTGATGGCATCAGATAAGACAACTATTATGCAGTAAGGTTTTGCTGCTGTTGAAATTACATTCACATTTTGGATTTTAAAAAGTAGAAATACGGATAGCCTTAGCACAGACCTTTAGAGAGAGAGATGTGACCCTGTAATTACAGCTTCCATGTCACCCAACAAATGTAAAGCAGCCTACATGTCTGACAGCACAGCTAACATGAACAGCTAATGGTAAAACAACATCTTTATTGCATATTATTTATGCATGAGTTACTGCATAAGTTATGTTTTCTGGATTCTGGTCATTTATTGTACATGCTACCTTATATTTTCCACTATGTCAGTGCAGCAACATTGGTTTTGCATTAAGCTAGAAGCTAGCTGTAAACCCCCATTTGGCTGCTACATTCCCACTGTTAGCAAACACAAGCTAGTCTGTTCATATATATTCATATTGTATGAATATACAAGCCTAAGTAACGGGAGCAAATCTATGCATGATTCCATGGTAAACCCAAGTCATTGCATTAGTTATATACATCAACAGCTAATGGTAAAACAAAATATATTAATGATTCCATGGTAAACCAGTTTATGTATCTGTTTTCCAGATTCTTGTCCTGTATTGTACCTGCTACCTTACAGGGTTTCCCGCAGCGCTATACTCACGCTACCGCCTCCCCCCCCCCCCCCCCCCCCAGTCGATCCGCCCAAAACTTGTCGCCCCGCCAATTCACCGCCTCGCTTAAGCAAATTCCTGCCTCATATTTTCCAGTTTTCAACTCAGCAACCTCGGTTTTGCACATTCTAAGCAAGCTGTGAACCCCCATTTGGCTGCTACGTTAGTAATCGCTAGCTCGTCTCTTAACGTGAATAACGTTATTTGCAAGCCTCCAAGCACAGCCGTCAAACTTTAATTCCTACCTGTTGCCTTTCACCATCCACTTGTTTAACTGCTGTTGCATCCCTTGACATGCCATCTCCCTTTCCCTCTTCCTTTTTTTATTTTTCGCCCCCCACAGCTTTCTTGATTTATCCATTTTCCATAGACAACTAAACTCACTACTCGTAAGCTATTCTATCTGCTCGCTCAGCGCTGACGGCGCCCCCGCTCCCAAGTACATCCCGCTGCAGCCTTCCCGCAGGCTGCAGCGGGATGCTTCTCCCCGCTCCCTCTTGTGTCAAAATTCTACGGTGGAATCTTATGACAAAGGGCGTCTACTCTAACATGTTTAGTTCTAAAATGTTATTTAAAACATTAAGGAAATTCAAAAATGTTAAAGAAAAGCACAATAGCAGCTACATATAGAAAATACCAAAACTTTTTTTTTTTTACCATCACTTTGGCGCCCCCATGGTGCTGCGCCCCTATGCACTGCATATAGTGCATACCCACTTTTTGCGCCACTGACCTTAACCCTGCAATGTTATGTTAAAATTGTGTTTTCGTTTTCACATGATTTATAGAGAAATGGTTACAATTTCAACCTTATCACTTGTTTAATACCATCCTCAATGTTTTTTTAAAGATAAAAGTAGGAAATAGGCTGTTAATCTTAAAATGGCTACCAGTTGGCACAGTTGGGCTAGCAAAGACTGTTCACTTGTCTGGCAATTGAAATGAAACCAAGAGATAAGTTGTTCAGGCTTTGTATATGCTGGTTTATGTTCTTTCATCAGTTCAAAAACTTCAGAAAACTGGGCTGCAGATGAGGGATTAAAAACACGACAACTACGAGCAGCAAAGGTTTGGCTTGAGGTTGCACGGGCTAGGGCAACTTCAAAATTTGGAGCTCTGTGAAGCAGTTTTTTCAGATCACATACCCATTGTTTTTGAACAGGCAGGCCATATGATAAAATCAAGTCAAGAGTATGGCCACGTTCATGTGTTGGACTGGACACGCACTGCACAAGATTAAAAGAGTCAATAAGGTTTAAGAACTCCTTTGACATAGGTTTATCTGGGCAGCACACATGTATATTAAAATCGCCCAAAATAAGGATATGATCATATCTAAGGAAATTAGCAAACCCCAGGAAGCGTTGCAGTTGTTTTCTGGATGTAGGGACGGTCCACTCTGAAACTGCTTGGTTCTTTTCCAGGTCAGTCTTGACCTGTCCACCCTCAAAGACATAACCCAGGAATGTTATGGAAGTGACATGAAATTCAGATTTCTCAGCTTTGACATACAGGTCATTCTCCAGGAGGAGAGGGATTTGTGAAAGCATCTGATATTGAAACATTACATTTCCCATAGTTTTAGCGATCATAGATTTTAGGCATGGGGTTACACAAGCAGTAAAAACACAAATAATAATAATAATAATAACAATGGGTGTCATTATTTTCAGCAAGAGGTGCCACCAGGATCCTGAAAAGAACCAGGAGAAGAAGTCCATACTTAGAGGAACAGCATCCTGGGACATTGCTTTTTGCAGATTCTTTAAAGCAGACATAGCTTCAGTAATAGGAGTCTCATTTGCATCAGAAATATATGTACAGCAGGATATTCCAATCATTACACATACGCCACCTTGGCTAGCAGTTAACATGTCCAAAACCATTCTGTTTTGCAGTACCATTAAACGCATTTCACTTGTTTGTTTTGTCCTTTATTGATGTCCATCGTCATGTTCACCAGGGTTTTTATTCTGTAGTCCAGTGTCTCAATCATCAGCATAGATTTACCAACTCCAAACCACGGGAAAAGTGAAAGTCCTATTTTATTCGCTGAGTTCCAGTGCTTATGTTCAGAGGGAACGTTGGAACCCGATATGGGATCATGGGGTTGGAAACCTGAGCTGGAGCTGATCCCTCTTCTCCTCCTATTAGAGGAGTGATGGTCCTTCACAGCCTGAGCTGAGATGATGATAGTGTGGTCAGAAACAAACACAAGTACCTGACCAGCTGAGGGGCAGTGATGGGTAAATGTTGTTTCCACCACACAGGAACCATCCTCCTTCTGTAGGCACAGATGCCCACGCTATGTAGTCCCGGGTTAACGTGGAGTTTGGAAACAGATCAGTGAGGTTATCCTGGCACCCCTGTCCCTGGCCCAGTTTCTTGCAGCCAGGTTTGAAGGGTGACTGTATGCACACAGGATGTTTATCACCACGATCCACCTGGGCCTTCAGGCTTCCTACTAAGTTTCTGACTGTCTTAATGAAAGGGAAAATCCGGGTGGTGTTGTTGCAGGTAGAAAATAATTTCACATCACAGTATGATCCATTCAATGAGCGTATGCATGCCGTGCAATTTTGTTATGTAGCCAGGTGCTAACACAGGTACGAGGGCAGTCCTCAGGAAACACGTTCCGTCTCCTGTCGGCATGCCCTTAGCATACAGGGTGGGTTGTCTGGTAGATTTGGGCATCACTGAGCATACGTAGCAGTTACTCATGTTCTTCTCTTCAGCCAACATCGTCACATATATCTGCCACAAGTTGTCTGGGTGATGGTCTGGGAGATTTCCCAGCCAAATCTTCATGGCAGTGGAGTGGATGAACCTCTTTCCTCTCTCACTCAGCAGGTCTGGACTGAAACAAATAATGCACGCAACAGCCACAATGCAAAGGAAGCCCCATCTCCAGGGGAACCCCATTTTTTGCTAGGTTAACAGAGATGTTAATTTTACCCAGGACTCTAAAGAACAGGGATCAGTTGATTTCTTCACCGACGTTGAGACGAGTGGCCCTGAAAAACCAAACCACTTTGTAGTCGGACTTCCCCACTGTTCCAACCTTAGGTATTTAACACTCTCTGTAACTTACAGTGGCTGAGGTGAATCCAGGATGGTCTTTCAGCGATCTTCACAGCTGTTGGCGTGGTCAGGAGCACTTGGTATGGTCCTTCCCACCTTGGGGTTGCCCAGTTCTTCCTTCTGATGACTTTGATGAACACCCAGTCCCCTGGTCTCACTGCTTGTGGATCCTGTGGAGAAAAAGGTTCTCCTGGCAGTAAATTTGCATTGGACACTTCTTTAGACTGCAACATTTCTCTCATGTACAGTTTTACTAGGTCCAGACAGCTGCTGCTTTGAATAAGCTTTTTTAGAGAGAACTGGTTTGTTACAAACTGTATAGAATCCTTCTAGATCCACTTTTGCTCCATTTTTTACCTACATTTTGTTTTTCTGTAATTGCCACAGTTTTTCACTCTTCCTGTATCTTTTTACCTTCTTCTGAGATAACATGGCCTGTAACTGTACTTGTTTCTGCACCCACTTGGCATGGTCTAATTATTCCTGCATCCTCCATCTATTTTTACTGATTTGGGCTGAAAGCCCCTCGGTCGCTAGGACCGCCCCTGCCTCCTCAGAAACCTCCTCGACACCGTCGAAGGGTCCGGTGGCTTGGAAAGCAAATATTTCATCTGGATCACATGTAAGATCTGCCCAGAAAATGTGTGTCCCCCCTCCAAACACACCACCTCCCTTTTTTGCGTGTTTCTCGGCGTGACGCGCATATTCAATTACTGTGGTTACATTAGACGTTGTCAGTGTAACTAAGTGTTTTCTAACCCACGCGGATATATGTGGCTGGAAACCTCCCATCAACATATCTTTTAGCTGTTGCTGATATGGTGTTTCATCTCCGTCAGCGGGAGGGATGCCGCTGTGAAACCTATATTCTTTTTCAAAACGTATTTTGAACTCGTCTACGTCTTCCCCTATTTTTTGTTTTATGGACCCCAAATGTCCATAATCCACCCTCCTGCGGAAAACTGTACATGCTGCTTTTGCTACGGTTGTCCACTGCTGTGTCTGTTCGTTCCCCATTTGCGCTTGATGTTCAAATATTCTGCCCTGTGGGGTTCTGCCTGTATAATTTGTTCTTATTTCTCCCAATGTTTTCCCACTGACGACTGTAAGGCTTGTCCGAACTCATGTCCATTTAAACCATATGAGTTATAAATTCCCTCCATCTCTTGGATCCATAATTCTGGATCTTCCTGCGGAGAAATTACACCCTCCACAGCCTTCCTAGCTTCCTCTAACGACCACGGGTGGAAAACTGGGATTGTTTGAGGCTGCTGAGCTCCTACATTAGGATTTGCAACCTGCACCATAGGATACAATCCTTTGGACTGGTCTTTAGATAACGAATGATCTGATTTACTCAGTCCATCCAGGTCTGGGTACAGATTTGAAACATCCTTGGGGGGGTTTAAGGGATTATACGGTGGTGGTCTGCCTTCTTCAGTTGCTACCATGGTTTGCATTACTGAAGTAATGTTCTGGCGGGTTCTTTTTTGTTTAGAGCCTAAACTTGTAGGAGACCAAATAGGTGATGAAATGGGGCTTTGACGCGCCGCTCCATCGGCCACCCCACCCCCTCCTGCTGGTCGGGGCTGTCTCTGCCTACGGCCGCGCGGTTGCGTTTCATTATCTTCAGAGCGTATTTTAAATTACTTGGATCAATCTGATACATAAACATTTCATCCCCTCTGGGATTTCCCTTTCTACTTTGTCCTGAACCCATCCTATTTACTTTTGTGTTGTGTTTATATACCTTCCAGGACCTTAATCCTGTTTCTTTTTTTTATCTACCTTTCAGGACTTAAACCTGTTTCTTTTTTCCTTTTTTTATCTACCTTTCAGGACTTAAACCTGTTTCTTTTTTTTTATCTACCTTTCAGGATTTAAACCTGTTTCTTTTTATGTTCTACGGGGGACTCAAACCTGCCCGTCTACCTTATCGGGGAATTTTTAATCGCCCGTAACCCTGAACGACGGACTTTAACCAGTCGCATAAAACTTACTTGATTTGGTTGGCTTTCTCCCCCGGTCGGAATCCCGTCAATCTCTCGGCGAAAGGAGTTAACCTATGACGCTGGCCCAGTGAGGAAATTACCTCCTGGGACTTTCGTCCAGTGGTTTTCAGCGCGTTGCTCCTCTCGTCAGCGAGTTGATATGTTGGGATCTGGCTCACGACATCAGCTGATAGGGTTATAAACCCTTATTATCCTGGAATGAAAACCAACACAAACACAAGTTTAGACTCTTCCCACAGAAAGAGGGCAGTATAGCCAGAAGCGACCTGTTCCATCACAGTCTTGGCTCATCTGCACTCGAGCTACATTTGTCTTTCTCCTTTATTGTCGGACATCAAGGAGGGGGCACGAGGATTCTGGAGTTCACAACATGGGGGTTAAAACACAAAAGAAGGGACAAGCGGGATTTACAATATGGGGTTTGGCATACAGAGACGTATAGGATTAACATATACAGCAAGACATTCCTCGTCTGGGAGAAGCAACTGTTCTCCCTGTGTGAAGTTAAAACAATAGAACATTCCTGTAAGCCAGCTCTTTAAAACAGACTAAATGCCTGTAACTAGATAAAAAGAAAATGATTACATTCACATATTTCTAACAGCGCTCTTTCAGTCATACTGACCACTCAAAGCGCTGTACACTAGAGCCACATTGCACGCATTCACATTCACCCAATCACTCTCACTAACACATTGATTTGGCAATACGCAGCTCGGTAGGCAACTTGGGGTTAAGTGCATTGCCCAGGGGCACATTGACATCTGACAAGGGGAAGCTGGAATCAAACTCACAACCTTCCAATTGCAAGACGACTTCTAAACCCATCACGCCACAGTCGCCCATTAAGACTCGAGTTGGTAACTTAGGACGCTAGAGGACATTGTAACGTCATTAGCTTGATGGGTTAATCCTAAAGTTACACAATACACCATTAAACCAACATTAATCTTCCCTATTAATAATGCAGCAACGCTTGTAGCACTATCGAACGATGGTAGAGTGAAACAAAAACAAACATTATATTTAAAACGAACAATAGTTACATGTACTCGGTGATAGCCTTAAGTTATTCAGCAGGCTAATAGCGCTATGCTAGTGGACATTCGGCTCTAATTTAAAAGACATTTAAGCTCTATTTGGTCGTATTGAGCAGGCCATAAAACACAAACATTAAAATCCCATCAATGTATAAAACCCTTATGGAAATAAAATTTGTTATAACAGCAAAACACATCCAAGCATCCAAACAGGAGCTTTGTTTCGAGAACGCTAGCAGGAGCTAGCCTGTTAGCTGTATCAAACCTTAAAACACAGTGAAAAAATTAACCATTTTAACATTTCCCTGCCAAACTCTGCTAAACCTCTGTCTTTGTTTGGTTGTGGAGACGGGGCAACCGGTTGCAGCGAATTACTCCAGGGTGAAACTGGTTATTTGGCCATGGGGGAAAAGATTCTCATTTGTAAACCATGCTCCAGCGGTCTCGGCTCGGGCTATGGACACCAGGAGCTCCGCATGGTCTGTGAAGAGGGGAGGGTTGCAGCGTGGTATCTCTGCACCGCCTTTCCAGCATGGCTGTGTTCGTTTTCTGGAGGCTGCAGCGTACTAAGCTCCATCTGTCGCAGGGAACCACTCCACGCAGCTGCGTTTCGGTGTCAGGGCTGATTCCTTATTCCGGCATCTGATTGCGAAGAAGACTGACTGCAGACTTAGCTTCGGTCCAGCCTGCATATGTGCATGGGCCTCTCCAGCAGAGGACTCCTCTCCTCGAGAGTCCACGTGCAAAGAGGGAGATGTGAGGAAGATTAGCTTCGTTGCGATGCCCAACGCTGTGATGGGCAGCAGCTTCTCACGTTTCAGAAACAGTCCGATTTATTCTGCATGGCTGATTGCACAACACATGGTATTGAACAAGTCATGCAGGTCCTGGACAGAAGTAAAGTTTGATGAAGAATCAGGAACATAAATACAGCACTTAGAGCCAATGATCTTACAGATGCCCCTTGTGTTGCTAGTAACATGTCCAAAGCCATGACATTCTGTAAAGAAGTTAATATTAAAGCCTTCAATTCTGGGGGGGTGTCATTTTCAATTCCCCTTTCTAATAAAGCTGTCAAGTTCTCCAGATCTGCTGCTAACCTGTCAAATAGCATTGCAGCATTACAAATAGTACCATCTCAAAGGAAAACCCCAGAGGTGACCATACATCCTGTTAATGCCCTAGTTCCTCTTTTCCTGTGAAGCTGGACCTCCACTGGCATGGATGCTGCAACCCTAACAGAAGGAGTAGGATAATCTACAAAACAAGAACCACACCAGTCATGTGGGACATACAGATAGGAATGATGACGATAAAACCATACCATATCAGTAGGACACAGATAGCCACAAGGAGACAGGACATCCACCTGCAGGATAGAATAGGTATGCCCAATTAAATTCCATCTATTGAATTTAAGCACTCTTAGCCAAAGTTTCACTGGGTCAGTTGCACTTAAAAGCCTAATATCCTAAAGCGAACAAGATGCTGGTAATGTATATTCACAGTTAGTTGCGTTCCCTAACTTGAATCTGGACACAAGGACGACCAAAGCACAGACGTGCGGACTGCATGTGGGATGACACTGAATGTGTCACAACAGGACCTGACACAGTAACATTTGTAACAATTAATAACTCATGAGGAAAACACACATAGTGATGAGAGAAATTAATTGTCCAGGGGAAATATCTCAGGGGTACAGAAGCATTAAGGAAATGGGATCTGTTACAAGAGGCTAATGTATATGCAGAAAAAAAGGATACCATAGTGGTAATATTAGCTGTCCATGGTTGGAGTAAAGATGAAATAGGAATGGCATGAGGCAAGCGGGTACAAACATAACAACCAGTGTTGGTGACGTTTTGAGCGGTAGCAGCTGCTAATTGCCAACACAAATTGTCAGCCACACCATGATAATCAATAACATGCCTTTTTACCACAAAACAAGGAGATGCCTTTTAGAACTGATAGTTGGAACAGCTGTAAATGACACAGTAAATCTTGTTACAACTCCATGAGAACAAAGAGTTTTTGTCTTGTAGTTGGGGTGGGAAGAACACGGAAAAAGTTTGCTTTGGCTCTGTCTATTTATACTTCATGAGACGCTCAGCTGCAGAAGTCAGTCCAGCGTTTCTGAAAATCAATGGGGATGATGGCCAAGAACAGCTGAATGTTGAATAGCATGCACACAACAGCTCACGGTGTGCTCTGGCACTGTATGGGAAGACTGCAAACACCAGGGATGTGTGGGGCTACGGGGGCAGGGCTGCCCCAATAGGCTAAACGCTGCAAGTGAGTGTTTGACCGCTTAAACCACCAGAGTTGAGCTGTGGACAGTGTGATTGCAGTTCAACAGATCGGTGAGAAAATTCCTTCTCCAACCTAAACACAGCCATCTAAATCCTGTTCAATCACAGTACAGTAGTCAAAAACCCCTTTAGAAAAAACTTGTGCCCTGACGCTAAGTCGAGACAAAGCATGGAGACCCTCTAAGACAGGGATGAGAGATCAAAATGACATCATTCACTGTGGGAGTGAGACAGATTTTCTCTGTCCACCCCCCAGTCAGTTCTCTGATGTCAGAAAGGATAGTGAAATAAAACTAATAAAGCTGTCTGGGGGATTATTGTGCCCCCAGAATCAGCCTCTTCAAATAAACAAAGCTGTCTCTCTGGCTCCAGAGACAAGCAACGCACTGCTCGGAAGATTATTGTGCTTCCAGTAAGAGTGCTCTTCGCCTATTCTGTCAAAAATCAAAAACATATTGTGAGTTAGGGGCAAGTTGTTGTTAAATTGATCTCCCACTCTGAGTGTCTCAGTCGTTGTGTGCTTAGGCAAGACAGGGTCCAGTGGGGCCAATGTATTGCAGCCTCATTTCTGTCGGTCTGTACAGTCTACAAACACGGCTCAGCACCGCCAGCGTGTGAATGTGTGCATGAATGGGTGAATGAGTGACTTTAGTGTAAAATACTTTTGGATCATCTGACTTGATAAAGAGCTATACCAGCCATTTAACATTTACAGCCAGCTCTGTGGCTTAAGATGATGCTGAGCCTGGCTTAGGATCCTGCTTGTCCTGCAACTTGTGTCAGACTTAACATGGAGCTTGGCATCTGGCGTGACCTGAAGATTGTTGTCCAAGAACTTAAGCAGCAGCTGCATGGAATTGTTCTAACCAATTCACAATACAAACCAGATCTACTGGATTATCTTTCACAGGTAAGAATGAACATATACTTATGACTGTATTTATTCTTTATCACATCAATTGTCATTATAACATTGTATAGACAATCTACCATAGCGCACAGAGAGACAACAATTGCCTCTCCTTGTTTAGGCATTGCACACATGCACAATATCGTACTTCGGGTTACGTGGTCTTTAAGTTGTGTATATATAGACAAAAGCCCTTTGTTTACTAACAAATAGAGCAAGACAAAGTGTAAAACAGAAATTAAATATAATACGCCAACAGGGTATGATAATTTAATCAGAAAACCTTTGTATGTAACTATAGTGAGCTACTGGTATATAAATTAGTACAGTCATAGTGTGTGGCTAGTCCCCTTTAATATTAGGGTACATGGAATAAACAGAGAAAGGAGGTTACACAGCAGGAAGGACGAAGTGCAGGTTTTCTTCTCTCCCCCTTTCTTATGTACAGGTATATACAATAGATCTAAGAAAACAGAAGACACCTGCTGTGTGAGGTTACGCTGTGGCTCGTAGAACAGAGATCAAAACACCTCGGCCTGATGTTTGGTTGAGGTGTACCTCCTGCTTGGCGTGAACTTTAGCCAGAGAGAGACTCCACACACATCAGGGGGATTCGCATGAGCTTCAGAGAAGCAGGGGTAGGTAGATGTTACCACAGTGACAGCAGACTCCGTTTTTCCTTTGCAGCAACTGTTGTATCAAAGGAGCTGATTGCGCACTTTTATCCCCCAAGCAACACCCAGCCTAATGAGGCCTATATGTGCGGGGCTTAAGATGTAAGCGCTGGGGACAGATATTCTTCAATATTTCACTTTTCCTCCTTTTGTCTCCCCACTCTTCGTGCCATGATTGACTGATGTCAGCCTAAGGCGGAGACGGTCTGCTTCTGCCGTGCTGCAGCAGCTCTGTCATTCCATGTCACCACCTCATCTCGTCTTGACACTCCAAACAAGCTTAAAAACTTGTTCTTTGGCTGGATGTTTTCATCATGACTTATGACAGTTGCCTCATGTTGCATCGATGGCAGAGGCTTACAATGTCTGGGTCCATGTAGTTAGGAATCAAAATAAGTTGTTTTTAACTGTTAAATATAGGGCTGTCAATCGATTAAAAAAATTAATCTAATTAATTACATACTCTGTAATTAATTAATCTAAATTAATCGCATATAATTTTTGCTGTGAAAGTATTTAAAATATTTAAATTCAAATGTTTCAATGAATAATCAGCATTAGATATATTAAAGTGCTGTTTTCAACAGCAGTCAAACTGAACTAAACAGATGCCAATGTCAAACTGAACTCAACAGGAAACGTCAACTGAAGTGATAATAAAAAAGATAACCTGGATTTAACAGACGTCAACATATTCCATATTCCAATCTACTTTTTAGGCTAATTATACATAATTTAGACCTAGTGCTATTTTAACAAACAAGCATTTTATTAGTTGTTATCTCTTATCTGATGTATTTCTGATGTTTGGCACTTTGTTTTACCTCGTGTTAAAGTGCTCTTTAAATAATAATGACATTCATGATATTTATGATCAGAATAAACTTTTGCATAACCTCCCAGAAGCTGGAAAGAAAAGAGACAAAAACATTTTTCACAGCTCACTTAGTAACTCTAATATTTTAGTCTAAATACTTTAGCCTAAATATTTTAGGCTAAAATATTACACTTTTTATTTGTTTTTCTTCAATCCCTCGGTGATGTTTAGTAATTTCTGCCAAAGGCTGCAGCATTTTGATTTAATTCATCTGAATGCAGTATTTGCAAGCCATACTCTGATTGGATGGAAAAAAAAAACTGTCTGTGATTAGCTTTAACAGCCGAGCGAGTGCACAGCTGGTGTTGAGTGTGAAACGAGCAGGTGTGCGCGAGCAAAGTAGCGCGCGAGCAGAGATGGAACTCACCGCGAGGACAGCGGGTTGAGAAGAGTTTTTCAGACCGTGCCAGACCGGTTTTGAGAGTTGTTTCACTGCGCGCTTGGATTGGTTCCTGTGCGCTCAAACACAAGGCACGAATATCGCTACATAGTTTCACAGAGTTGAGCGGCAGCGCTGTCTTCTTCTCTGTCTTCATGCGCCTCCCCTGTGACTCTTTGGAGCCCCCCAGGGGAGGCGCGCCTCACCTATTGAAAACCCCTATACGACATTGATTAATCTGCGTTATTTTTTTTAATCCGTAAATTTTTTTTAAATTAATTAATCGAAATTGACGCGTTATTTTGACAGCCCTAGTTAAATAACAAACAAGAAGCTGCACAATGAATTTAAGTTGGTTTGCAGCTTAGAGAGTGTGGGAACACTCCAAAATTTGAATGTTTCCCTACCACAATATCTGCAGAACGATGCCAAAATAGAAAAAAGGTAAACACAAACAAATGATTAAAGCATTGCAGCAACATACACTCCAATTCAACACTTTTTATTTCAGTCACTCTAATAAATAAATAGTTCATGTAAGATTCATGTATTTTGGAAAATCTGTGAAGGATACATGCTGGCTTTCTTGTTCACGTGCTGTTCTGAGTCCCTTTGTGTTCATGAGTCTCCCTGGTAGGGGGGCCATCAGCAGGAACCAGGCGAGCATGAAACATTACAGAGCAGAATATTCTTATAAAGAAAGCCATATGGTATTAATTATTCTGGGTGAATACATGATAATGCTTGGTGTTTTTGTAAGCACTGAAAGGTGGTGAGCCCAGACAAAGTATCTGCAACAGAATGCTGATTTGAGAGTTTAATTAAAGATTAATGAGATATAATGCTGGAATTTGAGTGACCACAATACCAAAATGATTGCTGAGAAAATACTAATATGACTAAATTACTTTGATCCAGTATTGCAGAAGTGGATGGCAACAGTGGTCATCTACAAGTAATGGTTTTGAACAGTGGTTGTTGACATTTCTTATAAGTACCACCTCAATAAAGACCAAGTTTTACAAGTACCACCATCTTCACTAGAAATGACCCAGGCTCGGGGTCCTGATCAGGGCTTGTTTTGATGAAAAGTATCCATAGTTCCAAACGAAATTGAGCCCCCGATACCTGTTGTTGGTCTACTGTCAACCACCTCCTAAAAATACATGAAATGCCATTTACTTATTAACATGCTGAGATCTAAATATGAAGATTTTTTTCCCCCTGTGGCTGTTAATCAGTTGTAAGAGTAGCTGTCTTACGATAATAAAGTTGTGGTTTGGTTTCAGCTTCCTACTCATGAGCAAGACACTTTTCCCTGTATTAAAAAATCTGATCAGAGTAGAATGTTCTAGAGCAGGTTTGACAAGTCTATATATTGGGTTATTTATACTTGTTTAATTCTAAAGTGATAATAAAGCCAAAAAGCACAGAAATACAAAATAAATAAAAATTCTAATACTTTGTGTGTGCTACTGGTTTGGTATTGCATTCCTAAATGAACAATAAGTAATAATTACACCTGGTAGTTAAAATCAGAACAACACATACACGATGCCTTTCATGAACACCCACTCAACGGTCCATTGTTGTACTGAATTTTTTACTACCAACAGGATAGGTATATTGTTATGCCATAATAATGCCATGATGAATAATTGATCTCGGATTAATTTCTGAACAGTGGTATGGAGAAGGTAACAGGAATTCTGTCCTGCTGCAGACATGGGGGGACATGGCCGGAAGGACGGCCTCTCTCTCTCTCCTTCTCAGGGCCTCTCTCAGCAGGAGGTCAGCTGTGACCACTCCCTACAGATAAAAGTCACAGCCCACCTCTGCTTCAGTCTCTTCAGCTCTCTCTCCTACAGCTTCAGAATTCTTACACTCCTCCAAACCCTACGACGACCAGCACTCTGGGAAACCCAAGAAAAGGACTGCGGTCAAGTGAGCCCTCACTTGATTTTGTTGGTCTCGCAAACACTAAGGATTACGGCAGAGGCGGCTGAGACTACTTTTCAAAATAAAAGCAGTATGTTCGCGGTGTATCGACCACGTGTTTCCACACATATTTACATATATTAAAAATGTTTCCATGCTTAATGCAATACTTTATGTGACACTAATTAGCCTGAAAAACTCTCAAAACACTGTTTTTTTTACAGCTGACTACTTTTACTTACAGATGACAGATGATGTTCTTCAGAACTTATTCATCAAACTGCATCTACATCATTTGTGTTTTAAAAATAAAGGCATTTAAAATCTCTAGATTGACTACATTTTTGCTGTTTTATACTACCAAGCTGAACACTGGAGGTGTTCAGCATGGTAGTACAGAACACCTCCAGATGTGGCTCAGTAAGTTTCAGTCAATTCTGATGTAGCATTTCAAAATAAGAGCCATTTGAAATTGCTATATATTAACTAATTATTAACAAAGTTGCTGTAGCTCTAGCAACTAAACCGTAGATAATCAGTGGATGCAACCACTTCAGCATGACAGTAGAACACCCCCAGATGTGGCTCAACACGTTTCAGACAATTCTGATGTGGCATTTCAAAATAAGAGCCATTTGAAATTGCTATATATTTACTAATCTTTAACAAAGTTGCTGCCATTGCAGCAACTAAACCGTAGATAATCAGTTGATGCAACCACTTCAGCATGACAGTAGAACACCCCCAGATGTGGCTCAACAAGTTTCAGACAATTCTGATGTGGCATTTCAAAATAAGAGCCATTTGAAATTGCTATATATGAACTAATTATTAACAAAGTTGCTGTAGCTCTAACAACTAAACCGTAGATAATCAGTGGATGCAACCACTTCAGCATGACAGTAGAACACCCCCAGATGTGGCTCAAAAAGTTTCAGACAATTCTGATGTGGCATTTCAAAATAAGAGCTAATTGAAATTGTTATATATTTACTAATCTTTAACAAAGTTGCTGCCATTGCAGCAACTAAACCGTAGATAATCAGTTGATGCAACCACTTCAGCATGACAGTAGAACACCCCCAGATGTGGCTCAATAAGTTTCAGACAATTCTGATGTGGCATTTCAAAATAAGAGCCATTTGAAATTGTTATATATTAACTAATTTAGACCAAAATTTTTGTAGCTCTAGCAACTAAACCGTAGATAATCAGTGGATGCAACCACTTCAGCATGATAGGAGAACATCTCCAGATGTGGCTCAACAAGTTTCAGACAATTCTGATGTGGCATTTCAAAATAAGAGCCATTTGAAATTGCTATATATGAACTAATTATTAACAAAGTTGCTGTAGCTCTAGCAACTAAACCGTAGATAATCAGTGGATGCAACCACTTGAGCATGACAGTAGAACACCCCCAGATGTGGCTCAAAAAGTTTCAGACAATTCTGATGTGGCATTTCAAAATAAGAGCTAATTGAAATTGCTATATATTTACTAATCTTTAACAAAGTTGCTGCCATTGCAGCAACTAAACCGTAGATAATCAGTTGATGCAACCACTTCAGCATGACAGTAGAACACCCCCAGATGTGGCTCAATAAGTTTCAGACAATTCTGATGTGGCATTTCAAAATAAGAGCCATTTGAAATTGCTATATATTAACTACTTTAGACCAATATTTTTGTAGCTCTAGCAACTAAACCGTAGATAATCAGTGGATGCAACCACTTCAGCATGATAGGAGAACACCTCCAGATGTGGCTCAACAAGTTTCAGACAATTCTGATGTGGCATTTCAAAATAAGAGCCATTTGAAATTGCTATATATGAACTAATTATTAACAAAGTTGCTGTAGCTCTAACAACTAAACCGTAGATAATCAGTGGATGCAACCACTTCAGCATGACAGTAGAACACCCCCAGATGTGGCTCAAAAAGTTTCAGACAATTCTGATGTGGCATTTCAAAATAAGAGCTAATTGAAATTGCTATATATTTACTAATCTTTAACAAAGTTGCTGGCATTGCAGCAACTAAACCGTAGATAATCAGTGGATGCAACCACTTCAGCATGACAGTAGAACACCCCCAGATGTGGCTCAACAAGTTTCAGACAATTCTGATGTGGCATTTCAAAATAAGAGCCATTTGAAATTGCTATATATTAACTAATTTAGACCAACGTTGCTGTAGCTCTAGCAACTAAACCGTAGATAATCAGTGGATGCAACCACTTCAGCATGATAGGAGAACACCTCCAGATGTGGCTCAGTAAGTTTCAGACAATTCTGATGTGGCATTTCAAAATAAGAGCCATTAGAAATCTCTACATATTAAGTAATTTTCACCTAAGTTGCTGTCACTCTAGCAACTAAATAGTAGGTAATCAATTGATGCTGCCACTTTAGCAGGACAGTACAACACCTCCAGATGTGGCTCAACAAAGCTCATTAAGATTTGATGTGGAATTTCAAAATAAAAGACTGTTAAAACCTTAAGTGCATTGGCCATACACTATATTGCCAAAAATATTTGCTCACCCGTCCAGATTACACACACTCACAGAGCTTATTTATGAGAGTTTATTGAAAGAAAGATGAGCAGTGGATGAGCAAACCAGAGAGGCTGTACTGGGGTGTGGATGGGAGCAGGAGCTGGAGGACCAGAGAGAGTTCTTGAGATGTAGGGCTGCTGGAGCACAGGGGTAGCAGACAGTCCAGCAACAGAGCAGAGAGCAAACCTGGGGCACAGGGGTAGCAGGCAGTCCAGTTAGCAGAGGCCTTACTTAAAGCAGAGAGGTAGCCTGAAATCCAGCAGCTAGCAGAGGCTTCACTTGAGACACAGAAGTGGCAGGAACTCCAGCAACTAAACAGGGAGCAAAGTAGGCTGACAGATGTGGAGAATGATGACGAACCGACGGGGAAGAGAAGACTGAGGGAGGCTTATGTGGGGAGGCTGGCAGGTGGAGTGAGTTCTGACTAATTAATGTCTAACAGGTGTGACTGTTTGCTGAGGGAGTGGAAGGTGAGCTGAGTGAGAGGAGGATGAACTGAAAAATAACAGGGAACAAAGTCAGACCAAAACTAAACCATGACAACTATTAATTTTGTTATTAAGAGTAACTGTATTGCACTACCCCTCCCCTGGACTGCCACTTTATCACGGTGGAGGGGTTTGAGTGTCCCAATGACCCTAGGAGCTATGCTGTCAGGGGCTTTATGACCCTAGAAGGCTCACCCAAGGCAGACAGGTCCTAGATGAGGGACCAGACAAAGAGCAGCCCAAAGACCCCTTATGATGAACCTAATGAACGCAATGTTCCATCGCCCAGTCGCAGGTCACCGGGGCCCCACTCTGTGGGCCTCTCTGGTGTACACCGGTGATGAGGAAAGCTGTCAAGCTGAAGGAGTCCTGTCTGGCTTTCTGGCCTGTGGGACTCTGGAAGCAGCTGATAGGTACCAGCAGTCCAAGCGGCAAGCGCCAGGCTGGTTGCTGAGGCAAAAACTCTGTACCAAAACTGTGTATAGTGGGGGTAATGTGCTGCTGACCAACCCAGAGCGAATCTCAATGATAGCTTTTATGTTAAAATTTTCTCTGAAAACTTACACAAAAGTAGCAACCTCGACAACAACTTGGTTCAGAGTGACTAAATGATGACAGCAACTTTGGTCAAAATCACTTTATATATAGAGATTTAGAATGGCTCTTATTTTGTAATTCCACATCAGAATTGTCTGAAACGTGTTGAGCCACATCTGGAGGTGTTCTCCTATCATGCCGAAGTGGTTGCATCCACTGATTATCTACGGTTTAGTTGCTAGAGCTACAGCAACTTTGGTCTAAATTAGTTAATATATAGCAATTTCAAATGGCTCTTATTTTGAAATGCCACATTAGAATTGTCTGAAACTTTTTGAGCCACATCTGGGGGTGTTCTACTGTCATGCTGAAGTGGTTGCATCCACTGATTATCTACGGTTTAGTTGCTAGAGCTACAGCAACTTTGGTCTAAATTAGTTAATATATAGCAATTTCAATTAGCTCTTATTTTGAAATGCCACATCAGAATTGTCTGAAACTTATTGGGCCACATCTGGGGGTGTTCTACTGTCATGCTGAAGTGGTTGCATCAACTGATTATCTACGGTTTAGTTGCTGCAATGGCAGCAACTTTGTTAAAAATTAGTAAATATATAGCAATTTCAATTAGCTCTTATTTTGAAATGCCACATCAGAATTGTCTGAAACTTGTTGAGCCACATCTGGGGGTGTTCTACTGTCATGCTGAAGTGGTTGCATCCACTGATTATCTACGGTTTAGTTGCTAGAGCTACAGCAACTTTGTTAATAATGGGTTAATATATAGCAATTTCAAATGGCTCTTATTTTGAAATGCCACATCAGAATTGTCTGAAACTTGTTGAGCCACATCTGGGGGTGTTCTACTATCATGCTGAAGTGGAATCATCGATTGATTATGTAGTATTTAGTTGCTAGAGCGACAGAAACTTTGTTAATAATTACTTAATATATACTGATTATAAGTGGCTCTTATTTTTCAATTCTACATCACATTTGGATGTAAGTTGTTGAGCAACATAAGGAGGTTTAATATTGTCAAAACTGGTTAACTTGAATCAATGTAAGGGTTTTTAAATGTTTTTATTTTTAAATCACAAATCATGTAGATGGACTTCTGGAGATCATCATCTGTCATCTGTAAGTGAAGGTAGTCACCTGGAAAAAATAAGTTGTTTGAGGCTCAAGAGTGTGACCAAAGTATATATTTCCATTTTCACCAGCAGGCCAGAATAATGGAAAAAAATGACACATGAAGCATGAATATAAATATATCATAAATGATGTAAATATGTGTGAAAAGACGTAGTCGATAAACCGCGAACATGCTGCTTTTATTTCGAAAAGTAGTCTCAGCCGTCTGTGCCGTAATCCTTAGTGTTTGCGAGACCAACAAAATCAAGTGAGGGCTCACTTGACCGCAGTAGAAAAGGGGGGAGGGGTCTCCTTCCTCAGCAGCCATGTGACTGGAAGCCTGCAGGAGCCATGCATGGGGCCTGGAAGAGGCCACGAGCTGAGTGAGAATGAGGCTTTCTGTAACTCAGTTCCTCCCTGGCATCGGGAGAAACTGCCAGCCGATTCAAAGATATGTCTCTCACTTCTGCTTAAAAACAGATGCCGAAGTGAAGGAATCCGTCTATGCCAGCTTTGTTTTGCTTTCTCAGCCTGTACCGAGAAGCGACCCCAGACGGAGCTGGTTCCAGGCAACGCAGAGCTGAAAAGCCGGCACAGGAGCCACGTCCCATGCTGGGGAGAAATCTGCAAATCGGACTGCATCCAAGTCAGAGACTGTCTACAGGACACCAGGCCTCCGACCCTGACCATGTGGTGCTGCAGAGCTAATGCTAGCCCGCCAACAACAAGCCAACAACTTCCCTCCTTCAATGCCCCTTCCGTGAATGGCCAAACTGGACAGAACTGACACGAGACAAAGGACAGGTTTGGGCAGTGAGCTGAGGGTGAAGTTAAAAGGTTTATTGGCTCTTGGGGAGCTACACGGTGATGGACGTGGGTTACTGACCTGGTAGCTGTGCTGCCGCTGGGTGGGCCCTGGGTGGGTCTGGGGCCCCGGCGGGGCCTCGGGGTTTCCAGTTCCGGGGGGTGTGCCGCTTGAGGTCTGGGCTGGCGTGCGCCCGGGTGTCTGCCCCTGCACGGGGCCTCTGGTGCGCTGGGGGGCCTCGGGCCTGTTTAGCTGGTGGGGGGCATGGACATTAATATCTCAGGGCAGATGCTCTTCCCCTTCATTGGATCGGCACTCTGCTAGTGGGGGGATGGGAAGGAGGGGGAGTAGGGACTAACCCAGCCTGGATGTCTACTGTCGTATGTATGGTGAGTTGTTTGAATGTTAGTGTTGGGGAGGAATTAAATCTACGGGTGGGGGGGGGGAATGGACGTTCTGGTGGGCTTGTGTCCGGCCCCCTGTCCCGGTCCTGGTCCGTGTAGTCTCCCGGTGCGGGTTTCGCCTGGGGGGTGGGGTTTGGGATGGCTCGTGCGGGCTGGCTGGCCAGGGTCCCCCCTCTTATTTATTTATTTATTTATTTTTTGGGGGGGGGTAAAGCCAGTAGGCTTGGTGGGCGGGCTGGGGGGGGGTGGAGGTGTTGGTCCTGGTGGGCGGTTGGCTGGCGGGCCCTGCGGCCTCTCCCTGGCCCCCGGGCTATGGTGGTGCTGCTGGCGGGGCCCCCTTCTCCGGGTGGGGCTTTCGGGGAGCGGGGGTGCCTATTGGAGTCAGTAGGGGAGCTGGCTCCCTGGGATGGCTCCCCAGTCCTTTGCTCCTCATCCCCGGACTCCTCCCTCTGCCTGCTCCATCACGCCGCCACACATGTAGGTCCTTGGGGAGGGGGGCGTTACTGGAGGTTGCCACTTTCTGATGACGTCCCTCTCCCCAATTTTATCATGCATTTTAGACACTTTCACTCCAAACATTTTCACAACGCACATTCGTGGGGGTGATGACGTCTAGGGGGGGGGGGGGCTTATGTAGTGTGAGCCTTGCCTCGGACGGCTCCCTTCACCCCCTCTCGCATTTAGACATTGAGGGTTCTGGGCAGTTGCTTGGAAGCTGGCACCAGCTTCTGGAGGGGGGGGTGGACTGTGCCGTGCACCCTCTTTGGCGCTCCCAGTTCTAAACACACTTGAGAACAACATGCAACAACACAACATCTGAGCGGGCGTAGGGAGGATCGGGGTCTTTCGCACACCCCGATCTCCGATCGCGGCACGGAGTCTGGGGCCTGGAGGAGGAGCGGGCCACCGGGTCCGGGGTCTTGGTGGGGGGCTGCTGTGGGTAGCCAGCGGCTTGCCGGGTCTGGGGCTGGCACCTCTGCTCTCCCCAGAAAGGGGTGGGGGGCAGGGGTGTCTAAGGTAAGGTGGGGGATGGAGGGGGTTTATTAGGCATTTAGGGGGTGAGGGGGGTTCTGGTTGGGTGGCCCGTACGGGTCGTGTTGCCCCCCCCCTCTTTGAGGGGCCTGGTCCGGGGGGCGTTTGGTCCGGGTGCAGTCGTATAGTTGGATTGTGGTGACCCCCCCCCCCACTTGGGATTGTTGGATGTGAGTGTTATGTGGGAATGTGTGTTTTTTTTTTGGTTTTTTTTGTAAGTCTGTGTGGTGAGTGGGGCACTAGGGAGGGATGGTGTGAATGAGGTTTTTTATTTTAATTTTTTTTCCAGGTACGGGTCCGGTCCCTCTCCCAAGATCATCTCAAGTCTCCGCTAGGTGCGGAGCCCATCCCCCCACATCCTGCCCCCCTCCGCTGCGCTGGCAGGCGCCTTGGCCCGCTGGCGCATTGACGGTCCTCGGGTTTGGGACGGGCTCCTGGGTGGGCTCCGGCCCATTCCCGGTGTCGGCTTCTCGGGGCCTAGCCCCCCGGGGGTTGGCCGGGGCCCCCGCCCTGGGGCCTCTGGCCCTCAGGGCTTATGGCCGGGACCACTTCAGCGCGGCTGGCTGCCGGCGGAGCCCACGGGCTCGTCCCCGCGGCTCCTTGGGGCATCGGCATTGCAGTGGCTGGGGGATTTCCTCGGGGTCGTCTCTCCTCTTTCCTTGGGGGGGGGGGGGTTGCAGATTTCCTGTGTTGGCCCCTCTTGGGCGCCCTGCTTTGGGGGCCCCTTTGGGAGTCCGGGGTTATGGATCCTGACTCCTGCCTCGGTGCTCGGGGAAGCCTTTGGTTCTCCACAACCACTATCAAGCTATTTCCTTCTGGATAATTTTCACCTAAACTAGTGCACTCTCACAAACTCCCACAGGTGCTGGGTTCCAGGTATTAAGTGTTCACTTATATACAGAAAGCCCGTAATTTATTTATTTTCTTTCACTTTCTTTTCTCAGGTATCACTTTACACATGTCAATGGCATCAAGGTGTTACTCGATTGTATCTATTGCTTTATGTCTGTTGGTTGTGCTGTTCTTTCTTTGCATCTCTCTTTCCAGGTGATGGAGCAGACAGAGGTCGTATTATCATTCCCTCCCCTTTATCTCTTCTTTCTTTTACCTCTTCTCTTTCTTTTTTTTCTCTTTTTGTTCTTCCTTTACTCTCCTACTTTCCCATTGTAGTGTCCATATCATTTGAAATTCTCCCTGCAGGAATCACAATAAAACTATTTACATGCATAAATCAAGCAGAGCACTATGGCAAAAGCTGATTGCTCCACTTGTGAAAGCAAAATCTGTCGAGCTCTATTTGGCATTAAGACATCAATTCTTATTGCCACATTGCTAGACAGGACACTGGGGAAAAAAAAGGTTTATTGGGAAATGTTTTGTAAACCGTTGGACACATGGTGTTTAGAACAAAAGGGCTAACAGGTAGCTCACGCTAGCCTTAATGCTATTAGCCTCGCTAGCATCCAGTCCCGGACATTTCAAAAGGCGTTCGTTTAAAGCACAAAGCGTAATCGTTCGGCTCCGCCATCCTTCGATGGTGCTATGAGCCTTATCCCCGCATTACTATCGAATATTAATGTTGGTAAAGGCAATTTTGATAACTTTATGTTGTAACCTCTTAGCCACCGATTTGCTACAGCGACCCCAGACGCCCGGAGGGAGAATCGCATTAAAAAACTCGGTCGTAAGGGTTTAAATGATTTTACTGGGCAAATCAGTAACCAGAATGTTATTTTCTCAAAATAATGTTCTGGTTAACTTGTGCTTTGCATTGTGAATGGGTTGAAACACATGCCAAATGTTGTTCTGAATTAGTTAAGCTAATTTAACCACGGTTCACATTCTTTTAGGTGAACTTTGGTTCTTTAACTTAAACAAAATATTATTTCATCAAATAATGTTTCGTTTAACTTGGGCTTTGCATTGTGAATGGGTGGAAACACATGCCAAATGTTTTTTTTAACTCCATTCCATGCTTTTGGAATCAGATCTTCAGTGAACAAGGATTCACCGAAGTATTCTGATTATGACCAACCACTTTTGTTTTGTTTTTTGTTTGTTTTGCATGTAAATAGTTCCTTAGCTTAGTTTCTTTTTATCTTAATTTTGCTTAGTAGTTTAGTTAAGTTTCACTAGCCTTGTAGAGAGGATTTGTTAATCGAAATATTGTGTTAATTCAGATAAACAGCATTACATAGTGATGTTCTCTGGATGTTCATTTTATTTCTGTTATTAAATTCTTGGACTTGAAAAGAAGTTGTCACTCCTTTATTCTATGTGTGTGCAGGTTTTGCTGTTAAAAGATCGCTAGTGCTCGAATTCATCCCTTTCAACCATTGTCTTGATATCAGCCTAAGAACTGATCATCACCAGACAATACTTAACAGACAGAGGTTATTTAATAAACATTAAATAACTTTAAACAGTGTATAATTGCACAACAATATTATGTTGTGTTTTGTTCTATTTCTGGTCCGCTTCTCTTACTGGCTTCAGTGTTTGAAGGCTTTTGCTCTTTTGCCAAAATAAAACACCATATGCTGTACTCTGTTTTGGGAACCATGGAAACTCTCATATGATTGGCTCAGGAACCAGGAAGTAAAAACGGGGTACATTCTGAACCGAATTAGTTCCAGACTGTACCTCTAGGTTGGAAAGGAGAAAAACTTGACCTACCCCTCATTTACACATACTCCTTCATTGCTGATGGAGAGGACTGTTTATAAGGACATTTGTTCCCAGGTGACAAATGAGAATGATTTAGGTTGATTTTCCAGTAAATATCTTACTTATTGCTCCTTTAAGTTAACATGGCTGCAGTAAGCATATAGAAATCCCATCTTTAAATATGAATCAATTAATGGCAGTGACTTTGGCTGCTTAAATCAAAATGTATTTTTTTATTTTTTATTTTTCACAACCCCATAAAGTATGCTCTGAATATACCATATTGAAACATTTGTGGCTCCTAAGAAAATACACATATGCAATAATGTCCTTAGGTTTGATTTTATTTTCAGAACTAAAAATATAACCTAATTTAAAAAAAAAAAAACTGAAAATAACATAGTTCAGCTTTTTAGCTCCTTGATGTCCTGCTTACTATCTCTCAGATGCTTCAAGCATGTCTTGACTATTCGGAGAGTAAGGTTTCCCCTGTGACTAAAAAAGAAAAATAAATATTAAGAAATATTTTACATTTCACACAAATCCAATAACAAAAATAAACATATAAAGTAAGACAGGATTTATGTTTTAACTTTCTCGTTTTATTCCTAAAGATGTATAATTCAGCGTCATCAGTGTCTTGTGTGGTTTTACAGCCTGTTTTTGTTATGCTGTTCTTCAGCACTGGTCTTAAAAGGCACATTGTCCTTCATATTTTAGATGTTTCCCTGCTTTAATAAACCTGATTCAGATGATTGTTGTTTGCAAAACCCATTAATCAGCCATTAACTGAAATCTGTTGCGCTAAACCAGGGACACATTCAAGACTGTAAGACAGTATCCCTTCAGGACCAGGGCTGAAAACACTGTTACAAGGCAGAAAAGAGAGTACATGAGAAAGATAATGGGAGTTCATACTAGCTTAATCTTACCACATCAGAAGTTCCACTGGAAGTCCATTAACTTGCACAGAAGAGTGGACACAAGGATGGACATAAACATGTTTCTTCTGCCACCAGCTCACCTGTACTTTTTGATGTGACTTTTCCCTTTGCCGTTTGGTTCCTTTATCAGGGTTAATGCCAAGGAACCACCTGAAAAGTGATAGAGGGAGACATTTACTCAGATTTATAAAAATTTATTCCACTTTTTATAGTAATTAATGTTTCAAAGTCACAGATTTTCACATACTATAACAATTCAAGCCATACCTCTGAATGCACTCTAGTGTGCACACTGCCTCCTCCTGGTACTCCAAGTTGAAGTATGTGGCAAGAAAGGTTGCAAGGCCAGGCAGGAAGGTGGGCTCGGTTCCTTCGCAGACAATCTTGCCTTTGACATTAACCATCTGCCCCATAAAACTTAAGGCATCTCCTGGAATAATAAACAGTTTGTTTGTACAGTAAAAAGGCTAAAGCACAAGCCAAAACAGAATATTCCACTTGAAACTCTTAATGAAAATGTATGTATGTTTATGAATAAGTGGACAAAGGAGTGAGTTCAGAAATAAAAAAAAAAACCTGCTACTTACCAAGCAAAAGGAGCAGTGGACTTGTTTGAAGGCTCTATGTTGATTCAAGATCAGCTGCAGTAGCATACCTCTGACAAAGCAAAGACATGTTCTTCTCTGATCAGTTAGCAATATTTGAGTGTTACAAACAGGGTCCGAAATTAACACTCGCCACTCGCCAAATGCGAGTAAATTTCCCGTTTGGCGAGTGAATTTCAGAGGGCTAGCTGCCACATGGCGAGTAAATCTTTGTACCAAATAAATAAAAAATAAAATAAAAATAACAAAGCCCATATGGGCTGCGGATGATCCGTTCACAGAGCTCAGTCGAGACCCGCCTTCTGCGGAGCTGGTTCAGCATCACATCTTATTTCTGGGGAGAGCGGCTCCCAGATAAAGCTTTCATTCAAAACCAGTCATGGCTGCACGCTGGATCAGAAAACAGATCTGCTAACCAGATACAGTCTAAAACGCCCATTAGTCTGTTTATAAGTTTCGTTTTTATTAATTCTACATTTAACTACGTGCGCTCCGAGGGAAGGGAGGAGAGAGGCGCAGTTACAGTGCCTCAGCGCTGTAACTGCGCCTCTCTCCTCCCTTCCCTCGGAGCCAGGTGTTTTTGTCAGCGACCAGCCTTCAAAACGTGAATCACTGCGTTTAATGTCCTTCAACTCGTACCAAAACGTCCCAATTAAAATCAATAGGAGAGTCAGTAGCAATGCTTAATGCTCTTTTGTATTTAACGACACAGAGCCAGTGGTGCTTCGGTGGGCTGCTGCCTTGCGCTTGAATTCAGGTGCGCAAAATTACGTTACATGTAATATAGGTGCGGACTTTTTAAGGAATCAGGGGCTTCAGCTCAGACCCATTATTCATTCTCTTCCCTCTAAAGGAGCCCTTTACAGTCTTTATTTATGCACTTCCCCCACTGTTTATCCGTTGCGCGTAGCGCACGAGGGTAAAATCCAGCAGCTGGATCAGCGTAAAGACGCAGCGTGAACCCCTGCGTGCTTTAAGTGTTGCAGCTGAGAGAAAAATGTTGAACCGTATAGGCTTGATGAAACTCTGCCTCATTCACAAATTAGACCAACACGGATAGAATAATGATAATCTGTAGTGTTTTTATTGCCTGGATATAAATGTGATAATTCTTATTGTGCCTTTTATAATCAACTACAATATTTTCTTATTAAAGTCAGGAAACAAAGATTTCTCTTCCAGGGTCGAGACAGCCACGCCCCCAACCACGCCCCCCGAAATTTAACATAATCTCACTCTTAATTTTTGATAAAAATTGAGGTCTGGTCAGGATTAATATTTTGGCCGGTAAAAAATATGCCTGGCCGGTTGATTTTTACATCTACCGGCCAACTTGGCCGGTGAATCAGGAAGTTAATTTCGGACACTGGTTACAAACCTGAAAAATGTCATCATCTTTAAGTTCATCTATTACTCTTTGTACATATCTCTCTGGAGATCCAAGTAAGATAAGTTTGTCCCTAAGCTTACGCAACAAATTTGACTGACTGATACCAGGAAGTTCCTGAAAGCCTTCAACAACAACAATTACAGAGTTAACACCTATGAAAAAAACATCAAGTTTGAGGAGGCATCATGGTGCTGATTGCTGTATCCAAGCCTAGCAATGAAATCTGCTAAGAGAGGAAAAGTAGAGTGCAATATAACATCCTCTGAGTCTGCTTTTACACCTGCAAAGAGAGATATAAAAAGAACAGCAAAACCCACCGATAAAGTATTAGAGGTACAAATAACCAGTGATGGGAATAACGGCGTTGAAATAAACGGCGTTACTAAAGCCGTTACGTTTTTCAGTAACGAGTAAACGAACTAATTACTTTGACTGTCACTAAAACGCCGTTATCATTGCCGACACCCCGTTACTGCAGGTTACTCAAGTCGCACAATGAACTTTTTTTTTTCACTTCATGATAGGACTCGTGCGCATGTTGTCATGAGAGAAGGGAGGATGAGATAACCTCTCAGCAATTATTGGCTGATGTATAGTAAGATTACGTCTTCATCCAATCAGAGAAATTGGGTAGGTGGGTGTTTCCGCATTCACAGTGGCGGGTGTGTAGTGCTTACAGCACACAGAGAGAGATGGAGGGTGAGGAAGACTCCAGCAACAAAACAGCCTTTTCCAGATGGAAATATCAGCACTATTTTAAACTCACTGAGGTTAAAGGTAAAAATGTGCACGTCGAGTGCTTAATGAATGAGTCCAACTTAATGAAGCACCTTTCGACGGCTCACGCTTCAACCAAAATAGTGGCCCAAGAATACACAGGTAGTAGGGGGGCTAGTGTTGACAAAGGATCCGCTAACAAGGAAGGACCCTCCCCATGCAAGCAACAAAAAGTTGACTTTAGTGCCTCTGCCCCTCTGTGTGTGTGTGTGTGTGTGTGTGTGTGTGTGTGTGCGCGCGCGTGAGAGTGGGTGAGAGAGAGAGAGTTTGTATTTGTATAGAGACAGTCAGTAATGTTTTCTTTACTTTATGTCATTTCAGGCAATGAAAACAAGATTTGCAGAGGTGCTGGACAGTGACAGCGCTCTCCTGGCTGCTGTGACTCTGCCCAGGTTCAAGTTACGTTGGCTGCGAACCCAAGAAAGAAAGGACAAGGCCAAAGCAGAGCTGCTGGCGGTATGTCGTGCAAGTGTAAGAAGTGAAGACCAGCATAAAGGTACAAGCACCACCACACCCACATGTACCAGCTCAACTGTTGAGGATGCATTCTTCTCCTTTGATGATGAGGACGACACTTCTGCTACTGCAGAAAGTCAAGTGGCAGATTATTTGAAATCAGGAGCCCAAGGGATTGACTCACTTCATTGATTTCCCCTTATAAAGAGAATTTCCCTGAAGTATAATGCTGTCACTCCATCCAGTGCTCCGGTGGAGAGACTGCTTAGCCTGGGGAAGCTGGTTTTCACACCAAAAAGGAACAGACTCTCTGACCACAAGTTTGAGAAGATGCTTCTCTTGCGATACAACCACTGGTTTCAGGGCTAAAATGTTGACATGACTGGGCTGGGTGGATGGATGGAGAGAGGAATGCATACATGTTTAGAGTTGGATTTAACAAACCCATGAACATTTCCAGTTCAATTTGCACTCCTGTAAGCTATTTACTTTCTTTAAGAAACAAAATTGGAGCACTTTATGTCCATCCGTTGTGTACTAGTTCTGTTAAGTTAGAGTTGCATTAAGTGAAAATTTGTGCAGGTAACTGTCTTTTCTGTTGGTGAGACAACTGGGTTGGCTGGGTGGATAAATGATTGCACAAATGCAAAATGAACAGATGCATTTATGCACTTTAAGTTGGACTGAAGAAATCCATATATATTTTCAGTTCAGTTTAAAGCCTCTGTTAGATTGTGTATTTCTCTTTTTTTTATATATTTTGAGAAGTGTATGTCCATCCGCTGTTGTTTACGTTGAGTTGCAATAAATGCAAACCTCTGTGCAGGTACTTGTCTTTGTTGCCGTGCACTGTCGTGCACATCTAGCTTATGAAAGAAGCTCTGAGAAGGTGGGGGGGTATGGGGGAGAGAAACGAAAAAGTAACGCAATAGTTACTTTTACTGGTAACTAGTTACTTTTATAGTGGAGCAACTCAGTTAGTAAATCAGTTACTTTTTGGGAGAAGTAACTAGTAACTATAACTAATTACTTTTTCAAAGTAACGTGCCCAACACTGCAAATAACCATCACCATCACTGAAGAATACACAGTAGTACTTACAAAATGTATAAAGTGACAGATAAAGCTAATAATAGGGGTTTTAGAAGTGAATCTGTAAGCACCTGAATCCAAGCACCTATAAGTTTTTTTCCATAAGAAAAAGGCTCAATAGTGGTTGTGAGGAGCTAAAGACCCACCCCCCAGAGCGCCGAGGCAGACGCCAGGGAAACAGAACCCCAGATGCCCGAAGGGACCGCCAGAGCAAATGTGCCCAAGAAGGACAAACACAGGGAAAGTTGCCTCCCCCATCCCAGGGAAGAGCAGAGAGGAGCCCCTGGTCCATGCTCCTGCACTAAAACCCCACCCGACAACCCACGGGTCCATCCACCTAGAGATGAGGCCAACATGAACTGAACGGACCAGCCAACCAGAGCCCACCCCACAAAACCTGGACTGCACAATCAGCCCCCCCAGATGCCTTTCCCATCCCCCAATTAATGCCCTACATATCTGTGTGTTGAGAGAATGTTATAAATGAAAGTGTCTAAGACAGGGATGGCCACACTTTTTCAGCTTGGGAGCTACTAACTAAAAATGATCTACCTACAGTAAAAAGACAAAACATGAATTTGTTATTCTATATTATCATTTTATTATGACTATTCAATATTGTGTATTCGCTTTTTTTAATTTCCCCTACTAGGATCGTCATGATTTTGTCTTGGATGAACCCAGACATAGCACACACACACAGAGCTGGTTACGAGAGTTTATTGCGACAGCAGGACGTGGATGATGAAAGCCAGAGTCAGTTTACCAGACGAGGTTGTTGGATGCAGGAGCTGGCAGGCGGGAACAGACCAGAGCAGACCGAGTAGGATCCAGAGACGGACAGGAACTGAACAGGCGTGATGTTCAGGAGACTGAAGACGAACCGGTAACCAGGAACAGACTAAGGTGAGTATATATAGCAGGATGAGCAGGTGGAGCGAGTCCATGGTAATTGCAGCCTGACAGGTGTTCCTAATCAGGTCTGCACTGGAGAAGGAGCCAGAAATGTTCAGAGTGCAGCCTTCAGGCTGCATCATGACAAGGATAAAGTATCTTTTAATTGAACTAGAATTAGAATATATATTGGTGTGCCTGCTTTTACACCTGCAAAGAGAGATATAAAAAGAACAGCAAAACCTACCGATAAAGTATTACAGGTACAAACAACCATCACCATCACTGAAGAATACACAGTATTACTTACAAAATGTATAAAGTGACAGATAAAGCTAATAATAGGGGTTTTAGAAGTGAATCTGTCTGTGCCTTACATGAACCCACAGTGCACAATACCACTCTATATGTAGATTGTTTGTCCTTACCTTACTCCGATGACTTCCACTCAATGACATCAACTAAGGCTACATAGTCCGGACAGTAGCTGCTGATAGCCAGTCTCAAGCACACTTCAAGGTGATCATCAGTCATGGTAGAACGGTTTTGGACTTATTTATCTTCATGTGGGAAAAGTCTGATTTGCATAACTAGAGTAAGGGAGGTGGCACACTTCCTCATGTTGGGGTATTTCCCTCTTTTAGTAAGTTCCTGTCCATGAGCCCTGCACTTCAGCTCAATGTCAGTTTGCAGATTCCAAATATGATCTTGGCATGATCTTGGCACTAGTGCTGGTCTGATTCACCATTTGACAAACCTGTGTAGCTCCGCCCCATTCTCATCAGCGTTCACCAGATCCACCTGCACCTCTGATTATATAACCAGCTCTCAGACCAGTCACTAGTGCCATATTATTACAAGCCACCAGGGAGTTTAATCCAGCGTTCTGAATCCTGGATTCTGCTTTGGATTTTCCCTGGATCTCTGATCACCTAGCTCTGACCCTGGATCTGCTCTCGGACTCCGAACTCTGGTTATTCCCCCTGACCATCCTGTCTGTCTCTGCCATCACGGTTCTGATACTGTGCCTGTCCCAGATGCTGGTGATTCATCCTCGATCTGCAGCAGTATACGTCACAATAAACCTTTTAAACGTTATTCTGTCTCCGGTTGAATATCGGGTTCACCTGCTGTATTCATTACACGAGTATACGTTTTGCTGCATATTTTATTGAGGTCTAACATCTCACTGTCCCTCCATTGAGCAGTGCTGTTGCAGGCAGCTGCCGTCTGCCTTGCTAATTCTAACTGCTATCACTTCCAGCCACCACTGTTGCACAGTTCTGACAAATATCGATAGAAAGTAATGTAAAAGATGCATCAAATCCAACTTAGTTGTTCACACTGAAGTCACATTCAAAAAGATCAGATACAAATCGGAATAGGACCACATGTGGAAGTGGCTCAAATGGGCCTTGAAAGATCTGATCTTTGCCATATCTGAATGTTCCCACTGGTTCTAAAAAGTCTGACCTGGTCACTTCAAACCCAAAATATCTGATTTTGATCATATTTGCTTGCGGTGGGATTGGGGCCTTTCATGTTATTGGAGTGATTTTCTGATCCTAATCATATGTATGATATCTTGCAGTAGCATCTTGGTATTGCTAGGGTACAATGAAAGTGATGCTTTAATGGCCTTTAGAAAATTACAGAAATGTCCCTTTTTAGTTTGAAATTGTCACACCTGGTAATAGATACTGCAACAAAGGAACTACATTATCTTCATTTGTTATTATAAAGAAATTACAGCGTATTAGGATACAATAGACATTAATGATTCCTGTTCCTGTTGTTTTATAATTAAACAGAAATGAAAAGACATTCACAGTAAAAGCATTCGGGACTATAGTATGCTCCGCTGTAAGTCACTGAAGCATGAAGTCATGTTTAATTGGCTTGCTGTGATCCTGAAAATATTTCCCCTGTTTAAGCCCACATGTTAAAAGAAGAGTCAGAGAGGGATAAAATAGACTAATTGAGATGAGATACTGAAATTATTCACCCTGGATCTTACATAATATAAATGAAGCAACAGCAATGTGAGCTGTGACCTCTACATTCTGTAATTAATTTAACCAAATTTACAATAATTACCTTTAGACTTCTGCAGAACTTTACTGTTTTATCTTAACATATTTGATCTGATGAGCAAAAACTACAGATGGGAAAAAAGACAGTAGTTTTTAAAAAAATTTTTTTTAAAATGACTCCTTCACCTGACTGCACAGTTATTGAAGCCATGGCTATATTTATAATAAACAAACACATATCTTACTAAAAACCTTCTGTTATGCCATAATAACGCCATGATAAATAATTGATCTCGGATTGAATTCTAAACAGTGGAAAGGTTGACAAAGGAATTCTGTCCTGCTGCAGACATGGAAGGACATGGCCGGAAGGACGGCCTCTTTTCCTCTCTCTCTCCCCTTCTCAGGGTCTCTCTCAGCAGGTCAGCTGTGACCACTCCAGACAGATAAAAGTCACAGTCCACCTCTGCTTCACCCTCTTCAGGCCCACTTCTGCAGATCTCTTCAGCTCTTCTCTTCTGCGACCCTCTCTCCTCTCCAAGCTGCTCAGACTATGGGCCCTGCACGGGCCCATGGCCGGTACACAAGCCATGCTTGACCCAGGGTCTGCTGAACTCATCTGCTGTTTCAATGGAATGACCAAGGGGAAGCAGAGGACCTGACTGAATCCGGATGAACAACACACTGGAACAGAGCTAAGTTTCACTCTGCTGAGCAAACCAGCCGCAAAGTACAGATTGCCGAAACAGCTTTGTTCAATTTTGTCAGCTGTTGCAGGAGAGCAGACGCGAGACGGTGGATGCCTCCCCTCACCAGACAAGCTGAGCGATCAGAATATTGAATGGACATCGGTCCCGACCACACATGCGTGTTTCTGCTAGGCCGCAGAAACCCCAAGCATTCCCTCCACACGCTGTTGGTTAGCTCAGAGCTGGAGAGCTAAGCGCTAACCCGCCAACAACAAACCAACAACTTCCTCCTTCAACGCTCCTTCCTGGAATGGCCAAAGTGGACAGAACTGACACGAGGCAAGAGACAGGTTGGGCAGGAAGAGCTGTGGGAGAAGAAAAAAGGTTTATTGGGAAATTATTTGTGAATCGTTTGTACATGGGCCTTTGAACAAAGGGCTAACGAAATAGCTCATTACTAGCATTCGGTACCATGTCACAGTCGAGTGTTTTTCTTTGGTTTTAACAGAACGGTTATCTCCACAACGGTTTCATACATTGATGGGACATTAATGTTTACGTTATCCAGCCGCTCATTATGACTAAAAATAAAGCAAAAGCTTTAATTTGTTAGCGCCGAGCGTCCGCTAGCCAACATGCTATTAGCCTTGCTAACATCCGGTCCCGGACTTTTCAAAAGGAGTTCGTTTTAAAGCATAAAGCGTAACTGTTCTGCTCCGCCATCCTCCGATGGTGTTATGAGCCTTATTCCCGCATCAATATGGTATATTAATGACGGTTTTCAAGGCAATTTTGATAACTTTATGTTGTAACCTCTTAGCCACCGACTTGCTACAGCGACCCCTAGCTTCCGGAGGTAGAATCGCATAAACAAAGGCAAGCGATTCTGAATTAAACGATTTTACAGGACAAACCGGTCCTCGGAATGTTATTTCATCAAATAATGTTTTGTTTAACTTGGGCTTTGCATTGTAAATGGATTGAAACACATGGCAAATGTTTTTAACTCCATTCCATACTTTTGAAATCAGATCTGTAATGAACAAGGGTTCACTGAAGTATTCTGATTATGATCAACCACTTTTGTTTTGTCTTTTTTTGTTTTTGCATGTAAATAGTTCCTTAGCTTAGCTTCTTTTTATCTTCATTTTGCTTAGTAGTTTAGTTCAGTTTCACTAGCCTAGTAAAGAGGATTTGTTAATCGAAATATTGTGTTAATTCAGATAAACAGCATTACATAGTGATGTTCTCTGGAGGTTCATATTATTTCTGTTATTAAATTCTTGGACTTGAAAAGAAGTTGTCACTCCTTTATTCTATGTGTGTGCAGGTTTTGCTGTTAAAAGATCGCTAGTGCTCAAATTCATCCCTTTCAACCATTGTCTTGATATCAGCTTAAGAGCTGATCATCACCAGACAATACTTAACAGAGGGTTATTTAATAAACATTAAATAACATTAAACAGTGTATAATTGCACAACACTTCAGAGAACCTCTATGAGAAAATCATTTTCTTTCATTGTATTTTTCCAGCAAGTATGAAAGAGGCTGCTTGAAGTCACAGATGCGTTTAACCTTTTTTTCTGGGGAATCTGACAGCCAGTATAAACATTGAGTAACAGATGGTTTAATAAAAAAGCACTGTTTAAATGCACAGAATTTCACGATCGGATTGAAATGTATTCAAATTAAAAAACAAAAAATATGGGATTTTACCATTTATATGGGTACACAATCAATTAATGCACCTGGCTTTATTCAGAATACAATCACTCGCAGTGACATGCGTGCGCTGTTATCAAATTTCCCTTAAAAAATGCAGAAGAAAAAGTACTTTCGTCTTTGCTCAGCAACAAAAAATAGCAAGTAAAGCTGTATTGATCGAGTTTGTTTTCCTTCAGAGTGCCCTTGCCCAACTTGCACCTGGTTCTAAATACTGTTGAAATGTTACAGGAAAAATCCTCCACCTCAAAAGACTAATGCATGAAGAAACTGCTAGCATCGCTCTGTTCACTCTCCATGTTTCAAAATGTCAAATTAGGCTGGTCGTCACCTTCCTTTGTTCTGACCACACGCTGCTTGGACCCCCACTGCTAATCTACACACTTGGCCATGCCCCTCGCGATCTCTTGGCACCACCCACTTCTGTGGAGTTTTTCAAAATGTATCTGGGTGCATGGTGATGCTTTTACTACAGGTTTAGTTCCACTTTGAGTCAAACTTTGCAAAATTAGATGAATATGACAATGAGATTGAACACATTTGTCTATACATGGTCACACAAACAACAGAGCACATATGTGAATAATCCAAACAAGGTAGTCAAAGGAATTGGACCAGTTTGTCTCAAAGTACAAATCTGTGAAAGCATAAAAATGCTATATTATTTGGAAATTAAAAAGTGAAGAACCACAAGGGAATGTCAATCTGGCCACCTGACCTAAGTGAGCAATCAGAGGAAAGGGTCTGAGCTGACCAGTAACCCAGTAGTGACTTAGATCCTAGAGATCCAGTGTTTCTTTGTTTACATGGTGAAACTATCTAGAACAGGGGTCACTAATTAAAAATCAGCGGGGTCCGAATAAAGAAAATCAACAACCAGTAAAGGTCCGGACACATTTTTTATTACAATCCGTTACTTTAAACAGTATTTAACACTGAAATAAAATGTTTATACATCCACCTTATATATTGACTTTTTAAACAAAAAAATAACATAAAAATAGAACGTTTTTCTATTTTAAAATCCAAAGTGCTTTTTGAAATAGAGAACCACAATCTTTCACAGTTTGGTATATAGACAATTTCTTGACTTTCACATCTTTTATAAAACAACTGAACTTTTTTTAATTTCATTTTTATTGCTTAATGATAGAAGTGAGCTTTAGGCCGCCCTGCAAGGATTTTAAACCTGGGTTTGAACCTCAAGCACATATCAAGGTGCTCATTCGTTCTGCGCCTTTAAATCAGCTATTTTCTCCGTATGCATGAGCAAGCGGATATGTTTGGGAACGCTCCGGAGGGCTTTGCCATATTAACAAGTGAAGCGGCGCAAGAGAAGTTAGCACAGGGGTTGAAGCAAAAATAATGTTTGACTGAAAACATTTTCTCGCAAGCCCATATATTCCCGGGCCGTGGACATCATGCCGCATTAGTTGGCTCAATTTCTTAGTGTGCAAAGTCAACTAAATCTGATACTTTTAAAATATCCATTGAAAATTTCTGTATCTCTGCCACCTTTCAGCTTTAAAGCCTTTGCGTCATCCTGGACAGCCTCTCCATAACTTTCCACATCCACATCATCATCTGGGTTACTTTCATCTCTGCAGCATCAAGTTCTTCCTTCACACTGTTGACAAACTGGTCCACAGTCCACTTTATAATCCCAGCTCCCTGTCCTCCAGAAACCCTCCATAAACTCCAGCTAGTACAAAGACAGCAGCTTCATCATTACATCATCTACTTCACACCTGTACATCAACTCCACTGGCTTCCTGTCACATTCAATATAAACCAATTTTATGATCATACAAGGCAAACACAGCCTTGGAAATGCAGGACATCACCAACACTATCATGACATAATACATTTTAATTTGACACAGATTGCACATGACAATAATCAATCTCTGCTTTGCCTGTTATTGTTCACCAATTAATCATTACAGTTTATAAAAAGGCATGATTTAACTTTTTTGAAGTTTAATAAAATGGTTATATTTTAGCCCAGTGACTGGAGACCTGTCCAGGATGAACCCTGTGTCCGCGCTCCACTTTAACTTCATAAAAAAACTCTCTGAGAATCGACTTTCTTTGGCCTCACCCAGTTAGAACCCGTTCTCCAGTCCATGTTGTAGCTGCAGTTTATTTGTTTTATCTTTTTGATGTAGTTTTCTTAACAATCTGTAAGCATCAAAATCCTTGTCATTTTATTTAGTGTCCTGGAGCGCAGCTGCTCATCAGGTGATCACTGTTGCATACCGACAGCAGATACAGCTCTGCCTTCTTTGTTTCAGAACAGCGCAGGGTGCGGCACATTGTTTCACAGTCCGACTCTTGTTCTTCAAGGGTCATGCTAAATTAGCCTGAGCTAGCGCGTTACTCTTCTTTGTGTTTAAATAAAAGATAATAGCTAATCACGAGGAGATCCCTGGTTGGTCGCCGCGTTTATCAGCGAGGGAATAAACGCTGACAGGTGATATGGCCACAGGTGGAAATAATTCATTAATTAACTGCCGGAGCAGATTGACGCTTACCGAGGGAAGTTGTTGTCAGCTGCTGAACTTTCTGACCTGCTGGTTCGCATAAATCCATAGAAACCTTTGACCACCGCTACTTTCATTCATGCCATCTGTGGCCAGTTTAAAATGCTCTCCCAAAGGTTAAAATGATGAACACCGATAAACCTCAGACTGGCAATGTCCGCTTTGGAAAGACCCGCCCTGCTCTCATTCTGATTGGCTAATGTCCCGGCTCTGCCAGCTTTGATTGGTTGAGAGCAGCTTGTGTTTAAAACCTTGAATAAAAAGTCTAGACGGGACTTTTTGCGCTCAATGCGGTACCGCGCGCGAGCTATTTTTAGAAACACAACGTCACGATGACGTCACATCACGTGGTACGCAGTAGGGCAAACTCCCAAACGCGCCGCTGTTTTGGTGTGGAAGAGACGTGCGTTAGCCTAGGTTTTACTCGGTAAACGACTGCTTTTTCCAACATCTAAGACCATGGTTTATAAACATTGTTGCTATGGGACGTGCAACAGCGACTCGAGGTACGCTGATCGGCCGCATATGAAGGATGTTTTCTTCATTAATTTCCCGAAACTCAAGAGTGCCAAGGAGAAGTGTGTGCGTTGGGTACACTTGTGCGGGCGGCCTACACAACATTTCAACCCGGAAAAAGTTACCAAATTCACCTACATATGTAGCAAGCATTTTGTCGGTGGAAAGGGCCCAACTGAAGAACATCCTGACCCAATTCCAGCGACATCAAGCAGTGAACAGGTGAGAGTATTTTGGTGTTTTACTGAAGCTTAAATCTGCTCAGGCGTCGAAGAGCTAAGGACGAAACGAGCTATCCTTTGTTACACTTTTGTTATGTCTGCGTGTCTATCCTGCCGCGCGATATTGACTTAGGCCCCTAAGTTGACCATAGATATACAGATTCCTGGACGTTGATTGCAAACTAACAAAAAAGGCCGACGTGAACGGAGCACGGTGGAAATCATAACAAAGGCATGAACGCCGAGCAGGGAAAAAAACAAAGCTTACCGTCAACTCGGCCCGTCTTCCGTTTTTTTTGAGCCCTTGACACTCAAGCCACCGTTTCAGCTGAAGGTTGGTGTGCTCTTCCACAGTGCGACCAGTAAACCGTGCGCCTGGGACATCGTCTTGGGTAAGTTTAATGGCTGCAAAGTCGTTCATATCGCTGGTTCTGTTGTGCTTGTAATGGCTGGTTTGTATGTGCGTTCTACGACTGTTTGCCCTACCGGTGCGGCAAAAGGGGCGTTACTCTTAAGGCCGTGACGTCACGTGCGCGGTACCGCATTTCCAAATGACGGAAATCCGTCGCAGTGACGGAGAACTTTAACCCCTGAGTTAGACACTGTCGTTGGACAACATGCAGTAATATATAAATGTTTTAAATGAGGTTGGGTCCGGATTAGGTAGCAGCTGGGTCCGGATCCGGACCGTGGTCCGCTAATCCGTGACCTCTGATCTAGAATGTCAACCATTTACAATGCAATCTACCAAACAAGTCTTTATAGTAGAATGGCAAGACGGACAGAACAGCCCACTGGAATTTTGCAGAAATGGACCTAATGAGTTTTAGACAAGGAGAAATATGTTTCTGTGTTCAGATGATATTATAACTGACTTGTTTGTTGTGAACCGGAAGCATCACGTCACTGCTCATCTCCTAATTAACATTATCCCTATTGAGAAGCATGATGGCAGCATAATGTTGGTTGAATAACTTTCTTTGGCAGGAACTCTGTAACCGGTTTGCATAGACGGAAGATGACAGCAGCCAAATATAGTTTTTAAGAGTTTTTAACAAATTCTGGCACTACAGAACGTAGACCAGAATAATTAATCATCTAATGACTGAATGATCCAAGGTACTATCCAGTAAATGTTGCTGAGCGGCTCTGCCAGAGGCTGAACTTAAATCTAATTTTACATCTTTGGAATCGCCTAAATACAGCTTTCTGCTGGCACTGCCCATCCAACCTAATACACATGGGTCACGCTTGTAGTGATTCCTAAGAACAGTTGAGGCTACAACTATTGCCAAAGGTGCTTCCACAAAGCATTGAGCAGTTGTGATTACATAGGTACCGTATTTTTCGGACCATAAGGCCCACCGGATTATAAGGGGCACTGTGAATTAATGTGCCTATGTGTGTCTTTGTCCACATATAAGACGCATTGGATTATAAGGCGCATTACATATTCTTCCCAAGTGTGTAATATCACACCCCTCCGGTATGGTGACCAGATGTCCCCAATTTTCAGGGACAGACCCCATTTTGGATGACCTGTCCCTTGCAAAAGCTGTCCCCGGAAATGTCCCCAAATTCAGTATATCATGATGGAGTAAAAAAGCTAAGCGCAACAAGAGTAATTTACCCGGTGTTGCCGGGGTGGGGTTTTAGTGCAGGAGCATGGACCAGGGGCTCCTCTCTGCTCTTCCCTGGGATGGGGGAGGCAGCTTTTCCTGTGTTTGTCCTTCTTGGGCACCTTTGCTCTGGCGGTCCCTTCGGGCATCTGGGGTTCTGTTTCCCTGGCGTCTGTCTCAGCGCTCTGGGGGGTGGGTCTTTGGCTCCTCACAACCACTATTGAGCCTTTTTCTTATGGAAAAACTAAAAATTCTCTTTAGCGCAATATGGGAAACAAGCTACTACAAGTGGGCAATGGTTTTTACATGCAAGCAGACACAGGAACAAGCATTTTCCATCCCTTGATCTGTTTGTTTTGGAAGCTCTGAATACAGACAGTGGAATATTCAGAACCATGTTTGTCACGATTCGGTTCTGGTAGATGTTGTTATTTTGGTTATGTTGGCTTGGTTTCTTGTTTTGTATTGTGTTGGCTTCATGTTTAGCCTGTTTACTGTTTGTTATCTGGTTCCTTTATTAGTTTTTATTATAGCTTGTGTTCTGTTCAGTCTTAGCTTTTTTTTCTATCTTGGGTTTGGTCTTTATGGTTATTTTGGCTCTGTAGTTGTCCATCTTAGTTTCTGGCCCATCAGCCTCTCAGTCACTACTCTGTCACTTCCCTTCCCCTGATTAGCTCCACCCATTCCAGTAATTAGTTTCACTCCATTCACCTGATCACTCCCTTACTTATACCTGCCTCTGCCCCCTGCAATCTGCCACATCATTGTTTGTATTTTCCATGTCCATGGGTGAGTTTTGTCCAGCAGTTCCTGTTCCCTGTTATATGTATCTCCTGCTTGATTTGATTGGCTGCCTTTTTGCCTTGGACTGTTTATTTACCACTAGCTTTGTTTTTGTCCTGCCCTTCATTTTTGCATGCCTGTTTTTCTTGGTTCCTGCTCACACCTGTGTTTGGAAATAAACCTTCTTTAAAACGTACCTCGTGTTTGGTTGAATACTGGGTCCTCTGTCTTCGGTTCATGATAGAATGATGTGGCAATAACCAGACCCATCGCCAGACAAGTACGTTGTTTTTTTTGTCCTCTCCTCTTTTTCTTTTTTTTTTTCCCACCATGAACCCGACACCGAGTTTGCGATCTGGATTTAAGATGCAAGATACGTTTTTTTTTTCCCCAGAAATCTGAAAAGTATGGTGTGTTCATATTTATCATTCCCTGTTCTTTAAATAAAAGACGGTTACCGTAAAAATGACCTACTTAGTTAGAAGATGACCTTTAATTAATATTAAATCAGAGGAATTACTGTGCAGGTTTAATCAGGTGCAAAAAAATACAGCAGCAAGGTGACCCGTGCAGTTCGAAGGGGGTGTGGTGGTGGCTGATTTTTAAAGCCGCGTCTCTTTATTTCAGTTAGGTTTACTATCTAATACTGTGTGGTTATTAACGGGTTGAATCATTGTTTTGGATTTTTAATTTGACTTAAAAATCTACTTACTTAGAAGGAGATGTAACCTTAGAGCTGAAAAAAGTCCTGTTTTTTAGGTGTATTAAAGTATATTATCTTAAATAATACAGGAGGTCTAACTATAACAAATTGAAATAAGACTGAAATAAGTTTAGAAAGTGAGGCACTAGAACACACTGCTCTGTTGTTATCTAGTACATACTGGTAGCGGACGTTCAGTCTTTAGATCAGGATTTTCTCTGAAAGTGATTGTTATTTGCTAAACTTTAATAAGTTGAAAAATATCTGTTCCTGACCTCTTTAGAGAACACAAGTGTTAAGAGGTGATGAGACAACACATCATGTACTGAGATCTGAGTGGGATGAGAGACATCAAGGACATGGACATAGACAGGTCCCTTAAATTAAATGCGGCAATCAACAGGATATCAGATTCTCCAGTAGGATGAGTGAAAACTTTCTTCCCGTCTTTGAAGTGGTTGAAGTGAGCTGAAAGTGTTACCTGTTACATGAGAACCTGTTCCCTGCTCGGAGACAGTAAGGTCTCCCATCCCCCACCATGAAGGAGCCTGCAGAGCCACAGACACATACAGAAGGATTTTGGTGAAGCAAGGAGAAACAGACAGGCAGAAGGATTTTGGACTGCTATTTCTAATGAAGTGTATTGTGCTATTTATAGCCGCCTTATACCTTAGTCTGATAGAACTGGTCACAAAGACATAGATATCTATTTCCTTTTTTTAAATTCAGGCATGACTTGACAGGAGAAAAATTGTTTGGAAAGTTCTGGACCATACCGAAGCTGCATCAATAATGACAATCTTGTTGGGTGAGAACAATTTTATTCAATATTTTACATTGTTTAACAGTAGCTCTCAGAGACTGAGTGGAGTTGTCTCGGACGATACACTTCCCAGTGTTTTTTTCACAGAGAGAATATCAACTCAGCAACGTGAGCTTCTAAAAAGGTTGGAAATACGGGCCCCTATTTCATCCATTTTCTGACGCCATGCAAGAAAAGGTTCAACATGGTTCTGAATATTGAGCTGTCTGTATTGAAAACTTCAAAAACAAACGGATCTAGGGATGGAAATTGCTTGTTCCTGCGTCTGCTTGCATTTAGAAACCATTGCCTGCTGGTGTAGCTCTTGTTTCCCACGTTGCGCTAAAGAGAATCCTTCAGGTATCAGTTTCCTGATTGCATGTAAAGTACTCTTTTCTGAGATACGCTGTAGATTGAGCGAAATGGGTTGTTTGACTAACTTTGTTGATGTGGGAGATGGCAAGTCTCAGAATTGCCCAATCATTTTACGTGAAGTTGCACACATCTGATAAGGATGTGAGCTCCTCTTCTGGGTCAAGCTGGTGAAGTTGGAGCTCAACATATTCATACTTGAATATGTATCCCCATTCACCAAACATTTCAAGCTTCACTTCGGACAAAGCCATCTGCACCCGACAAAGATAAAATGTCAATTTCTGGGGGGGCTTCTCCAGTTTGTGGTAAGTCTTCATTTTTTGGAGAAAATTTTTTTTTTTTTACTTAACACAATTTTTTGGACCGTATTTAAGCCAGAGACTCCAACCACAAGGTAAGGAGGTGGCAAAGTTAGGAGGTGGTCTCAACATGCCAGCTAGCATCTTGTCATCTTATAGGCAGTCACATTGTGGGGGTTGTTTAATGCTAAAATAATCCTGTACTGTGCTAAACATAAGGAAGCCATTGATTATCTTGACATGGTTGCTAGGCTCACGCATCTGGTCATCATCAAGGCGGTCATAGGTCTTAGATCATTATTCAGTTAAAAAACCCTGTATTGTGCTAAACATAAGGAAGCCATTTATTATGTTAAAATGCCTGCTAGGCTCAGGCATCTGGTCATCATTAAGGCAGTAATAGGTCCCGCAATCATAAATCTTAGGTCATAGGTCACAAGTCATAAATACCTTGTCATAAATCTTAAGCCATAGGTTAAAAGTCCTAAATCTTAGGTCAAAGGTCACACGGTCATGGGGCATGGCATGGGGTGACGTCATACCAGAAGTGGGGGGTAGGGGCGGGACTTCTGGGGGCAGGGCCGGAAGGGTGGGCACCTGTACCTTTGGAATATGTGCGGGCTTTTGTGGTTGTCTACATCTCTCTAGCCTATATGATTAATACAACGTGAGGTTGGCACAAGTTATACACCTACAAGAAAATCAGTGTCAACACTTTAGATGGATGGGTGAAGCCAAATTCTTGCAAAATGATGAATGAACATATCAGTTATTTCAATGACTCACACCATCCTATCATTAATAGCATATGTTGAATATAGCCAATTAATGCTTTAGTTGGTTAAGGCTAATCAATAAGAATAACATAACTGGACATTATCTGATTAAACTGTAGTTTTATATGTCACCTTGATTTTTTGCCGCATCCTTTTTGTGTTTGTTGGGTTGCACCTAGATATGAAATCAATGTGCTCCCCCCAACCCCCCACACACTTTTTTGGGATGTTGAATGAATGTAGTGTGAGAATACAGCTTTAGTTCTCCGTCAAATAACTCTCACACATTGACTTTTTCAGTAATTTTCTCTCTCTAACTGGCATTTTTCAGCAGCAGCAGCATTGTTTCTCTTTGTAAATTCTCCATATGCCTTCATTAAAGATTTCTAATTCCATACATGGGAAATATACACTTCGAGGCTTTTTATTTCCTGTCGTTGAATCATGGTATATGCCTTCCATTGATGAGGGCTTCTTTCATGCTCTTGCTTAACTCAGGGTTGGTTGGATGCTGAGTTTAGCTTCCTGATTGATACCACCTATTCTGAAACCAAGAATGCTGAGTATGACAGCATGAGGTAGAACTACTCAGAGTAACTGCTTTCTACTCAGTGTAGACCAGCTATTCTTTCTAAAATGGAGCCCTGTTACACACAGTCTACCACACCCTCTGGAACGTAACATAAGCCAGTCTAGCTCTGAGATATTGCAACTCCTGGGAAAAAACATGGCTCAAGTATTCAAAGTCAATCACTTACCTGTTAATGACAGAGGCAAGTCTACCCCTGACACTACAAAAGAAAAAAAAATCTGTTGACATGAAAGTAGGTCAAAATGACAGCAGTTTCAAACACACAAAAGTGTGAGTACAGTGTATACACCAAAAGGCCATTGAATGCCAAAACTAAAAGCAAGACACATGTACACTCATGAACACTACTATAAAAGGAGAAAATTATGTCAAAATTCTACATTAGCCTGTGATCTGCCACTGTGGTGTGTAATTCCGCATCTGGAAGAACACACACACATCCATCCATCCATCCATCCATCCATCCATCCATCCATCCATCCATCAATCTATATAGATAAAGATATATCTATATATATTCCAATATGTAAAAGTGGAACTGTACTTTTTTTTTCTCAGACCTATAACCAGTCCATTATTTAATATTTGGATGTGTTTCGAAACTTCAATGAAGCAGAGTCATTGGAAGAATCAGTCCGTCAAAACATGGTAATTTATTCGACAGACTGGACTGCATGAATTTATCAAATGTAGATAATTTCAGTATGGTCTTGCTCTTTTTTTCCTCAGGGGAAAAATGTGTTTAGCTCTTTAGCTACTTGAGCACAAACTGTAGTCTACAAGTTCAAAATGTAAATAAGAAATTGCTGTATGTTATGATCTATGACTGTTTTCCTAAATAGAATTTAATATTTATGCCATGTTGTTATTTCTAAGTTTGTGTTGACACATTTTGGGAAATATGGTAATGTAAGATAATTTTGAATGACATAATACCAATCGTCTGCTAACAATAGTGTGTGTTTAACACCAGTACTAAATGAAGAACCTTGTAATGATATGTTATGACGTAGGCCCATCAGCAGAAACTCTTTGGTGAAAAACTACACTTTTCTAATGGGCTTCACAATGGCTTTAGAAAAGTTGAATATTTTAATGTCAAATGCACATGTAGATTACCATTTAGATGATCATTGATTCAACTTATGTAGATCCAATTTTAGATGATGGTTGAATTAACATTGATACAGTATAAGTTATGGTAGAAAACCTAACATTGATTCAACATGTAAGTCACCAACCACTTTATGTATAATTTAAACGTCAGGCTTCAACATGGACTCAATATTTCTGCCTAACCATATTTCAACGTTGATTTACTCATATTTTGCTATCGGGGAACTTACAAATGTGAGTACTTACCAATAGGGACACGTCATACATAATTCCAAAAAGTTTTGATCGCAAATAATTTTTTTTGGTTGGAATAAATGTTTGTTTGATTAAATAATAAAAACATAACGGCCCCTCCTTTAAATTGAAGGCATACTTTAAATATGTAAAAATTATAAGCTTTTAAAGTAAACAGAGCATCATTAAAGTGTTTCGTAACTGGGTCAAGTGTTCTCTTGTTTGCAAATTAAATATGGTCACCCTAATATAAACTATAAAAAATAAAATCTAAGTCAAGATGGCAACTACCTTCAAAGAGTTGCTGTTAAAACAAAATGGGTGATTCAGAAAGAACAACTATGTGAACTGAAGCAATTAATGCACATCCAACCTTCGGTAGGCATTTAGAAGGTCGATTGTAATAATATAATCCCTGTAAAGGACTTGGTCTCTCTCCTTGTGCCCCTTTCAGCTCTTTCTCTCTGCCATCGGTGTCACTTTTCTTGAGATGAGCCTCTCTTTCCTGAAATCAGAACTCAGTGGTAAAGATTGAGCCATTAGGAGAAGCTTATGTTAGCCCAACCTTTTGTCCTAAGCTTTTCAGTAAAGGTTTGGAAGAAATGTCTCTTTGTGATCATACAACTCTAGATGTAGGATATAAGATGTACTTTTAAAATGCTAGTATTTTTGGGTGTACACAACATAGTATTCCAAATGGAATAGTTTTAGCATCAAGTCTTAACATAGTAGTACTAATTACACAAGTTATCGTGTTTGGTTGCAGATACACTATTTCATATATGTGGCCTTTATAAATTTCAAGTATCTGGGTGCAATTTCCATAAACAATTTCTCAGCTGCAAATCATGGGTAGACTGATGATCCTAAACAGGGCAGCACATGATGCTGTAAAACACTGAGGGAAAAATGGATGAACTGCATCCAAAATAAGATCAGACAGACTATGTGACCACACCATCAGAGGATCAATATGCTCCGCTTTCAGTGAGAGACAGAAAAGCAATGTCATCTCATAACAGGGACCAGAATACATCAATCAGCAGAGATCCTGTCAGAGACTGTCTGGCTTTAGCCATGGAGGATGAGTAGCTTCTATTAAGCACTCAGGAGGAGGAACATGGCCAAATCCTAAACTGTTAGCATTGATATATATGTATGTGGTTTTAACCGAAGAGTATTCTCAAGATGACTATAATTTTGGACTGTATCCCACTGAGCAATTTATGTGATTTCAACTCAAAGGTGTACACACCACTGGTAAAATACTCAAAATACTTTGAATGTAAAAAGAAACCATTTCAATGTGTGATATTTGTGAAATAGTCAAGGAAAAGCTGGAATAACTTTGCATAGGTGTGCACACCTTTAACACTTAGATGAACACATAAAGGCCATACAAATTAAATAAAATACATTTGAAAGTTATTTTACTAATATTTTTATCTAGGCTAAAATAACACTTATTTATAAAAGTAGGACCTTTGTTTTTCAATGTACAGTTTGTGTACCCCAGGATTAATTGCCCATTTAAGTTTAAATATGGAAAAGTTGAACATCCTTGTAATAATCAATGTATCAAATTGTAAAATGTTTTAAACAATTAATTAACTATGTTATTTCATATTTTGGATTTTTTAATTTTAAAAAGGGGTAAAAAGTTTACAAATTTCACTGTGAAGAAGAGAGCAATTGATTTTGAACGCAAATCATGCTTGAACCCCTATTACTGAAAGAAAGATAACATTTATAAAAATAATAAAATCTTTCAACCATCAAAATTCTTTCTGATTTCTCTCTGAATGACTGTCATCAGTTACAAACATCTCCCCTATAAAGAAGCCTTTACCACCAATGTTTTAGTGGCAGTGAAAGCTGAGGAAACAGTTGTGAGCATTTTGGCCATTGACAATGCAAAGCCTCATGTGGCACTTCTGGCACATGACTAAGATCTGTTCATTCTGGCACATCCTGCATTGACCCTTTACTGACAGGACAGGGAAGTGGCCAATCTCATCGTATCGCATATCATCTAGGGGTTCTGAGACTTTAAGCTGCTTGATGACACTTGTCAGTTGATTTTCTGATCCTGTGGAGGAGTGTCCTCTTTTATGTTTTTCCTGATATTGTTTATTGTTGTTTATTGTTTTATCTGGATCCCCATTAGCTTCCACAGCAGTCTTCCTTGGGTCCATAATATCAAAACACAAAAATGCAATTAACAGTGCATATGATTAAACCATACATACTTATTTTATCACAGTTTTAAAAGCTTTAAAAGCCACCCAACACCCACCACATTATGCACCCAAACAAGCAATGGAGTCCAGAAAACACCTTGCCACTCATACAAACAAAACAAAAATAAACAATGCTTTCAATACAGTAATCTTTGTTTTATGTATTCTTAAAAAATTTTTGATTTAGCATTTCCCTGACACTACATGGGAATAAATTCCACTCTTTAGCCCCTCTATATAGATTTGTTTTCTTCATAAAATCACTTCTAGAGCTTGAAACTATAACCGTGTTGTTGCTGACTTGGCGTGTTACGTTAGCCTGACATGGTCATACTCAATTCTAGTCAGAATTTGAGTCTGATACTGCTACATAGAGCTGTGATTATGGGGCGTGTTTCGAACGAACCAGGAAAAAAAATTCCTCTGCACTCAATTGGATAGACCTACAACCAATAAGAGCAACGGAGTGTGTAACGTATGTTAAGCGACGCATAGTCAACAGAACTCAACTGTTAGCCTAGAATAAGAAGATGAGCGTGAACGATTTTTGCCGGTGTTGCAAAAAGAATGTAAGGATCCAAGGAGTCATTCTACACACCTCAATTCTCCAGCGGCAGCCATCGTTGTTGTAAACGAATTCAACCCAAGCGCGCTTTGGTGACGTGGTTGATTACGTTACTGTTGATCATCTGTCCATCATCGTATAAAGCCCGCCCTGACAATTTGATTGGCCCGCCAGATATTGGGCGAGCATACTCGCGCTAGTATTGAGCAATGCCAGACCGAACTTCGCGACCTAAAACGTTGTGGGCGGGACTAAGTTCGGAATGGCACCCAGGCTAGTGTTACGTGCCCATGGCAATGTCCAGTGAATAATATTCTTTCTTTAAAATAATGATGTGTATTATAAATCATAACCTTTTGCATAAACAGCAGAAGACTGTATTTTACTTTTGCCTCCACAGTTAACCAAGACAGTTTAAGTTGCATCTTGTACACATTGGTGTGAAAAGGACATTGCAAAACTGCTCTGGCTGCTCTGTTCTGAGCTATTTGAAGTTTTGTTATATATTTCTGTGTGGCACTCAACCAAATTACTGAACAATACTGTAAATGAGATAAAACAAGATTTAGGACTCCATTTTTCAAAATAGTAGGTGGACAATATGCGGAACATTTTCTTGACAAGGCAATTCCCCGACCCATCATACTGACTGTGTGGTCAATCAGATCTTACCAGGATAATAAATTGTCTAATCTAATGCCCTGCAGTTTAAATTTGGTGATCTGGTCCACCTTAGTATCCTCAATATACAGATTAAGTTAAGTAACATTTGGTAACGTACATATACTGTAAAACGACATACATTTAGTTTTGGAATTGTTTAATACCAGTTTATTCTTTTTCACCCAGTCCACTACTGTGTTTAACTTTTGCTGTAGAATCCCATTCAGTTCCAGTATTGTTAATGCTGCAGGGAATGGAATGACATCATTAACGTACATTACAACACTAACCTTTTTAGCAACATATGGAAAATCGTTAATGAATATTGAAAATACAAGTGGACCCAAACAACTTCCTTGTGGTAAACTATATGATGTTGTTATACTGTTGGAAACACTGCTGTTGTAAAAGACCTGCTGTGTCCTTGTCAGGACTCAGCCAGCGGGGCCGGGCAGCTCGCTGCCGGCTCTGCCATCTCTGCTTCTCCCACAGGTGTTCGGGGTTGACTGTTGGGCGGAGCACGCACACCTGCGAGCAGTTGAGCAACACTGGGCCACTCTATAAGAACTGTGCTCGAACAGCGGGAGGATGCCAGAGTGTTACCGTTGTGGTATGACTAATCGGCCATGGCTTCTCGCATTCTTACCTGTACCTCAGACTAAGACTGTCCTTTGTTTCTCCCAGTTACACTGCTTGAGCTCAGACGTCTCCTCTCGTGCTCCTGCGAGTCCTCTCGTGCTCCCGTGATCCCTCTCGTGCTCCACTGGTTCCCTCTGAGTCGGCTCCCTCTTCCCCGGACCCAAGGTACCCCCCCCCCCTCCCCCCTCCGTCGATCTTCTGGTTCCTCCCGCTGTTCGGATCCTTGGATTCCCCGGTGCTGCTCGGGCTCGCTCCTGCCCCAGCTCCCCACGGACACCCGTCTCCTCCATCGTGAGCAAGGGCTGAGACCACGCTGCCCCCTCCCCGGTCAGGTTCCCAGCGCTTCGTGGTAAGCTTACGTTCTTAGTGATTTCCTACGGCTCTCTCCCGTGGACTAACCGTTTGTTCTCCTCCTTAGTGTGTTCCGGTTGCCTGGTCCCATTACTCGTGTGTCCCGACGTCTGCTGAGGCAGATTAGCCCTTGTCCTCCCCGTTGTTCCTTTTGGAGAATAAAACCCGTGAAATCTTATCTGTCTCACCGAGTGTATTCTGCATGTGGGCCAAACATCTAAAAGCAAACATGACAGTCCTATTGGAAAGATAACTGTGTATCCAGGCCAATGCATCTCGTGAAAAGCCATATGCTTTAAGTTTGGCCATAAGAAGACCATGGTCGAGTACATCAAAAACTGCAGTGAAGTCCAAAACACAGCTCCTACTAGTTTCTTTTTATCCAGACATGTTAAAGTTCCTCAGTCATGTGTGCTAGTGCAGTATTAGTTGAGAAGCCTTGTTGAATGCATGTTGGAACTGTGTTAGCAATTCATTTGTACTAAAATAGTCCATTATTTGATTAAAAATGATCTTCTCCATAATCTTGCTTAACACTGGGAGTAAACTAATTGGGCTGCTACCTCATCCAATAAAGCCTGATTTTGCGTATTTGAGTAGAGGTATGGTTTTAAAGGTATACTATGCAACCGGGGTTGATTTTCCAGCGAGGCTCCCCCCAGAGGGCGAAAGTAAAAGTGCACTGTCGTAAAGATGCTCAGCTGTTCTCCTGGTTTCTCCGTCAAGCCAGGCGCGGTTGTTTTGAGCTTAAGCCGGGCATACACTGTATGAGTTTTTCAGTCGTGGTACTTATATACATCTCAAACTGTGCGACGGAACCGCGGGGTTTAAAAGTTCACCGCTCACGATCTGTGTTCTCACACTGTACGGCGCGACGCTCGGACACGACCGGAGTGCTCACACTGTACGTCGTGCCCCAGTGGGTGACAGGGACCCAGACCAGGGGGTCGAGCCCGGCTCGGGTGAGGCCCACAGGAGGCCCACGGGAGGCACCGGGCGTCGGGGGGAACGGAGGGGAGAGAGGAAAGACGAGACGCCCCGGCGGCTGCGCGGCACGGCAGACCGTATGAACATGCACACACAGAGAGAGAAACCAATGTTACTTACAATCGCAGAAACGCGAGGTCCGTACAGCCTTGCAGCCTTCTTTTTCTTTTAGCTCTCACCATTCAGAAAAAGCTTGCCCGATGTTCACCCGTGTACGACTCCTCTCTCTGTCCAGAGCCCTTGTCCTCTTTCTTGCCTGCTCCGACATGGGCTTTCGCTGTTTTGCCATGATAACTGCACAAATATCGCCACTGCGCTAGCAACAAACATGCCTTTCCCTGGGGGCGTGTAGCAGTTCTCGCCATAAAGCAAGACCGACTCTCGCGATGCACGAGACTTCTGAGCCTGTGGGTGCGGGCCGAGGGCTCCTGCAATTGCAAGTACGGTATTTCCCCTACAGACCACCAGGGCGGCCGAGAAAATTTTTGTTCAACCTGAAATGACTCATTTAATCATCCAATACGGTATGGAACACATAAATTAACTGAAAAATGTTGCATAGTATGCCTTTAACCATTTCCAGAGTTTGGGAAAAGTGCCACTTAAAACTGACCTATTAAAAATATGACAAATAGCTTTTAAGAGCTGAATGGTAGCTTGACTGAAAAATACTTTCAGTCAAGATTATCTATGCCGGAAGATGTATCTTCAGAGAGACACTGAAGCATCTTCTCAAGAGCATACTGAGTTACTGTTTTAAAGTCAAATTGGCAGTTGTTATTATGTTATCACCTAATTTACATGAGCCACTGTCAGTAATGTACATGTCAGATCTGAAACATGGGTGTTCTCTGTTTGACAGATTTTAGTTATTTCATCAGTCTTGTTTCGAAGACTGCATATGTTTAGGTGAGCAAGAACTAAACCTGACCTGATAGATGAGTCCTCTAGCAAAAGTCCTTCAGACACTAGTGATTTTGACCCAGTGCTTCGACATCACGGCATTGGAGAAGCCATGGGTTGTTTACAGCAATGTCAACCATCTGCCAAAATATGGTCAGGTGCCTATGGTGTGAATTTGCTGGCATGCAATAAAGATTAATCAGCATGTCAGCCAAATCCAGTCCTTCAATTCAATTCAATTCAATTCAATTTTATTTATATAGCGCCAATTCATGAAACATGTCATCTCGAGGCACTTTACAAAGTCAAGTTCAATCATATTATATTCCATGTTCCTTCCATTGTACTGAGATGTTTTTTCTCTTTAGAAAAGCGTTGATCTTGGCGAATAGGATTGGCAGAGTCATAGGAACACACCAAGGACTGTTTAGTTGGTGAATGCCCAACAACAAGTCCTGCATCATAGTCCACATGGAAGCCAAAGTTGCCTCTTCGTTGTTTGAGGAGAAGTTTGTCATGCAATTTGCAACCCATCATGCAGTTCTTTCTAATGGTGCCCAGACTTCTTAGGCCCATGGTTACTTTTAGATGAGTTATCAACCTCGGTGATAACTCACAATTGTCAAAGTAGACAATGCAATCTGAGGGTTTTCCATCCTAACCTAAACTCTTCGTCAGGGGGTTGACTAGGCCAATCAAGTGTACGCATCCCAGTGTAAACCAGGAGGTCATAGACAAATCCAGACATACCTGCTTGCAAAAAGATTTTAAAGCCCTGTTTCTTACATTTGCTGGCTCGATACTGCCTGGGACCATCATCTCAACTATCAAGAACTGGTTCTCACTCTCAGCATTTAAACATATGCTTCTCATGTAGTCAAGCTGTTGGAGATGTTATACCAGTCTGTGGTTGCCAGTGTCCTCCTCTACACCGTGGTAAATGGTAAAAAAGTAAATGGCTTGTACCTGTATAGCGCTTTAACTAGTCTTGACGACCTCCAAAGCGCTTTACACTACAGTTCAGTCATTCACCCATTCACACACACATTCACACCCTGACGGTGGTGAGCTATGTTAGTAGCTACAGCTGCCCTGGGGCAGGCTGACAGAGGCAAGGCTGCCATGCACCGGCGCCACCGGGCCCTCTGACCACCGCCAGCAGGCAATGTGGGTGAAGTGTCTTGCCCAAGGACACAACGACAGAGACAGTCAGTGTGGGGGATCGAACCGGCAACCCACCAATTGCAAGACGAACTCCCTAACCTCTGTGCCACGTCGCCCCAATGGGGCGCACCGTGGTGTTATGGGGAGCATTATATCCAAGAAGGACACATCCAGACTGGACAAACTGGTCAGGCGAGCCGGCTCTGTGATTTGCAAGAAGTTGGACACTCTGGAGACGGTGGCAGAGACAAGGACACTTAACAAACTGCTGGACATGATGGACAATGCCAGCCACCCTCTGCACACTGTCTTCACCACTCAGAGGAGCCTGATCAGTGGGAGGCTCAACAGACTGCTGAACTCCTTTGTTCCTCAAGCCATCAAGCTGTACAACTCCTCACTTGGGGGAAGGAGGATGTGATAGATAGAGGGACGAGGGACAAGGGTCAGCGCCCCCCCCCCCCCTCCTTTGGACATCTTGTGCAAAACAGTACCTGTTGTCACTCATGTGCAATATTTTTCTCTCACTGTGCAATAACAAATGCCAACTACTGTGTAGTTTGGGTAATTTTTTATTTATTTATCATATTCCAGGACATTACAACTTCTTTATGCTCTTTTGCACTATATACACTATTTTTATATTGTATTTTATTGTCTGTTTGTATTCTATCTTCAATGGCTCTAATTTTGCCATTTGTACTCTGTATAAGCTACTGGAACCAGAATTTCCCTGAATGAGCAATCCCAAGGGATAAATGAAGTTGAGTCTAAGTCTAAGATAGACCTGATTTTTACCGACCTATCTTTACTGCAGTCACAGAAAGTGAATCATTCTTGACAAACATTTGATTTTTTCATGGGCATAACATCAGCCACCTTGTCAAAGGGGCGACAGTGGTGCAAGAGTTCGTCCTGTAATTGACAGGTTGCGGGTTTGATCCCCTGCTCTGACCTTCTCAGTCGTTGGGTTCTTGGGCAAGACATTGCACCTGCATTGCCTGCAGGCGGTGGTCAGAGGGCCCAGTGGCACTGATGTGTGTCAGTCTGCCCCAGGGCAGCTGTGGCTACTAACAACGCCCACCACCGTCAGGGTGTGAATCTGTGTGAATGACTAACTGTAGTGTGAAGCGCGTTGGGGTCATCGGACTTGATAAAGCGCTATACAAATACAGGCCATTTACCATTTGTCATACCTACTATCAGTCCTCAATAATTCTTAACTGCTGCCATTTTTACCACACCCATGATGAGCTTTATTCCAGTGAATGTGTTGATTTCAGGCCTTGTACACATGCAGCCAGGTCTTTATAAAAACAAGACCACACCAGGGGTGTGTATGGTATTATTTGAAAAATATCCAGGTAGGTGTGGACTAAGCCTATGTGGCATTAATGTTGATGCTACATCCAATGACCTTACATGAGTACAAATTTGTTTGGTCAGCAATATCTTTAAAGACATCTTGGTCAAAGAATCTAGAGTATTGGAGGGAAGTAGAGCGCTCATCAGGCTCAGTAAAGCTGTTTGGTGTAGCAGTAGACTGGTGCTCAAATTATTTTGTCCTTCAACTGTTGAGAAGAAAAAATATTGAATAATTTACACTCTGTGTCCATATTGTAGGTACAAATATACAATGCTGTCTCCAATAATTACCTGAACTGCTGCCTCTGTTTTTTGTCTTGTCTTGCAACCTCCTCTTCTTCCTCACTAGAGCTACCTGTTTTACATTACCTGCTGCTGCTGTCATGCTCTGAGAGGTCATTCACATGCAATGTGTTTTCTTGATCTTCATCACTAGTTTCATGAAACTAGCGATGCCATTTACCATCAGTTGGCAAAACTACAGTCACTTCTCTATTCCTCAGACCATAGAAACTACACGCTACAAGTCCCTGACACATATAAAATCCATGAAAAATTTAATCAGTAATCTACATTTGAGGGTAAATCAAATCTTAATTAATGTTTTAATATAGTACATCTCTGAAATAAAATTCTTCAAATAAAAGAGAGTCTGAGAGAAACTATTCCTGTTTTATACCTCTAGCTGAGCAATGTATCGTTGAGGATACGCACATTTAATACCTAATTATCCAAGCTGTTTAAATGTAATAAAAAACAATTCACAAGTATGTAATTAACACAATAAAATGTGCATCTTTATAGGCTATCTAATCTTGAAACCAAGGAAGCTTTTCAGGCTCAGAGAGGCTGGCCTGTAGGTAATACCCGACAGAGGAAGATAGTAGAGAGACAGGACATAGAATCGAACCGAAATAAATGTTATTTCGCCCAATGTCTCTTTTTGAGTAATTTAATTGTGTCCAGGAATAACAAACAAAAGTTGATAAATGTAGTAGATGAACACTCCGTGTCTAAGGCTATGTTCACACTGCAGGTAAATGCGACCTAAATCCTTTTTTTTTTTGCCCCTATGCGACCTATATCCGTCTTTTTCATGGCAGTGTGAACGGCCCAATTCCGATCTTTTCACCCCCCCAAAAAAATCTGTTTTGTGCCACTTCCATATTTGGTAATAATTCAGATATGTATCGGATTTTTTTCAAAGCGTCCACAGTCTGAACAGTCATGTCGCATTTTATCCGTCTTTCATGTCACTCTCCTGTCTCTCACTACACATCCACACACAATAGTAGCAGCGCTCCATAAAAGACCATTGTTAATAGCTGTGCTATTTTATTCTTACCTTACTTCGTCTTGCTATGATGTTGTCTTAATATTGTCGGCTTTCATTGCTTAATAGCTTTCTAGTAATAACAAGGAGAGATGATTCACATTTCTTATGGTTTACTTTTCAAGTTTTTTTATTGAACAGTTCTAAAAACAATTACATTCACCATTACTTCTGCAAACAGTGCACTGCTCTGTGACATCTCCTTCTGTTATCTGCACATGAGTGTTGCTTTGCAGTCTTGAACTGTTCAGACAGAAGTATGATGCCGGCCACATTGAATAGTAGTATGAACGGCCACCTCAGAAAAATCAGATTTCAGCAAAAAATCAGAATTGAGCATCAAGAACTTGTGAACATCGCCTAAATTAGTAGCACAATACGCTTTAATATCGCATCACTCACGTTAATATGGCCAAAGCAACACTTCATTCAGGGTTTTAGCGGGTTACACAAATATGACAATTTTTAGTAATACATTATATTGCTTTAAAAACTACAGCGCTATATTCCTCTTTATCATCACAGTAAGGTGCGCTGTACAAAATAATTTTTTCATGGTCTGATGGTACATGCTGTCAGGAGATATCCCTGTGCCTTGGGGCATCTCAAGACTGTCAATCCGTATGGTGCTTTAGAGGTGATGTAAGTCACAAGACCACTGCGGTGAACCTAGAACTTGCTTCCAGCCCCTTCACCCCTCACTGAAGAAAATACTAGTCTTTTCCTCAGCTCAGTTTTTCACCCCCATCTCTTAACCCAATCTTTCTCAGTCCTAATGCAACTTGCAACCCCAGCCAAATCAGTGCTGGAAGCACTTAACTAAGCTTAACTTTGGTGTCCAACTTCAGACAGAGACACTGTCCCTGCAGAAGACAGACAGTGTCATTTGACAGCTGGTATCTCGTGATCTTTGAATGTTGTTTGGTTGCCCAAAAAAATAACTTACCCATAATGCACTACGAAATCGAAATCTGCAACTCACTTATTTTTTCATCCAGTCTGCCATTTTGGACTTTATATAATTGCATCAGTTTGTTTTTGAATTATGGCATGAGGTCACATGACCTCAGGACTTTCCCCTGTCTCCCCTGAAATGTATCCATTGACATTAGGTGCAGGTGTATGATAAACCTCTTGTCCTAAGCTTTAGAAATATCTGTCTCTCCCAGGATATGAAAATCATTTAAGGGTTAATCTGATGTTTTCTAATAAAGCAACCTTTGGTTCAATTTCAGCATTTAGTATTTTTAGCAGCATGCTGCATAATGACTTGATATTATTTGGCCTCCCTAACTTCACAAAGTCATTGTCAGATGTAGGCAGATTTAATTCTACACAGCTAGACCATCCAAAAACTAAGATTTTCCTCTCTTCTCTCATGAATCCATTCTTTTGTTGGTTTTTATGCCTTATCTCACTGTGGAGTACCTTATCTTCACCTTTGACGTACACACCTGAATTTTTCCAAAGGGTCCACATGAGAAAATTGAATGATAATTGTATTATACACTGCTTGGCCAAACAAAACGGCACCAAAAGAAAGGTCACACACTCAATATTTCATTGGACCACCTTTAGCTTTGATTACAGCATGCATTAACTGTGGCATTATTTCGATAAGCTTCTGCATTGTCACATGATTTATTTCCACACAATGTTGCATACATTTAATGATGGTAGAGTCTGCCCGCTGCACAAAGCCTTTTTCAGCACATCCCAAAGATTGTCAATGGGGTTAAAGTCTGGCCTATGTTGTCGCTCGATTAATCCTGGCATTGTCATCTTGCAATATGCCCGTGCCATCAGGGAAGGCCTCATTCTTTGAGCACATGATGTTGCTGAATCTAGACTTGACAAACTGCTGCAACCCCAGATCATAGTACTGCCCCACAGGCTTGTACAGTAGGCACTAGGCATGATGAGTGCATCACTTCACCTGTCTCTCTTCTTATGAGCCCATCCCTCTAGAACTGGGTAAATCTGGACTCATCAGACCATATGACCTTCTTCCTTTGCTCCAGAGTACAATCTTTATGCTCCCTAGAAAACTGAAGCCTTTTTTTCCAGTTAGCCTCACTGATAAGTGAATTGCACCACAATGTCGGCACTTTTGCTTGCTGTTCCTTGCCTGACATTATCGCCGGCAATTCACACGGCTGGCGACAGCAATTGCACAGTGAGCGACAAGCCAGACATACAGCAGTACAACTGCGCTTTTTAGTGACATTTTTGCTTAACTGCCACCCCAGCCTCCACCCCAGCCTCCTGACTCACTCTTTTCCAGGCTTGGTCCTTTCTGGACTTGTCTCGGTAGTAATAATTGGTTGAGTCACACAACTCAGGCCGACCGCAGACCGCCACTATCAGCTTGTCTTCCATGTTGAATGAAAACAGCTTGGTCTCCACCGCAGTCCTTTACCTCACATCACAGCCACATTAAGTTCCTGATTGGTTTTTGAGGTGTGACAAGACACAAAAGTTCAGATTTTTCAACTCTAACAACTGTCGCTTCACATCCCTCAGAGGTTTGTGTTGCTCTGGCTTTGCTTTAATTGGCAAAATTGTGCATTTTGCGTAACTAGAATTGCCTCTGTGGCCTCGCTTAGCGTCGCTTTGTCTGTGTAGCACCTATGCATAGGGATATCATGTAAATCTGTTGCTCGGCCTGCCACATTTGCACTCAATATGAATGCACTTTGAGAGAAACAATTGACTTGATCCATGAAAACAAGGGAAGCCCAACAAGCTAACCACCACACTCTAATACAGATCTCACTTTTAATCATCACAAATGCATGTATTTAGCTGGTATTTATACACACCGTGACTTTTCCTGCTCATAAAATAGTTGTCACGGAGGATGGGGGATTGAGTCCCGCTTATAGCTCTCGTTGTGTGGTGTGATAACCAGAAGAAAGCGTTCTGCCGGAAAAAAAAGCAAAGCCAAAGAAAGTGACTTCATGTTCAAAAAGAAAACCGCAGCCGCTGACACACAAAAGTTGCACGTGACTTTGGAGAAAACAAGCCCAGAGCCGCTTACCATAAGTTCACATGAACACCCCTCATGGATTGTATGATGATGTTTTCATTCCGCTGAGAAAAAGCCAAATAAACATAGCCTACCTGCACAGGCGCTGCAGTCGCTGGTATTAGGCCTGGACATTCAAATGTTGGCTCCTTACCACTGAGGAAATGAGGAAACCTATGTGACCAAAGACACATAGGTGTCTTTCGTCAGATTCCTTAGTAAAGTCCTCTTGGTTACAAGCTTGTAACCAACACTGACGTTTCTCTGCAATCCTTGGGGTTTTGGAAAATCTGTGGAAAAAAACTCCATTTGGTCACAATCATCATATCGAGAGTCACTCTGACAGATACCAATGCAGCAGTGTTTTGTTGTAGCCATAATATCTCTGTGGAGACGATCACGACTGATCTGTTCAGTATTTGACTCATGCAAGTAAACTATTCAAGCATTACTGCTCTGTTCACATGATGGCCGTGACGTTGCTCTGTTCTAAATCCAGTAATCATATAAAATCCCTATAAAATACAATGACGTTTGTGGTTGGAACATAAAAAAAATGTGCAGGTGAATACTTTTGCAGTGCTCCATATACACATTCTTTTAAAATACATTATCCGAAGGAGAGTTTTGTGGAATGAAGTCCAAAGTGAGTTGCGGTATTTTAGTCATACTAGAGATAATTTCCCTTTTTTTTAAATAAGTGTGTGATTTAGCCAAAAACAGCTCATTGTTATTTGAAAATAATTTCCACAGCATGCTGTAGCATGCACCCTAGTATGTAGCAAAGTCTCAGGAAAGTATTGTCAAAACAAATAGAAAACTGATTACACAAATTACACAAAAAACAAAATTACACACCATTGGTATGAAGAGGACTATTTTAATGTCTCCATGTACACAGAAATCACAAACTGTGTTTTAAAGAATTTAAAAGAGAAAAGTATTCCCATTCAGGTCCATATATTCTGTTTTTAGTGTTTCTTTAAATTTAAGGTAGACTTTTTGTTTTCGTAAACAGATTAAGGTTTCATTAAACTCCAGCTGCACATGAAACGTCTCTGTTAAGTGTAGAGTTATCCATTTCAGGTTTGTTTAGTTTTTGGAGGATTGCCAAATTGCATACATCTGTTGAGAGTCTTAATGCTTTTTCTTCAATCTCTCAATCTGCCCAGACCAATCTCATTCAAATAAGGAACATAGTTGTGCAACATAAGAACATTGTTTTGCCATAACTTTCTGTCTTTGGTCATTCTAAACCTAATGGCAGTTTTAACAGTTATAATTCATCAATTCTGACTGCTAATATTTCTCAGTTCAGTAGTCTTAGACTTAGACAACTTTATTTGTCATTTTGTATGCACAGAGTGCGTACAGAACGAAATTTCGTTTGCAGCTTGAAAAATTACAGTAAATTGCAGCAGTGATTTATAGTAAACAGTTTAAATGTAAACAATGTAAACAATGCAGGAGAAATAGACAGTGTGCGATCACAGTGTACAGGTGAGTATTATTAAAAAAACGATTGTATGTGCAGAAATGATTGTGCAAAGGGCATCTGTGCAAGAATGCATTTTAGAAACAGAGTTCGGCAGCATTTGTAATACTAGATAAGGATGCAATGATGCAAATGTGCAAATATACGAATGTGGTACAGAGTCCATTTTGTGGATTCAGCAGTTCAACAGTCTGATGGCATATGTGTGAATGTGCAAATGTGCAAATATACAAATGTGGTACAGAGTCCATTTTGTGGCTTCAGCAGTTCAACAGTCAATTTTGTGGCTTGAGCAGTTCAACAGTCTGATGGCATTTGTGCAAACTACATTAAAGTACTACACTTTTTTCTCTTTAGACTTTCATAATTACACAATGCACATTATCTGCAGGGCTTCTAAAAGGCATCTGCTAACATTTTTAATATTATATCATATATTATTTTGTGCAATATGTGATAATATTTAATCTAATAACCTTTGATCTGTCAATTATTGTCCTTGACAGACCAAAGGTATACAATTTGGCTATGGTATTAGGTGGCATTTGCACTGACATTCTCAAACAGCAAATATTCTCTGAAAGAACAGCACTGAACTCCTTGCTGAACTTCTGGTTGCAGGGAACAGGGACCCTTAGTCTTCACAGACAACACAGCCATGGAATCGTATTACCCTTAAAAGGGAAAAGAATGTTCTCATGAGAACTTTGCACAGTAATGGTGACATGCCCACCAGAGGAGCCATATATAATACTGGAATACAATGTCACACAAAAAGGGGTGGATAACCTGGACAAGGTCAAAGGATCTTACTGCATCAGACAAATAACTGTATGCTGGTCACTGGTCATCTTTTACAGCATAATTAACGTATCAGTCTACAATACCTTGCTGGTTGCTTTGTTGTAATGGGAACTTTTATTCAGCTAAAAATAATGATTTACAACAACATGGCTTACGAAATGGAAAAAATGTCAGTGAAATTTTGTTTTATAGATATTTTTTATAGACAGTAGATATTTGCAATTAAAAGTTTTGAAGTCGTTTTGAAAAATTAAAGCAGTCTCTATCATGGCTGCATTTAACAGTTATAATTTTCAATCTTCAAAAAGCAGATCTGTAGGGATAACCAAAGCAAATGTATCCTGTTAAGTACTGTACCCTTTTTCTGTATTATTAACAAGAAAATATGATCCACCTTTAACATAGGAAGCAGGCGAGGTTCCTGTAGTACTTTTGTTTTTTATTGGGAAGTCTCATCCATATAGATTTTTCTATTCACATGTACAAGGAGGAATAATTGCCCCAAGAGCTCAGTACTCAAATGTTTTCATTGATTGCTGCAGTCATGCTCATATTCAGTGTTAATCTCTGCCATTGAGCTCACATTGTCTCTTTACCATTACCACACACACACACACACACACACACACACACACACACACACACACACACACACACACACACACACACACACACACACACACACACACAGAAGCAGAGAAATTGCACACTCATAGATTGTTTTCGTTTTTTTTCTCTCTCAATGTCACATCACAGGTATTTAGTATAAGCATATGGAGTGAACATTCCGCAAAGAGGTGCTATTTAACATTTAACACATTTTATATTTTATCCAAATTCTCCTAAAGAGCTAATTTAGAATAATATTTGCGATGTATTCTTAAAAACTACTATGTTAGCGTTTCATTTTAGAAACTTAAGTTTATGTCCATTTAGAACTTGTCCTTTAAAAACTTTTTTAATTTAGGGGCTAAAATATCACTACTGGATTGCTCAATCTTTTTTTCAGTCTGGTTCTGAAGCTCATTTAAAAAATTTGAAAAAACTGCATGTCATGGTACAGTTTTGGCCTGGCTGTCTCCCCATGTTATTTTCCAGCACCTTCTCCTCTCACGCAGCTCAGCCTCCACTCCTCAGCAATCAGTCACACCTGTCAGAACTCACTCCACCTGCTCACCTCTCTACAAAAGTCCTCCTCAGTCTTATCTTCCCCGCTGGATTGTCTTCACCCAAACCTCATTTCTGCCTTGTGTTTTCCCTCGTCAGCCCGACAGAGATGTTCCCACGTCTACCACCCCTGCACCTCCAAGAACCCTCTCTGCTACGCTGCTGGATCCACTGCAGTCCCGGCGTTCTAGGACTCTCTCTCTCTGCTGTGCTCCTGGTCCTACTGCAGCCCCGCGTCCAAGGAACTCTCTGCTGCTACTGCAGCCCCCGCAGCACTCAAAGTATTCTCTGCTGTGCTTACCTGCAACTTCAAGCGCCCCTGCGCTCCAAATAATCACTCTGCTCTGCTGCTGGATCTCCTGTTTCCCCAGTGCTCCAAGTGATCTCCCTGCTGTGCTACTGGATCTCCTGCTTCCCCAGCGCTCCAAGTAATCACGCTGCTGTGCTGCCGGCTTACCTGCAACTCTAAGTGCTCCAAGTACACACTCACTTGTGCTACTGGTTCTCCTGCTACTGTAAGCGCTCCAGTTCTCCAGCACCTGCAGTCCTCCAGCTCCTGCCATCTTCATCCTCCTGCACCTGCTCAGTCAAGACTGGTTCGTTCTCTGTCCACTACTCATCATATCTTCAATAAAACTCTTAAAACTAAGGCTCAGTGTGTGGTTGTGTCCGGGTTCATCAGAACAAATCCTGACAGTACAATCCAGCCAGCATGAACCCGATGCCCACACTGAGCCTGGAGTCCTTGTTCCAGGAGCTGAGGGGACTGCTGGATTCCTAAGCCACCCTCGAGCCCCCTTGGTTTCGGGTGATAGCAGTGGAGGGGTTATGGGACCTGTGGAAGGACAAGATTCCACTCCTGACCAATCTGGGGATCATCGGCTTTGTGGAGGAGGCTAATTGGAAAAAAAAGGGACAGCCCGCGCCCAGACCCTCCACAGGTCGCCTCCACCTAAACCACCACCCACCAGGATGTCTGCTGCCGCTGCTCCCGCTGCTGTCTCCGCCGTTGCTGCTACTCCCACTGCTTCATCACCAGCAGCAGCTTTTCCCTCGCTGCCCGGCGCCTCCCAGCGCAGACGCCGGGTCCGCCTTCGCAGGAATTCCTCCGCCGCTCCACCTGAAGCTCAGCTGGACACCACTGCTGCCCTGTCATCAGCTAAGACCGACGTCACCTCCCTGGTGAGTCGGCCCAACGTCATCGGCGCTGCTCCGGTGAGCCTGGGTAAACACCATCCAGCGCCACGCCGTCTTTGTCACTGCCTTCACGACATTCAGCTGGCTGCTCGAGTGCGATCCTGCGCTGCTGCCCTAAGAGCCTCGCCTCCTCGCGCCGCATATTGAGGAGTGCCGACTGTGGGACTACTTCTATGGGGAAAGGGACGATCTGTTCCCCAACTGGGCCGTCTCCGCCCACAAAGAAGCACTGCCGGTTGTTTCTGAGGTCCCTGCATCGCCAGCTGACAAGAGCTCAGTCCCTGCATCGCCAGCCGCCGAAAGACCCGTCCCTGCTCCTCCGGCCGCAGAAAGCCCTGTTCTGCCGGCCGCCGAAAGCCCTGCTCTGCCAGCCGCCGAAAGCCCTGCTCTGCCGGCCGCCAAAAGCCCTGTTCTGCCGGCCGCCGAAAGCAGAGTCCTGCCAGCCAACAAAAGAGCCGTCTCTGTTCCGCCGGCCGTCGAAAGAGCCGTCTCTGTTCCGCCGGCCGACGAAGGAACCGTCTCTGTTCCGGAGCTCCCCAGTGGTCTCAAGCCTCTGGAGCGCCCCAGTGTTCTCAAGCCTCCGGAGATCTCCAGCGTTCTCAAGCCACCGGAGCCCTCCAGTGTTCCCAAGTCCCTGGAATTCTCTCGTGTTCACAAGCCACCGGAGTTCTCCAGAGTTCTCAAGCCTTCAAGGTTCTCCATCACTGGTCTGCCAACTTTCCCCCAAGGCTTCCCAAACAGAGTTCACACCCATCCCCCACTACTAGCCCAAGGTCCCGCCCGCCCCCTTTCACCCTAAACCCCTCCCTGGCTCTCATGATATAAGGCCCTTTCTCAAGCCTCGGTAGTGATTGAATCGTTTTTTTTTTTTTTTCAGCATGGCGTCAGGAAGAATCAACGTTGAACCTATCATTTCTGAGACACCCGTCACGATCTTCCACGATCGGAGTGATTTTTGGCGAGCTCAGCACACCCCACACAAAGCTACGCTGTTTTTATGCAGAACTCAGATGCCTCCGGCTCTACCTCTGCAAGAGTGGTCTTTGGAGCCCTATGGAGCCCGCGGTAAATGGGGGAACATCTTCAAATACGAATCCGGTGAGATGTATCTCTATCAGCGGGATGAAGAAGGGGACGAGCTACAAGCTATCCACTCCTTGGGCATGCTGACATCAAACGATTGGGCTGTTCTGAAACTCATCATGCTTCGCAGACTAGACCGTGAAGAGCCGAATGCAGCAGGCCCCTCTGCGAGACAAGAAACCGTGGACGGAGTCATGGATTCACCCGTCGCTAAGCGAAGCAAGTGCGGGCCACAAGAAACAACGGACGGAGTCAAGGATTCAACCGTCTCTAGGCGCTCCAAGCACGCGCGTCAACAAGCCGAGGAAGGAATCAAGGATTCACCCGCCACTAAATGCTGCAAAAGGGTGCTGACCAACCTGAACGAAATTGACTAGGAATCTGGAGATAGGATCTTCTCAGCTACCTGGCAGTCAAAGACTGCAAGTCTCAGAAAGGCTCAAGATAAAGCAGAGACGGTTATGTTCATGCTTGACTATTATAATTCTCAATGCGGTGTCTTCAGGACACTGCTAGCTATCCCCTTTGATGCCTGGCGTGATAAGATGATCGGAATATCAGACAGGATTTCAACGCTGTTTCGCGACTGTCGCAATTGGAAAGACATTTTAGGGGTCAAGAAAGCGCTCGCTTTTTAGACCTGCCCCTCACAACAGCCAATACCGTCCCTTCAGCGTTAACCACGCCCTTCTCAGTATATAAAAAGCAACCAGGCAGGCCGATCGGGACTCTGTGCAACTTCGCTGACCGGACTTCTAACATCTGAAACCATGAAGAAGGACGCTGGCAGCAGTTTGACATTCTGTGGGCTGGATAGCTCAACTACTCCACAGCCATCTCCTTCAAACGAATCATCATCAGCGCAGCACGGGTCCCCGGACGGCGAGAAATTCTCCCCGGAGCTGTATTCAATTCAATTCAATTTTATTTATATAGCGCCAAATCATGAAACATGTCATCTCAAGGCACTTTACAAAATCAAGTTCAATCATATTATACAGATTGGGTCAGATTATACAGATTGGTCAAAATGTCCTATATAAGGAAACCAGTTGATTGCATCAAAGTCCCGACAAGCAGCATTCACTCCTGGGGAACCGTAGAGCCACAGGGAGAGTCGTCTGCATTGTACATGGCTTTGCTGCAATCCCTCATACTGAGCAAGCATGAAGCGACAGTGGGAAGAAAAACCACCCATTAACGGGAAAAAAAAACCTCCGGCAGAACCGGGCTCAGTATGAACGGTCATCTGCCTCGACCGACTGGGGTTACAGAAGACAGAGCAGAGACACAACAAGAGAGACAAAAAGCACAGAAGCACACATTGATCTAGTAATCTGTTCTACATTAGATGGTAGTAACGGGTGAGCCGTCTTCTCTGGATGATGTCAAAGTTAACAGAACGCCAGACCAGGTGTACCTACTATGAAGAAAAAGAGAGAGAGCAAAAAGTTAAAAGCTGAAATGACGACAGTCATTTCCATGTAATACAATGCAAAACTGGAGAACCGTAGAATGAAGAACAGTAGAAATCAGTAGAGTGAGAAAATTAGACCCTGATGTCCTCCAGCAGCCTAGGCCTATCACAGCACAACTATAGAGATTATTCAGGGTAACATGAGCCACTCTAACTATAAGCTTTGTCAAAAAGGAAAGTTTTAAGATTAGTCTTAAAAATAGATAGGGTGTCTGCCTCACGGACCAAAACTGGGAGTTGGTTCCACAGGAGAGGAGCCTGATAGCTAAAGGATCTGCCTCCCATTCTACTTTTAGAGACTCTAGGAACCACCAGCAGACCTGCAGTCTGAGAGCGAAGTGCTCTGTTAGGAACATACGGGGTAATCAGAGCTCTGATATATGATGGAGCTTGGTTATTAAGGGCTTTATACGTTAGAAGAAGAATTTTAAATTCTATTCTTGATTTAACAGGAAGCCAATGAAGGGAAGCTAAAATTGGAGAAATATGATCCCTCTTGTTGTGCAGCATTTTGGATCAGCTGAAGACTTTGAACTGCATTTCGTGGACTTCCTGATAGTAAAGAATTACAATAGTCCAGCCTTGAAGTAACAAATGCATGGACTAGTTTTTCAGCATCACCCCTGGACAGAATGTTTCTAATTTTGGCGATATTCCTGAGGTGAAAAAAGGAAACTCTGGAAACCTGTTTAATATGGGATTTAAATGACATGTCTTGGTCGAAAACAACACCAAGGTTTTTAACTTTATTACCAGAGGCCAAGTTAATGCCATCCAGATTAAGTGATTGATTAAGAAGTTTATTTTTTGAGGACTCTGGCCCAAAGATTACAACTTCTGTCTTGTCAGAATTTAAATGCAGGAAATTTAAAGTCATCCAGCTTTTGATGTCATCAAGACATGACTGCAGTCGAAGTAACTGATTGGATTCATCAGGATTTATGGATAAATATAGCTGAGTGTCATCAGCATAACAGTGGAAATTAATCCCATGCTGTCTGATAATTTTGCCAACCGGAAGCATATATATAGTAAATAGAATTGGTCCAAGGACTGAACCCTGTGGTACTCCACAGGTGACCCTAGAGTTTGAAGAAGATTTATTATTAACATGAACAAACTGGAATCTGTCCGACAGATAAGATTTAAACCAGCCTAATGCTTTTCCCTTAATCCCTACAGTATGCTCAAGTCTTTGTAGGAGAATATTGTGATCAACTGTATCAAATGCAGCACTGAGATCTAACAGGACAAGTATAGACACAAGTCCATTATCTGAGGCCATGAGAATATCATTGGTGACCTTCACCAGAGCTGTTTCAGTGCTATGATGAGCTCTAAAGCCTGACTGAAACTCCTCAAGTAGGTCATTACTTTGTAAATGTTCACAAAGTTGATTAGCAACTACTTTCTCAAGAATTTTAGATAAGAAAAGAAGATTAGATATAGGTCTGTAGTTTACTAGCTCATCTTGATCAAGAGAAGGTTTCTTAAGTAAAGGTTTAATAACAGCTACTTTAAAAGCCTGTGGTACATATCCATTTACTAAGGATAGATTAATCATGTCTAAAATAGGACCACTGATCAGAGGGAATACCTCCTTAAACAACTTGGTTGGGATTGGGTCTAACATACAGGTAGAAGGTTTAGATGAAGCTAATATTCTAGATAGCTCAGAAAGCTCTACTGCTTTTAAACAGTTCAGACACTGCGCAGGTTCTAAGGATTCCTCCAATGCTGCCTCACTTACTGAGGACGAGGTAATCATGTTTGGGAGGATGCCAATTATTTTATTTTTAATGGAATCAATTTTATTTATGAAGAATCCCATAAAATCATTACTGCTAAGAGCTAAGGGGATGGCTGGATCAACAGAGCTGTGGCTCTGGGTAAGTTTGGCAACTGTATTGAAGAGAAATCTAGGATTATTCTTATTCTCCTCAATTAATGATGAAAAATATGCTGCTCTAACTCTGCGAATGGTCTTGTTATACAACAATAGACTGTCCCTCCAGATTAGGTAGGATTCCTCTTGGTGTGTAGAGCGCCATTTTCTCTCCAATTTCCTAACATTGTGCTTCAAGGAATGCAGCTCTGAATTAAACCAAGGAGCCAGCTTCCTGTGAATAATCACCTTCTTTTTCAAGGGAGCTACATTGTCTAATGCAGAACGCAATGACAAAGTCATACCGTTTACAAAGACATCTATTTGTGAATTGGAAGAAACAACATTGCTGCCATCTACTGGGCATTTCTGCAATACGGAGGATATTAAAAAGGGGACAGACTCTTTAAGTTTTGATACAGCATTATCCGATAAAGATCTACTATAATGGAACCCTCTTTTGGGGGTGGAGAACTCAGTTAGATTAAACTCAAATGTTATTAAAAAATGATCAGATAGGACAGGGTTGTGAGGAAATACTGTTAATTCTTCACAATCAATGCCATATGTCAGCACAAGGTCTAAAGTATGGAGCCAAGAGTGCGTCGGTTTATGCACATTTTGAGCAAAACCAATTGAATCTAGGATAGTTTTAAAGGCTACACTAAGGTTATCACATTCTGTGTCAACATGGATGTTAAAATCACCCACTATAATAACCTTATCAGTATTTAACACCAAATCAGATAAGAAATCTGACAACTCATCCAAAAACTGAGTATAAGGGCCTGGTGGACGATACAAAACAAACAGAAGAAGTTTTATTGCTTTGCAGTTTGGATGAGGGAAACTGAGGGTTAAATGTTCAAAAGAACTGTAATTATTAATTGGCCTGGGACTAATTAATAAATCAGACTGAAAGATGGCTGCCACTCCTCCTCCTCTTCCCACAGATCTGGGAATGTGGAAATTTGAATAATTGGAGGGAGTTGACTCATTTATACTAACGTAGTCCTCTTGTAGCCAGGTTTCTGTGAGACAAAACAAATCAATCTGTTTATCAGAAATCAATTTGTTAACTAACAAAGTCTTTGGAGGGAGAGACCTTATATTTAATAGACCACATTTAATATCACCCTCCTTTACCCGCATCCTCGCCGACTTCTGAATCGTCTTCTGCCCTAAGCGACTGCTGGAGCGACAATATCCTCACGGCTCTGAAGACGCACACTATCGACAGCCCCAAGCCCCCTGCCGGAGGCGTGAAAGGCGGCCCAGAGGTCCCAGACCCTTCACTGCCTGAGGATACACAGCTCCCTGACAGCCAAGGAGATCCAGCCTCCCCGGCGCTTTCACAGCTCGACGACGACTCACAGCTACCCTCAGGCCATAGAGATCCACCCTCCCCGGAACCTTTTCAGCCCGGCCAAGTAGAGACTGACACCGGCGCCGATGCATACAATCGGTGGATTCGTTTCGGCTTCATCAGAGCGGTGAAAACTGTGGTCCACCATCTTCTGTACCATGCCATCAGCAAGTACATGCACGGAAAGTGTTAGGGGTGTATTAATCACCGTCTTAGTCAGAGAGAGCATGAATGCTTGGAACAGCTTGAGGACGGCTTCTTCGAAAGCAACTACTATCGTGTAATGCCACTGCTTTGTAACGCACGTTTCATCGATACCATTCAACGATTTCTAGCCGCTCGCAACATCCATCAAGACAACGACACAGTCAATGCTGTCGCACAGGCCTATCTGTACGAATTAACGTTGGTCCAGCAGGTGTATGACCCTATCAATAAAGTGCTTGATCATGTGATTGAAGAGAGCTCTGAATTCAGAGATCAACTTCTAGCCGCCTCGCAGTACTGGCTGGGGTGTTGAAAACAATGCATGTTTTCTCTAGTCTTTCTTTTTAAATATATTAAGTGAGTGTTATCTACAACTAGTTTGTGACATCGTATTAAAAGAATGTCTTTTCAATATATCTGTTTTATTTTTTTACATCTTTTGTATATAAAATGATTTTTTTACTAATAGTTTGTGGTATAATAAATGAATGTAATTTCTTTCCTGATTATGTTAATAAAAAATATAAAAACCCAATTACAGGCGTCTTTTAATTCATTTAGCATCACTACGTGTGTGTGTGTGTGTGTGGGAAGGGGTATGGCTGAAGAACTGTTAATGAAACTGTTATATTACACACCTGCACACCCTGGTTCTTTCGGCGGGGTGGAGAGACTACAGAGAGCTATGGAAAGTGAGACGGGCAAAAAGGTCTCGGTTGAAAAGGTTCGAGACTTTTTATCAGAAAAAGGAGCTTATTCTTTGCATAAACCGGCGAGAATAAGATTTCCTAGAAACAGTATTTGTCACCAGGCCTCTGAAACAGTTTCAAGCAGATCTTTGTGATATGCAGAGTTTATCCAAAGAAAATCACGTTTACAATTATTTATTAACCGTTATTGATGTATTTTCCAAAAGAGCCTACGTCAGAGTTTTAAAAAGGAAAACTGCGTCCGATGTCGTAAAAGCTTTCGAGTCCGTTTTAAAGGAGAGTCAGATTCCAAAGAAACTGCAAACTGACGACGATAAAGAATTTTTCAACAAATAATTCAAAGCGTTAATGGATAAAAATGGTATTGAACATTTTTCCACGGCTAGTGAAATAAAAGCATCAGTTGTTGAGAGGTTTAACCGTACGTTAAAATCAAGAATGTGGAGATATTTCACCGCAAACAACACTCTCCAATATGTAAATGTGCTTCAAGATCTGGTCAAAAGTTACAACCATAGCTATCATTCAAGTATTAAAATGGCCTCTGTCGAAGTCACCGCCAGTAACGCTTTTCAGGTGTTTCAGAATCTGTACATGACTAACTCCAAACGCTGCACAAAAAAACTCAAGATGGCTTTTAAGTCAGGCGACCATGTCAGAATATCCTAAGTGCGTGGAGTGTTTGACAAGAAATATGAACAGAGTTTCACGGATGAAATCTTTACGGTTACAGAAGTGATACAACAATCTCCCCCCGTATTCAAACTGAAAGATTTAGACGAGGAGCCCGTCCGAGGTTCTTTTTACGCTGAGGAGCTTCAAAAGGTGAAAATGTCAAAAAACAAAATGTATCAAGTTGGTGAAATATTAGGCAAACAGTCGGTTCGAGGGGTCAGACAGGTCTTAGTTCGCTGGAAAAACTGGCCGGAGAAATTCAATAGCTGGGTGAACGCGGATGACCTCCGTGATGTTTAAAAGAATGTGCTTCTCACCGGAGGGCTGACAGTGCAACATGGATCGCATAGCTGAGGACCAGGGATTTTATCTGACGTTAGTGTCCAACGCTAGCATCAATGTTTTTAAGGATAATAACATATCGAGTTTCCGCGTGGATTTAGCCGAGCCTATTAATTTACAAGGTCAGTGGCAAGTGGCTTTGACGGAGGTTTCATATAGATTCAGATATTTATTTCAAAGTTAACCGCACAGCCAACATACTAACGTTCCAGGCCGGAGCTCAGAACCATTTACGTTTTTCTGCTCCGATAGCCTACATGCTCGGTGTGGACCCCGAAAAATGGGTCAAATTAGATCACTGGCACGCCCCTCACCCTATCGATTTTAACGCGGGGTTCTACCATTTATATTTTTATAGCGACATAGTGGCCCCACAAATGGTGGGGGACGCTCACGCCCCCCTCTTGCGAACTGTTCAGGTCCAAGGCCTTTTTGGAGATATTATCACACAAACGTTCCATAAACCCTACTATATCCCCGTTGCCAAGAGACACATTGAAAATATACAAGTTGAAATAAAAACGGATCAGAACACCCCGGTGAAATTTACATACGGAAAGTGCATCGTGAAGCTGCATTTCAGACCTGCGACCTCACACCGAACGTTTAGATGAAAATGGATTATGCATATAAAAACACACGACTGCGGCTGGAATCATTCATAGCTGTGCCACCAGCCGCACCAGCAACGCTGAAGCGTGGTAAAACGTGACAAGGAGAAGAAAAAAAGAATTAAGAAAACATGGTTTTCCTGAGAGAGGACCCGCACCGTTTCGTCTCCTATTACCAAAGCCAGGTGGGCGGGGCTTTACCGGGTTTCTATGACGCACCTGTTATGTACGGTCGAGGAATAGGATCCATATTTTCAAAATTATTTCGTTTTGTATCACCCCTAGTTAAATCCGGCTTCGCTATAGCAAAACCGCATCTGAAAAAGGCGGCCACAAACATCGCCTCGGACGTCATAGGTAAAGCTATGACCAAGATAACAGGTGTGAATAACCAGGAGGGGTCAGGGGTTATGGTTCTGTCCAGACGCGCTAGAAAGAGACCAAAAGAAGAAGTCAGTTCGCCAGAGCAAGCCTAGGAGGAGGAAGCCTGCTGCTGCGAGCAAGGATATATTTAACTGAATTAGTATTTTTCAGTAAAAAAACAATCATGGCTCTTTTACATTAGAAATCATCAGAATGCACCCTGGCTGAACTCGATCTTTTCACCGTCCCCATGACTCAACTATCCATCGAAGATAAAGTTTACACAGAGATATTACCCGTGTCAGCTATTACAGACACGGGGCCTATTGAATTCTTTATCCCCGGAGATGGAGAAAAATACCTGGATTTGAACGACACCTTGCTACATGTCCGTCTATTTTTCCAAAAACAGATGTGAGCAGAAACCAAGACAGGCAGGCAAAAATGAAGGGCAGGACAAAAACAAAGCTTGTGGTAAAAAACAGTCCAAGGCAAAAAAGCAGGCAGGGAGAAAAAACACAGTACAGGGAATGCTGGCAAAACTCACCCATGGACATGGCAGAAACAAACAATGATGTGGCAGATTGCAGGGGGCAGAGGCAGGTATAAGTAAGGGAGTGATCAGGTGAATGGAGTGAAACTAATTACTGGAATGGGTGGAGCTAATCAGGGGAAGGGAAGTGACAGAGTAGTGACTGAGAGGCTGATGGGCCAGAAACTAAGATGGACAACTACAGAGCCAAAATAACCATAAAGACCAAACCCAAGATAGAAAACAAAGCTAAGACTGAACAGAACACAAGCTATAATAAAAACTAATAAAGGAAACCAGATAACTAAAACAGTAAACAGGCTAAACATGAATCCAACACAATACAAAACAAGAAACAGAAATAAACCCTAAGGCAGGAAAGCCAACATAACCAAAATAACAACATCTACCAGAACCGAATCGTGAAATTCTTTTGTCATACACCACCCGGAGCTTTTTCTGAAATGTGGCATTTTGAAGCTGGAAGCTTCTTTTATCCCGCCTGATGGTATGCTGTGGAGCTTGTAAAAAATCCCCTGGAGAACCTTGCAGATAACCTTCTACCAGGTCTTTCACGCTGTCAAAATTCACCCTCTCACTACATTCTTGAGTCTGAGTGATACCTTTAAACTTCATCACAACCCGTTTCTGGCATCTTGTCTGATAAGCGTAGCTTTTTGGGCCTGCGGAAACAAATTCATGTATCGAGTCACCTGAAAGTTCATCAGTCAAGTCACCAAGTAAATGTCCCAGCTTGAGGGAGGTCTGACCCCGTTTAACCACATAGATCAGACTGTCCGTATCAATGTACAAAACACGCTTTTCAAGTCTTTCAAGACATGTGTACAATTTCAGACGCGCGTGGGCAGTTGTAAAGGCAGCGATGAAGACATTATTCACCTTGTTGGGTGGAGCGATACAACGCTTGTTGTATTTCCACTGAACCATGCACATTTCATCGTTCAGGAAGTGAAAGTAGCTCACTGTATATGTACCTGAAAAAAGAAAGTTAAAAAACTCTTCGGGCTCGCTCACAATGCTTGTCTGAGCCAAATCGTTTCTCTGTGCAAATTTACCCCAAAAACTGTTTAGACACAATTTTGCCACCTGCCTTTTAGCCGGATTCACCTCAATCTTCCGCATATCCAACTGAATCCCCTGCTCACGTTTGTAGTCTGCCACATATTTCAAACGACTTTCCTCGTCCGTAGCTTCAGCCGGGTAACCTAAAGCCTCCTGCTTACCCTTGAGAAAAGTGTGGATATACGGTTTAAAGATTGAACTGCTCTGTTTTTCAAAATGCCAAACCTCAGTGATTTCAGCAAGCCGATATCCCAGCTCAAGAGCCTTGTAGAATTCCACACTTACCCATACACCTGTTAACGCTCTCTCCTGGTCAGAGTGGGAGCAGGTACCTGTTTGGTAGTTCATCTCGGCGCAAGTCCAACACAGTGTGAACACCAGATTACAAGCGGACGTCCTGTACGGCAAAACGGGGAAAAACAGACCACGAGGCAGGAACACCGTCGCCCTGATAAGCCCAAAGTAGCTACGGGGGTCGTCAAAATCTTTGCAAATGATTTTGGGATGGCCTAGTGGATAGCTGCAGTTAGCATTGACATACGGGTACAACAAGGTGAAATCTACATAATGCACTGATTCCTCCACGCCAGCCGTGTACCTCAGCCTGAGAGCACAAGTTCGGCCCCCAAACATAGCATCGCGCGGGCAAAGAGGCGCCGGCGCTCTGAAACAGTCCAGAAACCCTTTGAGACCCGAGTCTCAAAAGGAGTTTGATGACCCGAGTCATCAAACTCCAATTATGTTCCCACATCATTTCCACATGTACCCCATAAACCGATTCCAATATCCTGGCTCTCTCCATGGTAGTTGAGTGAAACTTTTCAAAGCAGACTCCTCTGAGCGGGCACGTCTGGTCAGCTGGAAAGCAGGTGGGACAGCCATGGTAAAAGCAACCATTGAACTCACACACAGTTTTGACCCCTTGAATCTGCATATCCATCCACATAATAAGGCCCCAGTTTCATTCCACCTCTATTAAGAGCATGTTGAATGAAAATGCCCCGTTCAGCAGCTTCCCACTCCAACCATTGAATGGAAGCGTCTGAAAAAGTATTGCAATGCGCGCCAATAATCCACCGGGGAAGGTATGGCTAGTGTGTTAGGAGGGAGGAAATTTGATGTGAAAACATTCATGCAAGCGGCTGCTATGGTTATACACTTTAAAGGATCCACGTTTGTGTCTTTAAAGAACTCTTCTCTGAATTTCACACAAGCCTTGAAAAGAATCTCAACGTCATTTTTGCAATAATAAAGAGCCTCTTTCTGAAAGTCAAAGGGGTGCTTAAAAGCCTCGTTGTACCAGATGTAAAAGCGTTCCTGCTCGGCGGGGTTCATATGCTCCACAGCGTAGAAGCTGGGGGGAGGAAGCAGACCCACGTAGTTTAATGTCTTCTCAGAGGAGAACAAGTGAGGGAAAAACCCTTTAGAGTGATCAGTGAAGCCTAATGCTTTTGGCATTTGACTGAGTTTCAAGGTAAGGAACGAAAGACTGTCAATGAATTTTAGGCCGTAATGAGGTACGGTAAAACAGAGGATTTTACTTCCCTGTGTGATCAGACGAGGTTTAATGCCGAGCTGAACCATTTCACTCAGAATCAAGTATGAGTCAAACCCACGACTGTTGTGGGCTAGAAAAGAATGACCTCTGAAACAAGGTTTTCTAAAATGGAGCAGAAAATCCCTGACGCAGTTCAAACCATAAGAATACCAAACATCCCCAGCCAAAGTTTGTGAGCATACAAGATACGGGATGTGTTTTCCGGTTTGATCTGTAAAAGTTTCAAAATCATAAAAAACTAGCTTATCGCGGAGTTGCGCATCAGTCAGGGTCGGTTGAATATAGCAAAGATGGTCGTTTAACGTCACATCAGCACCGTGAGGCACTTTCTGACGACAGACCGTGCATTTAGCTGAACAATCGTGGGGCTTGCCCTTTCCACCTGCGGCTACATAACATAGCTTTTTACACTCAAGGCAGAACTTTGTTGTGCCGCAGTTACTTACGAGCTTCCCGAGTTTAGGTCTCAATGTGGGGTCTCTGTGTTTAGCAAAGCAGAAGGAATTACGACAGATTTGTTTACAATCTGTGCACTGTACAGGGCTGTATTGATGGAGAGTACAATTTGAGTCGAGGCATACGGAACAGTGACCCTTACAATTATGCGTGCCAATGGTATCGTAACTGTTAAAGCAGTAGCCGCAATTGTGCCTCAAGCCTGTGAAACCTGTGAGACTCTTTATTCCATAAGAGTGGCTTTTGAACAGAAACAGAAAAAGAGGATTTGAACGATCTGAAAAGCCTGTTTGGAATTTACGAAGCATCGCCTCCTTTTCGTCTTTAAAGAAAACAACAATCTTCCTGTTCTTCAAATTTATGCACATCGCTGAAAGTCACAGGAGTTTGCTCAGTGAGGCCGGCTGTCCGTTGCCACAGTGAAGCTTGATGCATGGCTTGGGCGTCTGTAAAAGCAGGGTTACAAAGATGTGCTAGACTGGCTGCAAAGCAAAGCTGATTAGAAGCATTTTCAACAATATAGAGATGACGTCGTTTTTTATGAATCAGCTCACAGTCCAACGTTTTTGTCGCCTTGCGTTTTGCACCGCCGTGAGGGTTTCGTACAATCTGAAGTACTATTTCCAAGTTTTCAGGTCCTGGCAATTCTTGATTAGACTGTGTTAACTCGTCTAAGAATTCCAGAAATGCAGGCAGAACTGAATCACCGTCATCATTTACCTGAATGACAGCATGACGTGAAAATCCTTCCCCGCTTAATTCGAGCTGTATGATATCATTGCGTGACGCCGAATGTGTAACAGAGTCCGTGAGCTCGGTGAGAAGATGATAAACCTGTGTGTAAAATTCGGCGGGGTTAGGAATTTCACCGGGTCGTGAAGCTGTCACGCTGAAAGGACGTCTTATTTCTATAGCATTAAAACGCTCACGCTGAATGCAAGGGTTAGCAGCCGGCTGAGACTGACTCGTGCAGGGCTGATCCTGTGGGTTGGGCGCAGGAACGACAGGTACGGTCAAGCGTGGCTGTTGAGGCGATCTGGATGAGGGATTCTGCATAACAGTATGTGAAGAACCAGACCGATCATGTTCACCGCTTTCGACAACACTTTGATTTAAATGACCACCTTGCTGATGTTGCGGGAACTGATCGCTTGTAGGATTAGAGGTAAACGTTTGGGAGACAGAAACGTTTAATTGATGGACAGCTTGTTCTAGTGATAATAAACGTTCATAATTCGAACCTGAGTTCGTATGACCCTGCTGTCTATCTGGTGAATTACCTGGATTTAAATCGGCAACCCCCACCCCATGCTGAACAGGTATATTTTGAAGGTCGTTAACCATTTGCTTGATTTCATTTAAAACATTTGTAACTTGTTGTTGAAACTGTAACGAGTCGTTTAAAAATGAGATTGATAAACAGAAAGAATCATTTAGCTCGCCAATGGTTTGTTCTAACCATAGAATACGCTCAAAATCCCAATCCGGATCGGTCTGCCCCTGAAGTCTGACAGGAGATCCTGGGATTAGATTTACAGATTTGGTTGCATGCTGAACAGGGAGATTCCGGAGTTCATTTACAGCTTCCACAATTCCATCCAGAGCATCTCTGATTTGCTGACTATCCATTTTTTTTTTTACAGAGGTCACAACTTAGCTGGTTAACACTACTGGCATCGACGGGTCAATCAGCTCAATCATCAGAGCCTCGCAGATATTCAGAAGCGATGCAGCTTTCTGGCGGTAGAGGGTAGCTTGACGTAGAAACTGGCATATGTTTTACTGTCGATGCAGCGGCTGTAATAAAACAAAGAAAAATATATAATTAGATTTATCATATATAATCAGAATTGAATAAAAAAGTATTTATTATATTAAAAACAAATTCTTTGAAAGCACTGAACTTAAGATATATCTTCAATAAGCGGACCAGCTGCATGCGCTTTGGTAATTAACCGGTTGAAGTCTTGCTGAGCTCTCAAGACTGACGAACATAGGCTTCTGAGACTGCGCCTCTTCTTGTGTTTTCTTCTGGCACGGCGGATGACTGATGCTACTGCAAATTAAAATAAGCAGACGGAGACAGAGTTTTAAAACGGGGTAATACACGAAAAGAAAAAGATGACAGAAAAGAATAAGTAAAAATAGGCTAAGGGCTACATCTGGGGTTAGAACTGCAACCCTACCATTTCACATTCAATGTGTTACCATCAGCACCACAAACTCATTGTCAACTCACCAGGGTGCTGAGCAGATGAGGCAGGACGAGACAGATCATGTGCTGCTGCTGCTGCTGGCTCGGTGTCAATATTCTCGTGTACAGACTGAATTGTTACTGTAGAAATAGTAAGCGGGGAGAGACAGCCTTTTTAAACGAGGTAATACATCAAGAAGAAGAAGAAATGATAAATAAATAAATAATAATAGCATATAGCATAGAACAGTTGCTGGCTTACCGTCCGTCTGGCCACATGTATCGGGGGGAGGCAGTATTCCGGCCGTAAAGACTGCTTGAGCAAGAATGTCTCGGTGGGTTGTTACTGTGGGTAAATGAACAAATACACTAAATGAACCTAATTCAGAAAATGTACCATCAGGGTTAGTTTGAGACTTATAATAGTTAACTTACGTGCTTCGGGAAGGGTTGTCCCCGGATTAACGTTTCGATGGAGCCCCTCTGACGTGGTGAGCCGGGGAGCTTTCTCGGAGAAGCGAGCGTGTTGCTCTGGTGTCTCTGGAGAACTTATTACAATAGCTGACCCGTCATGTTCTTCAGTTCTCTGCCACTTCCGTGTTGATGTGTTCTGAGCAACTAATTCTGCTACAAGCCTCCTTCTAGCTAGACTCAGCCTTCCTTCTCGATGCTTTTGTGGTCTGGTCGGTTCAGGCTCTATCAACGCTAGCTCTCCATGGAACACACTTGGGTAGACTGGCTTCGGCCACAATCTTTCTGCGCTGAGCGTTTGTGGTCTGGTCGGTTCAGGCTGTATCACCGTTAGCTCTCCGTGGAACACACTCGGGTTGAATGGCTTTGGACACAATCTTCCTTCACAGTGCGTTTGTGGTCTGATCGGTTCAGGCTGTATCACCGTTATCTCTCCATGGGAAACATTTTGATTTAGCGGGTTCGGACAACCGAATAGTTTGTCAATTAGTCCTTTTTTGGTATATTCTGGATAACAGAAAAATAAAAATAGTAAAAATATAGTATTAGTATTTTAAAGACTGATTTTAAATAAAATATACTTTAATACAAGGTTGAATCATATCTTACCAATATCCGTTAGTATAAAATTCAGGCCTTCTAATTCAGCAGGCGCTGGCGCTGAAACAAGTAATTAAAATATATTGTAGTAACAGCAACTGAAGATATATACTTCTGCAAGCAGGCTACAATTACTGACACTGCTATTGAAAGCATTACCTCCAAATTCAAGCTAAAAGCCCTAAAACAGCAGAGGCCTGCAGATGCCAGCACCAAACACACAGTAATAAAAACAGTCCATTACTTAGATTTAGGTTCACAAAGTGACTTAAACAACCAAAGCCCCTACAGCAGAAATAAAACAGTTAAAATACCTTATAAGGTGGCTACAGCTCACAGATATTTGTAAACCATGTGCTGCATGCTGGCTACATTTAGCTTCACCACCAGATTTATGCTAAAACACTTAAAACAGTAGAGGCCTGTAGCTGCCAGCACCAACCATAAACTAATAAAACAGTCTTAAACTCAGATTTAACTTCACAAGGGTTGCCAGCATCAAATACATAAAGCCAATTCATCAGAAATAAAACACAAACGTTAAAATATATTACAAGCAGGTAACTTAAACAATAAAAGTGCTAGCCCTTGAGCTAAACACTGCTTTTACCTCTGAATTCATGCTAAACCCCTTAAAACACGTGGCTTACAGATATCTGTAAGCCATGTGTAACCTCGTGGATACATTTTAGCATTACCTCCAAATTCAAGCTAAAAACACTTAAAACAGTAGAGGCCTGTAGCTGCCAGCACCAACCACAAACTAATAAAACAGTCTTAAACTCAGATTTAACTTCACAAGGGGTGCCAGCATCAAATACATAAAGCCAATCCAGCAGAAATAAAACACAAACGTTAAAATATATTACAAGCAGGTAACATTTAGCCCTTCAACTATATAGCTCTACCATCGAATTCAAGCTAACCCCAACACGTGGTTTAAAGATATCTGTAAACCACGGCTACATTTAGCATTACCTCCAAATTCATGCTAGCGGCAACACGTGAGAGACAAAGAGTAGCTAATCAAACATAAAAAAAACCCTCCAACTAAGCCACATAAATGTTAAAATATATTACAAACAGGTAACTTACCAGTGAATATCTCGTTGTATTCCTGCGTCGGCGTCAATCCGGCAATATGAACCTGTGCTTCAACCGTTAAAGAACGAGCTGTGGACATCGTGCTAGTTTAAACCGCCTGGGTCTTTGAAAGGGTTGTTCACTGGGCGTGTTATAAAGTCTCTAAAGTGGAGGAGGGCCTCCTACAGGTACCCCCAGGTGTCCAGAACAATAGCCGAATGGTCTGGTCATTATGCCCCGCCGACGACATGTTTACTGGGACAGGATGCAGCGCCGACTGTACAGTAACATAAACGATCATCTCCTCGGCATTGAATGCTAGTTGCAAAGACGTGTCACGACTCCGCCCCGAAAAAACAGCTTGCACTGCGCAGGGGGGAAGTTCATCCTTTGAATTCTACAGACGGCAGGATGCGTCCCGCTGGCTTTAAAAATTGTCTGAATAAGGCACTTCCTGGCAATGTCGATTGGAAAAAGGCGCAATCCTGTCACGTCACGAACCCGCCCGTCTCGCCGCCTGAATAGGTGTTTGTTATAACACTTGCACAGCGGAAAACCATGCTTTGAATTCTACAGACAGGAAGGATCATGCTGGGTTTAAACTGACCATGCCGTCTGGAAAGTCTGATCGAATAAACTCTGATCTGATGTGGATTGCAAAAGGCGCGGCGGCGTCTCGAAGTAGCGGTGCGGGCTTAGTGTTTGGTGAACTCCTCCCCTAACAGACCAGCTGAACCGCTCATTCAATTCAGTGTCCCGAGGAGGGCTGTCAGATTTCTCTGCTTTTTAGCTGTGCCTTGTAAAAGCTGGTCCGCTCTGTAAAATGCTTTTAAGTTAAGATCGGGTTTCTCTGCTGTTAGCTGTGCCGCGTAGAAGCTGGTCCGCTCTGTAAAATGCTTTTAAGTTAAGAGCGGATTTCTCTGCTTTTTAGCTGTGCCGCGTAGAAGCTGGTCCGCTCTGTAAAATGCTTTTAAGTTAAGAGCGGATTTCTCTACTTTTTAGCTGTGCCGCGTAGAAGCTGGTCCGCTCTGTAAAATGCTTTTAAGTTAAGAGCGGATTTCTCTGCTTTTTAGCTATGCCGCGTAGAAGCTGGTCCGCTCTGTAAAATGCTTTTAAGTTAAGATCGGGTTTCTCTGCTGTTAGCTGGGCCGCGTAGAAGCTAGTCCGCTCTGTAAAATGCTTTTAAGTTAAGAGCTTACCGACTGCTTAGAGGGAAGAAGTGAAGAGAAAATCTAGCCGTTGTGTGGTTATTAGCAGAGTGGCGCGGAGACTGGGAGGTATGATGTGCCGCAATGGAGACTTGCTGTATGGAGGGACAAATGTGCCTAAATACTGCAGCATGAAATACTGCAGTGTGAAAGTTTTATATGCAGAGTAAAACATACACATATGTATAAAACAAAGGTTGTCAAAAAGAATTCCATCATTACGTTTAGTTATAAGAAACCCTAGAAAAATAAAAAACACATCTCCTGACTAACGACATATTGCATAAATGAATTACATTATTAAAATGATAAAAAAAACAATAATAAATATATAATTGTAACTGATATAATAATTAAAATAATTAAAATTATTTAAGCGGGGTCGAAGGGTGGGGGGACTTTGCCCCGGAAGTGAAAGGCGGAACATCCGGTTACAGTGAAAGGCGGGACTTCCGGTTAAGGAAGGCGGGACTTCCGCCGGAAGTGGAAGGTGGGACTTCCGGCTGTCACTTTTTGAAAGGTGTGAAATGTGGGCGTGGTTTGAGTTTGATGGAAAGGTACTTTATGTTTTTTTATAGAGTAGTGGAAGTTGCTCTACCTACTTGTCCCACACTGTCTCTCTCCCGTCTACCAGCCCTTGTCTCTCGATTATCAAATCGGATTACTCTGGAGAAAATGGGAAAAGTCTCCAGAGACATTGTGGCTCGAAATATAGCCCTGCCTGTCTCTGCATCCCACAGACTGGCTGTCATTCTTCGACTTATAGACCCCAGCCAGGATGAGGAGCCCCCAAATATGCATCTAAATGTGTTTTTTCCAGCTCCTTCCACTTCTCCCCAAAAACATGCCTCCCTTCAAGATTATTCATTTCCAGAATGATTTTCTGTATTGAATCTGGCATGACCAGCTCAAAAGCTGACTTGATGTCAGTCACATGAGTCACTGCCATCCTAGTGGGCCCTGGCCACTCTCTTTATTATGTTTTCTGCAGACAGTTTTGCCTGACGCATATTTGGGGATGAAGACCACTGTATTTCTCAATTTTTTGACATGAATGTCATGCTTGGAGGAATAGGAATAGCAATTCCCTCATCTGGTTCAAAATCAGAATCATTAGAATCAGAATTTAGCTCAAGATAGTCTTCATCTTCAGAGACATCCTCCTCTATTTCACTGTCATGATCAATGATTACTTCCAGAGCCTCTTGGACTGTCATCCTTTTGCTTCTGCTGCTCATTTTGTAAAGGTCTGCCTGACAGAGTGTAATATTGGTAGGACTCCCATGCAGAGAATCTTTTATATGTTTTGCCCCTCCCCTGTTGAATGTCCACTGAATGTGGGTGGGGTTTTCCCGCGAGAACATAAATGGTTCCCGTCAAAAGTCATAACACCTGCACCTGTGTGTCTGTGTGTGCGTGTGTGTGTGTGCGTGTGTGTGTGAGATTGGGGTAAAACATGTCTCACAGTTGCAAAGAAAGAAATAGTCTGACATTTCTGACACCCTTTTACCTCCAGTTTGACTGCTGGGTCAAATTGACCCGAACAGTATCTATGTGATATAAACATGCAGGGGGTGGTTGCAAATATGTGAGATGAACCATTTTCATATTATATGTTGATTACACTATTTAAGGCAAGCAGAAGAAGTTTCATACCGAAAAAATACTTTTAACTATTTTTCCTAGATCTTCAAACTTTAAAACGGGTCAATTTGACCCGTAACATAACAGGAGGATTAAAAGCCCCAGGATTTAAAGCCCCAGGCTTTGGTTTCCTGGAGTAAACCGAAGTCTGGGGCTTTTGGGTTTTCATGTTTCCATTAGCTAGGGGCCATTAACAGACCCAATATAGTATGGGACGTTGTAGGAAAAAATGAAGTAACACTGCAGTCCAGTGGGTGGCGGCAAGAAGGCAGCAGTCAAACAGACAAATCCAGACTCCGGGGAAACAGGAGGACAACACACAACTGATGCTGTTACATCTCCTTAGCCCCTTTTTATATGGAGCCAGAAGGGTCTCGATATTCACAAATACACAGGACAAGATCCACGTATGCACAGCTCGATTCATGCAAGCACAAAAAAAGATCCATGCATGCACAGCACGATTAATCCAAGCACAAAAAAAATCCACAAATGCACAAAAAATCCACGCACACACAGGACAAGATCCACACATGCACAGCTCTGGTCTTTAAACTTCACTGCATTTGTGTGTGGATTTTTGAGACTCTCCCTGCCATCTCAGGATTCACGCTAGCATTTTTTTAAACAGGAAATGGTTTGCAACCAATCAGAAGCCTCCCTTGTATAAGCCAATCACAGGAAAGTTCTCCACGTGGGGGTGACTTACTCATAAGCCAATCACATTCAACCAGTTCAGATAGCGCAAACTACAGCACAAGGCGGATTTCAGACTTCCTCATGGAGTCTGGCAACCTCAGTGGAGCGGTAAGTAAAAGATATAACTTGATACGCTTAGCTTGTTGTCTGCTTGGCATAAAACTTACTTCAATTATTCATTTTAATCGCTTTATTTGTGCAACTGTAGCATAAGCTAGCGAAAACAGTAAGCAAGCTACGCTAGCGTGCTTTCCTTGGCTTTTACATGTGGAATATAGGTCTAGCTAGTATCTTTCCAGAAAGTGTGAACTATTGTGAATAAAGTGAATGTTTGACAGGGTCTGTCGCCTCAAGCCGAGGTAGCAGCTCGGGCTTTTGTGCAATTACTGGCCAGGGAGCTGTCCTCGGCCCCAAACACAGCAAGAGAGAGTGCAGCAGTCAGGGCTGGAGGGAGTTCTCCTCTGCCGGTTAGCGAAGCTAGGGTGACACAGGCCATGAAAAGGTGATTATTTAAACTTTTTATTTCTACATTTCCTTTTAAAGTATTAAGAAACAGCATAATCCCTTATCTACAATGCCTTTGCCACTGTTATTGCAATCTGTGTGGTTGGGTTGGGAATCTGACCTCCAAAAATAGGGCAGGGGGTAATAATAATGTTATCTTTATCAGCCCTAAACACAATTTTAACCTCTCCTTTTGTAACAAAAAGGCTTTATGTTTTTAAGTACCTATCTATATGTCATGGCCCGTCGTTGCATTTAGTATATGGGTTTACATGCCACAGCGCTTTGAAAATGTAATTGTGCTACGAATGTCACATGAATATTTTCACGGTCAATATTCATGTGGCTTGTCTTTAACTCAACAAGAAAATCAATATGTTGAGTCATAATCGTAATCAGCTAAACAGAAATTCTACCCAACCCTACTATTATTATATATTTGTGCTAGGGCTTTCAGTTTTAATGCGTTATTAACACGTTAACATTGTTAGACCATAACGCAGACATTTTTTTTTAACGTGCGATAATGCCGTTAATGCTTTTTTCACCCGCAGCGCTCTCCAGACTTTTCTTTTTTTACATTTATTGCTTTCCATAGTCCCAAGATTGCTAGATACTGTATCAAAACAGACCCACGCTTACTGTTGCCAAGCCCGCTTATTTCATGCTACTTTGGGCTTCTTTTTTCTAAATTGCTTATAAATTTCATGAGTTGTGGGTTACAGGTTTTTGGGCTCGTTTCTGAGAGTGAAATTGCTTATTTGGGCTCTAAAATAAGTCAGGCTGCTGCACTTAAGACACAGTGAGTTTAAGCAGCTGAAATATCCCTCTGCCTCATAACGCGCTGTAGCGTATCCTCCTCTAGACTGACATAGGAGCCGGCGGAATAAAGACAGAGGGAGCAGCTCTGCTCGTATTTTCTACAGTTTACGGCTACAATAACCGGTGATAACTGCTGAAAGTAGATTACACTGTTCAGATCACCTTTTTGAGCAGAGATTGGTTCTGAAGATGATTTTTTTTTACACGCTGATAACACTGCAGAAACCCAACCCATAAACCATACTTTAATGGGTTTTTTTTTTGTCTCTAAAATCTAAAATTATTATTACTTTATATGTACATGCTTAATACCATATCTATCTTTGTTTAAGGGGCAAAAAAAATATTTCGGCAAGAAATTTTTATTTATTTACACATTTGTTTCCACATTGTGTAAAGATCAGGGCGTTACGATTAGTAATTTGACTGGGTCCGATTCGGAAAAAGTAAAAAAAAAAAAGAAAAGAAAAAAACCTGCGCTGTTCTGAAACAAAGAAGGCAGAGCTGCATCTGCTGTCGGTATGCAGCAGTGTTCACCTGATGAGCAGCTGCGCTCCAGGACACTAAATAAAATGACAAGCATTTTGATGCTTACAGATTGTTAAGAAAACTACATCAAAAAGATAAAATAAATAAACTGCAGCTACAACATGGACTGGAGAACGGGTTCTAACTGGGTGAGGCCAGAGAAAGGAAATTCTCAGAGAGTTTTTTTATGAAGTTAAAGTGGAGCGCGGACACAGGGTTCATCCTGGACAGGTCTCCAGTCACTGGGCTAAAATATAACAATTTTATTAAACTTAAAAAAAGGTAAATTATGCCTTTTTATAAAGATTAATTGGTGAACAATAACGGGCAAAGCAGAGACTGATTATTGTCATGTGCAATCTGTGTCAAATTAAAATGTATTATGTCATGATAGTGTTGGTGATGTCCTGCATTTCCAAGGCTGTGTTTGGCCTTGTATGATCATAATATTGGTTTATATTGAATGTGACAGGGAACCAGTGGAGTTAATGTACAGGAGTGAAGTAGATGATGTAATGATGAAGCTGCTGTCTTTGTACTAGCTGCAGTTTATGGAGGTTTCTGGAGGACAGGGAGGACAGGGAGGACAGGGAGCTGGGATTGTAAAGTGGACTGTGGACCAGTTTGTCAACAGTGTGAAGGAAGAACTTGATGCTGCAGAGATGAAAGTAACCCAGATGATGATGTGGATGTGGAAAGTGATGGAGAGTCTGTCCAGGATGACACAAAGGCTCTAAAGCTGAAAGGTGGCAGAGATACAGGAATTTTCAATGGATATTTTAAAAGTACCAGATTTGGTTGACTTTGCACACTAAGCAAGTGAGCCAACTAATGTGGCATGATGTCCACGCCCCGGGAATATATGGGCTGGTGAGAAAATCTTTTCAATCAAACATTATTTTTGCTTCAACCCCTGTGCTAACTTCACTTGCGCCGCTTCAATATGGCAAAGCCCTCCGGAGCGTCAGGCACCAGGATGCACATGATGCAAATTAGCCAATCAGCTGTGTCAGTCAGGGTTGCTGCTGCTGGCTACTTTTTAGAAAAAAAAATAAAAATCAAAAAGCACTTTGGATTTTAAAATAGAAAAACGTTCTATTTTTATGTTATTTTTTTGTTTAAAAAGTCAATGTATAAGGTGGATGCATAAACATTTTATTTCAGTGTTAAATACTGTTTGAAGTAACGGATTGTAATTAAAAATGTGTCCGGACCTTTACTGGTTGTTGATTTTTGTTATTCGGACCCCGCTGATTTTTAATTAGTGACCCCTGGTGTAGGGATTCCAAAATTTCTTTGCTGAACAAAGACATTGACCACTGGTCTCTCACAGGGGTCAGTGTGGGGTCCCTATTATTTATCCTTTACATTAATGTTAAATGTTTAGTTTCAGAAATATTACATTTCATATTATATGCAGATGATACAAATATCCTTAGTTCTGGTAAAGATTTAACAACCCTAATGGAGACAACTGATAAATAATTAAATAGATCAGTGTTGCTTTTATTCAAAGAAACGAACCTTAAATCTTAAGAAAACTACTGTACATGTACCATATTTATAAATCTCGCAATTAATGTGAACACAACACAGAAAATACATGACACAGAAGTCAAGAATAAGTGATGTAAAATTTCTTGTTAACAATCGAAAATAACTAAAGTTGGAATCCACATGTTCATTATATGTATTTTTTTGTGATAAATTACAGTGTCAACATGAACCAGTGAAACCGATCCCCAAAAAGCATGCCAGTTGTTCAGAGAAGAAGTACTGAACTGCAACTCTGACAGTCCACGCCTCTGTCTTTCACTTGACATGTTTGAAAATGAAGAAGAACAAGACAGTGCATTCATCTCATTTTATAAGCAGAATAATGTGAACTGGGCAGCTCCGTTCAAGTGCAGACTGAGAGGTATTATTAAACACTTTATTCCGTTAGCTATAATTATGGGAATTTGATTGTGTTTTTAAGTGTTAAGTCAAAGTCTCTTAACCCCCTGGATTTCTTGTGCTAGACACTCATAAAATGTTAGCACAGTAGCCATATGTTTATTTGACATGCTATAGTTGATTGTTCTTTTCATGTAAAATACTTTTTCTCCAAGGAGATGCAGCAGTGGGCGATGGCGTCAACAGACATGTTTTGTCAATGGCCATGGAAAAACTGAAAACAGGCTTCAAAATCAATTTAGGTTTGTGTATAATGACACTGTGTGTTTGTGTCATCTATCTTATGTTGAAACATTTTAAGCTGAGTTTTATTTGTAGCCTATTTCTGTCCTCCTTGGACACTAGTTTTATCAAAAGAGGGAGTAACATTGACATGTAAACTCTACTTTAATCAACAATATCTTCCAATATAATCAAAATTAACAGGCCTAAACCTTCAAAGTAGATTTGGGCCTGTGATTAAGCACGCTTTCTTAATGCGTAATTTTCTTGCCCTATTTTATTTAAATACAGGGTCTGCTGCTACAACAACCCTTTTTGAGGGCGAAAAAGAACACCTGGTTCCCTCTGCAGCTGCTGTTCTGCGGGAGAGCAACTTGTTTGAGATGGCAGGGCGTATGATCGGTCATTCTTTCCTGCACAGTGGGTTCAGCTTCTCTGGACTCAGTTTGCCTGTGGTGACCCTATTGACTGGTGGCAGCATTGACACTGCAGAAATCAACTCTCACCCTGGAGGAGTGTCCTGATATTGAGCATCGTCAAACAATTGGTTTGGTGAGTAACCTGCTATCAAATTGCACATAAATTATTACATTTATGTTAATGTCAAACATTTAATAAGGTATAACCTGGTATTTTTATATGTACTATCCATTTGAAAAGGTCCTTAAATTCATGTTTAGTAATTTTAGGTGAATGTTTAGAATAGAGCTCATTCTGACCTTTTTTAATACCCCTTTTTATTCTTGCGAGGGTGCACAAAAGAATTTGACTTGAGTGTACGCGCATTTATACACAACATTTACCATTGTTTCCCAGTGTCGGCTCAGAGACACACACTCTAAGAGTCTGTCTATCTCACACGCACACACACAGTCATTAAAAGTCCTGTTAAAAAACACTGACAGCTACAGCAGAAGGGAGCAGAGAAGCAGAGAGGCCCGGTGTTTTACCCAATAGGTAAAAAGGTACACAAGGAAAACAACTTTCCGAGTGGACAAAGGTTTTTGCCCCTTTCTCCAAACAGGCTTCATGTCATCTACGCCTGTTATTCTCCCAAGTTAATGAATCATTCCGAAGAAAAATCTGACTTGCATACAAAGACTTGCAGCCTTTCTTCTGCAGTGACATAGTATAGGGCCTCATTCCGATAAGGAGGCAGCTTCGAATCTTGATCACTCCAGAGTGGTCCTGATCATCAAGGCTGCGCAAAGTGGTGTTGCAATCAAATTACGTTCTCTGGAGCTTACATCCTCCGTTTGGCTAATTCATGAAGGATCCATCTTTGGAGCCTCCTCGTCATTGTCCGGGTATAAAATACCCAGAATGCATAAATAAAAAAAAGTTGTCATCGCTTTATTTAATTTGACAAATTTGTTGTTTTGAAGTAGTGACCATGACTAGATGAAAGGGTTTTTATTTGAATGTTTATAAGTTTGAATAGTACAGGACACTCTGAAGCTGATTCAGTGGATCCGACTCTGTAGGACCACTAGGTGTCGTTTGAGATTCGAAGCAGCCTCGAGATTGGAATACGGCCGCGGAGCAGCACCCAACCCTCATTCTTGAGAGCGAGCTCTTGTGGGTTAAAATGGTTAGTACAAAGAGCCCCCAACAAAATCAACAACAACAACAAAAAAAAAAATATGTCACTTTCATACTCCTGATTCTCTGGAACGTTTTACCTGAAACCAGGGCTTTGAACCGGTTCAAGGAACGAAAACGAAAACCGGGAACTTTTTGTATTTTACAGGGAACAGAAACGAAACCGGAAACGTTATTATTTTTTATGTTCTGGAACTGGAACACTTATTTAAAAATAATGGTAACCGGTTAATACCGGTTTTATTTCGTTCCTCAAAGTTTTCGTTGCCTAATTAACTAAAAAAAAAAAAGTAATTATTTTCCTGCGCACGTTACCATGACGGCTGAGGTTCACTTCCTGTGTGACATCACATCACACATTCGCTGACTTGAATGGAGCGAGAGCGGTGTCTCCACTAGAGCTACACATCTTAAATAAGAGGTAAATTACGATCAGTGACGGTCTGGCATTCGGCATGATCGTCGGGTGTGCGCGGACCCTTTCACCCTGTTCATTGTAGGCCTACATTATCTCTCGGCCCACTAATAAGCCAAATGCAGGGTTTCCCGCAGCGCTGTCTTGGCGAGGCGGCCGCCTCGCCAAACTCACGCTACCGCCTCGCCAACATTCCAAACAAACAAACAAACGAACTCGATATGTTTGCATGTTTATTTGACGTTAACACACGGTTTTTTGTTGCTGCTTTCGCGCGTGCATATACTGAATGGCAGGGAAAAAACACATGGATACGCGCAAAACTTGTCGTCCCCCCCCCCACGCACCGCCTCGCCTAAGCAAATTCCTGCGGGAAACACTGAAATGCCTCTTGGTTCAGTTTTCATGCATATTAACGTTAGAGATCAACACCAATGGGGCTACAAACTTGCGTGTTATTTCCGTGCATGTGAAGTTATATCTGTGTGTTGCCGGCACGTGCACGCGTCCGCGTGTGCGCGTCCCCATGTGGGCCGCTGGTTGGTGAAAATGCCAGGGCCGTTTTTTAATCCCAGTCCGTCACTGAATACGATCCATCGTTAAGTAAAACGCTCATTCCAAACAGCTGACAGGAACGAAATTAACTGTTCCGGGAACAGTATTTTTTTGTTCTAACTGGTTTGGGAACGTCAATTTATTGGTGGAACTCATAACCGGAAACGTTATAATTCCGTTTCTGTTCGGAACGAACCGATTGGGAAAAAAAATCGGTTCAAAGCCCTGCCTGAAACCCACCAATACACAAGTTTTAATATGAAAGTCATATTTCATGCTGATTATTGCTTTAAGATTCACTTTTAAAAAAAATCCAAAGTGATGAATCTTTGCCTCTTCTGGGATCTTCCATATCCAACCTCTACCAACCATGTCTGGCTCTTCCAGGAAGTGCTTTCATATGCAGTAATTATCTCATAAATTACCTTGTCAATATATATATATATATTGCATGTTGGTTTTGTAACTCGTTACATACTTTCTTATGAAATAATGCTCTTGCAACTTCTGTTCTGTCACTTCTGTCTGCAGGTACTCCGCCGTGTTAAACAGCAAATAAAACAAATACAGAAGGGTCTAAAAGAAACAGGGATCTGGCCACTCCTTACAGAGAGGCCAGATGTCCACCCCTTCATTTTCCCTAGGGCAGAGGTCACGGATTAGCGGACCACGGTCCGGATCCGGACCCAGCTGCTACCTAATCCGGACCCAACCTCATTTAAAACATTTATATATTACTGCATGTTGTCCAACGACAGCGTCTAACTCAGGGGTTAAAGTTCTCCATCGCTGCGACGGATTTCCGTCATTTGGAAATTGAGCGCAAAAAGTTCCGTCTAGACTTTTTATTCAAGGTTATAATCTGAAGCTGCTCTCAACCAATCAAACCTGGCAGAGCCGGGACATTAGCCAATCAGAATGAGAGCAGGGCGGGTCTTTCCAAAGCAGACATTGCCAGTCTGAGGTTTATCGGTGTTCATCATTTTAACCTTTGGGAGAGCGTTTTAAACTGGCCACAGATGGTATGAATGAAAGTAGCGGTGGTCAAAGGTTTTCTTTGGATTTATGCGAACCAGCAGGTCAGAAAGTTCAGCAGCTGACAACAACTTCCCTCGGTAAGCGTGTCAATCTCCTCCTGCAGTTAATTAATGAATTATTTCCACCTGTGGCCATGTCGTCTGTCAGCGTTTATTCTCTCGCTGATAAATGCGGCGACCAACCAGGGATCTCCTCGTGATTCGCTATTATGTTTTATTTAAACACAAAGAAGAGTAACGCGCTAGCTCAGGCTAATTTAGCATGACCCTTGAAGAACAAGAGTCGGACTGTGAAACAATGTGCCGCATTTGACTGGGTTCAATTCGGAAAAAGTAAAAAAAAAAAAAAAAAAACCTGTGCTGTTCTGAAACAAAGAAGGCAGAGCTGCATCTGCTGTCGGTATGCAGCAGTGTTCACCTGATGAGCTGCTGCGCTCCAGGACACTAAATAAAATGACAAGGATTTTGATGCTTACAGATTAAGAAAACTACATCAAAAAGATAAAACAAATAAACTGCAGCTACAACATGGACTGGAGAACGGGTTCTAACTGGGTGAGGCCAGAGAAAGGCGATTCTCAGAGAGTTTTTTTATGAAGTTAAAGTGGAGCGAGGACTCAGGGTTCATCCTGGACAGGTCTCCAGTCACTGGGCTAAAATATAACCATTTTATTGAACTTCAAAAAAGTTAAATCATGCCTTTTTATAAACTGTAATGATTAATTTGTGAACAATAACGGGTAAAGCAGAGACTGATTATTGTCATGTGCAATCTGTGTCAAATTAAAATGTATTATGTCATGATAGTGTTGGTGATGTCCTGCATTTCCAAGGCTGTGGTTGGCCTTGTATGATCATAATATTGGTTTATATTGAATGTGACAGGGAGCCAGTGGAGTTGATGTACAGGTGTGAAGTAGATGATGTAATGATGAAGCTGCTGTCCTCTGAATCAGCTGGAGTTTATGGAGGGTTTCTGGAAGACAGGGAGGAAAGGGAGCTGGGATTGTAAAGTGGACTGTGGACCAGTTTGTCAACAGTGTGAAGGAAGAACTTGATGCTGCAGAGATGAAAGTAACCCAGATGATGATGTGGATGTGGAAAGTGATGGAGAGGCTGTCCAGGATGACGCAAAGGCTCTAAAGCTGAAAGGTGGCAGAGATACAGAAATTTGCAATGGATATTTTAAAAGTATCAGATTTAGTTGACTTTGCATACTAAGCAATTGAGCCAACTAATGCGGCATGATGTCCACGGCCCGGGAATATATGGGCTGGCGAGAAAATGTTTTCAGTCAAACATTATTTTTGCTTCAACCCCTGTGCTAACTTCTCTTGCGCCGCTTCTCTTGTTAATATGGCAAAGCCCTTACCGAGCGTTCCCAAACATATCCGCTTGCTCATACATACGGACAAAATAGCTGATTTAAAGGCGCAGAACGAATGAGCACCATGATATGTGCTTGAGGTTGGCTTTGTTGCCAATCAAACCCAGGTGTAAAATCCTTGCAGGGCAGCCTAAAGCTCACTTCTATCATTAAAGGAGAAGTCCGGTCAAAATCAGAATTCAAACTGCTGAAAGTACTTTAAATATAAAACTACTACATACTGTGCAAAAAATTATAAGTTTTTTTAATTAATAATAATTCTCATTTAATCATGTTTATGTGGAGGAATCCATCTTGGTCAAGAATAGTACTCTCACCTCCCATTTTTTGACGTCACTCGGCGGACCCGCTGTTGAGCAAGTTTCAACGCTCTGTTTGTCACGGCGCACTATTTTCCAAAATCAAACTCAGTCGGGTCCTACAGTATATATCTATACACGCATGTGTGTGTGTGTGTGTGTGTGTGTGCGCGCGCTCCGCGCAGCACGGCTTTGCCGGCGCTGCAGCAGAGCGCGCGCACACACACACACACACACACAGCGGAGGAGAAATCGCTGAAGTGACTTAAGTTAGCTGATTATTATAGTATAAGTATTAAAATATAAGAGCATTCCAGCACATGCTGGGCTGAGCACGGCTTTGCACCGGCGCTGCAGCTGAGCGCGCGCACACACACACACACACACACACACACACATGCGTGTATAGATAGAGTGACATCGGCTGTTTAGAGTGATTCAGACGACAATTTATGTTTTTATTTTCTTATTGATTAAAGATAAGTTCATTAAATAACCACAAATGTATTAGTTTTAGTTATAACTAATGATACCCTGATTTTTCCTTGTTGACCGGACTTCCCCTTTAAGCCATAAAAAAGAAATTACAAAAAGTTCAGTTGTTTTATAAAAGATGTGAAAGTCAAGAAATTGTCTATATACCAAACTGTGAAAGATTGTAGTTCTCTATTTCAAAAAGCACTTTGGATTTTAAAATAGAAAAACGTTCTATTTTTATGTTATTTTTTTGTTTAAAAAGTCAATGTATAAGGTGGATGCATAAACATTTTATTTCAGTGTTAAATACTGTTTAAAGTAACGGATTGTAATAAGAAATGTGTCCGGACCTTTACTGGTTGTTGATTTTCCTTATTCGGACCCCGCTGATTTTGAATTAGTGACCCCTGTCCTAGGGAGTCAAATGAGAAGCTTCAAGCACAGGTAAGATACCTTTGCGTTTTTTGTGTTGGATTTATAAAATTGTTTTAATTGAAAATGGTTTTACTCCTCTTTTTGTTTGGTGTGTAAATCTAAAAAGGCCTATTTTAGTGATCTCTTAAGTTTTGGTACTATGTAATGGGGCTAAAATGGGGGCCCCATTACATACAAGTAATGACAGTGAACGTCAGTGAACATCGTGCAACACACTTCCTCCGCACTGCTGGTGGCGGCCAAGTGTTTGTAAACTGCCCCAGGGAAACTCTGGCTACAAACATAGCTCAACACCGTCAGCGCATAAATATGGCCAAGTTCACAAAGCAGGTCTCAATGCTTAATTTCGGGTTTTTGCTGAAAACAGATTTTTTTGGAGGTGACCATTCATACTACTATTAAATGTGACTGCCATCACACTTCTGTCCGAACGGTTCAGGACCGCAAAGCGACCCGCACGTGCAGATAACATAAGGAGACGTCACACAGCAGCACACTGTTTATGGAAGTAATGGTGAATGTAATGGTTTCTAGAAGTGTTCAATAAAGTGTTGTTTAATAAAGAAACCTTGGGAAAAAAAATGTGGATACCGGCTGGGATTTGTCCTTCTGTATTATTAGAAAGATGTTGCGCAATTGGAGCTGGCAATATTAAGACAACATCATAACAACAGACGTAAGGCAAGAAAAAACCAGCACAGCTGTTAAAATGGTCTTTTAGGGAGCGCTAACCGCTACTGCCTTGTGTGGACGTGTAATGAGAGTAATGTGAAGGAGGTATAAAGTGCGACATGTTCATTTGGATGGGGACGCTTTGAAATATTTTCGATATGTATCCAAATTAATACCAAATCTGGAAGTGGCAAAAATCGGATTTTTTGGGTGGTGAAAAATTGAGGAATTGGGCCGTTCACACTATGAAGAAAAAGACAGATATAGGTGATATATGTGCAAAAGCATTATATTTGGGTCACATTTCCCTACTGTGTAAACGTAATCCATCTGTGTGAATGACTGTAGTGTAAAGCACTTTTGGGTCATCGGACTAAAGCACAATAGAAGTACAAGCCATTTAACATATGTGACACAAAATTAGTTATTCTGTTATAAAATATCACTGTACATTTTTGAGAATACTCAACACTGCAACATTTAACATAACCCTAATATGACATATGTTTATATATGATCCCTTGTAGACCGTGATCCAAAGTATTACCTGGCCACAACCCAACTTTGCCAGTGACGAAGATGAAGATGAGACTGTTCCATTGGAGAAAATAAATCTTGTCACTGGATTTTTGAGAAAGGTAAGGTAATACCTTACCTTTTAAGGAAGGTAATAAATCATCTTTCCTTACTATTAATTTTTATCTTTATTTAACTGTTTCATAATAAAATCCCAGTTCAAAAAGTAATTAACTGGTTTTCCACATTCACCAAGTTTATGTGAATTTATTTTCCGTTAATGTCTGTTGAAAATGGGCATTAATATTGTATTGCAGGGTTTCCGCTGCATGTGATTGATTGTGGCGCACCGCCATATCAAAATGAAAGCCTCCACACCTTCAGAATACATAATAAACACCACCATGATTTTAGAAAATCATAGAGGAAACACTGTATTCTGTATTGTCAGGAATGTTCCTTTCCCTCCTTTCTGTCTTCTGCATGAGTGCTTCATATTGGCACAGGGTAAGAAGAAATAAATGTTTAGCTTTATACAATAGTGTTACACCGAAATTATGGAAACAACAACTGAATGTTCCTTCGTTTTTGCCACATCTGAACAAAGGTTATCCCAGTGTCAAGACTTCTTCAGTATAATGGGCAATCCCTGGCAGTGGCAAGGGTGTGCGCGTGTGTTTTTGTGTTTCAAGGGGATGCTGTGCATGCTGGTGTCGTTCCACTACTTCCCTGCATGCTTTCCCGCAGTAGAGCTTTGCAGAGTGCTAAAGGGATTTGGGAGGTATATAGTTGTGATGATGCACATTCAAGAGCTTTACTGACTTTTCAATGTTGCTCTGAAACGTCTGTGTCGTACTGACCCTTCTGCTCTATTTTAATTAGTGTAATGCTCTAATTTTGGCTTAACTTTTGCAACTTCTCATGTAACAGTCCATTAGACTGAAATTCACTAGCGAGGACCCTGCAGTCCTAGGCACATGTGTAAGTGCGTCTACACAAGTTAGGATTTATCAAGGCAACACATGCGGTGAACAGTCTTATTCACAGTTCAATCTGAAAAACTCACATAGAAAGAAATGGCAATTAGAAGGATTTTATTGACACAATAATTTAAGTCTTTGGCGCTCAGACTTCGGCAGGAACATTAATGCTGAATTAGACTTTAATATGCATAAGTAGATGTATGAGAACAGGGATGTTCCCCCCAAAAATGCCGAGGTCAGAGCGTCTGTATGCTAATAAGGCAGTGTGACGGGATAGTGAGATGAATGGGAGATGATGATTAGGTGAATGAAATGAAAAAGGAGAAGTGAGCACAGATGCTTTCTTGCAGAAGATGTCTTGCGTATGCTTTCTTGAAGATGTCTTGCGTATGCTTTCTTGCGGAAGATGTCTTGCGAATGCTTTCTTGCGGAAGATGTCTTGCGTATGCTTCTTGCGGATGATGCACATGACAGGATAAAGGACAGGATAAACTGACAATATGAGTTGCGATATGAATGAAAGTATACATGTGATGAATGATGATATGAAAGAAGCATGGAATATCAACTATAGAGAGGAGAGTTACAGGAGTGTGATGATTATGAATTATAAACTCAATTTGAAAGAGTGAAACATGAAGGGTCTGGCGAGACATGTGAATAGTTTCAAATCCACCACCAGTATTTGCAGTTAGATTACCTTGAAGCTGAGAGGGCATTAAGCAGCTAAAATGAATGGATGCTCAGAACGATATGTGAGGCATGATGATGATGACCATGCCCATTGTTGGAGTGATCAGGAATCTGCGAAACAACAATTATAAAGAACCCCCCCCAAAACCTACGGATGGCAGCATCCGTAAATTTTTTACACATATCTACGACAGAAAGACATTATAGAAATATATTTCGATCCAGGCGAGAAGCAGACCAGACCAGAAGGTCAGAACGGCAGCTCTCAACCAGAGTATCCTGTTCAAGAAGGAAAGAACGAATTTAGTGAACTTGAGCCTGCCTGAAAATAAAGCGTGACTCTGGCAATGATGCATCTGTGAGATTGAGGTGACCGAACGAGGAGGGCAGCTGACGGAAATAACTGATATGGAATGAGACTAATATATATATATATATATATATATATATATATATATATATATATATATATATAGAGTACTTGTTGATGGCTGTGTTCAGACAACAGAGCACCTCTGCATGCAGTGTTGCATTGGATCCAAATGTTGTTCGAAGACCGTCAGATTTCACTACGTTAGTGGCGGTAGAGCTTGCTCCAGCTGCTGTGCAGAAAAGTAACTTGACATTGTTAGCCGTTGTCTGCCCCTTGCAGCTGATCTGTGGCTGTCCGCAGTGGTGTAGTGGTCCCTGGAGAAGTGGGTATACTCTGAATGTTTGCCCTTTTAGACGCAGCTCAGAAAAAATGCTGTTTTAGAAACAATGACATGTAACAGTGCTCTATTTAGTTTACCCAAAAATCCATCACTAGGGTTTACTCATTTTAGCCTAAAACATTTAGATTAAAATATTTCCTTGAGCTATTACGTGAGGTGTGAAAATACTATTGGCTCTTTTTTAAAGATTTTACCCAGCTTCTGGTAGGTAATGTAACATTTTATTTGGTTTATATTGAAGGAATTCCTACACTACATCCAGAATCAACATTTCATTACTTTACTGTAGGTTTTTCAATATAGACCTAGATGATAAGGCATATGGAAAGTCCTAAATTGAATGAGAAAGAGAATCTATAGAAAGAGATAAAGTTAATGACCAGGAGAACATCAAAACTCAAATCTCTTTGTCTTTGCAAATCATGAATTGTCTAGAATACACATACATCCGAAGATGCTTCTCCTTCATTCACCCTGAGTGAATGTAGCCTTGGCCAGGAGGAATCAAAGTCATCAGGTGGCATCCACCATTCACTGGCTGTTTCGACCCTGAACCACAACAGCCTCCCGGTGGTGGGTCGGCAGTGATGGCCAAGTCACTGCCCATCTCCTCCTCCTGGCTTCCAGCTAACCTCCTCCCTCCTACTCCATAACCAACATGAGGCCTTTTCCGCTGCCTCCCCCATCCTGCGAGCTGCAACCTTTCCCCCCCCCCCTCCCAGCCCAATGGCTGTGAACATTCTCCATACCGACTGGGCAGGGAACCCTCGACAACCGACCTCGACTGGGAACAACCATGACTGCCATCCCTTCTCTCTGCACTCATTTAGAAGGTCTTGATACTTTCCACTTTTCCTTCCAAAGGCTTGTTCACACCCCTCTTCCCATGGGACTGTTAGTTCAATAAGGATGATCTTCTTCGCTTCTTCCGACCACAGTACCACATCTGGCCTCAGGGATGTCTGGACAAACTATGGGAACTTCAACCTTCCCCCCAGGTCAACCTTCATTTCCCAGGATTGGGCCTTTTGCAGTAGACTAGGTTTTGCTGTAACTGCAGTTGGTGGCTTTTCCCCTTCCCTTACAAATTGGATTGATGTTACCTTTGGATGTTTTTGCCGTCAAACATACCAGTTGAAACACCCAAAGAAATGTTGATCCTGTTGATTTAGACACTCTGACAATGAATGTTTAGCCCCTCGATTTTAAAATGGACGGTGATTTTAAACTTGACAGTCAAAAAGGGACCTCAGTTAAGTCATTTTTATCATGTAAGGAACAAGGCAAAGGTAAAACCTATTCTTTCAAGGCAAAAATATGGAAACACTACTCTAAACCTTAATTTCATCATGGCTGGATTTATGTAATTCTCTTTATCTCTGAATCGGTCAGTCCTCACTCAAATGTCTGCAGCTGGTTCAAATGCTGCTGCATACCTTTTAATGGAAAAACATAAATAAAGCACATTACCCGATCCTGGCCTCCCTTCACTGGTTGCCTGTTTATCTTAGAGTTCAGTTTAAAGAACTTCTGTTTGTTTTTAAGGATTTAAACATCTTATTATTATTATTGTTGTTGTTGTTTTAAACTGTTGAATCTTTACTCAAGTCATTTTATTAGATGTTATTTTGTTTTACCTCGTGTTAAAGTGCTCTTTAAATAATGATGACAATGATGATGATTATGCTCACAAGAAACTTTTGCATCACCACCCAGAAGCTGGAAAGGAAAGAGACAAACAGATTTTTCACACCTCACTTAGTAACTCAAGGAATTATTTTAAACTAAATATTTTAGGCTAAAATATTAAACTGTTTATTGGTTGTTATTTTTTCTTCAATCCCACTGTTATGTTTAGAAATTTCTGCCAAAAGCTGCAGCATTTTCATTTAATCCACCTGAATGCAGTATTTGCAAGCCCTACTCTGATTGGATGGAAAGAAACCTGTCTGTGATTGGCTGGTGAGGAGGACAGTTTTTGAAGTCATGAGCGCACAGACAGAATCCAGCGAGTGCACAGCTGATATTGAGCGTGGAAGTAACAGGTCATGGGCAGACAAAGCACTTAATAAAACTAAATTGTGGCGGCAAACAAAAAGTAACCCCTCCATGTCAAGAGGCTGCCTCTCCAAGATGTTTAGCAGCCGGTCATGCCACTCCTGAAGGATTTCACGCCTCAGTATTTCCTAAGGGATACAGACAAAGAGTTTCATTTAATTCCCCTGTAAGTTTATTTGGTTTGTTTCTTCTTTATTTTCCCCTTAATGATTTGGAGGACAGCTGCAGCTTCATATTAAGATAGTTTCACATAAAAATGTACATATTAATTTTCACTATTTGCACCAGCGTTCACATATAAGTGTATTAGAGAGGGGGAGACATATTTTGGCCAATGGCATGCCCAGCCTCTGGCAGAAAAAGTAAAATAATCATTTAGGTGCATTAACAGTGCAATTTAAATGCATTATCACAAAGTCACGTTGTAAGGGCAGGAGATTAGGAAATATTTTAAATATTAAACCAAAGGCTACATTTATGAATTAATTACTTGGGGGAAAAAGTCTATAATGGTACACTCAGTTCAATGCTTATACAGATCCCCCCTACATTTCAAGTCAAGTAACATCTGCATATAACAGAGAGGACAATGCTGAACTGCAGCAGGTTACAAAAGAGAGCATATGAGGGCATACGTTCCTAAGTGTTACGGATGACAAGGGGATTGACTCAATGTTTAATTACAAAATCATCAGAATATTGTGAAATAAATGTTATTATACGAGAAAAAAAATATAGTCATTTTGGTTTTTCAGTAAGGGTACTGACAAATCTGACTGCTGCACTCTCTCTTGCTGTGTTTGGGGCCAAGGACAGCTCCCTGGCCAGTAATTGCACAAAAGCCCGAGCTGCTACCTCGGCTTGAGGCGACAGACCCTGTCAAACAGACCCTGTCAAACATTCACTTTATTCACACTTTCTGGAAAGATACTAGCTAGACCTATATTCCACATGTAAAAGCCAAAGAAAGCTCGCTAGCGTAGCTTGCTTACTGTTTTCGCCAGCTTATGCTACAGTTGCACAAATAAAGCAATTAAAATGAATAATTGAAGTAAGTTTTATGCCAAACAGACAACAAGCTAAGCGTATCAAGTTATATCTTTTACTTACCGCTCCACTGACGTTGCCAGAATCCATGAGGAAGTCTGAAATCCGCCTTGTGCTGTAGTTTACGCAACCGAACTGGTTGAATGTGATTGGCTTATGAGTAAGTCACTCCCACGTGGAAAACCTTCCTGTGATTGGCACACAAATGCAGTGAAGTTTAAAGACCAGAGCTGTGCATATGTGTGGATCTTGTCCTGTGTGTGCGTGGATTTTTTTGTGCTTGGATTAATCGTGCTGTGCATGCGTGGATTTTTTGTGCATTTTTTTGTGCTTGCATGAATCGAGCTGTGCATGCGTGGATCTTTTTTTGTGCTTGCATGAATCGAGCTGTGCATGCGTGGATCTTGTCCTGTGTATTTGTGAATATCGAGACCCTTCTGGCTCCATACTTTTACGACTACCGCAACCCTATTTCTCACAGCTGGGCACCACTTCATTCTACTTCTGTTGGTATAAAGAATTAAAAATGAAGCACAGCTTCTTTCTGCCTGGGCAGTACATGGACTGCAGTTGTGTGTGTGTGTGTGTGTGTGTGTGTGTGTTGGGGGGGGGGTTAGGGTGGTAACAAATGGAGGGTAAACAAGACTGATCTTTGGAGCTTTATGATTAAAATGTTTCCTCAGCCATGCCGAGTTGGACGAGGATGATTTTTAGGTACAGTATCGCGGACTTTTGATTACAGCAAAATAATTTTTATATAATTAAAAGTTATACACGCTGAGAAGGTACCCTCCTCTTTCTCTCTCATGGAAAGCAGGCCTGGTCCATGTGCGCACGCACACACACACACACACACACACACACACACACACACACACACACACACACACACACACACACACACACACACACAATGGCAAAACAGTTTAATATTAACTAAAAACGGCGAAAACATCCCACCAGGATTTTCACATTTGATATCTGTTATGAGCATATATTTCCCACAAACTAGGTAAACGCTTTATATTAACTTTTCAGACACAATGAACAGATCCAGTCTGCGTGAAATCACAGACTGCCTGGCCGACAACATGCAGCAGCAACGGGAGTTGTTAAGACTGCAGCCACGCCGGCAAGGCCAGCCTGTCAATGGGTCTCTGCCACTCCCGACGAGTCCGAGCAGAATTAAAATTGGCTCACAATCCTGATGAATTGACTGCATAGATGAAGTTTGGAGGTGTACTTTCTCATCCAAAATCATCTTAAAACAACCATTTGTGAAAGTTCATACATCATCATACATCAGCTTCTGTAAATGACATGTGTCTCTAGACTAAGTCCATCAATCACTTTCAACAACAATAAACCATGTTTTTCCTCTCTTTTTATTCAACTGCCTCATACCAAAGTACAAACTTTACACAATGGACTTCTGGCTTCTTCTGGTCAACCAGTTCTTCAGCTATACAAATTTTTTGTTTCTTCTTTTATCATACAGTGTGTCTGATATCGTTGGGAGGAATGGAGCTTTGGACTGGTGTGCCAATTTCAGACAGCCTTCAACTCTGATGTCATTATGTGACAGAAACGCACATGGTAAAATGGTGAATGGACTTAGACTAAGACTTAGACTCAACTTTATTTATCCCTTGGGATTGCTACTTCAGGGAAATTCTGGTTCCAGTAGCTTATACAGAGTACAAAGGGCAAAATTAGAGCCATTAAAGATAGAATACAGCAGACAATAAAATACAATATAAAAGAGTGTATATAGTGCAAAAGAGCATAAAAAAGTTGTAATGTCCTGGAATATCCTGGAATCCTGAACTTATATAGCGCTTTTCCAGTCATGCTGACCACCCAAAGCGCTGTACACTATAGCCACATTCACCCAGTCGCTCTCATTAACGCGCACACATTCATGCACCAAGACGCAGCTCGGTAGGCACATGGATGATGCGAGTCAAATCCGGGCCTACAGCCTTCCAAAAATTAACTACAAAGTGTGCGCTCTCTTCTCTCCTGTCATTTGCATTGATTTCCGTGAGGGGGCTGTGCTTATATGTCATTTCACACAAAGACTGTAGGATGTGTTAAGGCTTCTTAGTGCCAGTAAGGGATGTTGTGGGGTTCCTAGGCAAAACTTGCTGCAAGAGGAAGCTTACAGGCTCCTTTTCCTACCTCCTTCCTTACTGACTGCACTATTCAGACAACACTTATCATAGTGACTGCTGATGCACTTCCGCTTTAGCTAAAGAATCCTTACTCAATAAGGGTATCCGGATGGAGCTACTGTCTGATAAAAGAAGAAACAAAAAAGTTGCTATGAACTTTTTCAGAAAAAAAAGATACTTTGTGAAATTACTTATTGTAAACATGCAGTGATTGTCTGTTCTTTTATTTAAGGAATGACCATGTATTACTGCAATTTTCCGACTGTTCGGGCATCTTTTCACTTTGTGTTCTTCTTCACAAAAGTCATTGTGTTCCAGAAGAGACTCTCTGCCATAGAAACCATCTTGACTTTCAATTAAAGATTGTTGCGTAACCATGGAAGAAAACTGGGTCAGCTCATTGTTAGCAGCCAACAGTATTTTCTGGGCTGTTACCATATTACCTGAAGCTGGTGGGTGGAGATGAGGTGTCCATGAGAAGCTTCTGTTGAGTTGAAACAAAGACGATGGCCAGCCATTGTGCTAAAGCAGCTTCTTCTTGCCCCTCGACTTCTTGAGGTTTTTAGCAGTTGGCAAAAATACTTGAGGTGTGCATTGAGGCCACCTATTGGTATAGAGTGTGCAACGAAATGTCTTTTCTGAGCATTTGACAATTCTATTCTATTCATCGATTTTGTTTTCTTGGTAAACTTAATTAGAATTTGAATAACCTTATTTCTGATTAGGTCTGTATTATAGTACAGTAAATGTGTTTTTTAAAATCCTTTCAACATACGGCTTCTCTCTATCTCTGACATACTAATCTGACGTTTTATTGTTTCACTAGCTACGCTTAAATAGTCATGAATAATCGGAATAAAGGGTGATCGGAATAAAAATGTGTCATGTAAGCACACCAGTTGGAATATTCTGATCAGATTAAGCTCAATAAAAATGAAATTGCATTCTGAATGAGAGGGGTGGTTTATGCCGATTGGAAATCTGGTATCTTGTAAACGCTTTTAAGGATTAAGTTATTCTGAATGTGGCAATTTGACCTTGGTATGCATTGAGTGGCTAGACATTACATCGGGAAGCAAAAGTGTCTGTGCTCCCGATACAACCTTTCAATTGGAAACGTTAAAAGAGCTCAAAATTATTTGCTATTCAGTAATGTCTCAATCGTAATTAAAATCTGGTGCAAGCCCATCCTGGGTGCTCAGAAGACAAATAAAAACTTAAACACTACTGCATTGCTTGCTATTTTTTGTCATTCAGCAAAGACAGAAGTACTTCTATGTTTTTTAAGGGTAATTTGAATCTGAACAAAGCCAGGTGCATATAAACGCACATTGTGGTGAGATTAATTGATTGTGTGCCTGTATAAATTGTACAGTCTGATTATTTTTTGTATTTTAATCTATACACATTCCAATCCGACCAAGAAATTTCGTGCATGTAAACATAGCTAATGTTAACAATTTTCTTCTATCATATGTATTTATTCTAAAATATGTATTGATAAGTCAAATGTGTTTTAGTTTTGCTAATAATTGCTCTCCTTCAATGTTTTTCTATTGCTATTTATCCCATCATCTGTATTCTAATTAAAAACTTTGGACCTGCTGTCTAAATAGCTGTGTTGTAAACTGTGGAGTGCAGCTCTCAACTTGAATTTGAGCAAATTGTTGTTCTTAACAGTCTTATTTCTCTGTCCACCTTACTGCTAATAATAATCCTAATATTTCCCTTATGTATAGTGACAACTCATTTGTGATTTGTTTTCATTGAGCTACATAAAATTCTGGTACAATAATGGCTATTCCTGTCGGTCCAGCTGAATTTCTTGAGGTATCTGCACAAATCTGAGTTCTGTTTTTAGTTTAGGTACTGTTAGTGTTTGAGATCTGTCATTGTTTTGAGTATTATTTCTGTGCAGTTCATGTGTTTTCTCAGTTCTGTTGGAATCTCGGTACTGATGTCGGCTCTGATTACTTACTCCACACACCTGCTAATCTCCACCCCTGCTGCAATTAGTTCTAACATGCTCCACCTGTATCTACACTACTTAACCAGCTCCTAGACCCAACATCAGTGCCAACATAGTGTAGAAGCTTGGGCTTTAGAATGGGGATTTAGAATCTCAATATCTAAATCTAAAGTTGTTGTTTTTACTAATAGAAAGTTAAATATTATTACAAATCTCAAATTATATGAGAATGTTATTGAAAGGATAGATCAAATAAAATATTTAGGATTCTGGTTTGATAAAAAACTTACATGGAAGACTCATGTTAATAAAATAGTTGGAAAAAGTAAAAAAATCTTAAATATAATGAGGTGTTTAAGAGGAAAAGAATGGGGAGCTGATAGGAAAGCTTTAAAAACAATTTACACTGGTCTAATCAGGTCAGTTTTTGATTATGGATGTATTTTATATAATTCAGCTTCAAATAGTTTACTAAAAACCATAGAATACAATATAAAGCATTAAGACTTTGTTGTGGAGCGATGAAAAGTACCCCAATTTCAGCTCTACAAGTTGAGATGGGTGAGATGCCGTTGGAGCTTAGAAGGAAACAATTAGCCATAACTTACTGGGCAAATATTAAAGGACATAAAGAAAGTTATCCTCCATATATTATGTTACAACCTTGTCAAGAAAAAGAAAAAAAGCAAATAAATAGTTTTGGATGGATTATAAAAAATGAAATAAGAGAGATAGGATTAAATCATAGTTTAATTAGTCCTGTGATTGTTATTCCTGTTATTCCACCATGGATAATTGAGATAGCGGAAGTTGATTTAAGTTTACTGGAAAAAGGAAAACAATTAGAAAAGAAAGAGGTGGAAAATTATATTGGAAATGAGTATGCGGAATATATACAAATATATACAGATGCCTCTAAAATGTCAAATTATAATATAGGAATAGCTTTTATAATTCCGGAATTAGATATTATGAAAAATAATAGAATAACAGACAAATTGACAGTATATACAGGTGAACTAATGGCTATTTTAATGGCTCTAGAATGGGTTGAGGAAACAAGAGAGAGAGCGGTTGTAATCTGTTCCGATTCAAGTAGTGCATTAGTAAGTATTGTAGAACAAAATTCAGAATCAAGGCAAGATATTATAGTTGATATTAATCAGTTAATGGTTAGGATTAAAAGTTATGGATCTCTGGTCAAATTAGTTTGGGTTCCTGCTCACATTGGAGTAATAGGGAATGAGCTGGCAGATAGTTTTGCAAAAAAGTGTATTGTTGATTTAAATATTAAAATGAGTATAAATGAGGTTAAAAAATATTAGTAAAGTGTATATTAAGAATAAATGGCAGAAACAGTGGGATAAAGGAAGCAATGCCAGATTTTATTATAGCATCCAAAGAAAAGTTGGAGAATTTAGGAAATGTAGCAGGAATAAAAAAGAAGATATTATATCTAGATTAAGGTTTGGACATACAGGTTTAAACAGTACTCTTAAAATAATTAATAAACATGATACAGGTTTCTGTAGTTATTGTGGGAAATTAGAAACAATACAAAAATTTTTTTTAGAATGTAGTTAGTATGTTCGAGAAAGGGAGGAGTTAATTAGAAATTTAAATAGGAATAAAAATAAGTTAGATATTAGAAGTTTGCTTCAAAGATCATCGGGGGATGTAGTTTTTAATAGTATTTTTAATTTTCTAAGGAGAACAGGTATTATGGGAAGATTATAGTGGTTTTTACATCTGATCCATACTCCAGTCTAGAAGGTGGCGGTAATGCACCTGAAAGTTGTTTGCCAACCGCCATAAAAAAAAATTTAAAAAAAAAGAAGAAGAAGAAGAAGAAGAACATCAGTGCCAGATCCTCTCATGAGCTTACTTGGTGAGTTGTATCCAGTGGTTTTTTTTTTCCTTATCTGTTGATCCTGACCTTATTTGCTTTGTGGATTCTGAGCCAGCCTGACTCTGTACCTGTTTTTCCCTGCTTGTTTGGATTGCCTGCTTGTTTTTGTCTTGACTGGACCGGTGTTTTGGATTTTCTGAGATTTTGCCTTACCCAGACCTGTGTTTTGCATTCCCTGTTTGATCAGTTTTCCAAATATGGTTGTGGCCAATTCAAGAACCTATCATTAACATACCTAACCCTTTTACTGAGGAGGGACAGTGGTCCAACATTGCTGATGTTATTTTATAAATGAAATTCTTTGGAGAATTTACATATGTAGCAATATCAACTACGTGAAATGGTTTATACAGTGATGTCATGCCACGTTTAAGGCAGATACAAACTTTAAAGTTCAATCCTAAATCACAGATAAAAGAAAGGTTGGCTGTCTCTTAAGATTCTGTGGCTGTATTCACAAAGAATCCTAAGATTAAAAGTAGCTCTTAGTGACGTCATTTTAGGAAAAATCTTTCCGAATTCGATTTTTTTATCTTAGAATTTTACCTCGGTAGGATAAAAGTTCACAAAGCTCCTAAAATGACAAAATGTTAGTAGTGAGGAGGACTTTTAGTGAGGCTAGGTGTGTCTTAAGCAGGGAACATGGTGGAAAGCGAGATTGCTGCAGCGCTTCTCATGTTCCAGGCTGGTGCGTAAAAGCACCAAGACACACAGAGAAAAAAAGCACATTGTTCTGCGGTGATGCGCTTCAAAGTCCGTGTATTTGCGCCGTGATCCAGGGACCAATTTACTTTTCAACATTTCCCTAGTTTCCTCCCAGAGCTCCCAGACGCGTTGTTGTTGTTTCTTTTTTTTTTTTTCATCTTTTCCATTTCATGTCGGCCATTTTGCCAAATATGACTGCTTTGTCCACCTTATTTTCGACGGAAATACGGAGCCAGCGAGTTGCCGTTTTTTTGTGCAAGACTTCCGGCCGCTCACTTCCTGTCAGTGGGTAGCTTGCTGAAAAGAGACTCATGCAGCTACTTCGTCTCAAATTACTCGTCATTATAACTTTCGAGGAAGATCGGAATCGTTCGTACGGTTAGAGGTTGTTATAATAACGCGTGTAAAAGAGAGGTTTATGTGGAGCAGGAGTGTTTTAATCATCGACCGTAATCAAGAGCTGCGGATGCGGGGAGCCCTACTTCATTCACCCTCAGCCGACGAATGAGGAATCTCTACGCCTTATGGTTCAAAGCTTTAAATCTGAAGAAACCACCGAAGCGACCGTATGTTTGTTCTTTTCATTTTGTGGACAAAAGACCGACAGAAGGGCACACGCCGCCAGAAAAGTGGCTGGACTGCGAAGTTCCATTAAAAACAAAAACAAGGAGAGGTCAAGAGGAGAGGAGACACAGGTAAGCTTTTTATATTACAGACCTTGGTGTCATGTTTATATAAAAATATGGATAGTTTATAGTGACAACTTAAACTATCCATTTAAATTTTAAATTTCAAGCCTAAACATGAAGTGGGCAGAATGTTTTGATATACTGTTATAACATCAGTTCAATCCCAAACATTTAGCACTGCTATCTTTGTAAAATTAACTGACCAGCAATCTAATCACGAGGCAACAGCTAGGATGTTTTGAATCAGACCATTCATAGCCTACCTTCCATAAGTCGCCGCTGCCTGACTGAAGGATTTCCCCTGGAGCCGCAGCACAGGAGCGCTCCGGTCATCTCGGTGGAGCCGGTTAATGTAGTGAGGATCCAGCAGAGTGAACGTCGGACTTGCTTTGGCTTGAACGGACATAAGCCTCCACGGATACCAGGTCATCCATGTTGATATTTATTAACACCGATCCAACTTTTCTACTGTGGAGGTTCGCGTCTGTAAAGTCGCACTGCAGAGCCGTCCGCACCAAGTGACGACACAAACTGGTTAAAATATCCTTATTCGTTATATGAGGCCACTTCTTTACGTCATCCTCTCAGTCATGAATAGTTTGAGGCTCTGGCTCTGACCTGCCACTTCGATCGCTCTGCAATTTTTGACAATGTTGCCGCAACAGTTTATCTTTTCTGTCAAACTAATGTTATTTGGCCGAGGGAAGCGCTGAAACGGAAGTGGCGCACAAAAAAACGGAAGTTGGACCCATAGTTACTTCCGCGTTCGAAAATAAAGTGGATACAAGCAGGCAATCCCAGTAAGGTGTTGACAGGTGTGCACTTTAATAGCAAATAAATTAAGTCATAAAATTACTGCTGAGTGAATATAACAATAAGCAAATCAAAATAATGATGAGGATGTGAATATGGTGTGTTCAAAAATTTTGATGTGTGACAATGAATTATTTTAGCAAATTTTCATCTTAAAGGAGAAGTCCGGTCAAAATCAGAATTAAAACTGCTGAAAGTACTTTAAATATAGAATTATTACATACTGTTCAATAAATGATAAGCTTTTTTAATTAAGAGTAATTTTCATTTGAAGGTCCTTTTATGGGGGCCGCCATCTTGGTGAAGAACAGTACTGCCACCTCCCAGTTTGTGACGTAACGGTGCGGTATCGGCTGTAGAGCAAGTTCCAATGCCCTATCTTTCCCCTTGTAAATAAATACCCGTTTTCATGCCGAAATATTTTTTTTAACCTCTTAAACAAAGATAGACATGGTATTAAGCATTTAAATTTAAAGTAATACTAATTTTACATTTAGTATTAGAGACATAAAAAGACAACAAATAAGCATTAAAGTATGGTTTATGGGTTGGGTTCTGCAATGTTAAAAGATGAGTATAAAACTCATCTTTAGAACCAATCTCTGCTCAAAATGGTGATCTGCACCGCCTAATCTACTTTCAGTAGTTCTCAGTTATTGCAACCGTAAACTGCAGAAAATACGGGCAGAGCGGCTCCTTCTGAGTTTACTCTCTGCTGCTGTGAGGAGGAGCTGCAGCGCGTTATGAGGCGGAGGGATATTTCAGCGTCACTTAGTTTAGACCCCAAACAATCGACTTCTCTTTCAGAAACAAGCCCAAAAAAAATTGCAACCCCACAACTCATGAAATATACAAGTGACTTTAGAAAAAACTAAGACCAAAGTTGCATAAAATAAGTGGGCTTCACAACAGTGAGCATGCTTTCTAAGTGTGTCGTATCCCTCCGCCGCAACAGTGAGCATACTTATGCTCACTGTTGCAGCGGGGGGATACGTCGTGAAGAAATACCCTGCAGATAGCAGCAATGTTGTTTCTTCCAATTCACAAATAGATGTCTTTGTTAACGGTGTGACTTCGTCATTGCGTTCTGCATTAGACAATGTAGCTCCCTTGAAAAAGAAGGTGATTATTCACAGGAAGCTGGCTCCTTGGTTTAATTCAGAGCTGCGTTCCTTGAAGCACAATGTTAGGAAATTGGAGAGAAAATGGCGCTCTACACACCAAGAGGAATCCTACCTAATCTGGAGGGACAGTCTATTGTTGTATAACAAGACCCTTCACAGAGTTAGAGCAGCATATTTTTCATCATTAATTGAGGAGAATAAGAATAATCCTAGATTTCTCTTCAGTATAGTTGCCAAATTTACACAGAGTCATAGCTCTGTTGATCCATCCATTCCCTTAGTTCTTAGCAGTAATGATTTTATGGGATTCTTCATAAATAAAATTGATTCCATTAAAAATAAAATAATTGGCATCCTCCCAAACATGATTACCTCGTCCTCAGTAAGTGAGGCAGCATTGGAGGAATCTTTAGAACCTGCGCAGTATCTGCACTGTTTAAAAGCAGTAGAGCTTTCTGAGCTATCTAAAATTTTAGCTTCATCTAAACCTTCTACCTGTATGTTAGACCCAATCCCAACCAAGTTGTTTAAGGAGGTATTCCCTCTGATCAGTGGTCCTATTTTAGACATGATTAATCTATCCTTGGTAAATGGATATGTACCACAGGCTTTTAAAGTAGCTGTTATTAAACCTTTACTTAAGAAACCATCTCTTGATCAAGATGAGTTAGTAAATTACAGACCTATATCTAATCTTCTTTTCTTATCTAAAATTCTTGAGAAAGTAGTTGCTAATAAACTATGTGAACATTTACAAAGTAATGACCTACTTGAGGATTTTCAGCCAGATTTTAGAGCTCATCATAGCACTGAAACAGCTCTGATGAAGGTCACTAATGACATTCTCATGGCCTCAGATAATGGACTTGTGTCTATACTTGTCACTGTTAGATCTCAGTGCTGCATTTGACACAGTTGATCACAATATTCTACTACAAAGACTTGAGCATACTGTAGGGATTAAGGGAAAACCATTAGGCTGGTTTAAATCTTATCTGTCGGACAGATTCCAGTTTGTTCATGTTAATAATAAATCTTCCTCAAACTCTAGGGTCACTTGTGGAGTACCACAGGGATCAGTCCTTGGACCAATTCTATTTACTATATATATGCTTCCGATTGGCAAAATTATCAGACAGCATGGGATTAATTTCCACTGTTATGCTGATGACACTAAGCTATATTTATTTATAAATCCTGATGAATCCAATCAGTTACTTCGACTGCAGTCATGTCTTGATGACATCAAAAGCTGGATGACTTTAAATCTCCTGCATTTAAATTCTGACAAGACAGAAGTTGTAATCTTTGGACCAGAGTCCTCAAAAAATAAAGTTCTTAATCAATCACTTAATCTGGATGGCATTAACTTGGCCTCTGGTAATAAAGTTAAAAATCTTGGTGTCATTTTCGACCAAGACATGTCATTTAAATCCCATATTAAACAGGTTTCCAGAGTTTCCTTTTTTCACCTCAGGAATATCGCCAAAATTAGGAACATTCTGTCCAGGGGTGATACTGAAAAACTAGTCCATGCATTTGTTACTTCAAGGCTGGACTATTGTAATTCTTTACTATCAGGAAGTACACAAAATGCAGTTCAAAGCCTTCAGCTGATCCAAAATGCTGCGGCAAGAGTTCTGATGAAAATCAACAAGAGGGATCATATTTCTCCAATTTTAGCTTCCCTTCATTGGCTTTCTGTTAAATCAAGAATATAATTTAAAATTCTCCTTCTAACGTATAAAGCCCTTAATAATCAAGCTCCATCATATATCAGAGCTCTGATTACCCCGTTTATTCCTAACAGAGCACTTCGCTCTCAGACTGCAGGTCTGCTGGTGGTTCCTAGAGTCTCTAAAAGTAGAATGGGAGGCAGATCCTTTAGCTATCAGGCTCCTCTCCTGTGGAACCAACTCCCAGTTTTGGTCCGTGAGGCAGACACCCTGTCTACTTTTAAGACTAATCTTAAAACTTTCCTTTTTGACAAAGCTTATAGTTAGAGTGGCTCATGTTACCCTGAGCTACCTCTATAGTTGTGCTGTGATAGGCTTAGGCTACTGGAGGACATCAGGGCCTATTTTTTTCACTCTACTGATTTCTACTGTTCTCCAGTCTACTGTTCTCCAGTTTTGCATTGTATTACATTGAAATGAATGTCGTCATTTCAGCTTTTAACTTTTTGTTCTCTTTTTCTTCATAGTAGGCACACCTGGTCTGACGTTCTGTTAACTGTGACATCATCCAAGGAAGACCGATCACCCGCTATTACCATCTAATGTAGAACAGATTACTAGATCAATGTGTGCTTCTGTGCTTTTTTGTCTGTCTTGTTGTGTCTCTGCTCTGTCTTCTGTAACCCCCAGTCGGTCAAGGCAGATGACCGTTCATACTGAGCCCGGTTCTGCTGGAGATTTTTCCTTCCCGCTAATGGGTGGTTTTTCTTTCCACTGTCGCTTTATGCTTGCTCAGTATGAAGGATTGCTGCAAAGCCATGGACAATGCAGACGACTCTCCCTGTAGCTCTACGCTTCTTCAGGAGTGAATTCTGCTTGTCGGGACTTTAAAGCAATCAACTGGTTCCCTTATATAGGAAATTTTTGACCAATCTGTATAATCTGACTGATTTTGACTTTGTAAAGTGCCTCGAGATGACATGTTTCATGAATTGGCGCTATATAAATAAAATTGAATTGAATCCCTCCGCCGCTCTGGTCGTTACAGAAATGTTCCGGCAAATTCTACATTATGAAAAAGAAAAACATACCGAAAATCCTCGCTCTCATGTCATCTTGAAGACATTCTTCTTCCAAATGTTGGCTGCATATGACGTTTCTCTCTGGCCAGAAGCACGATGGAAAATCCTCTCTCTTCAAGTAGGTAATCCAGCAAAACAGTCCATGGTGGATGATGAATCGGAAAGGTGAAAAAACTGTTTTTTCCACTTTTACCCGATGTATTGGAACATCCAACTGCCATGCATGTGAGCATTGTTGCTTTAACAATAGCTCCCGCGAATTTCAATGGTCAAGTCCTCTGGAAATCCGAAAAAAATGTTGAGGATCGCAGCTGTGTAAACTGACTATGCTTGGAAAGTGCGGAGAAATGCCGTCGGCTCTCCGCTTTTCCACGTCACAGGATGTGATGTCAGGCGGCCCTTACTGCCCATATTTGGGCAGTAATGGCCGCCCCCATACACAGTGATCCAGACGACAATTTATGTTTTTATTTTCTCAGTGCTCTCAACTCTCACGCATTGACCGTGTGACACACGCATTTCACTAACTTCACACGCTCACACGCAACACATGGCATTTCACACGCAAACATGGCATTTCTCACACATAAAAATCACAAAGCCCATCTGGGCTGCGGACGACAAAACTCCGCTTTCTGCTGAGCTATTTCGGCTTCATTCACAGCTTGTGGCCATCCGTAATTCCTGCTGCAGTTCGTGTTAACAGAGCAGCAGGGAGAGTGATCAGAGTTATGAATAATTTTAGTCCTAACCAGTGGTGAAATTAAGCCGGTAAGGTCCTGTACCGCGTATGCAGGAGGGGAGGGGGTGGAGCTGCTGCATGGCTGCACGCAGGATCATAAAACAGTTCTGCTATCCAGATGCAGTTTAAAACGCCACTTGGTCTGTTTATAAGTTTCGTTTTTATTAATTCTGCATTTTTTAACTACATGCACCGTATTTCTGTGCCTCAGCGCTTGCTCCCTCCCCCCCCCCCCCCCGCATGCAGCGCACGGGGGTAAAAGCAGCTCACTTCACCGCCTAGAGCGCACTGACGAGATCAATAGAGATTTGTCTGGTCAGCGCGGCGACTAACTGAGAAACCTGTCGCTGTGAAAGGGGATGATAATGGTTATAAACTGTAATCTAGAAGTGCATTGAGCTGAAAAGAGGGACACCATCAGCAGCTGGATCGTGCGTAAAGACGCAGCGGGAACCTCTGTGTGCTTCAGTGTTGCTGCTGAGGGGAAAATGTTGACCATAAAGGCTTGATGAAACTCAGCCTGAATCACCAATCAGGTTATAGATCTACAATGATAAACAAACCCATAGATGAATGTGTAACAGTGTAATAATTCGTTCAATAACTTAAAACTACTTATTTTTATTCAGTATTATTTGAACATATGTGTGTTTTTGTGTTTTAATCCATTAACTGAAGAATAAAGTATTAATATGTCTCTTTATCTCTTTAACAAAAGTAGTACATGTCTACTTCAATGTCTGGTGGGATAAAAATGAGATGGAGTTGAGACTCCACCGGCTCTTCCAGGGTCCGGTTAGCCCCGCCCCCAAACAAGCCCCGCCCCCATAATTAGCATAATCTCACTCTTAACTTTTGATCAAAGTTGAGAGGTCTGTTTTCTTATTGATTAAAGCTAAATAAATTAAATAACCACAAACGTATTAGTTTTAGTTATAGCTAATGATCCCCTGATTTTTGTTGACCGGACTTCTCCTTTAATACAGTCTAATCAGTTGATTTCTCTCCTTTGATAGAAGCTTATTTGTGTTTTTTTTTCATGTACTATCAACCAGTCACAGCTCTTAAAAGACAGCATCACACCTAGCAATGGGGTCAACCACACCTCCTAAGATAGAAATCTGTCGTCTCCTCACTTAGAGTCGCGCTCAGCACGGATCTGAATCGCTCTTAAGGTAAGACTCCTAGGTAGCATGTTTTAGGCTAAGATAGGAACTCTCTGCGAGGACTCTGACAATCTTTGTGAATATGGACACTGGGATCTTGCCTTCCAAAAAAACGTCCTTTGGAACTTTTGTCTCACAGGTACCTGATATCATTCCCATTCAATAAAGCTCCTTCAGGTCAGTAGTGATCTCTTGTGGTTTGATGAATCTAGCAAACAGTGTGTGATGGTGAATGCTAACATCGTATTTAACCTTTGAATTTAACCAACCTTTGACACAAAGTTTTGTAGAAATGACAATATTAAGTAAATCAGCTATGATGAGGTCATTTTCCATCTTTTCAATTGTGAAATCTGATGTAGAAAAAGGAAAATGCATATATATATATATATATATATATATATAAACATTTTGACACCCAAGTAACTGTGCATATTTCAATACCTTAGACATAGAAAGGAATAAATTCCTACAAAATACCATAGTCCTTTTATGGTATGGAGAACGTGTGATCAAGTGCTGGCTGCAAGTTGTAACTTTATTATAGAGGTTAAAGAGCACAATAATTCAAAGTGTGGGATATTTTCTGACCAACTCAAAACCAACTGACCAACTCAAAACCTGGCTTATCTTTAAAAGCATTATTTATATAGCATTAAACTGCTTCTTACCAACAATAAAGTGAAAACCAGTATTTAGTTAATTTCCTACTACTAGGGACTGGAAGCTTAGATAATATATTGTTCCCTGACTGGGAAATTAACCTGGGCCGCAGAGGTGAAAGAGGTGAATCCTGAACACTAGAATGATCAGGGACCTGCTGCTCACCAAGTTAAGAAAATGTTACAAAATGACTTCCATTCTGTGGCTTGACCTGGAACTTCACATCCTGGCTTCTTAAAGGCATACTATGCAACATTTTTCAGTTAATTAATGTGTTCCATACCATTTTGGATGATTAAATGAGTCATTTCAGGTCGAACAAAGGTTTTCTCGGCCGCCCTGGTGGTCTGTAGGGGAAATACCGTACTTGCAATGGGGTACCGCGAGCGAGCTATTTTTAGAAACGTAACGTCACGATGACGTCACATCACGTGGTACGCAGTAGGGCAAACTCCCAAACCCGCCGCTGTTTTGCTGTGGAAGAGACGTGCGTTAGCCTAGATTGTACTCGTTTAAACGACTGCTTTTTCCAAAATCTAAGACCATGGTTCATAAACATTGTTGCTATGGAACGTGCAACAGCGACTCGAGGTACGCTGATCGGCCGCATATGAAGGATGTTTTCTTCATTACTTTCCCGAAATTCAAGAGTGCCAAGGAGAAATGTGTGCGCTTGGTCCATCGGTGCGGTCGGCCTACATATGTAGCAAGCATTTTGTCGGAGGAAAGGGCCCAACCGAAGAACATCCTGACCCAATTCCAGCGACATCAAGTAGTGAACAGGTAAGATTATTTTGGTCGCCGACATGTTAATAATGAAGCCTGCTACCATGATAGCATATAGGCTATCATGGTAGCAGGCGCTAACATGATACCCTGCTACCAGGATAGCCTACTCAAAAACATTTCAAATGAGACAAACATTAAACATATACCGATCCCTGGACGGTGATTACAAACAAAAAAAACGGCCGACGACGGCATGACCGCCGTGCAGGAAAAAAAACCCAAAGCTTACCGTTCGATCGACTCGGCCCGTTTTCCGGTCTTTTTAAGCCCTCGACACTCAAGCCATCGTTTGAGCTGAACGTTGGTGTGTTCTTCGACAGTGCGACCAGTAAACCGTGCGCCTGGGACATCGTTTTGGGAAAGTTTAATGGCTGCAAAGTTGGTCATATCGCTGGTTCTGTTGCTGGTTGCTACGTGCGTTCTCTATCTGTTTGTCCTACCTAAGCGGCAAAAGGGGCGTTGCTCGTGAGGCGGTGACGTCACGTGCGCGGTACCCCATTGCAGGAGCCCTCGGCCCGCACCCACAGGCTCAGAAGTCTGGTGCATCGCGAGAGTCGGTCTTGCTTTACGGCGAGAACTGCTACACGCCCCCAGTGAAAGGCATGCTCGTTGCTAGCGCAGTGGCGATGTTTGTGCAGTTATCATGGCGGAACCAGCGAGAAAACAGCGAAAGCCCATGTCGGAGCAGGCAAGAAAGAGGAAAAGGGCTCTGGACAGAGAGAGGAGTCGTACATGGGTGAACATCGGGCAAGCTTTTTTGCGCGGACCGACTGGCGGAGCGGGGGGGGGACTAGTTTTGCGCGGACAGACTGGTGGAGTGGGGGGGGGGGGGTGGCGTATCCATGTGTTTTTGCCTGTTTTTTCCCTGCCATTCACTATATGCACGCGCGAAAGCAACAACAAAGAACCGCGTGTTAACGTCAAATAAACATGCAAGCACATCGAGTTAGTTTTTTTTTTTTTTTTGGAATGTTGGCGAGGCGGTAGCGTGAGTTTGGCGAGGCAGCCGCCTCGCCAAGATAGCGCTGCGGGAAACCCTGATGTTCATACTTTCCAGTGATGGGCAGTAGCGCCGCTACATGTAGCGAAGCTATTAGTTAAACTACATTTTCCAGTAGCTTGACCGTAGCGTCGCTGCTTTATGAATCAAGTAACTTTCCTGTAGTGACGTTATTTTTTTGATCAAGTAGCGACGTAGCGTCCGCAAACGCTACAAAATCCAGGACATAACTAAGAAATGAAACCAGGTTTGCTATTTTGAAACAACATTCAGAGTGAACAATCCATCTGAGTTGTTGGTTGGACATGTTCATGCGCGAGCTTCTACTTTGCCTCTCCTGTCTGTATCTATCGAAACATGCGCATGCATACGGCAGTGGAACTTATGGCAAGCCGATTAGGCAAATACTCGCCCTTACAATAACGTGCAGTTCCAACCCGTATTTTATGCGAGCGCGCGTTTTTTAGTCACCGCGCGTTTCCAGCCAGAACGCGCGGTGACGTAAAAAACGCGCGCTCGCGTAAAATACGTGCGGTGGCGTTAATAACGTTTGGTGGCCGGGGCCCCTGCCGCGGGGGCGGGGCGCCCCTGGGGCCTCTGGCCCCCAGGGCTCATGGCCGGGACCACTTCAGCGGGGCCGGCTGCCGGCGGAGCCCACGGGCTCGTCCCCGCGGCTCTTGGGGGCGTCGGCATTGCGGTGGCTGGGGGATTTCCTCGGGGTCGTCTCTCCTCTTTCCTCGGGGGGGGTTGTACATTTCCTGTGAAGGCCCCTCTCGGGCGCACTGCTTTGGGGGCCCCTTTGGGAGTCCGGGGTTATGGGTCCCCTGACCCCTGCCTCTGTGCTCGGGGAAGGTGGGTCTTCGGTTCTCCACAATCACTATCAAGCCATTTCCTTCTGGATAATTTTCACCTAAACTAGTGCACTCTCACAATCTCCCACAGGTGCTGGGTCCCAGGTATTAAATGTTCACTTATATACAGAAAGGCTATAATTTATTTACTTTCTTTTACCTTTTTTTAGGTATCACATTACACATGTCAGCTTAAATAATAATACATATGATTTAGCAATGGTATCAAGGTGCTACACGATTGTATCTGTTGCTTTATGTCTGTTGGTTGTGCTGTTCTTTTTGTGTCTCTTTCCAGGTGATGGAGCAGACAGAGGACGTTTTATCATTCTCTTCCTTTTATCTCTTCTTTCTTTCACCTCTTCTTTCTCTTTTTTCTTTTTTTGTTTTTCTCTTCTTGTTTTTCTTTTACTCTCCTACTTTCCCATTGTAGTGTCCATATAATTTGAAATTCTCCCTGCAGGAATCACAATAAAGCTATTTACACGCACAAATCAAGCGGAGCATTATGGCGAAAGCTGTTTGCTCCACTTGTGAAAGTAAAATCTGTCGAGCTCTATTTGGCATTAAGATATCAATTTTTATTGCCACATTGCTAGACAGGACACTGGGAAAAAAAAAAATAAAAAAAAAAAAATAAAAAATAACGTTTGGTGGCGTTTTTTGCATATTATATTATCAGGAGGTTGTCTTTTATGTGCTCAGCCACTAGATTTAAAGGTGTTTTACCCAATAAGAACACTGCACCACCAGACACAACTAGGAGGTCCCCGATCGTTGGGGAAAGGCAGAAAGAAGATGCACCTTCCTTTCTGATCCTGTCTAAATCCTGCTTAGTTCAATAATAAAGTCTGATATTACACAAAACTCACTCTGCTTGTTCTCCCTACTTATGCCCTTGGTGCAGAAGATAAATGAAATCTTTAACAGAAATGTTATTATTAATTCTGAAAATATTATCATGTGAATATAAATACAAAGCATACAGGAAATGCAGCTTTATTAAGTGACCTGGTTTATTTTATTTAGCTTTTAATTTCTTTTCAACATTTAGTTCTACTACTTGGCTTGTGCTTTGGTAGTTTCATGTTTAAAATGACAAAAGAAATATGAAAAAGCTTATGGTGCATCTTCTTTCTGCCTTTCCCCAACGATCAGGGACCTCCTGGTTGTGTGTGGTGCTGCAGTGTTCTTATTGGGTAAAACACCTTTAAATCTAGTGGCTGAGCACATAAAAGACAACCTCCTGATAATATAATATGCAAAAAACGCCACCAAACGTTATTAACGCCACCGCACGTACTAGGCCAATAACCTTTTTGTTTTATTTCTAGCAGTAATTACTTCAGTTTGTATTTTATTATGCTGCTCATAAAGCAATGTCTACACTGTGTTAGGTCATTGGCTGATCTTTAATAAATGTTTTAACCAGTGTATCAGACTCATTTTGAATTGATCTGACATTAGGTTGGTACAACATTAAGTAGCTTCTGATGTAGTTAAGCTACTTTTAACACATTTGTGTAACTTAGCTTGCTATATTTCTATAGGTGGTAGCTTTTGTGTAGTGAAGCTTAATTTATTGTTGAGTAACTGATAGCTTAGCTCACTACACTGGACAAGTAGCTTGCCCAACACTGATACTTTCACTGTGTTAGTCATTGTTTGTACTGCCGTTTTTTCGACTTTTCGTTGCGTTCGCCTGTCTGCTAAACTCAAAACAACCGCGCCTGACTTGACGGAGAAACCAGGAGAACAGCTGAGCATCTTTACGACAGTGCACTTTTACTTTCGCCCTCTGGGGGGAGCCTCGCTGGAAAATCAACCCCGGTTGCATAGTATACCTTTAAGTATGATTATAGGTCTGGGGATGTTAAAGCTGGATTTTTTTTTTTTTTTTTTTACAATTTAATCCTTAGCAAGAGGTATGCCACTACCTGCTTTATATAGACATATGTTGAATAAACATCACTCGTGTCCTCTGAGTATATACTGAATTCTAACTTCCTTCCAAGCCTCACAATCTGAATTTGCAAGAGCTCACACAAACAATCCTGGCACATTCAATCAGATGCATGAAACATCACCCTCTTAATCTAATCAGAAAGTTCTCAAAATTATCCAGGATCTTAACACAATGACTGAAAATCTGTTTTAACAGAACTGATTGGAAATAATTGTCTTCACACCTGTTCCATCAGCATTTCAGATTTTTGGCACCCAGAACACTTCAAATAGTGTGATCTGCTCTATTGTAACGCAATCACAATATATGCACCATCAGCGAACACAGTGGCTTCAGACAGCAGTTTTAATACTTGTGTGGAATTACTGTGACCATTTTTAAAGCTATCTGTGATATTTGCAATTTACAGGCATCTATGGCCAGCAGGTTTGATTAGATCGGTGAATGAATGTTCCAACCATAAACGGCTCTACGGGTGCCAACCTCTGCGGATTATCTTTGATGCTGTAGCAGTTTCTATTTAGCAAATGGCATGAGGAAGTTTACATAGTCTATGAACAGCTCTGATAGGTGGACCCCACTCTTTGCCACAACTTTGAATTGCAAATCTCACAGGTAATACAATATTAAAAATACTGTCCTTTTAGAGCAATGATCACCCATGACTGGGCAGCCTTGAATTGAAATACTATTAAACACGACTTCACATAAGATGTGGTTAGCCTGTTTGTGTGAGAAGCTGGTGACACAATGGTGCACACACAGTAGCCTCTGTTTAGTGCATGGCCTCAAGTTTTTATGCATACCCATTAAATTAATCAGATGACTAAGTGAACACAAAGGAAGTGTTTGCAAATTATTTATTCAGGGAAAAAAAATCAAAAGTCATAAAATAATCCCAACAAAACCATGTAAACATAAGATAGAAGCTTCTGTCTGCAGCTTAGCTAAATATAAAAGTTATGATTGTGGATTGACATTTTAAATTTGGTTGGAGATCTCTGCCTCAGACCGAGGTGCCGGTTAAACCACAAAACAATAAATCAAATGAGAATAAAACCACACCTGTCAACAGTTCTAAGATTTATACACACACCTCTCTCCCTAGAAACCACATTTTACTGTCTCTCATCCTTTCACGGTAATATTCCTCAATCTATCACTTGCCTTCTTTTGCCATGCTTCTCCCAGCTTTTACCTCCTCTCACAACAAACGTCAATCCATCATAGGTCCCTGTTCTTAGCCTCACTCATTGACTTTCTCATTGTCTCTCTCCTCTTTTCAGACCACCTCATGTATAATCAATCACATTTCAGCCCCTTAAATGCACCCTGCATCTCTCTCTAGTCTCCTGTTATTGACTTATCAATCAGGCCAAAGTTTGGTCTCACTGACATCCAAAAGATGGAAAAGCACTTTCTTGACCAGCTAATGAATTTGATGCATGCATGTAGCCAAACCTGTAACTCACTGAAGGTTTTCACACTAAGATAAGTTAGCATTTTTCAGTAAAACCATAACACTAAGTCACTGAAGCTATTGCTAACAGAATATGAAACATTACATAAGCTTAGAAATCTTTAACTAACCTTCATTATGAAATCAGATTGAGTTAAAATAATCTTTTATCCCACAGATAACTTGCAATTGCATGTCAAAGCATGTTTTTTTAAAGTTAGAATTTGCTGCTACTTTAGAATTAAGAAAGCTTAAGAAAGCTAAGCGCATGTCTCAGGCCTTCTGCTTCTAGCTAGCAATTCATTAGGTTTGTTTTTTTAACCTGGTCTCTGTATGAAATTGTAAAATAAAATAAAAAGAGTAAAATCCTCCCACTGTCCAAAAACACGATTGTTAAATTAACTCTTCTCTCCAAATGTCCCTTAGATATGAGTTTGTGTGTACATGGTTGTTTGTCCAGTATGTCTCTATGTTGCTCTGTAATGGACTTACGACCTGTCCAGGGTGTACCCTGACTCTCACCCAATGACAGCTCGAGACAGGGACCAATGAGGGGCTGGTGACCCTGCAAGGTTAAAAAGGTGGACAGAGGGATGAACTGATTCACTTTAAGCTGCACAGTGGAAAAAGTTTCTCTTTTCCACTGGCTTTCTTACACTATCCAAAAACATGCATTTTTTGTTGATTGGTCTCTCTAAATTATCTTAGGAGTGAGTGTATGTGCATGGTTACCTGAATTTCAGGTTTATCTTTGTTAGAGTGAAGATCATAATTATTTATACCCCCTGGCAGTTAAAAGTTGAAATTAATTTAATTACATTTTTTGTTGAAACATTTTGTGTCTTCTCCAAGAGACTTCTTTAGTCTGAGGAATTACAGGTAAAATCCGCTTTATAAGCAGTACCTTTGCATAGTGGGTCGACATGTTTAACGGTGGCAACAAAAACTAGTTGCTCACATGCAAAAGGATACCAATAGCCTAACAACTGATTGTTAGTGCTCTGATGGCTGCTTATTGTTCCAGGAGGACTATAACTAGTTATGCATCAGGGAAACAAAGCAGTCAGTGGTGAAAAGGATGGCCCAGCACAGAAGAGCAACATCATCAGGCTAAGATTCTCTAAACACTTTTAGTGATGGAGATATTCACATCTAGATAAGGAAGAACATTGGTTTGAGAGAGGAGTAAAGGAAGCAATTTTTGTCAAAACAGACTGCCCCATTGTTAAACAGGGGTGGAGGCCTCTGGGTCCAATTGTGCCCCTCTTACAATGCTCTTAGTACTCTGATGACCACTTATTGTTCCCAGAGGGCTGAGTCATACTTGCAAAAACAATTGGTTGTTAGGCTGATGGTCCCCTAATGCATGTGAACAACCAGTTTTGATCATCACCATTATATTTGTCAATCCATTATGCAGTTACTGCTTATAAGGCTGAGTTTACTTGTAACTCCTCAGACTGAAGAAGTCTCTTGGAGAAGACACAAAACATAAAAAAAATAAATAAAAAAACATCAAGCGGGGACCTACTCAGTGTTTTATTTTCTTTTTTTTCTACCTGGATTATTGAGATGCACCAGGATTTACAGACTATTTTTAAATTGTTTTATTATTGTTTGTGAGACACTTATTTCCTTTCCAATCAGAAACTAACTTCTTGGTATAATCTAAATAATAGACAATCTAAATCTGCCAGAATTATGACTTATTTTGGACTGAAATGTTTTTTTTTTTTTTTTTTACTAATAGATGAGATGTACTACTAATTTTATTAATGAGATAAGCATTTGTTGACTAATTAAAAACAATCATTCAGTTTCAATTGAAGTGTCACCATTGTTTGTCATAGAATAATTATGTTATTTTATAATATATTCCTCTCATACCTTTCTATGTATTATACAACTCGGACTCACTGAATAAGAAATTAATTTACATTTTAAATAGAAATTGATAGACTTGAGACTGATAAAATTTCAGCACATGAATGAGGCTGATGAGAATTTCTAATCTGTAAATATATTCAGGTAGCCTTATCAATTGCTACATTTAGTAGTCAACCGTGCAGATCCGGCTGCAGAAACAAATTACAGGGGGGGCATGCCATATGGCACACTTTAAAAAGAAATATATATATATATATATATATATATATGCTTCAGGCTGAACAGTGGCTCTGTGACTACTGTAACGAACAAACAAATGGCAATAGTGTAGTCAGTGTTGCCAAATTAGGCAGGTTTCCAACCAATTAGGCTTTTGAACACATTGAGCTGGAAAAAAAATAGCTTATGGGGAGATAAAAAATTTCGGAAGCTTTTCATAACATTTGTTGGGCTTTTAGAAAGAATTACTAACAAAATATATCAAAATAGTCATTATCTATTTTTTAAATAAGTTGAATCTGTCGATCTGACATCATCAATGAATAATAGTTATAATGAATAATATTGTTATAATAAAACAAGAAATGAATAATGGTTAATCAAGTGTTTGGTCAGTGTAAACGCCCAAGAGGGGTTGAGTTCTACTTATCAACTTAAAAATATTTCATGACTGCGTGTAAGAGAAATGTTTGATTGAGCTATACTGAGAGAAATTACGTTTATATTAAGGTAGATTTACAACTCATGTTGGGAAGCTATTTATAATTTATTTTTTTCCGGTTGATATATCCTGATTGTTAAAGAGATCTTGTGTGTTATTTGGTTGTCTTATTGTACATTTTGTTTGGAGCCCATATGCGCAGTTTTTTTCTTTGCTTCGGCGCAGTTGTGTGCTAATGGAATGTTCTTATGTGTTTAATAGTTCTGTGCTTTTAACATGAGAGAGTTTGAGATTTGGGCTTGTTTTTTTATTTTAAGTTGGGCAGGTTTTATGCTGGTTTGGGTTACTGGAAACTAACAGTGACATAGGGTAACCTGTAGCGCTGTCTTAACTTAAAAGTCCAGCATGAGCTACACGCTAATAAACATGAGCGCTGGTGTAAGGCTGAACACTGACTGAAGTAACAATTCTGACTAGAACAGGTTCTGTAATTACAGCAGCTATGAGAACAAGGAGCTGAACAGCTTGTGCTCGTAGCTGTCCTAGCCAGACCCGGCTGCAGAAACAAATTACAGGGGGGGCATTCCATTTTTTAGGGGGGCACACTTTTTAAAAAAAAACAAAAAAACACATACATATATATATATACATATATATATATATATATACATATATACATATATATATATATACATATATATATATATATATACATATATACATATATATATATATATATATATATATATATATATATATATATATATATATATATATATACACACTTCAGGCTGAACAGTGGCTCTGTGACTACTGTAACGAACAAACAAATAGCAATAGTGTCAGTGTTGCCAAATTAGGCAGGTTTCCAACCAATTAGGCTTTTCAACACATTGAGCTAAAAAAAAACAGCTTATGGGCAGATAAAAAATTTCGGAAGCTTTCCATAACATTTGTTGGGCTTTTAGAAAGAATTACTAACAAAATATCAAAATAGTCATTATTTATTTTTTAAATATGTTGAATCTGTCGATCTGACATCGTCAATGAAAATTAGTTATAATGAATAATATTGATTGTTATAATAAAACAAGAAAAGAATAATGGTTAATCAAGTGTTTGGTCCGTGTAAACGCCCAAGAGGGGTTGAGTTCTACTTATCAACTTAAAAATATTTCATGACTGCGTGTAAGAGAAATGTTTAATTGAGCTATACTGAGAGAAATTACGTTTATATTAAGGTAGATTTACAGCTCATGTTGGGAAGCTATTTCTAACTTATTTTTGTCCAGTTGATATATCCTGATTGTTAAAGAGATCTTGTGTGTTATTTGGTTGTCTGATTGTACATTTTGTTTGGAGCCCATATGCTCAGTTTTTTTCTTTGCTTCAGCTCAGTTGTGTGCTAATGGCATGTTCTTATGTGTTTAATAGTTCTGTGCTTTTAACATGAGAGAGTTTCAGATTTGGCCTTGTTTTTTTATTTTAAGTTAGGCATGTTTTATGCTGGTTTGGGTTACTGGAAACTAACAGTGACATAGGGTAACCTGTAGCGCTGTGTCAACTTAAAAGTCCAGCATAAGCTACACGCTAATAAACATGAGCATAGCTCTCAACTCTCACGCATTGACCGTGTGACACACGCATTTCACTAACTCCACACGCTCACACGCAACACATGACATTTCACACGCAAACATGGAATTTCTCACGCATAAAAATCACAAAGCCCGTCTGGGCTGCGGACGACAAAACTCCGCCTTCTGCTGAGCTGTTTCAGCTTCTTTCACAGCTTGTGGCCATCAGTAATTCCTGCTGCAGTTATTTTTAACAGAGCAGCAGGAAGAGTGATCAGAGTTATGAATAATTTTAGTCTTAGCAGTGGTGAAAGTGAGCCGGTAAGGTCCTGTACCGCGTACACAGGAGGGGAGGGGGCGGGGGGAGCTGCTGCCAGATGACCGGTTCATTCAGAACCAGTCATGGCTGCACGCTGGATCATAAAACAGTTCTGCTAACCAGATGCAGTTTAAAAAGCCACTTAGTCTGTTTATAAGTTTCGTTTTTATTAATTCTGCATTTTTTAACTACATGCACCGTATTTCTGTGCCTCCGCGCATGCTCCTCTCCCCCGTCCTTTCCCTCGGAGCAGGTGCTTTTATCACCGTTCACCATTCAAAACGTGAATCACTACGTTTAATGTCCTCACATCGGTAGCAACGTGTGCCAGTTAAAGTCAATAGGAGAGTTAAAAGCTGTGTTTCATGCTATTTTTTTAACAACATAGATTCAGTGGCGCTTCGGTGGGCGTGCTGCCTCGCGCTTTAATTCAGGTGCGCACTTTTAAGGGTCATTTTAAAGAACTTGTAAGATCAGGGGCTTCATCTTAGACCTGTCAGTACCCCTGTTCCCTTTATAGGAGCCCTTTACAGTATTTAGTTATGCATTTTCCCCGCTGTTTATCCCTCGCACGCAGCGCACGGGGGTAAAATCCGCCCACCTCACCGCCCAGAGCGCACTGACGAGAGCAATAGAGATTTGACTTGTCAGCGCGGCGACTGACTGAGAAACCTGTCGCTGTGAAAGGTGATGAGAATGTTATAAACTGTAACAGTCTAGAAGTGCATTGAGCTGAAAAGAGGGAGACATCAGCAGCTGGATCATGCGTAAAGACGCACCAACCCATAGATGAATGTGTAACAGTGTAATAATTCGGTCAATAACTTAAAACTACTTAATTTTATTCAGTATTATTTGAACAATTGTGTATTTTTTATGTCTTAATCCATTAACTGAACAATAAAGTATTAATATGTCTCTTTCTCTTTTTAACAAAAGTAATACATGTCTACTTCATTGTCTGGGGGATAAAAATGAGATGGAGTTGACTCCACCGGCTCTTCCAGGGTCCGGGTAGCCCCGCCCCCAAACAAGCCCCGCCCCCAAATTAGCATAATCTCACCCTTAACTTTTGATAAAAGTTGAGAGGTCTGAACATGAGCGCTGGTGTCAGGCTGAACACTGACTGAAGTACTAGAACAGGTTCTGTAATTACAGCAGCTATGAGAACAAGGAGCTGAACAGCTTGTGCTCGTAGCTGTCTAGCTAACCCTGCTAGCTGTCTAGCTAACCCTCCTAGCGTTAATGTTTACTCCAGTTTAGACTTCAGTGCTGGCATTTCAAACATAAATTGTCACTTCTTGTAATTGTTTGGTAATCAGACCAAATTTTCATCCCGCTCTACCGACACCAACGGTGACCACAACCGAACTGCGGCGGCCAGCGGCGACTGAAGGCTATGACTCGGTGTCCCGCCCCACTCCAGCTGTGATTGGCTAGCATGTTGCTGTCAGTCGTTGATTTGATTGGTTAAATTGTATGATTGGCACATCAAAGATAGTACTAAAAAGACGATGGCCACTCCGAGGTAAAAAAAAAAGAAAAAAAGACAGCTTCCAGTCCAGGGCGGGCACAGCTGGCTCACAGGGCGGGCACGGCCCCCCCCAATGCCCGCCCATGCCGCCGGGTCTGCAACCGTGAGACATTAAAGTACTTCTTGATTCTGAGATCATACACGTTGCTATATATTAGAAAGTTCATGTATTATTATGACCCGAGGGAAAAAAAATTAAAAAATTCGATGACAAAGTGGATTTTTAAGGCTTTTTAGCGCAAGGCTCATAAAAAATGTTGCGCCGGGTGTCACGTGACCGATGACATCATTAGTTGACAAGCGTTGATCTATTGACATTGCAACAAGTTACTTCCTGGGGCCCGTTCTTCGTACGTCGCTAACTCAGTTAGCTGGATTTGATTGTTGACGATTTGGCATGATCTTGGATTGTTTGGTTCTTCGAAACTCATCCTGGACTTGCTGTCATAGCAACATGTGCGCAAGCTTAAGCCTGCTCACGAGCAGGCTTATTTCATGTAAACAGGATTAGATCGCAGTTTAATAAGCGGAGGAGATAGGGAAGTCTGTCGTAGCCATGTCTTGTCCATTGTTACGACAGCAACCTGTTGCAGAAGGTGCAAGAATAATTTGCAGAGCTTTTCAAATTAATCGCGTATTGCGCAATAGACAGGATCCTTTAGTGCAGCGCGACAATGTAATTGTAGAGAGATTTTTTTTGGTGGCTGTTATAAACAGACAAACACATCATTTAACAGTGGCTTTTAAAGAGGAAAAAGTGGTGTTAGAGCCATAAATAGAAAATATTTAAGTTATTTGTATGATGGTTTGCTTTTTATTTTTTATCATATTCAGTAAGAAGATTTGTTTTGGCCATTTTATTGTGAAGTTTAGTTTTACTTTGAAAGGCTTGCTTCCTGTCGAGCCGTATATTGTATTAGAAAAAACTATGGGCGCATTATCTAGACACGGAGCAATACTGTTTTTGACCGTGTAAGCTGTGTATGACTTGGAAAAGGAAAAACTTATAGATAAAGAAGTTTTAGTTAAATTCCCCAGTTTGCATGCGTCCTTTACTTCCAGTGTCTAAGGAATGACACCGATATTGGATTTGTTGCCATAACAAGTGGCTTTTTAAAATAAAGTATAATAATTAAAGGCTACCATTTTGTAGAATATTCTTGTACTTCACTTTTACTTATCCCCATGTTCTAGTGGGTCCCGTGGAGGCTCTGACATAAAAGAACAAAGTAAATATGAAATTATTAAAATGCAAAATACATACTGTAGGACAGCACTTATGCATTTAATTTGTCTGCTACTTTTTGCCAGCCCTCTCTCCTGGCTTTAGCAGACTTTGAGGTGTAACCTGTCGTTTTAATTAATGACTCAAATTCGGCATAACCTTCCATTAAAAGCTCTTGTTCTGCTTGGGAGAAAAACTGTGGGCGTTCTTTGGCCATGCTGAACAGCCAATATCAGCGTTGCTGATCATTGTTTCTACTATCGACACACTTCCCCTTTTAAACCGACGCATGAACGCACAGTTATCTCAGATAACTAAATTCAGCGATACTAATCATAAACAACAGGTGTGTTCGAAGAACCCAATTAGCCGGATCATGATTAGCCCGATGATATTATCTTGGATGTGTCATTTGATCTTGGATGTTTTAAGCAACGTACGAAGAACGGACCCCAGGTTGCAAACTTTCTTTCTCAAACACAAATAGACGGGTTAAACATGGCTAAAAAGTGTGTGGCTTATGGTTGGTCAAATACCAACAAGGATAGTGTCTCCTTACACACATCTCCGAACCCGAAAAGTCCAGGAGGTGAGAAAATCCTCGCTGAATGGAATCGCCAAGTAGCCGGTAGCCTCTAAACTTTCGTTTCAAACGCAGCGTTGCCTCACGAGTCCTGAGCGGAGTGTTTCTCCCACTCCAGCCGCGCCAATTCCTGAGCGGCAATCAGAGCCCACCGAGCTCTCTGCTGATGTCTCCTTCTCTCCTCCTCACTCATCGCGCAGTGGGAGCGGAGAAATCTGGCTGTCATCACAGTAGCCTGCTGTGAAGCGACGTGTTATCCACACTACCTCTCAGCACGGCCCTGCTACCCCGCAGAACCCTGAGGCGTTTAAAGCCGTGGTGGGGATAGACCCACAGCCCTTTCGGTTCGGAACCCCCATGCCCCCCCTCCCCGGAGAATAGGAGCGCCACGGCGCAACAGATAAATGCGCGTCCGCTCTCAGAGCGCTCACGTCCAGATTATTAAGTAAAATCAGCCTAGCGGTCGCCGAGGGACAATTTTTAGTCCTTAAAACAACATTTAACAGCGCAATCACGATCTTAATGCCACATTTTTGGAAAATATGGTCACTAATGCATGTATTTCCGAGTTGGTCGATCTCAGAATCAAGAAGTACTTTAACCTTCCCAGTAAAATAGCTCAATATTGGGATCTAAAACACTTGTTGATAAAGTTTACTGTATATAATCTGGCAGTGATAAAACATTTATACCATTGTGTTTTATGCATCCATTTGTATACATACTGTTGTTCTAGGGTATGTTACGCCCCAACTCGTCTAGGGGAGGGGAAGTAGCATTTAGATATCACAACCAGGAAGGTTTTTTTTTTTTTTTAAAAAAAAGGTAATTTATTGTCCTGTTTGGGGTATGAACAAAAGAGGTTGAAACAATAAATACACCCCCAAGGGACACAACACAAATAACAAAAGAAAAACCCACAATAACTTAAGGCCACAAAACCTAGTCCTGATGCTGCAAACAGCATCAAGACTTAAACAAAATGAAAAGGGGCAAAAGCAAAATAAACAAAGCCTACACAAAGCCTTCAAGAGACAGCTACGAATAAGACCTTGTAGCACAACCGTCAGCAGGTTCACAAAGTATCACATATAAACAATATTGTTCTGACGGTCAACAGGCTAAACCACCCAGCAAAGAGGCAAGCTGGGAGAGCTGGGTTTAAATAAAAAGGTCTCTCCACAGATTGGTGGGGCAATCAGGTCACGTCCAATCCAGATGAGGATGTTTGCAATAGGGAGTGGCTGAAGGCAGACCAGGAAGCGACACATGAAGGCTGGAGGTCTGGAGGTTCCCACAGTGGCACCAGCTGGCAGGAAGATGCACCTACACCTGCAAACTTGCACAAAGAAAGACAAACAAAACAGACAAAGGCCACTGGCCGTAACAGGGTAAAAAAATCAATCTGCCACATACTTCTGAATAACTTTCTAAATACAGTCAACATTTAGAAGGCATGTAGATGCAACAAGAACTGGTTGAATTTAGAATAAAAAAATATGGCAAGTTGCAATTAAAGTTAAGTTAATATACTCTACGAAGCACCCTGGACTCTCTAAAGGTGAAATATTTTGCCCAAATTCACCTGCCAACACCAACACAAATACTTAATTGTTGAAATATTGGACTATATTTGAGAAGTACTTAAATGTTAAAGGTCTTATTTGCTATGCAACCAGCTCAAACAAATCTCATTAAACTATGTACTTAGCTGTTTGGAAGATTCCAATTTTTTTTGTCTTGGTCTACATAATTTACCAGGGCAGAGCAAACACGATAGAGGATGCACTTGTTACATGAGACCAAAATGTATTTATTTATTTGGGCCTAGATGAATAAATAGTGTAGTGGTGGAAAAATATCACCTTGCAGTGGGGATGCTTTACTTCAGCAAGGATATACAAGGTCACCAATGATGGGAAGATGGATGAAGCTATATAAGAGAAAAGTCATGGCTGCAAAAGAGTTGAACCTAACATACATCCTGATCTACAACCAAATATTTTATATCAAAGCATATTCATGTTTTTGAACACAAAATACATTTTTTTCCTCCCTGAAACATTCATAACATGCACTCTCTTCTTTGAAATGGTCGTGGATATTGAAACACTACACCACATAAAAGTGTTGCCATGTCATAATTTCCTTTGCACAGATAGTGAAAGTCAGGTGCATAAGGCCACACAAACTCCAGGATGGCAGTGCTAATTCCATCCAGAAGACAGTGAAGTAACATTTATCAGTCAGAGGTCTTGCTAATTAGCTGACACTCCTCTGTAATTACTGTCTGATGCTTGAAAAGAATAGCTGCTTCTCACAGCAAGACATTCGCCCTGACTGTGTGCCTTCGCCTCTGCACGGCACACCTCATTTATGATAGTATACAGCTCTGCTTGTCTCTGTCAATCTCTAGCTTGTTCAATGAAGCTCAAAACATGAGTTTCACTGTCAAACTTCATCAATATTGACCAAACCCATTGCTTCCTATTGAGACTGTTTTTTTTTTACAAAGGGGGTGCTTGTAATCCCCACAGCATGTTCAAGTCTTTCTAAGATATTATCGCGATCAACTGTATCAAATGCTGCACTGAGAACTAATAGGATACGTACAGACCATTATCTGAGGCCATAAGAATAAAACTAGAACTGCAAGCAGTTATCGGGTTCCAAGCTCAGTGATGCAAGTCCGCCCCTGGCGACGCCTCTCCCAGCACGCCAGGTCACACGGCCCACCAACCCAGCACGCCTGCAGAACTGAACATGAGTGCATTTCTGTTAGAGTGAGAATACATTTTACTGGCGTAAGCACTCAAGCTCCTAAAGCTTAATGCTTACCAGTGTTTCCCCTTACCAGGGCTGCATTAGTAGTAACCTTTATTTAACCAGATAAAAACCTATTCAGATCAAGACCTCTTTCAGAAGGGTGACCTGGCCAAGAAAGGCAGAAGCACATGTCATAACAATCAAGACAGAAGAACAACAACAACAAACAGGCAGCAAAAATCCAACGCAAAGACATTACAGACAATATAAAAGTACTAAAGTGCAAGTAAATAAGCAATATAAATAGGCAGTATAAAGTGCAGCAGTTATAGATACAGTAACAAATTAAAAACATAGGCACTGTTCAAAAGATTTACCTTGATGGTTTCTTAAAGTAGAGCAGAATGCTCCCAGTGGAACAAGTTCTGATATAGCATAGGCTATGTAGGCTGAGTGATTTTCCTTCCACTTAACTCCCAGATTAAAGACTTATATGAGTTGCCAGCTTCTGTCTTTATCACGTATCATTATACAGTCTAGTCTTAAAAGTTGACAGGGTGTCTGCCTGACAGACTACTACAATAAATTTAGTTGAGGAATTGTGCAATTTGCATGGTTATCTAACCAGACAGTCCCTGAGAGATTGAAGTGTGCAAATAAACACATTTTCAAGCGAGAGACAGACAAGTAACCTTGTAACCAGAAGTGTTTTTAACACATAACAGTATGTGAACTGGGCTGGTGGTTTATTTTCAGCAGGGGGCTTTAGCTGTTACAGCTTTGGATTAAAAAAAAAGCTCTTTTTTTTTTACAGTGTCCTGTCTGGCAATGTGGCAATAAGAACTGTTGTCTTAATGCCAAAAAGAGCCCAACAGATTTTACTTTCACAAGTGGAGCAGTACGGGTTCTGCCATAGTGCTCCGCTTGATTTATGCATGTAAATAGTTTTATTATAATTCATGCAGGGAGTATTTGAAATTATATGGACACTAAAATGAGAAAGTAGAAGAGGAAAGGAAAAACAACAAAAAAAGGAGAAAAAGTGAAAAGTGAAAGAAAGAGAAGATAGAAGGGAGAGAATGATAAAAGCACCTGTAGTTGTTTGTGAGAGTGCACTTGTGCATGTAAAGTTTATCCAAAAGAGAAATGGTCAATAGTGGTTGTGAAGAGCCAAAGATCCGCCACCCCAGAGCAACGAGGCAGGTGCCGGGGGACCCAAAACCCCAGATGCGCAAAGGGAACCCCAAAATAAAGGCGCCCAAGAGGGATTAACACAGGAAATCTCCCCCCCCCCACCAAGGGAAGAGGAGAGACGGCCCCGAGGAAATCCCCCAGCCGCTGCAATGCCGAAGCCCCCAGGAGCCGCGGGGGCGAGACCGTGGACTCTGCCGGCAGCCAGCTACGCTGAAGTGGAACCGGCCATGGGTCCCAGGGGTGCCCCGCCCCCGGCAGGAGCCCCGACCGAGCCCCGGGGGGCCAGGCCCCCCGAAGCAGCCACCAGGAATAAGCCGGTACCCGCCTGTGCATCCACCCCCAAACACCTAGCACCACCAATGCACCAGCGGGCCAAGGCGCCAGCCAGCGGAGGGGGGCAGGACGGGGGGGATGGGCTCCACACTTAGCGGAAACTCGAGATGTTCTTGGGAGAGGGAGCAGTTCAGACCCGAACCTGACAAGTAAACAGAAAAAAAACAGAAAAAAAAACCACATACAGTCTCATTCACACCTTCCCACCCTAGTGCCCCCACTCGCAACGCAGAGACCCTTAAAAAAAAATAAAATAAATAAAACAGCGTACACACATTCCCATATAGGTCCGGGTACCGGCGCCCCAAAGGGGTAACAGGCCCCCCACCCAGTAGGTGAACCCTGAAATCTAAATGGGGGGGCGGTACACCACCACATTCATCCAACCTACCTGGTTCCTGCTTCGGTCCCGACCCCGCATCCCGTACCCGGACCAGACAACCCCCGGCACAACCCCCCCGGGGATGGGGTCAACATGACCCGTACGGGCCACCCAACCAGAACCTCCCTCCCCCCCTAAATAACTGACAGGCCCACTCCCTCCCCCTCCATAATCTGGGTGGTTCCAAGTCACCACCCAGATTCCTCAATGTCTAAATGCGAGAGGGGCTGGAGGGAGCCATCTGAGGTGAGGCCCACACAATAAGCCCCCCCCGGATGTCTTTACCCCCCACCCCCCCAGACAATGCCCTACATATGTGTGTTGTGAAAATGTTATGAATGAAAGTGTCTAAAATGCATAATAAAACTGGGGTGAGGGACGTCATCAGAAAGTGAGACCCTCCAGTAACGCTCCCCTCCCCAAGGTCCTACATGTGTGGCAGCGTGATGGAGCAGGCAGAGGGAGGAGTCCGGGATGGGGAGGAAAGGACTGAGGAGCCTACTGCTCTCCCAGGGAGCCAGCTCCCCTGCTGACTCCAATAGGCTCCCCCGTTCCCCGAGAACCCACCCGGAGAGGGGGGCTCCGCCAGTCGTACCACCATAGCCCGGGGGCCAGGGACAGGCGGCAGGGCCCGTGTGCCATCCATTCACCAGGACCAACACCTCCACCCCCCCCCCCCCCCCCCCGCCCGCCCGAACCATGCAGAACCCCTCTCCCCGATGAAACCCGCACCGGGAGCGGGCATTGACCAGGACTGAGATAGGGGGCCGGACACGAAGCCTTTGAAACATCTACACCCCCCCCCCCCCCACCTGAAAATGTAATCCCTCCCCAACACTAACATTCAAACAACTCACTACACATACGACAATAGACATCCAGGCTGGGTTCATCCCCACTCCCCCCTCCCTCCCCTCCCCCCACTACCAGAGTGCAAGCCCATAAAGGGGAGAGCATCTGCCATGAGATGTTAATGTCCATGCCCCCCTACCAGCTCAACAGGTCCAGAGGCCCCCCGGCACACCAGAGGCCCCGGTAGGGCCAGACACCCGGGCGTACACCGGCCCATATCCCAAGCGGCATACTTCACAGAACCCAAACACCCGAGGCCCCGGCAGGGCACCCGCCCAAAGCCGACACACCCCAGGGACCCCAGACCCCTGGACCCACCCTGGACCCACCCAGCGGCAGCACAGCTACCAGGCCAGTAACCCACGTCCGTCGCTGCGGAACCCCCCAAGAGCACCGCAAGCGGCTGCTGTTGGCTGCCCCGAGGCCTCCCAAGCCCCGCCCAGATGGGGGCAACCGACCCCGGGGTCAGACCCACCAGGCGCCCCACTCCGAGCACCCCCCAAAGCCCCAAGATTCAGGGACCCCCCGAACCAGCCCCCGCGCCCCGCAGGACGCATCCCACAGCCCTCCATTCCACTAAGTGATGGAGCCGATCAAAGGAGCCCAGAGAGATTGATCTGATGCGGATGCAGATGCAGATGCTGTCTCAAGATTAATATGATCCAACAAAAGATCTCTATACTGATTGATACTGAGATTTTTCTTACTTTTTTCCAATTCATGAGCATAGTTTTCTTTGCGATACATAAGGCAGTGAAAACTATTTTTTTTCCAGAGAGCTTTCCTCAAAATTACCCAGCAAGCAAACTGATGGGGAAGGTGAAATTTTACAACTCAGGCACTTTGATAAGTCCTTACATATCTTAACCCAGAACCTCTGAAAAGGTGTGCATAACCATAACACGTGAATATAATTATCAGGATGATTGCCTGTGCACTGTGGACAGATATTAGATTGTGCAAAACCCATCTTGAATAATCTTTGACCTGTATAGTGTACTCTGTGAAGGATTTTGTATTGTATTAGTTGTAAATTGGGGTTTCTAGTCATTTTGAAAGTTCATAGACATATCTGAGCCCAGATGTTTTGTTAAAAGCTGACTGATAAATCCTCCTCCCATTTCATAATAGGAAGAGATATTGAATTACCTAGTTTTGTCAGTGTCCTGTATAATTTAGACAGTAGTTTGGGGTGGGGGGGGGGTTAAATCTAGGAACTCTAATATATTAGTTGGGATTTGTAAACCACCTTTAATATGCTTAAATTTGTTTCTAATTATAGATTTAATTTGTTCATATTCTAAGAATTTATTTTTATGAGTGCCATATTGCATATTTAATGTAGCAAATGTGATAAACTCAGTTCCGTCAATTAAATGTTCCAGGTATTCAATACCTTTATTCTTCCAGTACAGAAAGTTTATCATATTATTATTTTGTAGGATGTCAGGATTATTCCAGATGGGTGTACGACAGCATGGGATAAGTGATAACTTCGTCATTTTAAGAAACTCCCACCATGCTGTCAGAGAAGAGCTGATTAATATTTTTAAAGCATGTATGCCGTTTTATATTTGAGCTAATAAACAGCAAATCTGAAATCATGATATTATTAAATATTTTCTGTTCTGTGTTTATCCAGGGCTCATCTAAGGGATTATGTTTTATCAATTTAGAGATGTATTGTAGCCTATCTGCTAAGTAGTAGTTATGGAAGTTAGGCAGATCTAGTCCCCCTCTATCTTTAGTTTTCTGTAGTGTCTTTAAGCTGATACGAGGGGGTTTATCTTTCCAAAGAAATTTAGAGATGAAAGAGTCCATAGATTTAAACCAGTCGGATGGTGGTTTATTGGGGATCATTGAAAATAAGTAATTAATTCTAGGTAAGACCATCATTTTAATTGAAGCTACCCTAAATTTTAGTAAATCTGCTAATTTAGATGACACAGTAATACCCAACTATTTAATACTCCCTGACTGTAGTTGTAAATCTAGGGGGTTCTGTAAAGAGCAATTAATTGGCAGTACTGTAGATTTAGACCAATTTATAGAGTAATCTGAGACTTTTGAGAAAGATTCTAGTAATCTAATTACTTGAGAGAGAGAAGTGTTTGAGTGCTGGAGATAGAGTAATAGATCATCTGCATAAATACTAATTTTATGCTATATTTTCATGCATTTTATACCTTTAACAACATTAGTTTGTCTAATTGTTGCTCCTAGAGGTTCAATAAAAATGGCAAAAATTAAGTAATCTACGTGTGTTTGTGGGTGACTGCCTTCCTCTAATGAAACCAGTTTGATCAGGGTGGATTATGAGAGGAATAACCTTATCTAATCGTTTTGCAAAAGCTTTACAGATTATTTTTATATCCACGTTAATTAAGGATATGGGACGATAGCTGGTGGGAAACATAGGCTCTTTGCCTGGCTTAAGCAGGAGACTAATGGTAGCAGAATTCATATTAGCTGGAAATCTGCCTTTTTCCTGGGTTTCCTGCAACATTCTGTGGAACGTTGGTGCCAGAATATTCCAGAACTCTTTATAAAACTCAGTAGGGAATCCATCTGGACCTGGAGCCTTTTTATTGGGCATCCTTTTTAGAGCTTCCTGAACTTCAACTGTTGATGCGGTGAATTCAGGGTCATTCTTTGACTATCTGATAATTTAGGAAGTGTTATTTTATCCAGAAATTGCTTGATGTCATTATCTGATGGATTTATCTGTGATGTGTATAAAGATTTGTAAAAATCTCGGAAGGTGTTGTTTATACATTCCGGATCACGTAATGTATTACCAGTTGAGTCTGTGACTGCAAATATAGTCGTTTTTTCTTTCTTTGTTTATTTTTAGCTGATTAGCTAAGAAGCTTCCTGACTTATTGCCATGTTCAAAATTTTCTATTCGAAGTCTTTGTATTAAAAATTTATTTTGCTTTTCAATATATTCGTTTAATTCTAATTTTACTTTACGGATTTTACCCAACTTTTCCTCTTCTTGGGAGGTTTATAGTAACTTAATTTCTTCCTCTAATTCCTTAATCTTTTTGTTTTCTATCTTTTTTTATGAGATGAGAATGAAATTATTTTACCTCTCATCACTGCTTTGCCTGCTTCCCATAGTATAGATGCTGATGTGCCCGGTAGATCATTGCACTCCAAGTATGAAGCCCATTCCTCTTTGAAATTTTTTATAAATTCTTCATCTTTAAGCAGTGATGTATTAAGTCTCCAGCTTTTGTTTTGTGGGGTTATTTATTTATTTATTAGGGTTAAAGTAACAGGAGCATGATCACTGACAGCAATAGGATGAATTACAGCCTCTGAAACGTCAGACAGCAGCAAGCTGCTGATTAGGAAATAGTCCAAACAAGAGTAGGAATGATGGACATTTGAAAAAAAAAGTATATTCCTTACTGTTAGGATGAAGAGATCGCCATGCATCGCAAAGACCAAAATCACTCATGTATTGTTTGACTACATTTAATGATTGCCAACTGCGCTGAGTCCCTGTTGTATTCAACCTGTCTATTTCTTCATTTAGACCAAAGTTGAGGTCACCACCAATAATTATAGAACAATCCCCGTGTTTTGAAAGTGCATGGAAAAGTTTGTGGAAGAATGAGGGGTCATCAACATTTGGATCATATATATAATGAAGATTAGGCGGAAGTTCAATTGAAGAAACTCTATTGCCTACCTCCATCCAATCAGAGGCTCATCCGCCTCCGACGCAAGCCAATCAGCTTTGAACCGCTCCTCCACGTAGCCCAATCAGCATCCTGGGTTCATATTAAAAGAACTTCAAATCCACGTCTCAGCCTTCTACCCGGCAAAGCGCAAGCAGTGGTTGCGCAATGTCTGAATTGGACTCAGATTACCCTAATTCAACCCACCTCCATCCCCTTCTCCACCATCGTAGCCAAGCTCCATCTGGCTTTCCTATGGTGCTCCTTCAACCTCGTCCCTATCAGAGTGTAATTCCTCCCGGACTCTTACGGAATTCCCTGTCACATCTCAATCGGTCCGGCAGAAGACCGCCATGTTGAGCATGGTTCTGCCAGAGGTTTCTTCCTAAAGGGGAGGTTTTCCTCTCCACTGTCACTTCATTCTTGCTCATCATGGACAGGTTAATGCAAACCTGTGTTATCCAAGCTGGACATCAATCTTTCTGGGTCCCTGAGTGGAGCATTGGTATCAGCTCACGCAGTCTACTGGATCCCACCAATACAGCTCAAGCAGATCATCTCGCCAACCAGCTTATATGGACTGAACCAACTTTGTCTATCTCCACTCCACCACCAGTTTCAAGCCTGGGGGGAAACATCCCTGTTCTCATACACCTACTTATGCATATTAAAGTATAATTCAGTGTTAATGTTTCCTGCCGAGGTCTGAGCGCCAACGTCTTAAAATTATTGTATCAATAAAATTGTTCTAATTGTCTTTTCTTTCTGTGTGAGTTTTTCAGATTGAACTGACAATACATAACTTTTGGTTATGAATAGATATTTTAATTATTATGAATCTACCTTCAGGATCTTTAATTTTGTCTAATATTGTAAAACTAACGTTTTTATGGATTAAAATTGATACTCCTCTCTGTCTAGAGTTTTTTACCTGATTCGCCGGGATTTTCAGCTTCTGCTGGAGGAACTCACGGATTGTCACCTCGGGATCCTCCTCCTGCTGCTCTGGGATGCCTGCAAAGACGAGGTTATCTCTCATACTTTGCGACTGAATGTCCAGAATGGATTCCTTCATCTTCCTATTTTCGCCAGACAGCTGGATCAACCCCTCGGTGAGCTTCGTGACGTACCCCCTCGGCGCTTCGTTCTCAGCGGTAACGGAGGCTAGCTGCGCTTGACTGAATTCCAGCGACTCTCTTAGGGCTTGAAACTCCTTATGCAGGACTTCTACCAAGGTGAGACGGGCGTCCAGGCTGTATAGCTTTTTGTCGACGGATTCCAGGATGTCGCTGTAGCTCCTGTCTGGAGACAAAGTAGAAGCAGCGCTGGTTGAGCTCAAACGGGAGCGTTTGGTTGATGGTGTGTTTGTGGTTGTATAATTTTTCGGCTTCCCCATTACGATGTTGTTGAAACACTCGTCCAGGTAGCTCTCCGGGCTCGTCAAGGTCTCCTTGTCCAGTTTGTTTCCTCGTAAAATATGAGACAATTGTTAATGTGTAAACCTTACTTTGTTTAATGTTCAATTATTGGCTTGTACTTACCTAAGTGGATTTGATTTGAACTACATGCATGCTGCCGTTTTACTTACGCACAGCTCTCGCGAGATCTCAGCTGAACCAACTTTGTCTATCTCCACTCCACCACCAGTTTCAAGCCTGGGGGGAAACATCCCTGTTCTCATACACCTACTTATGCATATTAAAGTATAATTCAGTGTTAATGTTTCCTGCCGAGGTCTGAGCGCCAACGTCTTAAAATTATTGTATCAATAAAATTGTTCTAATTGTCTTTTCTTTCTGTGTGAGTTTTTCAGATTGAACTGACAATACATAACTTTTGGTTATGAATAGATATTTTAATTATTATGAATCTACCTTCAGGATCTTTAATTTTGTCTAATATTGTAAAACTAACGTTTTTATGGATTAAAATTGCTACTCCTCTCTGTCTAGAGTTATAGCAGGCCGCAAACACATTAGGGAACTCAGGTGAGTTAAGATCCATTACAGTTGTGGCTGATTTATGGGTTTCTTGCAATAAGACAACATCTGCCTTTAATCTTGTAAGCTGATTAAAAATCTTCAACTTTTTCTTTCTGGTGCCAGCTCAATGCACATTCCATGTCACAAACCTTACATTCACTATTGGTGTGCGTGAGAAGCTGAAAAGCGCATGCCCCTGAATAAATAATTATACATAGATCCAGGTAGCATCATATAAAGTGCTTGTGATTGTCTGATCCACAGGAAAGAAGCAGACGAATAAGATAAAGGAAGACAGAGAATTAAGAAAGTGCAATGAGTGAGAAAAGGTGAACGAAGAAGAACCACAGCCTATGCCTCGTGTACCCAACCATGACTAACAACTATACCATGCCAACGTGCTCTTGAGCTGTGCATATATTTCATTTATCACCGTGTTTTGTTCTATACACTTTTATCAAGTGTCACATGCTTAAATCCACCTGTTGTGCATCTAATAAAGCCACGAAGTGATCTTCTGATCCCTAAACTGACCATTAATATAAAGTGTTTCAACAGCTACTGTAGCTTTGACGCCCTCAGCCGGGTATTTTTTCCTATTTGGGAATAACACTCGCCTACGATCTAGGATTTCCTTTGGAAACTGGTCATTAAGGCTGAAATCCGTTCCTCTCAGTCTCTGCCCCGACTTCTGACCTGTTGTTTTTGTTTATAATGTTCAAATTTAGCTAGGACGGGTTTTATCGGGCTTCTTACCTCTGAGCCGGTGAACGCGATGAAAGGTGATGTTTTTTACCTGATTCGCCGGGATTTTCAGCTTCTGCTGGAGGAACTCACGGATTGTCACCTCGGGATCCTCCTCCTGCTGCTCTGGGATGCCTGCAAAGACGAGGTTATCTCTCATACTTCGCGACTGAATGTCCAGAATGGATTCCTTCATCTTCCTATTTTCGCCAGACAGCTGGATCATCCCCTCGGTGAGCTTCGTGACGTCCCCCCTCGGCGCTTCGTTCTCAGCGGTAACGGAGGCTAGCTGCGCTTGACTGAATTCCAGCGACTCTCTTAGGGCTTGAAACTCCTTATGCAGGACTTCTACCAAGGTGAGACGGGCGTCCAGGCTGTATAGCTTTTTGTCGACGGATTCCAGGATGTCGCTGTAGCTCCTGTCTGGAGACAAAGTAGAAGCAGCGCTGGTTGAGCTCAAACGGGAGCGTTTGGTTGATGGTGTGTTTGTGGTTGTATAATTTTTCGGCTTCCCCATTACGATGTTGTTGAAACACTCGTCCAGGTAGCTCTCCGGGCTCGTCAAGGTCTCCTTGTCCAGTTTGTTTCCTCGTAAAATATGAGACAATTGTTAATGTGTAAACCTTACTTTGTTTAATGTTCAATTATTGGCTTGTACTTACCTAAGTGGATTTGATTTGAACTACATGCATGCTGCCGTTTTACTTACGCACAGCTCTCGCGAGATCTCAGCTGCTCATTCCGCTCTCCAAAAGTCTGATAGTTTTTCATTTAATATTCCTGAATCGTTTCTCTTATGGAAGTGGCAATACGGCGCATTTCCTGGATGAGTTTGGTTTTTGTTTAGTTTTGGATTTTCTTTATGTAGCCTGTCACTCCTCTGTCACCAGCCATTAACTGATCAGTTCAGTTCACCTCTCAGCCACTAACCAATCAGTTCAGTTCACCTCTCAGCCACCAGTCACTCCGGTCACCGGTTCATTCACCTACTTATACACACCTCAGCCTACTCAACTCTGCCAGATCATTGCCAACCTCTGGTGAATCAATATCCAGTGTACTTCTGTCTGCCTGCCTGCCTGTGTATTGATCAGTATCTGTTTCTTGTTCTCTGAGTCTTGCCTAGCTCATGTCGGATATGATCGCCTGCTGGTTACCGGACCTGTTTCTACGCGCTGACTTTGCTCCCAGATTCTTTTCCGGACAATCCCTGGACTTCTAATTAACTGGCTTGACTGTTTCTGGACTACGGACTCTGATTATCCTTTTCCTCACTCTGCCTGCTTCTGTTATTCTGGTTTCAGCCCATAGCCTTACCTGTTCAATAAACATCACCTACTGCATCTGGCTGAATTCTGGGTCCTCTATTTCTGTTTTGTGACAGAGTGGTATCGGTGACAATAAGTCTGGGCATTTTTTGGTTTGTGAAGCATAAACTGTGGACGTATAGTTCCTGTGGACATGCCACGATCCCTTGTGCTTTTGAGCTTTTTTTTACCAGGTGGGAGGTGTTCACAGTCCAGAAGAGGATAGAGAAGATTTGAATACCCAGGAACCTTATACTGTCCACATGCTCAACCACCTCCCCCTGTATACAGAGAAGAGCATGTTCAGTCTTCCTGGACCTCCTGTAGTCCACTATGACCTTCTTGGTCTTGCTGGTATTCGGGATGAGGTTGTTCCCATAGCACCACTGCGTCAGATTGTGGACGTACTCTCTTTAGTGGGTCTCATCATTGTTGATATAAGACCCACCACAATGGTGTCATCCACAAACTTCACAGCAGTGTTTGTGTTGTGGATAGCAGAGCAGTCATATGTAAAGAGGGTCACAGAGGGCGAAGAGAGCAGGACTGAGGACACAACCCTGTGACATGACAGTGTGGAGGATCAGGGCAGATGCGTGTTTCCAAATCCTCACCACCTGGGGCCTATTGGTGAGGAAGTCAGATTGTGGACGTACTCTCTTTAGTGAGTACGTCGACTTCCGGCTGCGCTCTAGGGCAGTGGCTAGGCGTACAGCTCCAACCACTGGTGGACATTTTTCATCTACCCAGCCGATTGGTACACGACCGCCAGTGCCTGCTGGAGTTACGGCCATGTAGTGTTTTTGGACTCGTAACCACTACTACGCTCGATTGTTTACGCGGCTCCGGAGTCCTCCGGGAACGAGTCCCAGAGGCCTATGGCGCCGCGGACTCGCCGAGCAGCTCATGCCGAAGGAGGGCCAAGCGGAAGCGGTGTAGCCGGCTGAAGAAACGCGGCTGTCGCGGGGGTTTAGCAGCTAGGCTAAAGGCTAACCCCTTCAGATCGCCGCTCCCATCTATCCTGCTGTCCAACGTCCGTTCACTAGACAACAAAAAGGACCATCTACAACTCGAACTCTCTGCAAAGAGGGAGTTAAGAGAATGCTGCGCTCTGATCCTGACGGAGACATGGCTTAACTCATCAATCCACGCCGTTAGCCTGGAGGGGCTCGCTACTTTCCGCGCCGACAGAAACAAAGAACTCAGCGGTAAGACCCGAGGAGGCGGACTCTGCGTTTATACCAATATCACCTGGTGTAAAAATGCTAGAATAGTCTCAAGCTATTGCTCTCTGGGCAAATAAAACGGTCTGTAGCTAACAGTTAGGATCTCGATGTCCGGAGAGTTTACTGTTATCATCACAGCGGTTTATGTTCCTCCGAGTGCTAATACAAAAGAGGCTATGAGTGTTCTCTATCTGACTATCTCTGAGCTGCAATCTGCACACACAGAGGGTGTTTTCATCATTGCTGGGGATTTTAACCAGGCAAATATGAAAACTGTTCTCCCTCAGTTCTACCAACACGTGGATTTTGCAACTCGGGGAGAGAACACTCTAGACCTAGTTTACACAAATATTAAAGGCGCATTGAAGGCAGCCCCCCGCCCCCACCTCGGCTCTTCAGATCACCATTCTGTGATGCTATTCCCTGCATACAGGCCCCTGCTGATCAGAGCTAAACCTACAGTGAGGCAGGTGAGGGTGTGGACTGAGGGAGCAATGGAGGCGCTCTAGGACTGTTTTGAGTGCTCTGACTGGAACATGTTCAAAGCTGCAGCAACATATGAGTATGCCATGACTGTGTCAGCCTACATCAACAAATGCATTGAGGACATAGGCACCACTAAGACCATCATCACCCGAGCCAACCAACGACCCTGGATTACTGAGGAGGTCCGTCAAGCGTTAAAAGCACGGAACTCAGCCTTCAAGTCTGGTGACAAGGAGGCACTGAGGACAGCGAGAGCCAACTTGAACCATGCCATTAGGCTAGCGAAGCGGAACCACAGTCAGAAAATCCAGGAGCTTTTCCATGATGCCAGCAACACCAGGAGCATGTGGAAAGGCATACGGGCAATAACAGAATACAACACGCCCTCCCCCCCGGTGGGTGAAGTTGATGCTGACTTCCTCAATGGACTAAATAACTTCTTTGGGAGGTTTGAGGCACTAAACAGCACTCCAGCAGTGAAAGCTGTTTCCCATCAGGAAGAGGAGGTCCTCTGCCTTGACACCGCCGACGTGTGGAGGACTTTGAGGAGAGTCAACCCGCGAAAGGCCCCAGGTCCCAACAACATACCTGGGCTGGTGCTCAAGGAGTGTGCAGGTCAGCTGGCTGGTGTCCTCACAGACATTTTTAACACCTCGCTGAACCAAGCCACAGTGCCTGCATGCTTTAATTCGGCCTCCATCATTCCGGTGCCGAAGAAACCTCAAGTCACCTGTTTCAACGACTACCGGCCTGTTGCACTCATGATGAAGTGCTTTGAAAGGCTGGTGAAACAACACATCATCTCCAGTCTTCCCCCAACACTTGACCCGTTCCAGTTTGCCTACCGGCGGAACTGCTCCACCGAGGACGCCATCTCCTCTGCTCTTCACCTGAGCCTGGCACACCTGGAGGTGAAGAACACCCACGTGCGGATGCTGTTCCTGGACTTCAGTTCAGCGTTTAACACTGTTATGCCATAATAACACCATGATACATAATTGATCTCAGATTGAATTCTGAACAGTGGAAGAGTTTAACAAAGGAATTCCACTCTGGCTGCAACATGAGACCCTCACAGCTAGGACGGCCCTTCTTCCCAGCAGGGGTTCTCTCTCTTGCTATAAAACCTTCCTCCCACAGACACAAACTCTCTCTTCTCTCCTGCGACTTCTCACACTCCTCCATCAACAGACGACCAGCACTCAAGGAGCCTCAGCAGCCATGTGACTGGAAGCCTGAAGGAGCCATGCATGGGGCCTGGAGAGGCCACGAGCTGAGTGAAAATGAGCCTTTCTGAAACTCAGTTCCTCCCTGGCATAGGGAGAAACTGCCAGCCGATTCAAAGATAAGTGTCTCACTTCTGCTTAAAAACAGATGCCGACGTGAAGGAATCCGTCTATGCCAGCTTTGTTTTGCTTTCTCAGCCTGTACCGGGAAGCGACCCCAGACGGAGCTGGTTCCATGCAACGCGGAGCTGAAAAGAGAAAGAAATCTGCTTAAGTCGAACTGCAACGGAGTCAGAGACGCTGTGGTTAGCCCACATGCTGCTGCAAAACTAAGCGCTAGCCTGCCAAGAGGCAAACCAACGACTTCCCTGCTTCCAACGCTTCTTCCTGGAACGGCCAAAGTGGACAAAACTCACACATGAGGCATCAACAGGTTGGGCAGTGAGCTGAGGGTGAAGTTAAAAGGTTTATTGGGAAATGTTTTGTAAACCGTTGGACACATGGTGTTTAGAACAAAAGGGCTAACAGGTAGCTCACGCTCGCCTTAATGCTATTAGCCTCGCTAACATCCGGTCCCGGACATTCAAAGGAGCTTGTTTTAAAGCACAAAGCTTAAACGTTCGGCTCCGCCATCCTTCGATGGTGCTATGAGCCTTATCCCCACATTACTATCGAATATTAATGTTGGTAAAGGCAATTTTGATAACTTTATGTTGTAACCTCTTAGCCACCGATTTGCTACAGCGACCCCAAACGCCCGGAGGGAGAATCGCATTAACAAACTCGGTCGTAAGGGTTTAAATGATTTTACGGGACAAATCAGTAACCAGAATGTTATTTTCTCAAAATAATGTTCTGGTTAACTTGTGCTTTGCATTGTGAATGGGTTGAAACACATGTCAAATGTTGTTCTGAATTAGTTAAGCTAATTTAACCACGATTCACATTCTCTAAGGTGAACTTTGGTTCTTTAACTTAAAAAAATATTATTTAATCAAATGGTGTTTTGTTTAACTTGGGCTTTGCATTGTGAATGGGTTGAAACACATGCCAAATGTTTTTTTTTAACTCCATTCCATGCTTTTTGGAATCAGGATTCACTGAAGTATTCTGATTATGACCAACCACTTTTGTTTTGTCTTTTGTTTGTTTGCATGTAAATAGTAGCTTAGCTTCTTTTTATCTTCATTTTGCTTGGTAGTTTAGTTAAGTTTCACTAGCCTAGTTGAGAGGATTTGTTAATCGAAATATTGTGTTAATTCAGATAAACAGCATTACATAGTGATGTTCTCTGGATGTTCATTTTATTTCTGTTATTAAATTCTTGAACTTGAAAAGAAGTTGTCACTCCTTTATTCTGTGTGTGCAGGTTTTGCTGTTAAAAGATAGCTAGTGCTCGAATTCATCCTTTTCAACCATTGTCTTGATATCAGCTTAAGAGCTGATCATCACCAGACAATACTTAACAGACAGAGGGTTATTTAATAAACATTAAATAACTTTAAACAGTGTATAATTGCACAACAACACCATCATCCCACAGCACCTGGTAGGAAAACTAGAACATCTGGGCTTCAGCACACCTCTTCGCAACTGGTTGGTGGACTTCCTCACCAACAGACCTCAGTCGGTCCGGGTCGGACAGAACACCTCTGATGTCATCACCCTCAGCACGGGCTCCCCTCAGGGCTGCGTCCTGAGCCCCCTGCTGTTCACCCTGATTACACACGACTGCATCCCCAGGTTCACCACCAATCACATCGTGAAGTTTGCTGACGACACAACGGTGGTGGGCCTGATCAGAGACGACAACGACCAGGACTACAGAGAGGAGGTGGAGCAGCTGGTGGGCTGGTGCAGAGAAAACAGCCTGATCCTGAACGTGAAGAAGACAAAGGAGATCAACGTCGATTTCAGGAAGAACTGGCCTCACCACGCTCCACTGCTCATCAACAGCTCAGCTGTGGAGGTGGTCAGCAGCACCAAGTTCCTGGGGGTGCACATCACGGACAACCTCACCTGGTCTGTGAACACCACGTCACTGGTGAAGAGGGCACAAAAACGACTGTACTTCCTGCGGAGGATGAGGAGAGCCCACCTGCCCCCGCCCATCCTCACGACCTTCTACAGAAGCACCATAGAGAGCATTCTGACCAGCTGTCTCTCTGTGTGATGTGGAGACTGTAATGCCTCCGACTGGAAGAACGTGAGGAGAGTGGTGAGGACAGCAGAAGGGATCATCAGGGCTCCTCTTCCCTCCATTAAGGACATTTCGTCCCTGCGCTGTGTGTCCCGAGCCCAAAACATCATAAAAGACCCCTCACACCCCCACCATGGACTATTCTCCCTGCTACCTTCTTGGAAGAGGTTCCGCAGCATCTGCTGCAGGTCCACCAGGTTCTGCAAAAGCTTTTTCCCTGTTGCCATCAGACAGTTGAACTGCTGAACTCTAAACTGGACCCTGCACCACATTTGCACATTTGCATCACTGCATCTCTATCTAGCATTACATATGCTGCCGAACTTGTAGTTTCTAAATGCTTTTTGCACCATAATTTCTGCACATACAAATGGTTTTAAAAAATTCTCCTGTACACCATGATCGCACACTGTTCTCTTCTCCTGCATTGTTTACATTTCAATTGATTACTTTTTAATCACTGCTTCAATTTTCCTGCATTGTTTACATTTCAATTGTTTACTTTTTAATCACTGCTGCAATGTATACTGTAATTTACTAGCTGTATGCAACGAAATTTCGTTCTGTATGCACTCTGTACATACAAAATGACAAATAAAGATGTCTAAATCTAAGTCTAAGTCACTGATCCAGGAGTACTGCATTGTGGATAATCATAGGTTGTGGATCTTCAGGGCCAGCATGTCTGTGAGCACAGTGTTTTGCAGGCTGAGCTGAAGCCCACAAACAGCATCCTAACATACATGTTGGGATGCTGCAGATGAGTCAGAGCCGTTTGATGTATTAACAAGACAACATCATCTTTATAGCGATTCTCCCTGTAGGCAAACTGCAGGCTGTCCAGGCCATCAAGGGTGGCCTCCTTGATCTATTTCAGGAGGATCCTCTGGAAGTACTTCATGATAATGGGGTCAGAGCAACAGGACAGAGGCAAGTGATGGTTGATTTATTGGGAACAGGCATGATGAGGGAGGATTTCAGGCAGTCAGGGACCATGGAAAGCTGCCGGGAGAGGTTAAAGATGTTGAGAAAAACCCATGCAACTTGGTCAGCAACATCCCACCTGACACCATGTCTAGACCTCCAGCCTTGTTGATATTGACAAACTTTAAGGAGGATGGAACTTTGTGCTGCTGTTGGATGGCTGGCTGATGCTGCACCTCTGAATGATGAAGATGATCAGACCTTAAGCATGCAAAGAAGCTGTTTAAGGTGTCAGGGAGAGCTGGATTGTTGATGAGTTACTGCCTGCTGTGCTTATAATCTGTGAAGGTTCTGATGCCTCTCCACATGTGTGGAATATTGCTGCTGATGAGGCCCTTTATGTACTGCTTATACTTGTGCTTTGCCTTCTGGATGCCCTTTTTCAATTCACTTCTAGTCCAGCTCTCTATACCCTGACGTGCTGTATCAGATCTGAGGATTTATCAAGGATTTCTCTCATTTTACACTGAAAGCTCTTAAGTTTTTTCTCTAAATGCTTCAAATCGGACTCCCCGCTATCAAATCCTCCCTGGTTGTTATGGCGACATCGCACAAATTCCCTGCTACCCCACATTCCTGCGGACATCTGTGGAGAAGTCAAGCCGGAGCAGCAGAGTGATAAGACTTTCCATCAAGGACACTTGCCTGCCGGAGGACGGCCTTCATGGACATACAGATTTCCACACAACATGCACCCAGACACACATATGCTCACAAATACAGATGACTTCACCCGACCAGAACTCAAATGTTTACCTTTCTGCATATATGTGTCTCGTCATTGATTGTGCTTTTTGTGCAAATGAGTTTTTTTTTGTCGGATGCTTCACATTTTGTGTGGAAACACAAATTGTGCAGCATCTGTCTTTTTTTTCTTCCCTCCACTCGCCCAGTGTAAATCTTTTTTCAACAGATCTCAAGGCAGCGCCTAGGGACCCCGTGTAAAGCGGGGTCTGGGGCAGTTTGGGGAACACACCTCACGGTCTGCGCTTTTTAGCAGCGGCCGACTGGGTGTGTTCCTGGCAACGCAAGGCCTCAGTCGATCGTTCCCCCAAAATGTTTGTTAAGTGTATGTGATGGACGGTTGTACTGGAACTGAAATTTCGATTGTAATGCAAATTGCAGTTGACTAATAAAATTGATTGATTGATTGATTGATTGATTGATTAAAGTGTCCATCCATCCACCCCTTCAGGTACAAGGCAGCGGCTGTCTGCGTTTCCCTGCTACTGTCCCCGTCTTTCTGTATAAAGCCACTGGGTGTGCTTTTATAGAGGTGGCCACTGAAAGGAGCTCAAGCTCAGTCAAGCCTCACCCTCTCTCTGCTGACAGAGCAGCCCGCTGCCTGGTAGTAAGCATGCAATCAAAGCAATAAAAATATAATTGCAGTTAAAAACATTTAACTGCAAACTGAAGAATTTTAGATAAGAAAGGAAGATTAGATATAGGTCTGTTATTTATTAAATCATCTTAATCAAGAGAGGGTGTCTTAAAACATAAAGGATTATTAACAATTACTTTAAAAGCCTGTTGTACATATCCATTTACTCTGGATATATTAAACGTGTCTAAAATGGCGCATTAATATAAGGTACTACTTCCTTAAATAAATGAGTTGGGATTGGGTTTAACAAATAGGTAGAAGATTTAGATAAAGTTACAATTTTAGATAACTCAGAAAGCACTACTGGGTCTAAACAGTCCAAACACCAATCAGGTTCAATTTTATTTATGAAGGATCCTATAAAATCATTACTGCTGAGAACTGAGGGAATGGATGGATCACCAGAGCTATGACTTTGTGTAAGTTTGGCATGATGATAAAAAATATGCTGCTCTAACTCTGCGAAGGATCTTTTTATACAACAGGTGACTGTTTTTCCAGATTAGGTAGGATTCTTCTAATGTGTAGAGCGCCATTGTCTCTTGATAAGACGACATCTAGTTCTTCCTGTTTCATTTACTAGGGCCCGCCTCACCCAGTTCGTAGATTTGGCAGCAAAGGAAGAAAACAGTTATCAGAGACAAAACACTTGCAGTACACATATATTTATTACATTTGGAATTTCAACGGGAGACAAACACTTACGTTATCATAAAGCTCATGTAATGTAACCCGAAGTCCACCCGTCCATGCTGGTTGTAAGCGAGTGTCTGGCCGAAGCTGCCCAGGGGCGTATTCTTTGATAGGCTGGCCGTTCCCTCGCGGAGTGTGTGGGGAGGTATGGGTTCCACGCACACACTCAGTCACTATGGCGCCTATCTTCTCCCAAGCATAACAGATCCGCATTCCAGTGTCAACTTAGGAGCTAACTTTTAATTCATTGACCAGGTGGTTTTAAGATTCTAACAAGAAAAACATTAAGAACAATAAAAAATGCTTTCAAACTGTAAACCATCTTGAAGGGTACCCCATAAAGCTTCATGTCACTCCCACTTTGCCTAGTATCCCACAACACGGTTGAATGAATTTATTGCCTGTTAGTGACCCTGATCGAGAAACCAGATCGAGGTTTTACCTGCCTACACCAGATTCTTTGGTTTGTATTTAAAGCACAAGACCATGTCAGGCTCAAGTATTGGGTTCTCTGTTTGCCATTGTATTACCAATTAAGCCTAAAAAGTAAAGTTTAAAATAAATAAATATTGCTACCATAAATAAACTAAAAGAATGGGCTGCTTTGAAAAGCCTTAAAGGAACAATAAGTGAAATTTCATTATTTTAGACAGAAAGAACAAAAAAATAGGTATGTGAAGAACTAAAGGTAATATTTCAGATGTACTATGGTCTGACGTCACACCACACCTCTTTATGTTGTTCTCCAGTTTTGTTTATATTGCCAGGCCAGCTGCTCATGCGTGCACATGCTCGCGCATGCATGTGTACATGTGAACAGCTGCCACCACTGATCTCTATTTATTCACTGGATTGCGCATTGGCCGTATATAATACACGTCGCTGTGAAGCCACCAGCTGCCATATTGGTGCTCCAGTAACTAGGGAATAGGTGCGCTACAGCATCGAACAACGATGATTTTCTCATGTTCAGGGGGGGCTTAAGACTTTTAAAATGTCAAATGCCATATACTTTTATGTTATGTACTAAAACTATCAAGTACTGAGAAAGTCATATGCTGAAATATTTTGCATGTTATTTATTTATATATATATATATATATATATATATATATATATATATATATATATATATATATATATATATATATATATATATATATATATATATATATATATATATATATATATATATATATAAAAAACTAACATGCAAAATATTTCAGCACATGACTTTCTCAGTACTTCATACTGTTAGTACATCCACTGTACAAAGTACATAGTAGCAAGATGGCGGCCAGTGACTTCAGTTTTTCGGGCAAATCAGCAATCCAGTGAATAAATAGAGATCAGTGGCTGCCACTCAGGGCTTAGCCCCTCCCTGCCCGAAAATGCCATCATCAGAGCAGTGCAGCGCTGGAGCAACATGTCGGAGAGCACCCCCAGCAGATCAAAATATGATGTGAGTTTATCCTTTACAAATATGTGCATAGGAGGCGATGCTTGAGAAGGGAAAGGAGAGGCCAGGTTGCAGCTATAGTGGAGCTAAAGAGAGGTGCGGCTTGTCACACATCCTGTTTTGGTCTACAGACAGTGCTCAAGCACCACCTAGTGGTGAAATATCGCTCATTGTTCCTTTAAAGAACGGAACTACATGGACAGAATTGGACATACTGTTGTGAATTTTACATATATGTTTTACATATTCTTAGGAATGCATCTTTACACATTCCTACACTACTGTACATACCAGGTGTTCTTTTATATCACTAAATCTGTCAGTTACTACTGAAGATGTACCTGAGCACAGCTGTGCACTAAATGCTCTTTAGCTTTTTATTGAATTGTGCTTCAGAGTGCTTTCCCTATCTTTGTCTTCATTTACTTTTGGTACCTACTTTGTACTTTGAGCTCCTTAAGATGGAACTACTTTTCCTTGATCTATTTTCAGCTTTACTGAGCTTGCATCCTTCTCTTTATGTAGCACTTACCCTGCAACATAGAGAGTTAGACATTTAAGTTAGCGTTCTGGTACTCAGTGAGCCGTCATGTCCACAGCAAACAGGCGCTTCTCAGTTTTTTGCTGTCTGTCCATTTGTCTGTTGCTTTTCACACATTATTTCCATCATCCATTCCCATCTTGCATTTATTCATTGCAGAAACATCAACACACAAATTCTCTTTCGCACTCTCTCAGAGAGAGAGAGAGAGAGAGAGAGAGAGAGAGAGAGAGAGAGCGCACTCGGTGCTCATTGGGAAGATGGAGGTGTCATGTTGCTCTGTCATAATCAGGATAATGCTTTTGACATCATATAGCATTAATCACATTGTCGGGTGAATTGATGAATTATGAAAACACACTCCTACACACATATTCACACAGATTAAAATGACAATGGTTGAACCCCACGGAGGCTAGAGCACATTCAAAAATCACTAAAGAGGGAGGAGTACAGGGATGCTGTGTGCCCTGAAGAAAGGGCAAGAGTGACAAATGTACTCCAAATTTGACTTAATCCCACATATACTCACACACATACATGTACCCATGCGCACACATGTGCCAACACACACACACACACACACACACAAATGCATGCGCGCGCACACAGACACACACACACACACACACGAGAAAAAAATATATAACAAACCTTTTGGTAAACATGCTTTAACCAAGTGCATAATTTTCAGTGAGTTGTATGATAGTGGTACATGTAGTTATGAGGGGATCAAAAAGTCAGTCAACGTAAGGAGGAGTGGTGGCCTAGTGGTTAGAGAGCAGGGTGCTTGCATCTTGGAGAGACTGCAATGTTCCTGGTTCAACTCCCACAGACCTCCACTCCGGGTCCCTGAGCAAGACCCTTGGCTTCAGAATGATCCCCAGGCATCACACAGTGAGAGCCCACAGCTCCCTAAGGGATAGGTTACATACAGAGCACAAATTTCGTTGGAATGTATGTTGCAATGACAATAAAGATTATTATTAGGCTTGAACAGTTAAGCACTGCAAAGGCCTATTGTAATCATACTGTCTATTACTATTTTTCTCAGGACTTTTGAAGCAGCTTTTTGGAGGCCTTAACATATATGAAAACTCCACAAACTTTACCCAGAATTTTCTCCCGCGTTAAATTTTAGTATTTTAATGGAATTCAAAATGGGCCTGGCCAAACTGCTCCACAGCCTCCCCTAACGTGAGATACAGAAACTGGTAAATCCTAGAGATTTGAAATTCAGTACACAGGTAGCTCTGTCTGATTCAAGAGAGAAATATTGCTTGGAGGTATGCTCTAAACCTAACAGGAAGTCGGCCATTTTAGGTTAAATTGTCATTTCAATTTTTCATTTTCATACATGTCAAACTTTTACAAACTCCTCCTAAGGATTTTCAGCTAACAGATTGAAACTTGGTCAGTATGCAGTCCAAGCATGGGGGATTAAAAGTTATCATAGTCTTAAGTTTTGTTGAAGGGGCGGGCTAAGCTTTGAGGTTGACCTTCAAAATGTTATATATTTCACATTAAAAAGGCTAATTGAACCAGTCTTGGTATTATTGATCTGTGTCAGGTGACCAATGATGACATAATCAAAGACACGCTCCCTGGGAACAGAAAGTCACTTTTTTGGTTGAAAAGGTCCCTCTCGGTCCCTATTGATCTCATCAACTTGAAACTGCCAAAAGACAGAAAACATGGCAGCGCCCTGTGGGCACTGTGTAAGGCGGTTGTCCTTGGCAGCAAGGCCTCAGTAAATCGTCTCTATGGCGATTGTACTGAAACAACAATTTCCCCCTGGTATTATTAAAGTATGTCTGATTCTGAACATGTTGGTCTTACTTCGTTTGGAGCACAGATAGTTTTCACTGAAGAACGTGGCAGTGCCGGCATGGCGAAGTGAAGTGTCACGCATGGCCATATGTTTGGCTCTAATTTCCACATAGATCATCAGATCTGCACCAAAATCAAAGTGATTGATCCTAGTCCAACCCAACAAGGAATCCACCCAAACATTTGGTTGGCATGGCCTATTTCCAACACAGCGCCCCCTAGTAGCACTAAAAGAATCAGCTCCAAGCCATGCTTTGTCTGAGAATTATGACATTCGGTATACATATGTAAATTCTCAAGGACGCACAAAAATGTCTCCTGAAGCAATCGTCCAAACTCAATAGGAAGTTGGACATTTTGAACCAAAGGTGCCACTTTATGTGTTTTACTCACATTGTATCTGAGCAAACTCCTACAGCTTTTGAGTTACAGACTTCAAAATCACTGAGGAAAGTCATCACCCAATGGGGATCCAAAGCTATCAAAAGCTTTTTTGTCAGGGTGCAGTTTTGCCTGCTGCACCCTGGCCTTTTTGTGGCACTTTCCACCTCCCATACACCCAGTTCCTCACTCCACCACTGATTCCTGCCACCTGCAGCTGCTAATCAAGCCGGACTCATTCCACCTGCCAACCTCCCTACTTAAGCTCACCTCAGTCCGCCATTCCCTGCCGGAACCTCTGCTCTCAAGCACCTCTCGTCACTCTCTTTCCTGCTGCTTCCCCATATGCACCAGCCTGCGTCCCTCGTCGCATTCCCCCGCCTCAAGCCTGCTGCACTCCCCTTCCTTGTGCGTGCCTGCTGTCCTCCAGCTTCCTCTGTGCCTGTCTGCCTGCCTGCTGACTCTCCAGGCGCCTGTGCACCCTCGCTGCTGTGGTGCTGGCCCCTCCTCGACCTCAGTGCTCTCTCACCGTCTGAGGAGGCTTCCTGGTTCCCAGCGTCCACCTGGCTCCACAGCACAGCACCCGCAGTCCTTCAGCTACCTCCGGTCCACCTGCTCATGCCATCTCCATCTTCCTGCTCCAGCCCGGTAAACACTGTTGGTCACATCCTCCTCAACCTTCACCACTTCATTAAAAGCTCTTAGAAGAAGCTCTGTGTGTGGCTGTGTTCGGGTTCATCAGAACGTTTCATGACGTTTTTGCTGCAAGAAATCATGTGGGCATGATCAAGAATCAAAATCTGACTTTCTACTATCAAACACTAACTTGTAATAACTTCAACACACCATTGCAGCAGCACCAATGTTTTTGTAAGTCATCTCACATAAGTTCTCACTACAATCATGTGCCTATTTGATCACATCACTTTAGTCCTGCCCACTTTGAACAGGAAGTTGCCCGTTTAACTGGTGGATTTCCTCACAACTTTCAAGCAAAGTGTGATCCCCCTGGTGTCGCCTGCGGATCAGCAGGTGAGTCATGGGGAGGGGCGTAGTACTCCCGCAGTTGCGACACAGGCTGAAGCAGCGCTGAGCGTTGAGGGCCGCACATTGCTGCTTGCGGCTTTAATTATTATTATTATGGCTTCCTCACACTGTGGCAGATTCTGATGGAGGTTTATTCCTATTAAAGGGGAGATTTACATTCTGCTGTCGCTACATGCATAATCAGTATGAGAGATTCCTTTAAAATCAAGAACACAATGCAAGTGACTGTACATTGTAGCCACATGCTCATTCAAGAAGAGTGAATACTGCAAAACAATAACTAGATAATATATCTCGGGTGTCTTTATCTCAAAAACCTTTTAACCAATTTAATAATGGACTGAACTTGACTGCATTGTTTGATAACTAGGATCAGGTTGGAGTGGACTGTATGTAATTGACTAGAAATCTCTCTGTTTAGTTGATTTGAGTTTTTTATTGTAATGTACCTTCAGCTGACATTTATCTTTCCCCAAGTCCCTTTTTGAATAACTGCACATGCACAATACCGGCTTACCTTGCTCTTCTGCTCGCTCTTCAGGAGGATCACGCCTTAAAACTCTCCCAAATCCACTCTGGCCTTATTACTTTCTACTGAGGCCTTCCTCTTTTTCTCATAAACATGAATGCGGTTTGCTTCATGTGACTCTCAGCTATGTTCAAAGTCTACGGTGAGAGCAGTGGAGCTACAATGAATGGAAGTTAACTGGATACATAAACACTGGTTTATGCTGGGTGCATGTGCACCCAGCTAGAGTAAGCTAGCAAGGAACGTGTACACACATCACAAAGTGATCCCTCTGGAACTCAAAGCCAAAAAAAGATCATCAACTATACCTGTAACTTGATGTGATAGATTGAGTTGATCTCAAATGAAGACTGGGAACCATCCAAAATATAAAATAAAGGTCAAAGATGACTAGATCTTGTTGTTTATAGATCCCGTCGTTTATTCCTTAGTTAATAAACCCCTGTGTAGCTAAAAGTAATTGCAAAGAGTTGCCATTCTACAAGTAACTCTAAATTTAATTTATAGAAAAAATGACATGGCTTACCTGGAAGGATAAAAGAGATCAATAACAACTCAAGGAATAAAACCCAGCCCACATTGCTGTCTACTATTCAGGGCCAGAGTTCTTTGCCTGAAGCATTTTGTGTACCAATTACATTAGTGCCATGATGTTAGAACCACTGGCCCTGGGTGTGTGAGTAATTGTTACCATATGTATTTGTGATTTTAAGCTTGTACAATCCTATCATGGTGTGTAGAGCTGTGTGCCCTGCTGCTCAGCTCCATGCAAAGATATTGTTGGATGGATCACTGTCAGGTCTCATCACTGCCCTCAGGGTGAGCAGACATTGCTGACCACAGCCCATATGCCTGGAAATCCCTCGAGAGAGCTGAGCAAGCTCAGCCATTCATTCTCATTTCATTCTCTCTTTCCTTGCACGTTTCTCCAATTGGTCAACAAAAGAAAGATGTGTGCCGTTTGCATTTACTGAGTTCATACTTTCACAATTGGACACTTTTTCTCTTATTACAACCACAACATATTAACAGTTTAGAGCTAACGTATTTGTAAGTGAGCAAACTTGGAACATAAGGGGGCAAAAAAAAAAAAAGAGCTATCTCGAGGTAGTTATATTTTATTACAAGGAAACAGAATATTAATGAAAAAGATTCTGGAAAATGCAATATATTAACATATCTTGTACATATGTCAAGGAGTGAAATAACACTTGCATCAAAAAGATACATTTTGTGCATGTGTTGCACACGGATCAGTTTATCATTTAGAGATTACCCAATTTATATCTTTAAAGCTTCCCAAGCCATATAATTACTTTTATTCAATTCCATCCTCCCCAAATCCATTGACAGCCAAAACAACAATTAAATGAATCAAGGATATTGAGCTGTGAAATGCGGGAATGTTCCAGGAACATCAGCTAGAAGTTTGCCTAGAAGGTGACAGCTCTTGGAGAGAATATTGGGAGAGGGATAAATGGCAATTAGTCAACTGTGGTTTTGAGCTCCTACAAATACAGCCCCATAAAAGGCATAGTGTTCTGTATCCCATTTGGGTCTGACCCAAGTCTGGATAAAATCATCTGAAAGGGCATCTGGTGTAAATCTTTTGTCAAATTTACCATGCAAGTCACTAACATGATCTCCCTACTGGATCAGTCAAGGCCTGGGTTAACAACCATCATCATCGGTCCTGGTGACAGGTTACCAGTGGAAATTGCGCAACTGTTGGTCAGCAAAGATGAAAAGGAGCAAGACTTTTCCTTAGGCAGAGCGAAAAGAGGACTCAGAGCAGGGACTTTAAATGTTGGGACTATGACAGGAAAAGCTAGAGTTGCCTGACACGATGCAGAGGAGGAAGGTGGATTTATATTGCATTTAGGAGAGCAAATGGAAAGGTACTGAGGCTAGGATCTTAGGAGCAGGGTTCAATCACCGCTACAGTGGTGTGGATGGAAAAGATAAACGTGTTGGAATTTGACAGGAATGTTCTGGAGGGAAAACAGTGTCAGATATGGTAATGGGACTGAAGCTACAGACTCAAGATGTGATGTTCAATGTTATTAGTGGTTATGCTCCACATGAGGGGTGTGTGTTAGATGAAAAGGAGGAATTCTGGACTGAGTGAAGTGAAAATATCTATAATAATATATATTGGATGAGAGAGTGGTGATTGGTACAGATTTCAATGGACACGTTAGAGTTGGGAACAGTCGTGATGAGGAAATGATGAGCAGGTTTTATATTCAGAACAGGAATGTAGAAGGACAGATGGTGGTGGACTTGCAAAAAGGGTGAAAATAGCTCTAGTGAATTCAGAAGGCAGGACCCATCTTGTACAGACAATGTAACCTGATGGAACTTTGTGACTGCAAGGTAGGGGTAGGTGAGAGTGTTGCCAGACAGCACAGGATGGTGGTGTGTACATTGACTGTTGGTGAGGAAGATGAAGAAGGAAAAAGCAGAGAACAAAGTGCTAGAAATAGAAAAAAGAAGAATGTTGTGTGGCTTACAAGGAAGATGTTAGACAGGCTTTAGGTGGCCAGGACTAGCTCCCAGATGACTAGACAACTAGTGCCAATGTTATCAGGGAGACAGGTAGGAGAGTACTTGGTATCTCTTCTGAAATAAAAGTTTAAGTAAACTTGGTGGTGGAATAAGGAAGAATGTATGTTCAGAGAAAGAGATCAGCTAAGAAGAACTGGGAACTGTGTGGACTGAGAAGTTGCGAAGAGTAAAGGAAGATGCAGCATAAAGTACAAGTAGTTATAGCTAAGGCCAAACAAAGGGCATACCGTGACTTGTATCATACGTTGGACAGTAAAGAGTGAGAGAAGGATTTATACAGATTAGTAAGGCAGAGGGACAGAGATGGAAAGGATGTTCAGCAGGTTAGTGTGATTAAGGATCATTGTTGAATTTTACTGACAGTTGCAACACCTGTAATAGGAAGACGGAAGGAGTTGATAAATGAGGAAAATGAGAGAGCCAAATAGCAGAGGAAGCAACTAATGTGAACCAGGATGTAATGAATGCTTGTGGTGAATCCAAAGTTTAGCCAAACACAGAGCTGATGCAAAAAAAGGTCTTTATTGACAGAGACGATGGATCCTCCAGGTTGACAAAAAGGCAAGGCTGGGACAAACTCAAAAACGGGACAGATCATGCAGGGCAACAGACAGAGAATTTAAACAGAGGCTGCAAGGCTCTTACCAGGAGGTAGCAGACAGGGACAAGAGGAGATATTCCGGCAACTAAGCAAAAACAAAGGCGGACTTAAATAGGCAACAGAACAGGAGGGCAAGGCGGGGCTAATTAACAAAAACAGGTGGAGGTGATAAAGGGAGCACAAGATTGATAAACCAAAACCTAAGGTAAGAAATGAGACTAAACGGACACGGGCTGAAATAAAAAACTAACAACAAAGGCCAGATAACAAAAACAGGCTAAGCATAATTCCAAAACAAGAAACAGAAATAATCCTAAACTGAAAAAATAACCAGAACCACAACTGAACATTACAGAGCCCCCCCCTCAAGGACGGATTCCAGACGTCCTTTGAAAACAAAAACAAACAGACCAGACCGGGTGGGTGGAGGGGGTTGCAGGACGGAGGGACAGACCTGAAACAAAACAACCTAGACACGGAGAGCAGTAGAAAATAGTCCAATCAAAACCAAAATCTAAACAAAAAACAACCCAGACAGGGCGGACTAGAACTAACAACATGGTCCAAACAAAAAGGTCTCTAGATTCAAAAGTCTGGTAGACGTTCCGAAAGACGACCCCGGCGTGACGGACGTTCCGGCGGTCGTCCCGGCGGATGCCCCCGGCGTGACAGGTTCTCTGGCGGGCGGCCCCGGTGTGACAGGCTCTCCGGCGGACGGCCCCGGCGTGACAGGCTCTCCGGCGGACGGCCCCGGCGTGACAGGCTCTCCGGCGGACGGCCCCGGCGTGACAGGCTCTCCGGCGGACGGCCCCGGCGTGACAGGCTCTCCGGCGGACGGCCCCGGCGTGACAGGCTCTCCGGCGGACGGCCCCGGCGTGACAGGCTCTCCGGCGGGCGGCCCCGGCGTGACAGGCTCTCCGGCGGGCGGCCCCGGCGTGACAGGCTCTCCGGCGGGCGGCCCCGGCGTGACAGGCTCTCCGGCGGACGGCCCCGGCGTGACAGGCTCTCCGGCGGACGGCCCCGGCGTGACAGGCTCTCCGGTGGGCGTCCAGGAGGCCGTCTACGGACCAGGGCGACAGGAGACCGTCGGCGGAGCAGGAACCTCGGAGGCCGGCGGCGGAGCAGGAATCTAGGAGGCCGGCGGCGAGGTCTGGAGAGAGAGAAAGCAGATCCTGGCGCCAGACTACAGGCTAAGGAAGGCGCCGGACTACAGGCTAAGGGCGGCGCCGGACTACAGGCTAAGGGCGGCGCCGGACTACAGACCAAGGGAGGCACCGGATTACAGGCTGAGGAGAGCGCCGGACTACCGGCTGGGGGAGGCGGCGCCTGGTTAATGACTACAGGCGGCTGCGCCTGGTCACTGGTTACCGGTGCGGGAGCCTGGCTACAGGCGACTGAAAAATGAGCATGGCTACAGGCGGCTGAAGAGGGAGCCTGGCTACAGGCGACTGAAGAGGGAGCCTGGCTACAGGCGACAGAAGAGGGAGCCTGGCTACAGGCGACAGAAGAGGGAGCCTGGCTACAGGCGACAGAAGAGGGAGCCTGGCTACAGGCGACAGAAGAGGGAGCCTGGCTACAGGCGACTGAAGGGGGAGCCTGGCTACAGGCGACTGAAGGGGGAGCCTGGCTACAGGCGACTGAAGGGGGAGCCTGGCTACAGGCGACTGAAGGGGGAGCCTGGCTACAGGCGACTGAAGGGGGAGCCTGGCTACAGGCGACTGAAGGGGCAGCCTGGCTACAGACGACTGAAGGGGCAGCCTGGCTACAGACGACTGAAGGGGCAGCCTGGCTACAGACGACTGAAGGAGAAGCCTGGCTACAGGCGACTGAAGGGGAAGCCTGGCTGCAGGCGACTGAAGGGGGAGCCTGGCTGCAGGCGACTGAAGGGGGAGCCTGGCTGCAGGCGGCTGAAGGGGGAGCCTGGCTGCAGGCGGCTGAAGGGGGAGCCTGGTTACAGGCGGCTGAAGGGGGAGCCTGGTTACAGGCGACTGAAGGGGGAGCCTGGCTACAGGCTGCTAAGATGGGAGCCTGGCTACCGGCTGCTAAGGTGGGAGCCTGACTACAGGCTGCTAAGGTGGGAGCCTGACTACAGGCTGCTAAGGTGGGAGCCTGACTACAGGCTGCTAAGGTGGGAGCCTGGCTACAGGCTGCTAAGGTGGGAGCCTGGCTACAGGCTGCTAAGGTGGGAGCCTGGCTACAGGCTGCTAAGGTGGGAGCCTGGCTACAGGCTGCTAAGGTGGGAGCCTGGCTACAGGCTGCTAAGGTGGGAGCCTGGCTACAGGCTGCTAAGGTGGGAGCCTGGCTACAGGCTGCTAAGGTGGGAGCCTGGCTACAGGCTGCTAAGGTGGGAGCCTGGCTACAGGCTGCTAAGGTGGGAGCCTGGCTACAGGCTTCAGGAGGCCCTGGGCTACAGGCTTCAGGAGGCCCCGGGCTACAGGCTTCAGGAGGCCCCGGGCTACAGGCTTCAGGAGGCCCCGGGCTACAGGCTTCAGGAGGCCCCGGGCTACAGGCTTCAGGAGGCCCCGGGCTACAGGCTTCAGGAGGCCCCGGGCTACAGGCTTCAGGAGGCCCCGGGCTACAGGCTTCAGGAGGCCCCGGGCTACAGGCTTCAGGAGGCCCCGGGCTACAGGCTTCAGGAGCTAAAGTCAGACCCTTGGAAACCAGAAGTCTTAAGACCAGCATCTGGAGGGTCTCTGAAAGTGAAATCCAATAAAGTCTCTCCCAAAGTTGGCTGTCCATGAGGGTAATAAGAGGTCTTGGCTTGCAAACAACTCTGAGAGGCTCAAAATCTCCAGGGGGTCCCGGATGTTGAATCCCCTTCTGAGGTCCTGGGTGCCCGAAGAGCGAAGGATCCCCCTGGGTTCCCACGTCGCAGGTCTGCGACGGACCCCTCTGGGTTCCAACGTCGCAGGTCCGCGACGGACCCCTCTGGGTTCCAACGTCGCAGGTCCGCGACGGACCCCTCTGGGTTCCAACGTCGCAGGTCTGCGGGGGCAGGTCCTCCTGACCCCTCTCACAGGACTTGGGCAGAGGCAGATCCTCCTGGACCCCCTCTGGTGACTTGACAGGAGCCGAGGCGTCGGCCAGACCCTCGGGGACAGACTCAGGAGCCGAGGCGTCGGCCAGACCCTCGGGGACAGACTCAGGAGCCGAGGCGTCGGCCAGACCCTCGGGGACAGACTCAGGAGCCGAGGCGTCGGCCAGACCCTCGGGGACAGACTCAGGAGCCGAGGCGTCCTCCAGACCCTCGGGGACAGACTCAGGAGCCGAGGCGTCCTCCAGACCCTCGGGGACAGACTCAGGGGCCGAGGCGTCCTCCAGACCCTCGGGGACAGACTCAGGGGCCGAGGCGTCCTCCAGACCCTCGGGGACAGACTCAGGGGCCGAGGCGTCCTCCAGACCCTCGGGGACAGACTCAGGGGCCGAGGCGTCCTCCAGACCCTCGGGGACAGACTCAGGGGCCGAGGCGTCCTCCAGACCCTCGGGGACAGACTCAGGGGCCGAGGCGTCCTCCAGACCCTCGGGGACAGACTCAGGGGCCGAGGCGTCCTCCAGACCCTCGGGGACAGACTCAGGGGCCGAGGCGTCTTCCAGACCCTCGGGGACAGACTCAGGGGCCGAGGCGTCTTCCAGACCCTCGGGGACAGACTCAGGGGCCGAGGCGTCTTCCAGACCCTCGGGGACAGACTCAGGGGCTGAGGCGTCTTCCAGACCCTCGGGGACGGACTCAGGGGCCGAGGCGTCTTCCGGACCCTCGGGGACAGACTTTGGTCGGCTGTAAAATGACCGGAGGGCTGACCTGTAATGTCCCTCAACCTCCTTTAATTTTTTCTCCAACTCCTCTGAATAATGCAGAAATAAAGCCTCCCTGAGGCGCTTAATGATGGGGGCAAACGTTCTTATTTTGTCCTCCAAGTCCTTGTGAACAGCTTCTGCAGCGCCACTAGGAGGAGCTGTGGGCGGAGTCGGACAGGGAGTTGGAGGACCCCGGTCTGCTGAACAGGAAACAGCGGAAGAAGATGACGGGGCAACCGGCAAGGGCTGAGAAGCAAGGTCCGTTCGAGGCTGACCAAGCTCGGCTGATGGCTGCTTAGAACGGCTGAAGGAGTGGTCAACATGCCGCCGTCTTTTCCTCCGGCGGCGGGATGACGGGCTTGGCGGAGATACTGATTCCTCCTGACGGGAAGGGACCGCCGACGCCAGCGGCGATTCATGCGCCTCATCGCCAGAAGAAGGAAAAGGGACCGACTCCAGAAAAAGGTCCGGACGGAGCTCCCGGATCACCTCCGCGTCAACCTCCAGAAAAAGGTCCGGATCCGGCTTGAACGGCGGTGAAGGGGACTGACAGGAGAAATCCGGTGAGTGGCTGCGAGAGGTGAATGGACCGCAGGTCTGGACAAGCATAGCTCCTCCAGAACGGAGAGAATGTGTTGGCTTTGGATTCATGTGGCCGGAATATACTGTAATGAATGCTTGTGGTGAATCCAAAGTTTAGCCAAACACAGAGCTGATGCAAAAAAAGGTCTTTATTGACAGAGACGATGGATCCTCCAGGTTGACAAAAAGGCAAGGCTGGGACAAACTCAAAAACGGGACAGATCATGCAGGGCAACAGACAGAGAATTTAAACAGAGGCTGCAAGGCTCTTACCAGGAGGTAGCAGACAGGGACAAGAGGAGATATTCCGGCAACTAAGCAAAAACAAAGGCGGACTTAAATAGGCAACAGAACAGGAGGGCAAGGCGGGGCTAATTAACAAAAACAGGTGGAGGTGATAAAGGGAGCACAAGATTGATAAACCAAAACCTAAGGTAAGAAATGAGACTAAACGGACACGGGCTGAAATAAAAAACTAACAACAAAGGCCAGATAACAAAAACAGGCTAAGCATAATTCCAAAACAAGAAACAGAAATAATCCTAAACTGAAAAAATAACCAGAACCACAACCGAACATTACACAGGAAGTAGCAAAGAATATGTTCAAAGTCTACGATGAGAGCAGTGGAGCTACAATGAATAGAAGTTAACTGGATAGGAATGCATTGAAAAGGGTGAACAGCAGAAAGGCACTTTCTGCTGTTCACCCTTTTCCTGTAGAGGTATGGAAGTGTCTAGAAGAGATGGAAGTAGTGTTTTTGATTACATTGTTCAGTGAAACCTTAGAGAGCAGGAAGATGTCAAAGGAATGGTGGGGAAGTGTGCTGGTACCCATTTTCAAGAATAAGGGAGATATGCAGAGTTGTGGCAATTACAAAGGGATAACGCTGTTGAGTCATACAATGAAGTTGGGAAAGAGTAGTGGAAGAAGTGGTTTCATGCTAAGAAAAAGTGCTACAGAGGCAGTTATTGCTATGACAATGTTGATAGAGAAGTACAGAGAGAGTAAGAGGGAGCTGTGTTGTGTTTATTTCAGTTCTAGATAAAGCATATTAACAGGATGCCAAGAGAGGAGGTGTGGCATTGTATGAGAAAGTCTGGAGTAGTGGAGCAGTATGTTAGAGTGGTGCAGGACAAGCATGAGAGCAGTTAGACAGTGGAGAGGTGTGCTATAGATGTATCAGAGGAGTTCAAGCTGCAAGGGGCACTGCATCAAGGATGGGCTCTAAACCTGGTTGCTTGCCAGGGTGATATACAGGATTTTAGAGGTTAGACAGGAATCCCCATGGACTATGATGTTTGCAGATGGCTGTGATCTGTGGTGAGAGCATTAAACAGATGGAGAAAAATCTAGAGAGCTGGAGGCTCACCCTTGAAGGGAGATAAATGAAGCTTACCCATAGGAATACAAAATACATGTGTGAATGAGAACAACACATGTTGAGCCATGAGGTTACTGGGAGCAGAGATCAAGAGGTGGAGGATTTTATGTACTGAGGGTCAATAGTACAGAGAAACTACAAGTGTATAGAAGAGGTGATGCAAACTGTCCAAGCAGGTTGGACCAGTTGTTTGATAAAACAGTATCACCGAGATCGAAAAGAAAGGTGTAAATGATGCGGTGAGACCAGCAATGTAGCAAGGTTTAGAGACAGTAGCACAGAGGAAGCGACTGGAGGAAGAGCTGAAGGTACCAAAGAATATCTTACGGTTCTTTTTGGGAGTGATAAGGATGGCTGTGATCAGGAATGAGTACATTAGAGGAAAAGGCCAGACTGACTTGGTTTGGAGATGTAGAGAGGAGGGATGTTGTTCTTCCCAGTTGCTGTTAGACTTTATAGTCTCTGTTGCTCAAAACAGATTCAATAATTGTTTACAAACATGCTAATGGTTGCAAGTGTTAAGTGTTAAGCTTTTTTTTGTTCTCTCTCTTTTTCTTCATAGTAGGTACATCTGGTCTGGCGCTCTGTTAGCTGTGACATCATCCAGGGAAGACAGATCACCCGCTATTACCATCTAACGTAGAATAGATTACTGGATCAATGTGTACTTCTGTGCTTGTTTGTCTCTCTTGTTGTGTCTCTGCTTTGTCTTCTGTAACCCCCAGTCGCTCGAGGCAGATGACCGTTCATACTGAGCCCGGTTCTGCTGGAGGTTTTTCCTTCCCGTTAATGGGGAGTTTTTCCTTTACGTATCATAACTATGACAAAAACAGGAGACGCAAATTAGTCAAAGTTGAATGTAGAAAAAACTCACGAGCAGGTTTCCAAGAGCTTGGTCAGAGGCCATGTCGTACCACGACTGGTTTAAGGCTCTGGCGTCTTCCATCTGTCAGAGCTCTGCTTAAGAAGCCAGAGGAAGCCGCCTGTAACAAGCTGCAGGTGTGGACCACGCCCCCTCAGCCAACTAGACACACCTGAGGAGCAGAGTTAGAGCAGGACAACACAGAGAATTTCTTATCTAATCTAGAGGAAGACCAAAGAGGATATGTTTGAAGGGAGTTAAAGAGGACATGAAGGTAGTAGGTGTAGCAGAATAAGATGCAGAAAAAAGGGTTAGATGGAGACTGTTACGCCAGTTCAGGACGTGACAGCCTGCATTAGTTCGGGACGTGACAGACTGCATTTCCCATGATGCAATGTGGTCAAAATGGCCACCAACTCCCATCATGCAACACGGCCCAAAATGGCCACCGACCCTAACGGGTCAGACAGATAACGTTGCTATGGAAAGGTATAAAACACAGCCGCACGCTGCATTCATTCTTCTTACTTGGCGCCCCGCCAGACTGGGAAGACACCACAGCTGTTTCACTCCGTGGGTTTCCACCCCACACGCCACGTGCTCGATTCTCTCGCTGGTCCGAGGATTTTCGGAGCAAAACCATCCCTGTGTTGAACAGGAGGTCGACTTTAAAAAGTACTTTTGAATTCCCTTTGATCAAAGACTGAGAGCCGCCTTATCTCCCAGTGATCGTAAAAGGGACCACGCTTTTGTTTTGGCCGAACAAAGCGTCTAGAAACCCAGAAGAGAGAGAGACGAAGGGACTTCTCCTCCCGTTCCCCCACTGTCCGATGCACGGCTCGCTGAGCTGAACCAGATCTGCGAATTCGGAGCGCCCCCGGACCCCAGCCGGGGCAACGTCAGAGTAAAGAAAAGATTCCCCTTTTTTTTATTTCTCTTTTCACCCATAAGGTGAATTAATTGTGCCTTGGCAGATTTAGGATTTTAGTTTAATGCTTGTTTACTCCAAGACGGAGTTTGTTTTAACTGCTGAATATTTTCGATGTGCATGCATTTTGTAAGTGATTTTGGCTGTGTTGAGTTGTGGTTCTTATAAGTGGCTCCGCCGAGAGCCGATTTTTCCATCTTTTTCCCCGTTTCTATCTTTCCTGTCCTCTTTTCAGTTAAATCTCTTTGTGAACCTCGGTTCGCGCTCTTCCCTTGAATTTCTCATTCAGGCCGCCTCTTAATCAAGGTGCCACCCCACATCAGCGTAAGCGTTGATTACGTCATTAAGACCTCCCCCTTTACGTATCACGCAAGGTGATGCGTAAGGGTCACGTGTTGTCATAGTCGCCATCTTGGGAAGGTGCAGCATAGCTAAGCTGTAGCTAGCTTGTTGGAAAACATTGAAGCGTCCAGCTGGATTCTCAAAGCTGTTTGTCTTTTAATGCTGCTGCGTCAGGGCCGACGTCTTGAATGTGATGTTTAAACAACTGAGTGAACTAAGATTTGCTGCCTCTTATTTTAATCCATTTTTGACCTTTATTTTCACATATATTTTGCATGTTTAGTTTAGTAGTGAGTAGAGTTTCCACGGTTGTTGAATCAGAGAATTACTGTAACAGGGAATTGCTTTTGGTTCAATAAAAGCAACAACTTTTGTAATAGTAATTGTTTGTGTTTATTCCAATTCAGAGTTGCATGGTCTTTCAGAATATGAGTTACCTCTTTTCGAGTTAACATCCGACATAAAACACAGAGACATTATCATTGGATTGGTGATAAAGGAGTAACGATTTAAACTCTAATTGCAGGCATAATTTGAGTTATCAACGCTGCTGGATAAATCTCATCGGCCAGGAACCGATCAGATCACCTTGTTCCAGCACAACTGAGTTCATAACAGCTAATTAATAAATGCATTAGTGTTATAAATCATTACAAGCTTATAGCCTGGTATCTCCACCATTTGAGACATATTTTGTTATAGCTACTATTTGAGTTTGAATGACCTATTATTAAAATTATAATACCAAATTATAATTAATAATAATTATCATATTCAAACAGCTTCTGGCATAACAGAGACAGATAACTCACCCCTGAAAGGGAAAAGCCAAAAGACAAAAAATCTAAACTGAACATGATGATGAGTGGTTATTAAGCCACTCATCATCATATGCCAGCAGGTTAGTATGATCTCTGAAAACATGCTCTCTCTGAAGTTTTCTATTGCCGATATCTTCCAGCAGTTTGCACAGTCCAATGTTAATTTACATCTACATGTGACAAAAACATATTTAAGGTTTACTTTGTTACTTCCATAGTCTTTTGAGCTGTGTTCATTATGGTATGACACTAAATGTCATTAAATGTCATTCTATGGGTTTAAACTATAAACGCTCAAACTCATGAAAAAAACAATAATTTAGTTAAATAAAAGTGAATGGAGTTAAGTTTCTGCAGATTTTGGTGAGTTTTAGCACTTTGTGGTTTGTTATTGTCGATTAACCAGTTTTGCGTGGTTATCGCACATTTTCATGGTAGGTCAAAAGTTTGCTCGGATTTTCGCCCACTTTCACACAAAATTATTATTTTTTTTAATTTAGTTAGCCCTTATTTAACCAGGAAAAGTCTCATTGAGATTAAAAAATATATTTTACAAAAGTGTTGTGGCCAAAACAGGCAGCAGGGTTGCATGTCAGTTACCAACATTCATCCATATATACAAAATATACAATTACAAACCAGTGAAAGTTTGAAACATTTTAAAATATAATTAAAAATAATCAGTTAAAACAACTACATGTTAATGTGACAGCATCTCTGTCATTTAAAAGTCTTTTAAATGATTCCAAGGAGATGAGCTCCCTCAGTTTCCTTCTACAAAAAGTAATTTTGTAGAAGGTTCCATGCAGAAGGAGCAGCAAACTGAAAATCTTTCTTTCCCAGCTCAGATCAGAGCTTTGGAACTGACAATAGAAATAGGTCGGCGGAAGGAAGATGATAGGAACCAGTACATTTCTGAGAAATATACATTTGTAAATAGCAAGGAAGCTGACCAAGTAAACATTTAGGAACGAGCAGTGTTGTATAAAGTACTGAAATCTCGGAGTCAAGTAAAATGTTATGCCATAATATCGCCATGATGAATAGTTAATCTCAGATTGGATCCTGAACAGTAAGGAAGAGGTGACAAAAAGAATTCTGTCCTGCTGCAGACATGGCCGGAAGGACGGCCTCTCTCCCTCTCTCTCTCTTCCTGAGGGCCCTTTTTCCCAGCAGGAGGTCAGCTGTGACCCCTCCTTAGAGATAAGTCACAGCACAGACACAGACTCTCTCTTCTTCAACTCTTCTCCAGCTCTCTTCTTCTACAGACCACCCCAGCTGTACTGCAGCTCTCTCAGAGCAGACAAAGAAGGCCAAACCATGAGGGCCTGGTTGGCCCTCACCGACACACAAGCCAGCAGCTGAGGGAGATTGCCTGGACCAGCCACGCTTGATCCAGGGTCTGCTAGATTCGACTGCCTGCTTCAGCAGAGGACCTGACTGAATCCGGACAAACAACATGTCCGGGCAAATACAGAGCTAAGTTGCTGTCCTAACCTCACAATCAGATGCAGGGGCAAAGACCCTGCATGCGAAACAGCTCTGTGTATTTTTCCTCAGCCTGTACAGGGAAACGAACCCCAATGGAGCTGAAGGCTGGATGCTGAGGAAAACCCCTGCTCAAATCGGACTGCATCCAAGCCAGAGATTGCCTGCAGGAAACCAGGCCTCCGACCGGACCATGTGGTGCAGCAGAGCCAAGCGCTAGCCCGCTAACGCTAGCCTGCCAAGAGGCAAACCAACGACTTCCCTGCTTCCAACGCTTCTTCCTGGAACGGCCAAAGTGGACAAAACTCACACATGAGGCATCAACAGTTTGGGCAGCGAGATGAGGGTGAAGTTAAAAAGGTTTATTGGTAAATGTTTGTAAACCATCGTGTTTAGAACAAAAGGGCTAACCGGTAGCTCGCGCTAGCCAAACTGCTATTAGCCTTGCTAACATCCGGTTTCGGACATTTCAAAAGGAGTTTGTTTTAAAGCATAAAGCGTAACTGTTCTGCTCCGCCATCCTCCGATGGTGTTATGAGCCTTATTCCCGCATCAATATGGTACATTAATGCCGGTTTTCAAGGCAATTTTGATAACTTTATGTTGTAACCTCTTAGCCACCGAGCTGTTACAGCGACCCCAGACGCCCGGAGGGAGAATCGCATTAACAAACTCGGTGAATTAAATGATTTTACAGGACAAACCGTTCCTCAGAATATTATGTTTTGTTTAACTTGGGCTTTGCATTGTGAATGGATTGAAATACATGGCAAATGTTTTGACTCCATTCCATGTTTTGGCATCAGATCTTCAGTGAACAAGGATTCACTGAGTTATTCTAATTATGATCAACCACTTTTGTTTTGTCTTTTGTTTGTTTTGCATGTAAATAGTTCCTTAGCTTCTTTTTTTGTTATCTTCATTTTGCTTGGTAGTTTAGTTAAGTTTCACTAGCCTAGTAGAGAGGATTTATTAATCGAAATATTGTTAATTCAGATAAACAGCATTACATAGTGATGTTCTCTGGATGTTCATTTTATTTCTGTTATTAAATTCTTGGACTTGAAAAGAAGTTGTCACTCATTTATTCTATGTGTGTGCAGGTTTTGCTGTTAAAAGATCGCTAGTGCTCGAATTCATCCCTTTCAACCGTTGTCTTGATATCAGCTTAAGAGCTGATCATCACCAGACAATACTTAACAGACAGAGAGTTATTTATGAAACATTAAATAACTTTAAACAGTGTATAATTGCACAACAAGTAAAAGGTAAATCAAAGCAAATGCAGTTTGAATTACATTTTTTTAGATGTTGGTAAACCTTGTAAGTCAAATTCCCTTAGAATAATATAAACAACCAAGTGCAGGAGAAATTTAGACCAGGTTTAGACAGAAAATACAACCTTTTTGTAAGCTTTCAGTTTTCCTTCTCCAAATAAGGTCAGTGCTATGCACTTAAAATTGTACACAACCAAGTGCAGGCAAAGGGGGTGTATACTAAGAACATGGTTAAGTGATAAAGTGATAGTTAACCTACAGTAAGTGGTAAACTTGCTAATAGATACACCTACGGTTGCAGGTATAATTTAGTTAAGAAAATTAGGACTCCCGGCTCTACTATTAGATGCTCTACCTATACCACAAGGTTAATTTAACCTGCTTTACTACTGAACCAGCTTCTTATCCTGTTGGTGGTGATCAGGGGCGATTCTAGGATCTGACCTTTTGGGGTGCTCAGCCCCCAGTGTTGACTGTGATTCCTGGCATGAACAACAGGCTTTACATTTTTAGTCCAGATGTAAGATTCTTAGAGTTGACACACTTTTGAGCTAAAGCTCGTCAAACAAGCTACAATATAGGCCCATCCAAAAGCAGTGATGAACAGATTGAAATGTTTTTACTCGATAAAACCTTGTGCATTTGTAAAACCTGCATGATGGCAATAGTTAGACTAGCTATATTGATAAAAGTGAGGACTCATTTCCCTAAAGCAGGGGTGGCCAACTCCGGTCCTCGAGAGCCGATGTCCTGCAACCTTTAGATGTGTCCCTGGTCTGACACGCCTGAGTCAAATAATCAGTTAATTAGCAGGACTCTGAAGAACCTGACTGCATACTGAGGAGCTAATTGTGCTATTTGATTCAGGTGTGTGGGGCCAGGGAAACCTCTAAAAGTTTCAGGACACCGGCTCTCGAGGACCGGAGTTGGCCACCCCTGCCCTAAAGACACAAAACTAGGGTTAGGGCACTGATGCACAAGGGTTGCTAGTGCTACATTTAATAGTAATTGTCTCTCTTGCTTACAAGAGAGACAAATCTAGCAGTTTGTATATAAATATATATATATATACAGGACTGTCTCAGAAAATTAGAATATTGTGATAAAGTTCTTTATTTTCTGTAATGCAATTAAAAAACATGAAATGTCATACATTCTGGATTCATTACAAATCAACTGAAATATGGCAAGCCTTTTATTGTTTTAATATCGCTGATTATGGCGTACAGCTGAAGAAAACTCAAAAATCCTATCTCAAAATATTAGAATATTTCCTCAGACCAAGTAAAAAAAAAATTATAACAGCAAAACAAAATCAAACATTTGAAAATGTCCATTAATGCACTCAGTACTTGGTTGGGAATCCTTTTGCACAGATTACTGCATCAATGCGGCGTGGCATGGAGGCAATCAGCCTGTGGCATTGCTGAGGTGTTATGGATGCCCAGGATGCTTCAATAGCGGCCTTTAGCTCATTTGCATTGTTGGGTCTGGTGTCTTTCAGCTTCTTCTTCACAATACCCCACAAATACTCGATGGGGTTCAGGTCAGGGGAATTGGCAGGCCAATCAAGGACAGTAATGCCATGGTCAGTACACCAGTTACTGGTAGTTTTGGCACTGTGGGCAGGTGCCAGATCTTGGTTGTGCAGCGTTTCCTGCCACATTTCCCCCTTCCAACACACTTTTTGTGAATGTGCTTTGAAACTGCACTCTGTGAACAGCCTGCTCTTTGAGAAATTTCTTTTTGTGTCTTACCCTCCTGATGGAGGGTGTCAATGATGGTCTTCTGGACAGCAGTCAGATCAGCAGTCTTCCCCATACTTGTGATTTAGTTTACTGAACCAAGCTGAGTGTTTTTCAAGGCTCAGGAAACCCTTGCCGGTGTTTCGAGTTAATTAGACGATTCAAGTGATTAGTTGAATAGCCTACTAGTATACTTTTTCACGATATTCTAATTTTCTGAGACAGTCCTGTATATATATATATATATATATATATATCATTAGATATGCACTCTCATGTAAGACATAAGCCTGCCATATATTATGGCGGTGTCATGACCAGTCCATGTCATCTGTCAAGCAAATTGCTAATAAGTTAGTAAATCCCTACAGATATCCTTTATGAATTTGCATGCTCCTATTTTTTGATGCTTGACTTGAGCGTCAGGGCGCATTTCGTCTGTCTAAAGAGAAAATCAGCATTTCCTGCTAAATTTTATAACCACGACACACACTAGATGCTGTTGGTTAATGTTTAAAGCATCACAGGATCTGGTGAATGTCAAATTGGGACTTTTTTCCATTTGAACAACCAGCAACAGAGACAGACAGCAAATATGTGCCAATTAAACCAAATATAGTCAAAATATGTCTGTTGTCTAGATTTATCCTGTATTTTCTTTAGAATATATAAAAATGCACAGAGATACACCCCACCCTAATTTTTTATCTAAGATACTCTGAATTATAAAACAGCAAAATTATACATTAAATTTTACATTTGACAGATAAATTTACTGTATTTACTCTGCACTGGAAGTAGAAGTGTAACTGATACTAACAGCATTTCAAATATTAAATTCAAATTTCAACAAATGTACAATTGGGTTGTAGTTGCTCTGTGTAGTCCATTTCATGTAATTTATCTTAACATTCCAAACACATTTCTTATATCATATATCTGAAATGTAGATAACAGCTTCTCCTTACCTACATCCTCTCAGACAACTAATTATTTCCCTAACAATAGTGAGTTGTCAATGTTTAAATGTGCAGTAAATCTTAATACATAAGCAGCATGGAGGACCCAATAATGTACATTGAGTAAGATGGGTCACACCAAAACTGAATTGTAACATGAGTGGTTGTCCATTTCATCATTGAAATGAGAACATATTAATATACTATTGGTATATACTAGTATGACTATTAAAGAACAGCAGATTAAACTTTAAGATATGTAAAGGCCTATATTAAATTCATTTTGCGACCACATCAACAGATTAAATAATTGCTTACTTTTTTGGTGTACCAAGTTACTCTTGTAATGACCCCTGATTATGAGAATGTCTAGCTCCACCTCTGGTTTGTACTAATTTACTAATGGACAATGTGGAAATCTATGTACAATAAAACCAATGTAAATAGTGTTCCTTTCTTTTATTTGTCTTTATCATAATTCTAGAAGTAGAAATAGTCAAATAAATAGCACTATTATTTTGTGGAACCCTAATCATAATATTATAACTACGCAAAGGTCTAAACAAGAATAGCAGTTGTTTAGGTGGCATTTAGTGTTCTTATACTGTATATTATGCAAAAGAAATTACACCTGCTATTCATACCTGAACTGCCTCAAATGGTCGACAATAAATTAAACCAACAATAACAACGAAATATTGGTAAAAGGGAAACCCTCACCTTTTCTTTTTCAGGCGGCTGTGGCTAAGAATCTGAATTTTTAATAGTCTACAGTCTTTGCTTTTCCATCTTTCCAGCAGTCTTCAGAACTCCTGCCTGGCACAGAATATTTAGTTTTATAAAAGAGATTAGGTTTTTGTTAATAAAATGTGTTATACTTCAGAATTAAATGCTATTTTGAGATAACGTTGGTTACTTACATTTCTCAAGTTCAACAAATCAAAACTCCTGCTCCTGCTTCTGTTCAAAACTGTGCTCAGCAGCCTGGCAGATAATATTTAGTTTCTTAACTGGGACTAGTTTCGTAGTCTAGTTTTAATTGTGGTAACGGCAGTGTTATAGTATGAATCAAAACTGAATCTCTCGTGCTCCAAGCACGCACGCACACACACTTAATAGAAAACAGCCAATCAGGAAGAGAAGGCAGGATTTAAGACAGCACAACCAATGAGAGTGGAGTTAAAGGGGGGTGTCTACCTTGTCAATCAAAGGCCAGGCGCGTTAGTGATTGGCTGCACGGAGCGCCAAGCCCCGCCCCCGCTGGCCCACAGCAGCGCTTCGGCACGTCTGGCACGTCTCTCTTTCTCTCTTTTTTTTTGTAAGTAACTAAACCAAACATTGAAAATGTATCGGAGTAAAAGTATTGCATTTAAGTTTGGAAATATAGTGAAGTAAAAGTAAAAGTTATCAAAAAATGTAATACTCGATAAAAGTATAAAGTACTCCAAAATATACTTAAGTACAGTAGTGAAGTATTTTTACTTTGTTACTATACAACACTGGGAATGAGTAAGTACAGATGCCGAAGCCTGCGGGATGCCAAAGAGGGCCAGCCAACACAAACATAAAATACACAGTGATGTTTAAGAGCTTTGAGGCCAGTGATGAACCTCAGAGCTCCATGTTAGACAGTATTGAGAGCTCTCGGACTCTGAGCTGATGAGTAAAAGTAAAATACATTGCCATAGTCCAACTTTGGCATGAATGTGGCTGCAACAAGCTTCCACAAAGGTCAGACAAGCCCAAATTTGAAAAAATAAATCCAACCTGAGTTTAAGTCGATTTACAAGCAGTTTAATATGGTGTGCAAATGAAAGTGTGCTATCAATCCAGATTCTGAGGTATTTGCATTGGTTAACTGATTCTTTTCAAGTTCCCTGTAACGTGGTGATTTGAGAGTTGGATTTGGTGTTTGAGAACAACATGAATTTTGTTTTGTCTGAGATTAGGATGAGTTTGAGATTAAATAGATTGTTTTGAATGGTGCCAAAAGCTGACTATAACTGAATGATGGCTTATGAGGGTGTTGAGCAGAAGATAATTTTGTCATCAGTATAGAAATGTGTATGTGCATTTATGATGTTCTGATTTATGTTATTGATGTAAAGAATGAATAGTAGAAAAAGGGAAAAAAAGAAAAAAAAAGAAAAAAGAATGGATAGTAGAGGTCCTAGTACTGTCCCTTGTGGTACTCTAGTGATGGTGAGTGTTTGTGATGAGAGCCCATCTGCTTTCTCACATTGAATCTGGTCTGAGAAGTAGTTATGAAACCATTTTACTGTTTGATGTGAAAGTCGTCATGTAATGAGTATGTGTTCCAATAGTGTATGGTCAACTGTATCAAACGCTTTTGTTAGGTTTGTGAACAGGGCTGCACAGTGATGTTTGCTGTCCAGGGTGGTAATGTCATTAAGTACTTTTAATGCTGCAGTGTTGCTTCCTAAATCCAAACTGAAAATCAGATAAGATATTATTGTCAGAAAGAAATTCTTTAAGTTGAATGCTGATGAGTAATTCCAGAAGTTTGGCCAGGTCGGATAATTTAGATATTGGTCTACAATTGTTCAAGAGTGTTGGGTCACTACTTTTTAACAGTGGTATAACGAAAGCTGATTTACAAATTGATGGAATTTCATTTGTGGCCAGAATAAGGTTGAAAAGGTGAGCCAAAGGTGAGGCTATAAAATCAGCTGCTAGTCCTAGGAAGTAGGGCTCAAGATTGTCAGGTCCTGGAGATGTCGAGGTGTTTAAAAGTTTGAGGGTTTGTGCAACTCAATAACTGTGAGGGGGTGAAACTAAAAGGTTGATTTATAACAACACAGGGATCGGAACTTAAATCTGCTGAGTTTATGTGAGTACTGTGAAGTGAATCGAACAGGGAACCTGACACTATGCAGTGTTTGTTAAAACGGTCCAACATCTCTGCTTTGTTTTATGTGTGTCTGTTACAATGCAGGGTGGGATTACAATACTTTTGTTAGTTTGATTTATGGATTTAATTGCCTTCCAAAACTTCATTGGGTTATTAAGATTTTGTGTGGTTTGAGTGAGGAATTGATCCGCTTTAGCATTTCTAATGGCAACTGTACATAAGTTTCAAAGTTGTCTAAACTTGCGCCAGTCCTTCTCAGTGTTTTAGCCCAAGCCAGGTTACAACTGTGTAACAGGGTGGATAAATTGGTGTGAACCAGGGATTGTTTTGTCCTTTCCATCTAAATTTTCTAAAAGGAGCATGTTTTCTTACAATACTGTTAAAACCATCATAAAAATACTTCCAGGCATTTTCAACATCAGCAATCAAATAAATCCTATCCCAGTCAAAACTGTACAGGTTGTAGTAAAAACTCTGCTCTGAAAAATGTTTCATATCATGCTTTGAGATAATGTGAGGCTTTGTTTTTGGTATTTTTGTATCCCTTGCAGTTGCAACCACACAGCGATCGCTCACGTCATTTGCAAATTTTGAAGCATTCGTATATTTGTGTGGAATGTTGGTCAGAACTAAGTCAATTAACGTAGAATATTCTGGGTTTTAGAGGTTTGGTCTTGTGGGAATGTTTACAATTTGAAAAAAAATATTTAATACATTTTTGTATATCCCTAGTTGTGTGTGAAACATTGCATTGCAAGCTTTTGTGTCTAAGTATGGTTTATACATGAGGTCCCTAATTTAAATTTGTATTTAATGGGAGAACATTTCATGACTGGACCTACTGTATAAATGGCATACTATCATCGTTGCTCTTAGGTGCTTAATGTTGCAAGCTTTCTGCCCCTAGCAGCATTACAACAACTATGCACCTCCAGATGACAATTATCGCATATGTCGACACAAATAATTACTTTTATGCACATACTCACCCACACACATACACACATCAATAATCCAAATGGTTGAAGGTCATGAAAACACAGTTCACAGTAGCTGTGTTTCCATTGACCATCAAACTGAGCAAATTGTGATTATGAAATAAGTTTGCTTAATAAAAACATGGTAACTTCAAACAACACGTTTTCAATAAAACGTTTTTGCGCTAGGAACTACAACGGAAACAGTCTTTGGTTTTTTGTTGCATCACACTAGTCACAACAGGATGTTTCTACTGCCGGAAAGGATTAGTGGAAGAGTAGGATTGATAGCTCTTCTGTAAAATCACCAATTACAATTTCCCAAACACGCCGCATATGTAGCTGCTACCAGGTTTGAGGGGCTTGTCGGTACAACACCTCAGTAAGATGCCGACATCTCCTCTGATGGCTGACTATAAGCACCAGTGCTGTGGCTGGTTTAAGAATATCTCATGCAAGTGTTTACATCCATTGCCGCCATGTTTTTAAATGAGTTATTACATGAACAAACTTATTCACATGCAATTTTAATAGTATTTCTTATTTAATGGAAACACCGCAATTGCAATATCGTTGACATTAACAGAATATTGACAAAGTTTTGCCCACATTTCGAAACGTAACTTGTTACATCAATTTTGCCCTGTCTACATTGCTTTCTTCTTTATTTAACAAATCATGCAATTAGTATTCTGTCTTGAGATATCCTTTTTTGCAGAGCTAAACTCCCATAGCACATGTACATAACCAACTTCTTTATATGATATGCCTGAAATAAGATAAGATAGAACTTTATTGATCTCACAATGGAGAGATTTACTTGTGACATCGGATTTTATAAGCAACAGAAAGTGCTCAAAGGAGGAAAAGGTGCATGAGGTATATACAGTACATCCAGATATATACAGTGAATGGGAAAAAAATAAATAAAATATCAAAATATCACATAGTTATTGCACAGTTATTGCAGTGTACAGGATTATTGCACAGGTTAATGTACATGCATACTCCTTACATGTACATGCACAGTGTATCTAATAGTTATTGCACAGTGCGATAGCGCTCCTTTTTACACACAGGGTGTATAAGTCTGTCACTAAAGGTGCTGCTCAGCTCCTCGACAGTCTGGTGCAGGGGTTGAAAGGTGTTGTCCATGATGGATTTAAGCTTGGACAACACCCTCCTCTCGGCCACTTCCTCCACCGAGTCCAGAGTGCAGCCCAGGACAGAAGTGGCCTCCCTCACCAGCTTGTTCAGTCTCTTTCTGTCCCGCTCTGCGCTGCTTGGGGCCCAGCAGAACACAGCGTAGAGGAGGGCTGACGCCACTACAGAGTCATAAAAAGTTTTAAGCAGGGGCTGGCTTACTCCAAAGGACCTCAGCCTCCTCACGAAGTGGAGGCGGCTCTGGCCCTTCTTGTTCAGGGCGTCAGTGTTATGAGTCCAGGCCAGTTTATTATTGACGTGGACACCCAGGTATTTGAAACTCTTCACAGTTTCTATGTCCTGCCCCTGGATGTTCACGGGAGAGTGAGGTGGGGGTCTTCTCCTGAAGTCGATCACCATCTCCTTTGTCTTACTGGTGTTTAAACACAGGTGGTACTTCTCACACCAGTCCACAAAGTTCATGATGACCGACCGGTACTCCAGCTCGTTCCCCTCAGACACACAGCCTACAATGGCCGAGTCATCGGCCATTGTGGGCTTCAACTTCTGGAGGTGCCAGCTATCCGTGTTGTAGATGAAGTCCGAGGTGTAGAGGGTGAAGAGAAACGGAGACAGGGCGGTGCCTTGGGAGGCCCCGGTGCTGCAGAGTGCCACCTCTGACTGACAGCCGGGCAGCCGCACGTACTGAGGGTGGTCAGTGAGGTAGTTGATGGTCCAGGCAGCGAGATGTTTGTCCACTCCAGTGTCCTCCAGCTTCCCCCTCAGCAGCGCCGGTCTGATGGTGTTGAAAGCGCTGGAGAAGTCAAAGAACATGACTCTCACAGTGCTCCCGGTGGTCTCCAGGTGGGTGAGTGCCCGCTGCAACAGGTAGATGATGGCGTCCTCTACTCCGATGTTGGGCCAGTAGGCAAACTACAGCGGTTCCAGGGTGGGGCTCATCACGGTGCGTAGGTGTGCTAGGATGAGGCACTCCATGGTCTTCATCAGGTGGGAGGTCAGGGTGACTGGTCTAAAGTGGGCCGGTTCCTTAGTGTGCAGCGTTTTGGGAACCGGTACCACACAGCAGGACTTCCACAGGGCTTTCCTCTGTTTCAGCCTCATCAGCTGGCCTCTCACCTGCATTGCAGTGACCGTGAGGGGGGAGGAAGACAGGCTCTGAGAAGAGGGGGATGGCGGGGGGGGGGGGGGGGGGGAGTTGGGTGGCATCTCTGTGGTGAGGACTGAAGGTATGGATGGGTCTTTACTGGTTAATAAATTTTTTGAACTTTTTGTTCTTCATGGCCTCTTCTTAAATGTTAAGCACCCAAACAGTAAATTAACTGAATTTAGGCCATGCCTTTCTGGTCATACCTACCACTCAAGGTGTCATGTGCAGAAACGGAGGACCCAGAATTCAGCCAGACAATAAACAGATAGCGTTCAAGACAGTTTAATGTTTAATGGATTTAACTCACCGAAGGCTCGTAATAATCTGGCACTAGTGACTGGTCTGAAAGCTGGTTTTATAGTCAGCGGTGCAGGTGGATTTGGTGAAGACTGATGAGAACAGGGCGGCGCTGCGCAGGTGTTTCAGATGAGAATCAGACCAACACTAGTGCCGAGATCATGACACAAGGCACTTTGACACCGCAATTATTATCATTCACCAGCTAAGCTCATAATATTCACTCACTCATACACTGATAGCCACAGCCACCATCATTTCCCCCTTAAAAGTCCCTGCATATAATGCCCAGAGCAGTGTTTTGACACAGAAACAGCTGATATCTTGATCAACAGTAAATTTTATAATTTTATAACTGAATGAAGAGGCTAGTCTCCTTTGTTACTCAATAAACTGGGTCACAATGTTTGGTTAAAACTAGGAACGGGTAGTCAAAAAAGATAAATGAATAATGTGCTTGTATGATTCTACACAACATAGCCACTATTATATGTGAACTGCTGGTGGACCACACCATTGACATGAGAGATGGCTGAGCAATTTGAGATACAATATCTTATTAATTTTTGATTTACCAATTTCCAAATAAAGAAAACAGGAATTTAATTTTATTAAATGTTCTTTATTGCCTACAAGTGGAAATACAGTAGGTGTTAATATTTTGTTAAAATAAAATGCTCCACCCTTGTGGACACCTCACCTACATAACATATGTTCCAGCTGTTTTATTTCAAGTTGTGTATTCTGCAGCTCCATTTTTAGGTACTGCTTTTTGATTACACACATTTCTATATTCTTTTGTGAGCACACCTTGTACAGCTTTTTCACAGAGAGCTTTAACAACAGAAATATATTTTTATATCACCCATCTTTAAGGCACAGAGGATCGATACCAATGCTGTATACTGACCTGAAAAATCATTTAATATATCTCAAATTAAGCTAATACTTGGGTCAAAACTTGCATGATGCTGCTTTAACACATTTGTATTAAGTTGAATGACAAAGTTGTGTTAAAAGGACAAATGCACTAGTTACATCATAAAAGACAATGTTGCCTCTGTGCTGATTTGGCACATTTTAAAATTGGGTTGTTTTTAACACATCTGTTTTCCAACAGCAGGTAACCAGCAGGCAACTTAATTGGATGCTCGAACCACCTCACCTGAGTCCTTTTGATTTGGCGGAGCAGCAGCTCCACATGAAGCTCCAGTCAGGTGATAGAGCTCCTCACCTTGAAGCTTATTTCTGTCCCTTGTATCTGGGATCCTATTCTTTCAGTAATGATTTGCATCTCCTGACCAAACCGGCGAGTCAGAAGGAAAACAAAGAGATAAATTGAAAGATTATTTTTCTAGCTTTGCTGTTTAATACAATGGCTAAAAACAGGGTCCCCTTAATGCAGATGAGGCCCCAGTCCCTCTAACTACTGCATGCTATCCTATCCTATCGTCCCCTGTAAACAAGTAAGCAATATAGGTGAACTTTTCTGGTTGGTAAAAAGACGGACACTGACCTGGAAGGATCAGACTACTGTTTTCCAGTGGATAATCATGACTTAGAGGAGCTAACTTTCTTTATTACTGCTTCAGTCTTGACATATAACAAATCCTGTGCCTGGTACAGGTCTTGACTTGAAAACAGAACCAAATCATCCATAAAGTCCAAAAGATTCCAAAGGAAATATGTTGATTTCTCTGTATGCTCATAACATTCCAAGTCTCCAATGATGGCAGTCTATTTTCTTTGAGTGATTTAATTCTATTTATCAAATAAAGTAGTTACAAACCCCAAAGTCATACACAAACAAGCAACCAGTCTGAATAAGACAGCAGAGGACATGCAGTAATTGCAGCACAGTGGATAGTGGTTACTGAAAAACACCCCCATACAGAATGACAGTTTGATGTATGTGGTAATTGTGGACTGACATTTGAAGCAAATTTTGAAAAAAAAAAAAAAACATGGAGAAACTACATTCACTTGGTGAAGAGGGGTATTATGTAGGGTGTTTAAATTATTGAATAAGGAACCGCTGCTAAATCAGTTGTGAGGATTACTTTTTGAGCTAGTTTCAATTAGGGCACACAGTATGTGACCTGCTTTTGTGTTGATCAAAGGTTTTTTATGTTAAAGTTGAAGGAGCTGTTTTGCTTAATGCTTGCAGCCAATCTGAGGCAGGACAGAGAGGTGGTTTCTGTGGCCAAGTTTTAAGTTAGATTTATGCTTTTAATAAACAAAATACACACATTAATAATACCCCCCCCCCTAAAAAGAAATGTTATTCCTTCAACCCAAATGCTAGGATTACCCTTAGTTTTAGCTTGTAAATAACAATTTAACCAAATATACTAAACATCACACACCCTTTCTGGGCTGAAGGCACTAAAACTAGGCCCTCAGCATTCCTATGGAAATGTGCTATACACATAAATATGCCTCGCCTAGATTGTTGCACACTTCGGCAGAATGTAAATGTAACGTGTGCAATTCCAGGATTTTGATTGGACGATCCAAGCTTGGGGCTAGAGCATTTGTGCCCCACGGCTGTCTACTGAGAGGGTGTTGGGCATGTGCACTGTGATTTCAGATGTTTGTTATTTAAACAAACGTTGATGGGCTGGCCCCATTATCAAGGCGCCTCAAAAGGATTTAGCCTACTGAGCTTGTCAGTTTTCTGGCAGACATAGATATATAGACTCAAATTTTTCTAACAGAATTTTATTTGTAAGGAAATCTGTCTTTTTTACAATATTACTCTAAGGAATGATCCTGTCCCACTGATTATTGTGAACATAGAGCTCCACAGTGACACCTGGTGAGACCAGGCCCCACTGGACCAAAATGCAGAGACGCCACAGCTCATAACCATACTCTTACTTTCTAATTAATATAGGCCTATCTATTGTAAATATTCAAGAATTGTCTGAATATTTTAATGGCAAACTGAAATGAAGCATGTATTGGAATTATGTAAAAAAGTTACTGGAAAGTGTTAAATGCATATTACTCGTTAGAATTAGTAGCAAATACATAGGCTTATTTCTTGTATTTCTATATAATGTTAGATTATTCCCCAAAGAAAAATTATTGTCTTCATATTTTGTAAAAGAATCCCATCACAATATGGTAATAATGACAATAGCAATTTTTAGTGAGTTTAAGTAAAATGTTATAAATGACAACAAAAAATTAAAACAAAAACCAGAAAAAACATTTTTAGAAAAAAAAATACTAGAGTCTGTCAATGACATGACTTTTACCATCTGATGGCAGCAGGGAGTAAATTTGTGTTGGTTTGTGACAAACACAAACCAACACAAACACATTGTGTTAACACACAATGTGTTTTAAATCTAATAACACATTTTTGCGTTTTTATTTAACACTTCTCTTATGTAGCTGATCTTGTTCAGGTTTATAGCTGCACTGATGCACGTTCAAGAGCTTTATTGACTTTCCTATGTTGCACTCAAACATCCGTGTCGTACTGTTCCGTATCGTACTGACTGTTATGCTAATTTTTATGAGCGCAATGGTCTAATTTCAGTTTAACTTTGACAACTTTCAGCGTAACGGTCCATTACGCTGAAATGCACTGGCAAGAACCCTGACCACAGATGGGATTGTTTAAGGGTTTGCGTTCATGCAAGATATGTATCGAGATCTTCAGAAGATCCAGATAAAAATGCAAGAAAATCCAATTTGGGATCTTCTGAGAATACAAGCCCAGGATATATATGTATCAATAAGGATAACGAGAAATCTTCAAAATATGCATATAATGTACAAGGGAATCCTTAATAGGATCTTATGAGAATATGGGGTCAGGATTTTAGCATATACCTAAGGATATGTCTCGAGAAATCTTCAGAATAGCCAAGGAATATACAAAGAAATGCTACTAAGGATCTTCTGAGAATGCAGGCCCAGGATCTTCAGGATATGTGTAGAGAAATCTTCGGGAAATCCCGTTAAAATGCAAGAAGATCCTGGGTGGGTCCTCTGATAATGCATGAACTGGATTTTTACCGTATCCACGATATCTCAGGATATCTCTGGATTTTTAAGTGGTCAAGATTCCGGAAATATCCTAAATTTGCATATCTCAAATATAAATATAGTTTATCTTTGGATATGTTCTTTATCTTTGAAAAATACGGAAAAAATAATTCCTGGATTCCAACCCTTCTTGTCCAGTGTATAGTGACATTTTCACAACTTATTTTCTTTTTGAAAAATTCTATTTCCATTTCAGTTATAAGTTTAACTGTGTCTGATTGATCTTCACATCTGCATAATTTTCATCTCCTTAACTGGTAAAAAGTTGAGCAAACACATCATTCACCTCTGGAAAGTGCTGTTTCTACCAGGCTGTGTGTATTGCAGATATTACATTATCCTGAAAAGATGATTTTGATTCTTCTGGCAAGTTTATAAAAAAAGCCCGCGAGAACCACGTGTCATTTACATTCCTTGTCTAATTTTCTCACTTTCGTCTTGCTGCCATGGCCTCTCCGCACCTGCAGTCTTCTATCATCATAAGAAATCCAAATGAGTCAAAGCAAGGCAGGAAAGTGCTGAGATCAGATGGAATGTGGATGATGAAAGGGAAAAAGAAAGAGCTCTGTTCTAGTTAAGTTCTTGACCCAGATAGTGAGAGTAGTTGCCCATTGATCAATGCATCCATATGCTGAGAGGGCTGACACATACTAAAAATTTACTCAGTAATCTACTTTGCAAAGACTCAGAGTTGGCAACACAAAATTGATTTTAGGCACAATGGACTACACTAAAACAGGAGGTCTTCTTACGGTGAAGAAGACTAAGAATGATTATCGATTTGTAAATTGTATGTAAGAGCAAACTTAAAACAAGCACTCACCATAATGCCCAGTATTGCTATATCTGTCTTAATTAAATGAAAACCATGTGAAAGTTAATATGATTATCTTGTACTCTATAAAATCAATACAGACTGCATTCCTACAATGCCTCTAAATCAGATATGTTTTATGATGCAGATGGAAGTTTTTTTAATGCAGTAGTGATGTTTAAGAAAACAACATTATTTTTATATTTTGAACTTGCATTTAAATTAAAAGAAATATATCCGCATTGCCATATGATGGACTGGCAACCTGTCAAGTGGTCGTACCTCATCCTGGCCCACTGACTGCTTGATAACCCAGCTCCCCTTCCAACGGGGGGCAGGGTTATCCTTGCAAGGTAAGGATACTGACTTGTTTAACACATCCCACTCAAACTTTGCGTCTTCCCCAAAGCATTCATGAACTGTGTTTGCTTTAAAGATGGAGTCGGGAGTTCAGAGAAAACTATGGACTTGGACCTGAAAATTTACTCCTGTCATGGAAAAAATGATAATCAAGAAGCAAAATACTCTTTCAATACAGAGACCGGTCTTTACTGAAGGCGAACAGCATTCAAGGTGAATTCTTCCCCAAATGCACACCTAGTAAGATAAACCATGTGTCTTTGTAGGGAACAGATGTACGCAGGAGGAGCCTGTCATGGAGAAACAAACCTCTGTGAAAGATAACAGCTCCATCCTGTCCCCTAACCTTTAACCCCTCCTGAAGGTCTGGAAAGGACCCAGCTTCCCCTTTTCCCACTCTAAATTATCATCTTATCCCCCACACCTTGACACACATTTGGATGATACATTTTTCGCTCTCATTTTACTTTGAGCATGTGCCTACCTGACAGAAGTTGGGTTTCCCCCACTGTATACTCGCCCCCCAATCCCAGTTGTGCATTGTTTATTTTTAATGCCTTGATGTTTGAGAGAAACGTAAAACAGTCAATAAAGTTCCCGACTGGAATAAAACCTCCCGGTCAACTAACCTAACGCGCTAGCAGTAATTAGCTTGACGCATGCATCGCGCAAAGCTCCTCATGCACCTCCTGCAAGCCACCAGACCACTACCGCCAGGATTCCCCATTTTCTGTAGGAAACCCTGGCAAGATTTAACTCCTCTTACACTGAGGAAACAAGAAGGGAGGGGTAAAATCTTGAAATCTTTTTGCTAAAAAAGTGTGGCGGACAGAGGGCACAGATAAGGGAAGTGCAGGGGACATGTCCCACACATGTACCCCACATCCATTACACTCTTGCCAGTGGGAAATGTTGGATGTATTCATGTATGACACACTCCAGGGCTTTTGTCCAAGTGGAACTTTGCTAGCTAATAAGTATAATAAATAATTCTGTTTTAAGGAGATGTTTAAACTGTAATAGTCTGATTGGTGGAATGGTGAAATTTCAAGTATGTTTTATTGTTTACAGAGGACAGCCTAAGTTTGTATTCTTTCATATTTCCTTTAGATAGATGAAGGAAAGCAAAATGAATAAAGGGAGTTGGACTTGAAACATTGGCGCAGAAGAAGGCAAAATATTGAAAGCATAACAACACAGAGACGAGGAAAAATACAGAGGGGAAGGATGGGTGAATGCGCTAAAAATAGAAAGGAAGAAAGCTTAGTCATCTCTGGACGTATCTCATGACACACAATCAAGCACACTTACTGTCACCCTCGGCACATTTCTGACTTTATCTAATTTTTACAAACACATTGAGTACAAGTCAAATATATGTATGTGTGCAAACATCTATGTATGTGTAAGACGTTGAGGGGTTGGCACACAAGTATTCCCTTCTTCCTTCCCTTTGTTGACTTCCACAAACGCACATAGTACCTGTTCTTAAAATGCTTTCCCTGCAGCAATATGAGCAATGGACATGGTGAGGATGGCATTTTCTCCTCCCACCCACTCACTCAGAATAAACACAGTCTGAAAGACATTTAAAAATGAAACATGATGATACCAGTGGACGTGATGCATTATGAAAGCTGTAAATCCTTTTCAGTCCACTGCAACTGCTGCTGCATGAATCAAAAATGCTGACTATGATTAAATGATAGCTTGTGAGAATAGGTTTCTCCATGTTTTTGTTTCTTGTCTGGGTTTTTTGTTGAGGCCTTCAGGTGTTGGATTTCTCTGACAAATAGGGTTAGGTCTGACAAGTGTATTAGTAAGTTTCTCAGTTGATGCTCTACTTTGATTTGTAATTGATTTTGTCTGACTGTGTTCAGGGCAAGCACATAGTTTGTAGCATTAGCAGTTTGTTACATCTTACTATCCACTAATTTATGATGCAATAACAGTAAATAAAAGTTGTGTTAATTTTTTAATTTACTTAAATTTTTTCTTAATTATGCAGCTGCACATCTCCGCATTACAGTCACAACAGTTTACCTAGTGCACATACATTTGAAAAGGTACCTGTAGGCATACAAGTGTAAGGTAAAACCAATTTACCATTTGGCCATGTTAAAAAAGATTCACCAGCTTTCAATTTTAAGTTGCAGTACAAGGAAATTAACATAATCTTTAACCAATTCTAAACTTGCTTAAGTTTAAATTTAAGTGTACAAACACAATCACCACATTGCACACTGTAGTTATTTATAAAAACAAAATCAAAATGAACTAGAATTGCAAGCAGTTATTAACGGGTTCCAAGCCCACCCACGCCCCGCCCCCTTGAGCATTTTCTTGGACTTCAGTTCAGCGTTCAACACCATCATCCCACAGCATCTGGTGGAAAAACTGGAACATCTGGGCTTCAGCACACCCCTTCGCAACTGGCTGCTAGACTCCCTCACCTCCTGACCTCTGTCGGTCCAGGTTGGACAGAACACCTCTGATGTCATCACCCTCAGCACGGGCTCCCCTCAGGGCTGCGTCCTGAGCCCCCTGCTATTCACTCTGATGACACACGACTGCGTCCCAAGGTTCACCACCAATCACATCGTGAAGTTTGCAGACGACACGACGGTGGTGGGCCTGATCAGAGACGACAAAGACCGGCCCACCCAGCTGATCCTGAACCTGGAGAAAACGGAGGAGATCATCGTCGACTTCAGGAAGAAACAGCTCAGCTGTGGATGTGGTCAGCAGCACCAAATTCCTGGGGGTGCACATCACAGACAACCTCAGCTGGTCTGTGAACACCACATCACTGGTGAAGAGGGCACAGAAGCGCTTGCACTTACTGCGGAGGATGAGGAGAGGCCACCTGTCCCCGCCCATTCACACGACCTTCTGCAGAGGCACCATAGAGAGCATTCTGACCAGCTGTCCCTCTGCGTGGTGTGGAGGCTGCAGCGCCTCCGACCGGAGGAACGTGAGGAGAGTGGTGAGGACAGCAGAAGGGATCATCAGGGCCCCTCTCCCCTCCATTAAGGACATTTCATCCCAGCGCTGCATGTCCCGAGCCCATAACATCATCAGAGACCCCTCACACCCCCACCATGGACTGTTCCCCCTGCTGCCCACTGGGAAAAGGTTCCACAGCATCCGCTGCAGGTCCACCAGGTTCTGCAACAGCTTTTTCCCCGTTGCCATCAGACTGTTGAACTCTAAATAGCAACAGTAAAAGTGTATACATACTGTATATACCATGGGTTAAAGCAAAAGTCAGCCCATATATTCCCGGGCCGTGGACATCATGCCACATCAGTTACCTCACTTGCTTATTGTGCAAAGTCAACATTAAACAAATCTGGTAGGTCTACAATATCCATTGACCATTCCTGTATCTCTCCCACCTTTCAGCTTCAGAGCCTTGGCGTCATCCTGGACAGCCTCCCATCCTCTCCTTCACTTTCCACATCATCACCTGGTTAACTTTCATCTCAGCAGCATCAAGTTCCTCCTTCACACTTTTGCCAAGCTGGTTCACAGTCCACTCACCTCTTGACTTTACAATTTCAGCTCCCTTCCCTCCCTGTCCTCTAGAAAACCTCCATAAACTTTAGCTAGTACAAAGACAGCAGCTTCATCATTACATCATCTACTTCACTCCTGTACATTAACTCCAATGGCTCCCTGTCACATTCAATATAAACCAATCCTATGATCATACAAGGCCAACCACAACCATGGACAATGCAGGACACATAACCAACACTATGATGACGTCATATATTTTAATTTAACACAGATCACACATTACAATAATCAGTCTGTTTTTCCTATTATTGCACAGCAATTAATTATCACAACTCATGAGTTTATAAAAAAGGCATTATTTGACTTTTGTGAAGTCTAATAAAACGGTTATATTTTAGCCCTGTGACTGGCGACCTGTCCAGGATGTAATCTGTGTCCCCGCCTAGGAAGAGCCACCTGCCGTCCCCCCCCCACCCCACCCCACCCCCATTACCCTGTTTCCCCATCAGATAGGGCTTGACGTCACACCTGTACGGAAAAGCGGGTATAGAAAATCCATGGATGGATGGGATGTTAAATTTTCAAAAAGTTTAATAAAATTGCTCAAAGTTTATCAGAAAAAAACCTAACTTGCTTTTTAAGATGAACACTTTAATTAGAAAAATGTTATTAAACTTTGCATAAAGTTAAATATTGCTGTAGGTAACCTTTGCTGCTGTAGCTTGTCTCTCTGGCAGGTGATTTTGGGTTGAATAAAATGAGTCCATAGAACCACAGGAGGCTTTCTCAGCTGGTTCTAGTGCGACTTGGTTCTACAGTGTCGCTTCACATCGCGCTCCACTCTGTTTAAAAATAAAAAAGAACTTCATAAAAGCTTTCTGAGAATCGCCTTTCTCTGGCCTCACCCAGTTAGAACCCGTTCTCCAGTCCTTATTGTAGCCGCAGTTTATTTTTTTATTTATTGACATAGTTTCCTTAATAATCTGCATGGATCAAAATCCTTGTGATTTTATTTAACGAGTGTCCTGGTGAGCAGCTGCTCCTGAGGTGGAGCTTCTGTTTATTGACTGACAGCCGATGCAGCTCTGCCTTCTTTGTTACAGAAAAGCACAGGTGGAATTTTTTTTACTTTTTCTGAATCAGACCCATTGAAATGCGGGACACTGTTTCACATTCCGACCGTTCTTAAAAAAAAAAGAAAAGAAAAAGCCCATCATGCTAAATTAGCATGAGCTAGCGCGTAACTCTGAGTTTTAAATAAAACGTAATAGCGAATCATGAGGAGATCCCTGTTTGGTTTATCAGCTAAGTTACTGGCAGCGAGGGAATACACGCTGACAGGTGACGTGGCCACAGGTGGAAATAATTCATTAATTAACTGCAGGAGCAGCAACAGACACACTTAGCGATGAAGCTGTTGTCAGATGTTCATTCTGGTGAACTTTATGACCTGCTGGTTTGCATAAATCCAAAGAAAACTTTGACCATCACTACTTTCATTCATGCCATATACTGTATATATATATATATACACACACAGGGGTTGGACAATGAAACTGAAACACCTGGTTTTAGACCACAATAATTTATTAGTATGGTGTAGGGCCTCCTTTTGCGGCCAATACAGCGTCAATTCGTCTTGGGAATGACATATACAAGTCCTGCACAGTGGTCAGAGGGATTTTAAGCCATTCTTCTTGCAGGATAGTGGCCAGGTCACGACGTGATGCTGGTGGAGGAAAATGTTTTCTGACTCGCTCCTCCAAAATACCCCAAAGTGGCTCAATAATATTTAGATCTGGTGACTGTGCAGGCCATGGGAGATGTTCAACTTCACTTTCATGTTCATCAAACCAATCTTTCACCAGTCTTGCTGTGTGTATTGGTGCATTGTCATCCTGATACACGGCACCTCCTTCAGGATACAATGTTTGAACCATTGGATGCACATGGTCCTCCAGAATGGTTCGGTAGTCCTTGGCAGTGACGCGCCCATCTAGCACAAGTATGGGGCCAAGGGAATGCCATGATATGGCAGCCCAAACCATCACTGATCCACCCCCATGCTTCACTCTGGCCATGCAACAGTCTGGGTGGTACGCTTCTTTGGGGCTTCTCCACACCGTAACTCTGGGGAAAACAGTAAAGGTGGACTCATCAGAGAACAATACATGTTTCAAATTGTCCACAGCCCAAGATTTGCGCTCCTTGCACCATTGAAACCGACGTTTGGCATTGGCACGAGTGACCAAAGGTTTGGCTATAGCAGCCTGGCCGTGCATATTGACCCTGTGGAGCTCCCGACGGACAGTTTTGGTGGAAACAGGAGAGTTGAGGTGCACATTTAATTCTGCCGTGATTTGGGGAGCCGTGGTTTTATGTTTTTTGGATACAATCCGGGTTAGCACCCGAACATCCCTTTCAGACAGCTTCCTCTAGCGTCCACAGTTAATCCTGTTGGATGTGGTTCGTCCTTCTTGGTGGTATGCTGACATTACCCTGGATACCTTGGCTCTTGATACATCACAAAGGTCACAGATGCGCCAGCAAGACGTGCACCAACAATTTGTCTTCTTTTGAACTCTGGTATGTCACCCATAATGTTGTGTGCATTGCAATATTTTGAGCAAAACTGTGCTCTTACCCTGCTAATTGGACCTTCACACTCTGCTCTTATTGGTTCAATGTGCAATTAATGAAGATTGGCCACCAGGCTGGTCCAATTTAGCCATGAAACCTCCCACACTAAAATGAGAGGTGTTTCAGTTTCATTGTCCAACCCCTGTATATATATATATATATATATATATATATATATATATATATATATATATATATATATATACATATATATATATATATATATAGTCTTTGGTGGCACTAAAATGATCTCTAAGACCATTAACATATGTTAAACGGTAGTTATTCATTACTGTATTATATTTGTTTCACCAGCAGGTGTCAGCCAACATCATTTTCTGAAAATTCTTTTTTTGATATGTTGGTACCTAATACGAAAAATATTCATTAAAAATCAACGGTTTGCTCTAAAATTCTGAAAATATTCATGGATCTCAAAGAGTGCTTTATCTACTTACGTGATTTTTTAAATGGCCATTGAAAAAAGCGTTTGAGAGAAAAAAAATATTAAACTTTATAGTCTTGCACATTTAAATTTCAATGTCTTGTAAATAAGTCAAAATCACCTGGATTGTTACCAAACTGAAATCTATGTTTAGTCTGCATGTGCTTTACAAATAGAGGCCATTTTTGGGGGATTGAACAATATTTGTGGAAAATACATTGATTTCTCCATTTTACAAACTTTTAAAAAAATCAGAGTGTACAACTTTCAAAAACCTCAATACATGCAGTGAGAGAATTGTTACACTTTATTCAAGGAATACATCCTGAAAATCTGAGATTATTACACCACAAAATTGATTTTTGGTAATTTTTTGAAGAGGGAAGACGTCACCTCTGACAGAGAAACAAAAAGACGCAAATATGATGAAAACTACATTGCTTTGGGATTGACATCTACCAATGCTGGTGGATATACTCGGACGCAGTGTGTTGTTTGTGCAAACGTTTTATCTCATAATTCAATGTGTCAGGGTTTAGTTTTAATCTGGCTTTGGTTTATTATTAGTTTTCTGTTCTTCCTCCTTGTCAGGGTTTAGTTGTGATCTGGCTTTATTTACTGTTAGTTTTCAGTTCCTCCTCCCTCTCTCACTCAGCTTACCCTTCACTCCCTCCGCAGTCAGTCACACCTGTTGGTCATTAATTAGTCAGACTCACTTCACCTGCCAGCCTCCCTACTTAAGCCTCCCTCTGTCTTCACTCCCCTGCCGGTCCGTCATCAGACTACACTCTATCCTCGCCTGTCTACCTGGTTTGCTTCTGATAGCCGTTTGAAAGCCTTGGTTTATCTTTGTTTGTCTCTGCCCGTTGCTGGAAGTAACCTGTCTCAGCTCTGAACTTCTAGTGGAGCTACTGGTTCTGCTGTGACTCTGGCCTGCTAGTATTCACCCAGCCGTGCTACTGATCCAGCTGTGACTCTGGCCTGCAAGTATTCACCCTGCCGTGCTGCTGGTTCTGCTGTACTCTGGTCTGCAAGTACTCACCCTGCCGTGCTACTGATCCTGCTGTGGTTCTGGCCTGCAAGTATTCACCCTGCCGTGCTGCTGTTACTCTGGCCTGCAAGTCTTCACCCTGCCGTGCTGCTGTTACTCTGGCCTGCAAGTCTTCACCCTGCCGTGCTGCTGTTACTCTGGCCTGCAAGTCTTCACTCTGCCGTGCTGCTGTTACTCTGGCCTGCATGTCTTCACTCTGCCGTGCTGCTGTTACTCTGGCCTGCAAGTCTTCACTCTGCCGTGCTGCTGTTACTCTGGCCTGCAAGTCTTCACTCTGCCGTGCTGCTGGTCTTGATTGCCAGTTCCTGCCTCCTGTCTGCTCCAGCCAGAACTCTCTCCGGGCCGTCAGCTCCTGCTCTCAGCTACACCCCTGTTCCAGTCCTTTCTTGCTTCTCTGGTTTATCAGTCACTACTCATCCTTTATTCAATAAACTTTCAGTAACGAGCTCCGTGTGTGTGGTGTATTTCTGGGTTCATCCATAGACAAAATCCTGACACAATGAAGCCTATTAATGTTTAATAAATAACTCTGTCTGTTAGGTATTGTCCGGTGGATATCAGCTCTTAAGCTGATATCAGGACAATAATTGAAAGGGATGATACGAGCACTGGCAATCTTTTAACAGCAAACTCTGCACACAGAATAAATGAGTGACAACTTCTCTTCAAGTTCAAGAAATTAATAATAGAAAAAATTAACATCCAGAGAACATCACTATATAATGCTGTTTATCTGAATTAACACTATATTTCGATCATCAAATCCTCTCTACTAGGCTAGTGAAACTTAACTAAACTACTAAGCAAAATGAAGGTAAAAAGGGAGCTAAGCTAAGGAACTATGTACATACAAAAGACAACATAAAAGTGGTGATAATCATCAGAATAATTCAGTAAATCCTGATCCACTGCAGATCTGACTTAGAGAACATGGAATGAGCTTAAATTATCTTAACTAATTTAGAACAATATCTGGCATGTGTTTCAACCCATTGACAATGCAAATCCTGAGTTACACAAAACATTATTTGAGGAAATAACATTTTAAAGAATGATTTGCTCAGTAAAATCATAAATTTAGGGACGCTCGATTTTATCAATGCGATTATACCTCTGGGAGGTAGGGATCGCTGTAGCGATCGGTCGCTAAAATCGGCTAATCCTAAAGTTAAACAAAACGCTTTTAAATCGACATTAATATTCCATATTAATGCAGTAATAATGCTCATAACACTATCGAACGATGGCGGAGCGAAACGAACAAGCTTTATGTTTGAAACAAGCTTAGTTGAAGAACCGGAAATCATAAGTTACCGAGCAATTAGCATTTTGGCTAGCGGACTTCCGGCGCTAACTTTAAAAGCTTCGGCTTTATTTTAGCTATAATGATTACACCGGATAACGCAAACATCAAATATTCCATCAATGTATGAAACCCTTGTGGAGATAACGTTTGTTATAACCATAAAAACACTTGAATCACGTCGGCAATGACATGGTATCAGAATGCTAGCATGAGCTACGTCCGTTAGCTCTTTGTATTTAAAAACACCGTGGACGCATTACACAAACATTTCCAAATAAACCCTTCAACTTTCCTTGTGGTTTCTCTGCCCAACCTGTCGGTGCCTCGTGTGAGTTCGGTTCACATTGCCCATCCAAGGAAGAGAGCAGTGGATAGCAGATACGTTGGTCCTTTCAGCAGCGGTCTAGCCTGCGGCTCTGCGGCCTAGCAGCAGCAGACATGTGGCCATGAGCTAGCCGAAACGTGGTCGAAGGGGAGGCCTGGCCAAGGTCCTGCATACTGCGATTTCAGCTCCCTTTTTCTCTCAGCTTGGGAAGTGGGTAAAGGAGGCCGATCCACGCCGTCTCAAGTCAGCTTTCCTGTAACGCCTGAGGAGAAATAAAACAAAGCTGTTTTTGGCATGGAGGGATTCTTTCCTCCGGCGCCTGACACTGAAGTTAAGACAGCAGACTTAACTCTGATTTGCCCGGTGAGGTCCTCCAGGAGAAGAGAGATTTCTCCCCTGTGCTGGCTTGTGGGTCTTTCGAGGCCCATGTGGCCCCATGCATGGCTGGTCGGTCTCAGCCAGCACAGGCCCTGTCCTCCAGAGGAGACCCAGGAAGAAGAAGTGTAGTGAAGATTGAGGGTCTGTCCTGTGGGAACAAAGTTTTATAGCAACAGGGAATCCCTGCTATGAGGGCTGTCCCTGCAGCAGGGTGGTGAAATTCCTTGCTCACAATCCATTTTGATTTGACCTCCAGTTACATGGTCAGAATTCAATCTGACATCAATTATTTCATCATGGCTTTAACATCATGGCACAAAAACTTGAAATTACCTGCCGCCTCAGATATGGAATTATTAACTTTTTGTTCTCTCTCTTTTTTCTTCATAGTAGGTACACCTGGTCTGGCGTTCTGTTAGCTGTGACATCATCCAGGGAAGACAGATCACCGACTATTACCATATATGGTAGAACAGATTCCTGGATCAATGTGTGCTTCTGTGCTTTTTTGTCTCTCTTGTGTCTCTGCTCTGTCTACCAGTCGGTCGAGGCAAATGACCGTTCGTACTGAGCCTGGTTCTGCTGGAGGTTTTTCCTTCCCGTTAAAGGGGAGTTTTTCTTTCCACTGTTGCTCCATGCTTGCTCAGTATGAGTGATTGCTGCAAAGCCATGGACAATGCAGACGACTGTCCCTGTAGCTCTACGTTTCTTCAGGAGGAGTGAATGCTGCTTGTCAAGACTTGATGCCATCAACTGAGTTTCCTTATATAGGAATTTTTTTTGACCAATCTGTATAATCTGACCCAATCTGTACAATCTGATTGAATTTGACTTTGGAAAGTGCCTTGAGATGACATGTTTCATGAATCGGCGCTATATAAATAAAATTGAATTGAACTGAATGGAATATAGTTGGGACAATGTTAGGGGAAAAGGTGAAAAAAACTATACAATCAATGCTATCAATGCTATCATCAAATAACACCGTCTCTCGGCGCATTTCTGAAATGGCAGAAAACGTTTTAAAACAGCGCATACGAGCAACCAAATTTTACGCACTAAAACTGATGATTCAACTGATGTGGTTGGCCTGGCACATCTCCTTGTATTTGTGCGATACATTCATGAAGGGACAATAAAAGAGGATATTGTTAAGAGCTACCGCACCGTGTTGGCGGTGAAACACCCTTATTGAACCCAGCCCGTTTTCCCCTTTAGGCGACCTCCACCTTCTTATTACTTTGGATGTAAGACGCATGAAACAGAAAAGTATACTTGAAGTTATATTTTATCTACTAAAGACAGAGAAACTGTTACAGACACATCAGCGCTGTTGGGCTCTTGATCGGCAAGAAGCCCAGATTGCTCATCACACAAACATTATATAGGGATCTAGGTACACACCCATACAAGGGCTGTACGCTTCCAAACTGTGTCATCAGTAGCGAAACTGTGTCACCTCCGGGACGCTATCTGGTAGATTTGGGTCATCTCCTTGTGTCCGGTGCTATCTAAGTGTGGCAGGCAGTTCTGGGCTAAGCAGTTCGTTCCACTTGACCCAGTAGATATCTTAACAATATGCTCTTCTGTAAACCTCTGGAAATGAGGAAAACGGCAGAAGAAATTTTCTAAATGCTGGACACCTTTGTAAATGCGCATGGGCTTATGTGGACAAAATGTGTTAACACCTGTACTGATGGCGCAAACGCCATGGCAGGGCAGCACAGTGGTGGAGTAACACGAGTACAAGCGGATGCTCCTGTTGCGACTTGGGTACATTGTCGTATCCACAGAGAAGCACTTGCTGCAAAGGGAATGCCTATTGGCCTGAAAAATGTTTTGGACACAACATTAAAAATGGTGAACTTTGTGAATGCCAGGCCCCTGAACTCTCGCTTATTTACTGCATTATGCAGTGAAATGGGAAGCGAGCATGAGACGTTGTTAATACACACATAGGTACGCTGGCTAAGGACTAGTTTCTTTGAACTGAGAGATGAACTCAAGATTTTCTTTAGTGACATTCATTTTCAACTTTCTGAACATTTGCATGATTATGAGTTTCTCACAAGTCTGGCTTATCTGTGTGACATATTTTCTCTCTAAATCTAGGATTGCAAGGGGTTTCAGCAATTGTATGTGCAAGATAAAGTTGAGGCTATGATAAAGAAGTTAAATCTCTTGGAAAATTGAATGAAAAACAACAAAATAGAAGTATTTCCTTTGCTGCATGACTGTGTGTGCAAATAAAGTTACATTGTGTGTGAGGTTAAAGATGACATTACTGCACACCTTTGTGAACTGGCTTCAAAGTTGCGCAGGTACTTCCCTGAATCTGATGGGTCTGATAGTTGGATACATCACTCCTTCACCTCTGTGCCTGCTGCTTCATCGACAGCCGAGCATGAGAGTCTCATTGAAATAGCAACAAACGGTTCCCTAAAAGTTGAATTCAATAAGAAGCCACTGCCGGAAGTGGATGCTTGATGTTCTAAAGCGACTTCATCTAACCCTATGAAAATGCAAGACATATTTAATAAGTAATCAAGGGACAAATCCTGTGAATTCTTTAAGCATTAAATAATACAATAATTTTACGTGGAACATGTCATAAAAGATAAATATTATGCCCTAAGGATTTAAGAGAATGTTTTCAGTTCAAAATTAAGGGTCGACTTGGGCATCCCCACAGCCTGATCCCCAACTCCTGCATGGACATTTAAGATAACATATTGTGCATTTAACTTCAGCGTAAAACGCCAGAAGAAAGTATCCCTCCATGCCAAAAACAGCTTTGTTGGTTTCCTTTCAGCCTTTACAGAAAAGCGGACTCCAGACGGAGCTGAAAAGCCGGCAAAGGAGCCACTTTCCCATGCTGAGGGGAAAATCTGCTGGAATCGCCTGCTGCATGCCGGGGACTTGACTGCAACCGGGTCAGAGACGCTGCAGGGCCTCGGAGCTGCCGATCCCGACCACGTGTCAGCTCATGGCCACATGTCCACTACTGCTAAGCCACTAGCCACTGCTGAAGAAATGACATTTTCCCTTTTCAGTGCTCCTTTCCTCACACGAGGCGCCGACAGGTCGGGCAGGATTGAGGCAGGGAAAGGTTACACGGTCATTGGGAAATGTTTGTGTAATGCATTCACATGGTGTTTTTAAAACAAAGAGCTAACGGAATTATCTCATGCTAGCATTCGGTACCCTATCAATGCCGATGTGATTCGAGTGTGTTTTTATGGTTATAACAAACTTTATCTCCACAAGGACTTCATACATTGATGGGATATTCATATTTATGTCACCTGGCCCACTCATTATGGCTAAAAATAAAGCTGAAGTCTTTAAAGTTAGCGCCGAAAGTCCGCTAGCCAAAATGCTATTAGCCGGTAACTTCCGATTTCCGGTTATTCAACAAAAGCCGTTTTAAAGCATAAGGGTTGTTCGTTTTGCTCCGCCATCGTTCAATAGTGCTATGAGCCTTATTCCCGCATTAATATGGAATATTAATGTCGATTTAAAGACGTTTTGGGTAACTTTAGGAGTAACCGATTTTAGCGACCGATCGGTGCTGCGACCCCTACCTCCCGGAGGTATAATCGGGCTCTCTAAAGTAAATGATTTTACTGAGCAAATCATTCTTTAAAATGTTATTTCCTCAAATAATGTTTTGTGTAACTCGGGATTTGCATTGTGAATGGGTTGAAACACATACCAAATGTTGTTCTGAATTAGTGAAGCTAATTTAAGATCATTCCATGTTCTTTAAGGTGAACTTTGGTTCTTTAACTCAAACAAAATGTTATTTCATCAAATAACGTTTTGTTTACTCAGGATTCGCATTGTGAATGGATTGAAAACATGCCAAATGCTGTTCTAAATTAGTTAAGCTAATTGAACTCCATTCCATATTCTTTAAGTCAGATCAGCAGTGAACCAGGATTCACTGAATTATTCTGATTATGATCAACCACTTTGTTTTGTCTTTTGTGTTCTTTGCATGTATATAGTTCCTTAGCTTAGCTTTCTTTTTATCTTCATTTTGCTTAGTAGTTTAGTTAAGTTTCACTAGCCTAGTAGAGAGGATTTGTTAATCAAAATATAGTGTTTCAACTATTGTCCTGATATCAGCTTTAGAGATGGTATCCTCCAGACAATACTTAGCAGACAGAGAGTTATTTATTAAACATTAAATAACTTTAACAGTCTATAATTGCACAACAGCTGCCACTGTGCAGCACCTAGGGAGCAATCTGGGGTTAAGGGTCTTGCTCGGGGACCCAGAGTGGCAGTCTGTGGGAGTTGAACCCAGAACTTCTGGGAGACAAGCAAAATGCTCGAACTACTAGGCCACCATATATGTCCACATCTTGTCTATAACTGCAGAAAATCTAGACTGAATCAGCTGAACCTTTATTTCACAAAGGTTTTAGTGGGCAGTGTGCCCGGCTGGCCTGTGACTTTGACACAATTTATCCAAATGTGCCAAAACTGTGCCAGATGTGTTTTTCATCTTATAAAAGGGAAGCGGTTAAATAAAAGTGCTGATTTCCATTGTAGGACTTCTTCTGCACATGAAAACCCTTTGGTAATGAGAAGCTCCCTTTTGCACTGGAATTATTAAACCACCACAAGTGGAACAGAGATGTGCTGTATCGTGTTTAAAATTTAGCACTAGTTTTTAATGAAACCGACCTTGAGGGGATGAATTTAAACATGTCTGCGCAGCCAAGCATTTTAGCTATCTATCAAACAACAACGTTTGATAGATAGCTAAAATGCATTTTGTGTGTTGTAAAACCGGAAGTATTTGTGAAAAAATATGGACTTGTTTTAGAAACAAAGCCTCCTCCTTAGCGGTATTTAGAAAAGAAAAAAAACATGGGGTCACCAACCTTTTTCAAACTGAGAGCTACTTCATTGGTGTTGTGTCATATGAAAGGCTACCAGTACTGACCTTTGAACTACAAGAGTCAAAGTTTACCTTAACCTTATGTAAAATAAATGCACATGCTTTGTTACAGATATTGTCATTTTAAAATCTATATAAATGCAAGTTTGATTAAACAAAAACAGTAACAGAATAAAATAAAGTTTTGGTGGTGGATTGTGGGTTTTTTAGAACAGGCACCACATGTGGTCCTCGAGGGCTACTTGGTGCCTGCGGGCACCATATTAGTGGCCACTGCTTTAAACAGAAACTACACTTTAGCATATTTAATCTAACAAGCCAGTGGAATGATACAGCTTCAGTATTGGACTCTCATACATAAACACAATGCAGGAAAGGGTAAAATCAGGAAGTAATTGAGTGCCAAGCTCTTGGCTTGCATGAACTTAAAAGGGTCGGCAAGTACACACTCTTTCAGGAATGATACATCCCTCCCATGTTGTCTTTGGGATACATGTCATTGTAAAATAGCATCGGCTCTAGGGATATCCACGTGTCCATTCTGGCCTGAGATACCTGTCCATTTGTTTATCCATGCCACATTTGTGACGTCATCTGTGTCAGTGAGTTATCTGTTGTTTCCCAGTAAGTGCTTTCTGCAGCTCCAGCATCTGTAATCTCATAATTGTTAACAACACAGACAAATTCCCTTTGTGGGAACATGAAGGGAAATATTTATTTTATTTTTTTATTCATATAGTCCGGTGGTACAACTAACCTTTGTTTCGATATCAAAAACCATATAAATTAAATTTATATTTTTCAGTAAATTATTTAGTGAAAGTTGTTCATTTAAAAGCTTTTTGCATTTAAGTTACATAAAAAATAATCCCAAGACCTTCTAGGCTGTACACAAATCTCTTTTGAAACTCACATTCGCTTAGTTCTACACAGTAGGTAGGTGTGTGTGTGTGTGTGTGTGTGGTAGCCATGATTAAATCATGACCAGTTTGAAGGCTGCTTTATAAATGTCAGAATATATTAGATTCAGTTCTACTCCAGGGTTTTGCCTGTCCAATGTTGCATTCGTCTTTCAAAACAGCAATGTGTGTGCCTGAGTTAAAGAGGGATGAGAAAAAAGTGACAAATGCTAATGTCATATGTGCAAGTTTTAAAAATGTACACATTTAATGTAACATTGTTCTAAAATAGCCTATAACATGATGTGTACTACAAAAGACTACAAAATCTGAAAAACTGTAAATTAAACAAGAAAACACACCCTATTAACATTTACCACAGCCAGTTATGTTTCAATAACTGCACCCTTTTATCCACCTGTATGCACTACTGCTTTTTCTATTTAACAAGAATAATAATGAACTGCATGGGCATGAGGGTCATATTCAGTTTTCCCTTTAATAATGCAATATAACTATTCTTACTTCAGGGTGGGGTGATGACGCAACATCAATGAATTTTAAAAAGAAAGTTATTTTTTTGCCAAAGTATATTTAATGAGCTTTTTTAACAGAAACAACACAGCAAACCCTCAAAAACAGGAAATAACACAAGGAGGAAAAGAAATAAAAATTATCCGGGTGACAAGGCAAAAACATACTTATAGTCACACAAAGCAAAATAAAAGAGAAACAAAACCACAAAAAGTCCACAGTGGTTATCCAAACGACATCCAAGAAGAAAATAAATCGTATTCAGAGCCAAAATGCATAGTTGGTTGTCCTACATGGGAGATAAATGGACGCCATGTCAAATCAAACTTAGTCACTGATCCATTCAGTATGTATCTCATTTTTTATCATTAAAAAAAAAAACCATAACATCACATATCCATCTTCCAAACAAAGGGGACAGTCGTTTTTCCAATTTAAAAGAATAAGCCGACGTGTCAGAAGGGAGGAATAGGCCATACAGTTCAATTACGGCTTACTGAGGGAAATATTGTTTACTGATAAACCAAAGAGTCCAGTGAAAGGGCAAGAGTGAATGGTAGCTCCAGAAACTGCTGAATAAACTTCAAAAATTTACCAGAATTCCATTAGGCTAGGACAGCTTGTTTACACCTATCACAAAAAGGATTAACATCAAGAAAGATCTTTGACAGTTTAACCTTAGACATATGGAGCCTATGCACAATCTTAAATTGAATAAGCTTATGCTTTGCACAGGCAGAGGAAGAAGGAATCCTTTGAAGTATGTCAGATCGTTGTTCATCAGTTATACTATTTGTATCCATATCTTTTTCCCAGTGATCTTTTATTATCGGTAATGAGGGGCCCTCCATTTCAAATATTTTAGTGTATTGCTGTGATACTGTTCCTTTTGCCACAGAAGGTGGAGATTCAAGAATAAAATCAAGTGGTGACTTTGGTGGTATCAAGGGAAACTGAACAAACTGATTCTTTATGAAATCACTGACTTGTAAATATCTAAAAAGGTTATGTGCAGGTAAAGATAATTATTCTCTGACCTGATCAAAATATATGAAAATGCCATCCCTGTACAACATCTTAATATTAATAACCCCATTAGTCTGCCATAGCTTGAAGGAATTATCTAGAAGAGAAGCTGGTAACAAGTGGTTGGCTGTGACAGGGGAATAAATTGACATGAAAGCTAGCCCATAATGTTTTCGGAACTGAGACCAGATTTTAAGGGAATGGTGTACTATTGGGTTTTGACAGGTCTGTGGTGAGAGTAGGGGAAGAGAGGAGCACAAAAGAGCCGGGAGCGAGACAGGACGGCAGGACCTGGATTCAATTTGTAACCAGCCTGGAAGGTATTGGGATGATGTGTCCCATCGGCAGCACAATAATAAATTTAGAAAATTTGGTAAGGCCATCCCACCATCTATTTTAGGTCTTTGCAAGAACAATTTCCTGATCCTTGGTGCCTTATTGTTCCAGATAAAAGATGAAATGAGAATATCAATCATTGTAAAGAATGTTTTTGTAAGGAAGTAGGGAATACATTGAAACAAAAACAGGAACCTGGGAAAAGAATATTGATTTTGATAATGCTAATTTGCCCGGCTAAAGATAAAGTCAGTGAAGACCAGCGAATGAGATCCTGCCGGACACTCTCAACAAGAGGAGTGAAGTTAGCCTTAAAAAATTGGGAGTGAAACGTTGTAAGGCACATGTAGGAAGGTGGCTGTTTTATGTGCATGTTTTGGTTTCAGCTTTGGTTTGTTGCATGGTTATTGTATATTTTTGTGCATGCTTTTTGAACGAGACACCGGTTTTTACTCCCTCCCTCTGGCCAGCGACTGATTACACAGGTGCATCCCATCATGAGTGCTGAGAGACAGGAAGAAAAGGGGGAGCCACACCCAGTGATGGGGGGAGGAGAGAGAGACAGATAAACAGAGCACGCGGTGAAGGAGCCGCCGGTGCTCGGGCCAGCGCTAGCGTCCAGCCGGCAGCTGAGATGTGATCAGAGAAGCGCCGTCCACCAGCACCATGACGAGAATGAGCAGTGATGGGTGCCTCCACCAGACTGGGTGGAGGCAAAAGTAAGGCCCAGGACCGGGAGCAGCGAGGCCGTAGTGGGGCCATGGTGAGGCACACCTGAGCCGGGACCTGTCGATTACGATTATGATGTTTTATTTTTGGTGCTGAACCTTTTAACCATTTTAACGTGCGGTTGCACTTTTAGTAAAGGTTTTAGCTATCATCCACCGTACAGTTTTTAGGGGTTATTTTTATCGTAATAAAGTTGTTAAACTTTTAATCTTGTTGATTTTAAATGCACTGCTCACCCCTGCAATGTCAAACCTGTTTTTTTTCCTAGTTTGACTAGGTGGCGTTGTTGGACTCATTAGTTGTCTGTTGCTCAAAATAACATGGACATTATTCGGCCACCACACACACACCAAGATAATTAAACGTACCATTTGTCACTTTGAAAGGTAGAAAGTTAAGCCAGGCATACACTGTACGATATTTTTAATCGTACTCAGATACAGCTCAAACTGTACGACGAAACTGCAGGGTGTAAAAGTTCACACCTCACGGTATCTGTTCTTGCACTGTACTGCCCGATACTCTGGTGCAATCTGACTGCTCACATTGTATGTCTAAAAACCACACGTCGGACTCAGCCCACGTAGAGAGATGGCGCTTGTCGGACTCGTCTATCCGGAAGCCAAACGTAAACAGTAGAAGAAGTAAAAGACGGAAGTGTCAATACTCACTGTTAAATATGAGGCTCACTAAAAAGAAATACACTGCCTTGGCAATTCTACAAGTTGCTCCTCCATAGTTTGACGCCATGTCACACGTACCGCCACCATTGGCGGAGAGAGGAAGGAGAAGAATTCCCTTTTTTACACATGCGCAGTGCGTCGAGGTTGGGGAAACTATATCCTAAAAACTATCAAAAACTTTAGGGATATTAAGAATATGTGGAATAGATGTCTGCGATAGACTGATGACCTGTCCAGGGTGTACCCCACCTCTCGCCCATTGACAGCTGGAGATAGGCACCAGCACCCCTCGCTACCCCACAAGGGATAGATGTGTTAGAAAATGGATGGATAGATGGGTGGAATAGATGTGAGAAGATCTGATACATACAAGAGGACATCATCCACATATAAAGTGATTTAATGTTCCTGGTTGTCTCTAAAGACCATTTAATGTCAGTACACTGTCTAATAGTAGTAGCTAAGAGCTCAATCACCAAGGCAAAAAGCAATGGGGACAAGGGACAGGAGAGGGAAATATGGTGAGTAAGTGTCATTGGTTCTAACAGAAACCAAAGGGGAAGTATACAACAATTTGACACAGGAAATAAAAGTATCCTCAAACCCAATCTGCTTAAGAACACAAAACAAATATTTCCATTCAACACCAACTCTTACTCAGCATCCAAGGCCAGAAGCGCCTCTGGACGCTGAGAAAAAGATGAGATGTAAAGTATATTGAAAACACGTCTGATGTTAAAAAATAAATGTCTTTTCTTTATAAACCAAGTCTGATCTGGTTTCACATCAACATTAAGAAGACTAATTGCGCAGTAAGAGGAGCAGCTATGAGGATCTTTTTCTTTTTTTAGGAGAAGGGATATAGATGCCTGGCACAGTGTTTGGGAGTTTAAACTATCTGGGAGTTTAAACTATCATTGAATACATCTTTGAGTAAGGGTCCTAATTTCCCAGAGAACTTCTTATACAGTTCATCAGGAAAGCCATCTAGACCTAGACATTTCCCACTTTACATACATGAAATGGCATGATTAATCTCCTGTAAAGAGATGGGATTATCTAAGGATTTCCTAAACTTTCTTCCACAGTGGGAATATCCAGCCCTTCAAAAAAAACTATCCATCAGCCTCAGATCAGTAGGAAGTTCAGAAGTATATAAATTGGAATAAAACTCACAAAACCGTTTATTAATATCCTCTGGGTCTGATAGCAGTCCTGACTCAGATTCAATTTGATCTTTTACATGAGTAGCAGTAATATGCCTTAAAACTGTAAGCAAGAGCCTTGCTTGGTTTCTTTCCGTATTCATATAACCCATGTTTAGATTTCAGCATGGCTCGTTCAGCCCGGCCTGAGAGAGCATGTCAAATTCAGCCTGAAACAAAACAAGCTGTTTATACAATTCTGAGGATGGGGCGTTTGTATAGGCATTGTCTACATTAGAGATGAGGTCAAGTAGTTCTAGTTGTCTAGCCCTTCGCAATTTATGAAGTGATGCATTAAGGGAAATGATCTGCCCCCTCAAGTAGGCTTTTAGGGTCTCCCAAAGCAGAGATGGGGAAGTTTCATTATTTAAATTAGTTTGCAAAAATATGTCTATGTGAGTATTAACAGAAGTAACAAAGCATTCATCTGACAAAAGAAGAGAATTGAACCACCATCTGAATCTGTTTGGTTTATGGTTGGGGAGGTCAGTATCACAGGAGTGTGGTCAGATATAACCATACTACTGTAATCACACGACTTTACAAAAGACAGTAAAGTTTTATGAAGAAATAATCTATGCGTGAATAGGTGTGATGCACAGGTGAGAAAAAGGAGTATTCTTTCTTTGTGGGATTAAAAACTCCCCATGGGTCAATCAAAGCACAGGACTGCAAAAAGCCATCTATGCATTCTGCAGTTGGACTTCATGATGCGAGTGTAAAATTGATCTAATAGGGGGTTAATTACACAATTACAGTTGCCTGATAATATGAGCTGATGGGTGTCTAAATATGGTATAGTTGACAGAAAAGTATTCATGAATTTAGGATCATCCCAATTAGGGGCGTAGACACAGGCTAATGTTACAGGCAGACCGTAAAGTGTGCCCAACACAATAACAAAACGACCATTAGGATCTGATATGGTTTCAGATTAAATAAACTGTACTGATTTGCTGATCAAAATGCCAGCTCCTCCAGCCCACCCAACCTCTTTTCAGAGCAATAAACCCAGACCCCCGTATATGTGTCTCAGTAAGGAAAGCTATATCAGTTTTTAAGAACTTAAGGTGGGCTAGGACCTTGGAATACTTGATTGCAGACGTTCCACAATAGTTTCAAGAATCACTACTGTTGAGGTCCACTCAGTGGTAGCTTGCTCGGGGTCATCAACACGCTTAGCACACTGTGCATTTGCCGTCTGCTGAGAGCTGACACTAGTCTGCAACTTTTGATGGATGGAGACCATTTCCTGACAGAGGGCAGCCATCAGAGAGAGTTTTCGTGCCCATCAATTCAATCGATGTCATAATCTTACTGACAGAGTCCCGAGAAAACGGCAATGCAACGGCTTCAGTGGGAGAGCTAACTGCTTTCTTGCTAGCAGCTAAATTAGCAGCTTTCGCACTTCTACTGCTGGACATGCTTTAAGCAAGAACCGTTCCGTGTAGACGTAATATTTTCCACCCAACTAAACCGACTGACGATGTATAAATTCGAGACAAAGTTGTAGCTTATTTATCGAAATTAAGCAGTCTTATAAATGATTAAAATGAAAGTTGTGTGCAGAGCTCCAGGACCTTGCAGCCTCACATGTCGAACGCCCTCTAGCGAACCCCAAAAAGAAAGTTTTGATGTATTTTCTTTTACTTCACATGAGGTAAAAAATTAAACAAAGTGGCTGGAATATATACAGACAGTGGTTGAAAAGAATTTGCTCCCTTGCATTTTTAGTTGCTTCTAAGTCTGATTATTACTAAACCAGTCAAATTATGAGGTAGGCTAAAACAGCTCAAAAAGCAGTACATCATGACCTGATCAACAGAAGTTTAAGTACAGATAAGAAACAAAGTCACTGACATCTAACAGTCTGGAAAGGGCTGCAAAGTCACATTTCTGAGGTTTGTTTTACTAAAGTAAAACAAATACCCACCTTCCACAAATGAAGAAGTCATGGTACAATGGTTAATATTCCCAGGAGTATTTGGCCTATCAAAAGTACCAACAACTCAAGAGGTCAAAAACAAAGCCAGAACAACATTTAAAGTACTACAGGTCTCACCTGCCTCAGCTTGAAATAAAGTAATTTTGAATAAAACTGAATTAATATAAGATCTCTAATCATGACTCTGTAATGCTAGTGTATGTGGTGAACCCGATAATCAAACCAACACAGAGTTACGTATAAAAAGTTTATTGTTGATGTGGTAGAAGAATGTCCAGAGGATGCAGGCAGATGGAACTAGACCTGTACAGGAGCACCAGATGGAACCAGAATTGTACAGGAACTGTAGGCAGAATAAGACTTGACCAGAAGCTGTAGGCTGAATCTGACTTGAAGCTGCTGAAGTGTTCCCAGCATCAGTAGAGCGAATCACAGTATCCAACAAGAACCTATTCTCCAGGCAGTACACACAAGCACTAGCGAGGGCCTCAGGAACACAGGGAAAACAGAGGTTGCTGGAGTAAACACAAACATTCGGGGACACAAGACGAGACATTCTTGCAGGGAGTGAATGAGTGAGGCAGTTATAACACTGAAAAAAACAACTCATAAGATTTACTTAAAAAATATATTGTAAGTATTTGCACTCAAATGATTTAAAGGAGAAGTCCGGTCAAAATCAGAAATCAAACTGCTGAAAGTACTTTATATATAAAACTACTACATACTGTGCAATAAATTTATTAAAGTTTTTTTAATTAAGAATAATTTTCATTTAATCATGTTTATGTGGAGGAACCCATCTTGTTCAATAATAGTACTGTCACCTCCCCTTTTGTGACGTCAGTCGGCGGACCCAGTGTTGAGCAAGTCCCAACGCTCTGTTGTTTGTCACGACGCACTATTTTCCAAGATGGCGACGACTGGTGCTCTGTACGAAGCAGAGAGTGATGAAGTACTTAGTGACAGTGATGGGAGTTCCGTGGAGCTATCATCATCTGATAGCGATATGGATTTTTTGCAAGAGTTTCTTGACAGAAACCGGACTTATTTCCAGTGCAAACTCAGTCGTTGATTGGCTGGTCAAGTGGACAGTTTTCTAACTGGCAAACGCAGAGACAGAGCCGAGCAAACGGAGAAACAGCCGAGCGCGCGCACACCTGGTGTTTAGCGAAGGAGCAGGTTGCGCGCGCGAGCAGACAGGACTTAGCGCAGGGGTAGTGGGTTGAGCAGAGTTTATCAGAGTTGAACACGCATGTGATGTTTAAACGCTGAATACCTGTCTCACTGCGCGCTCAGATTGGTTCCTGCACGCTCAATTCAGAGGACTTCATATGCTACTAGCCATGATAACACAGCATAGTCTCCCCCCCCCCCCTCATTATAAAGACGGCGGAGCGCCAGGCTTTAATTCCCCCCAATCGCACGCACCACACAGCCAAGATGACAGCATAGCACCCCCATTATAAGGACGGCGGGGTGCCAGGCTTTAATCACCCCCAATAGCACGCACCACACAGCTATGCTAACTGCAGAGTTCCCCCCCCCCCCCAACCACCGTATTATAAAGTCTACGTAAAACTTACTCTTTCTCCAAAATTCATGTATTACATTAAAAAAAAGGTTTAATTTTACTTCAGAAACTCTAGTTCTTACAGAAGCTTAAAAAGACAAAGTAGAAATTAAGACGAATACTGTAATAGAGTTTACTACACCAAAAAGTCAGTTTTTTCAGTGAAGTAGGTAGAGTGACAGGTGAGCAGAGTTGACTAATTAGTGGTGACAGCAGGTGGAACCAGTTAAGGTGACTGATGGCTGAGCTGATTGGATGATGACTGGTGATTGAGAAGAGCGGAACATAATCAGGACAGAATAATCCAAAAACAAAAAACCTAAAATCCTGACAGATTCAATAATAATAAATAGGATAGGCAAAAAATGGCTTTCATGGGAGAGTTCCAAAGAAAGGCCACTGCTAACCAAAAAGGAGAAAAAAAGGCCATTTTACATTTGCTGAAAAAAAACATATAGACTTTTGAGAAACTGTTTAAATTGACAAGTTAAAAGTGGAACATTTTGGCCTGTTATATTACGCAGAAACATAATACGGTATTACAAAAAGAAGAATTTTGACTGTCACACTGTCACAAAGTTTGGGGATGCCTTGATTCTTCAGGATCTGGAGAATCTCCCACATTTGATGGAACCATGAATTCTGCTCCCTAGAAGAAAATCCTGAAGAAGATTGTTTGGCTATTTTTTTGCAAACTCCCATACATATCAATACATATCAGCACACCAGTCAGGCTGACTTCACACTAACTATGTTCCTTCTCCACTCTGTCCTTTCACTGCAAAGGGTGCCAAGCAGCAATCCAAACTAGATCCATGTAGGATCCCGCCCCCTTCCTTCTTTATTTTGAAATAATACTGTATCCGCTATACACTTTCTGTGTCCGATTTCCTGCTTAGTTCATCCGGTTTTGAGAAATTGATGTGTTTCTTTCCATCATCCATCACAAATAGTCCATATTTCTGACAACAAAGAAGGGTTCTCTGTCATGCTATAGTGCCAAGGAGCTGGTAGGAAATACCATATTGACTAGAATAGCTTTTTTTTCCTGTGATGGAAAAGCATAAAATGGATGATGGAGTCTGTGTGATGAGGGGTAAGTCTACCTCTGAAAACCCAAAACAAAAATCTCATAAAAAAAATAAAGTTCAGACCTAAATCTGATTCTGTTCTTAAACAGTCTGGTGATTCTGAAAAGCCGCCAACATTTCTTAATTAGAAAATTTCTTGCAGCTATCATAAAAACTTGATTGCACTGTTCTCACAAACAATTAGGTTTAGGAGACCATTACATTTTCACATAGGGTCCTGCTGGTTTAGATAGCTTTTTCCCTTAATAAATGAAATAATTTCATATTTTCTTGGTTACCTATGTCAGCTTGTAAGATTTGTTAGTCGATTTGACACAAGTCAAATGTGACAAAAACAGACAAAAGAAGAAAAGTCTTAGGGGCACATACTTTTACAGGGCACAGTACACCCTCATTTATATTTGGTGAAATGCCTTTTAACAAGTTATAGAGAAACCACACAATATTTTCCTGTGGTCGGGGTCATTCCAGAAATGCCATGCCTGCCTAGTTATATCTATTCCAAAACATGTTTTGAACTAGGGATCACGGTCAAGCTGAGAAACTCCACTGTAACCAAGTTTCAAACGTGTCACTGAAACTCTCACAGCAACATGACATGTTCAAGAACAACTCAGGAACAACATAGCTTATGATAAACTGGAAGATTAAAATAAACACTGTTATTAATAAATTACTAAATATTCCATCAAATAAACATATTTAACAATATTTTAGCTTTTACGCCAGTTATTTAGTTACAGATTCATTCCTTTATTTATATTTTCATTTATTCATGTATCCATTTATTTAATTTCATGATTTATGTCATAATGGAATTTTATTTTGTGACACTTTCAATTAGTACATCTACTTTATATATTTCAGGGACTTTAACTTTTTCATTCCAGGCTCTTTTTATTTGTAGTTCTTATATTCAATTGAGGGGGCAGAGTTTTCCAAGCTGGTGCTTTGCAGAGTGAACCAACTTACTCAAGTTGGAGTGAGGATTTCACCATCTCCGACACACACTTTTGTCAGGGTTCTCTGTGTGTTCCGTGCTCTAACTCTGCTTCACAGGTGGCTCTAGTTGACTGGGGGGCGTGGCCCAAACCTGCGGCGCGTCTGGAGTCATCAGCATGGGCTTCTTAAGGAGTGCTCAGACAGATGGAAGACGCCAGAGTGTTAACCCAGTCGTGGTATGCCTAGACCTCCAAACCGGTCCTCTGAGCCTCGTACCTGTGAATTCCTGGAACATCGTTTATGGACTACCCTTGTCTTCTGTTGTTCTCCAGTTTGTCGTGTGTTTGGATTTACTCACCTGTCTTGGCGTCGTGCTCAAGGAACCAACTCCTAAGAATCAGATTTTGCTCTGGCATCTCCCCTCATACTCACTTGGTGGTACCAAGCCGGGCGTGAGATTTCCCCTTCCTGGATTTAGCTGGTTCACAATTCTCTGGTTCTTCCATTAGTGAAGCCTGATCCAGGCTGGTTCTTCCATCTGCTCCTCCTGTCTGCCGTCAACTGTGGTGCGCTCTGGATCCCTCGCCAGCTTACATCCGTCAGCCCTCCAGTCACTCAGCCACCTGCCACCATCAGCGAGTTACGGTTCACAGAGTCCCCGCATCACTTACTCCTCCCGGATAGGTCTTCCCGACTAAATGGTAAGCGGCGCCGCTTCTGCTATTGTTCCCTGGTTCCTCAGTAACTCAACCTTCGTTCTTCCCCACAGTCGATCCAGCACTGACGTTCAGACCTCGCCTGTTCTACACGCCTTGCGTTTCTTCGTTGTCTGAGTGTTATGCTATATTACCGCCATGAAGAATATTTGATCTCAGATTTGATCCTGAACAGTAGGGAAGAGGTGACAAAAAGAATTCACTCCTGCTGCAACATGAGACCCTCAAGGCTTGGACGGCCCTTCTCTCACCAGGGGATTCCCCTGCCATAAAAACCTTTCTCCCACAGACACAGACTCTCTCTTCAGCTCACTTCTGCAGACTTCTTCAGCTCTACAGCAGCTCTCTCTCAGAGCAGACAAAGAAGGCCAAACCATGAGGGCCTGGTTGGCCCTCACCGACACACAAGCCAGCAGCTGAGGGAGATTGCCTGGACCAGCCACGCTTGATCCAGGGTCTGCTAGACTCGACTGCCTGCTTCAGCAGAGAACCTGACTGAATCCGGACAAACAACATGTCCGGGCAAATACAGAGCTAAGTTTGCTGTCTTAAGATCATCACCGGTAGCAGGAGCAAAGATCCTGCATGCGAAACAGCTCTGTGTATTTTTCCTCAGCCTGTACAGGAAAGCGAACCCCGATGGAGCTGAAGGCTGCATGCTGAGGAAAACCCCTGCTTAAATCGGACTGCAACGGAGACAAAGGCTGTGTCTCATTCCGCCTACTTCTACACTTCGAACACTTAGTTTTAAGTAGGTAGTGTAGATAACACAAAAAGTCAGTGCACTGATAGTACCCGGAACCCCCTAAAAACGGGCACAAAATGCAGTGTGTAACGATGGACCCTACTCGCACTAAACGGACGCCATCTTGACTACAAAGCGGAAAGGGAGGGGCTAAGGACGTCGGGAAGATGTTCCCATTTTGAAAATAATGGCGGACAATTCAGCCGAGACAGCCGGAGTTGCGACACCTCAATCATATAAATGTAAGTAATGGTGGTAATACGAGGCATTGTACTCGATAGGTGTTTGTAAAATACACGAACATACCTCATGTTCAGCCAATATTTGGATGATCCTGCGTTGACGTCGGAGGCGATGTAATTTCAACATGCTGTGAATGTAAACGATTGTTGTTTTTATAAAAAAAAACGCCGGCATAAAGGGCTAACGAAATAGCTCACGCTAGCCTTCCGTTTATGGTACTGCTAATATAATTTGAGTGTATCTTAAGGTTTTAACAGAAAGGTTACCTCCACAAGGGTTTCATACATTGATGGGACATTAATGTTTACGTTATCCAGCCACTCATTATGACTAAAAATAAAGCAAAAGCTTTAATTTGTTAGCGCCGAGCGTCCGCTAGCCAACATGCTATTAGCCTTGCTAACATCCGGTTTCGGACTTTTCAAAAGGAGTTCGTTTTAAAGCATAAAGTGTAACTGTTCTGCTCCGCCATCCTTCGATGGTCCTATGAGCCTTATCCCCACATCAATATGGTATATTAATGCCGGTTTTCAAGGCAATTTTGATAAATTTATGTTGTAACCTCTTAGCCACCGAGTTGCTACAGCAACCCCAGACGCCCGGAGGTAGAATCGCATAAACAAAGGCAAGCGATTCTGAATTAAATGATTTTACAGGACAAACCGGTCCTCAGAATGTTATTTTCTCAAAATAATGTTCTGGTTAACTTGTGCTTTGCATTGTGAATGGGTTGAAACACATTTCAAATTAGTTAAGCTAATTTAACCACAATTCACATTCTTTAAGGTGAACTTTGGTTCTTTAACTTAAACAAAATATTATTTCATCAAATAATGTTTTGTTTAACTTGGGCTTTGCATTGTGAATGGATTGAAATACATGCCACATGTTTTCCTAACATCTTAAAATTGTTTCTGCCTCCGTCTGTATCTGCATGTGGGCCAAACACTTAAAAATCATGACAACTTTTTAATATGATTGGTTTCAAAATGTTGATTATATCAATGGTGCTATGACAACAAATCTTATTTTTCTGAGGTTATGGGGGTATAATATGATCTGTAATGCACTGATGAGGCCATGTCAAAAATGAATACCAAAGGACCTGCTCATGGGGGGTCAGATCAGAAAACGGATTGTCCTCCTACGTAGGTTGTCTTTCTATGTAATTCATATTCTCCAATCAGAGCACATCATGAAGAAAACAGCCTTCTCCCCTCCCTTCCCCCTCCCCTCCTCTCCCCAGCTGATGCACTGGCTGTAAGTCATGCTAGCATGTCTGACTGCTCCATTTGAGAGGAGGAAGGCAGAGGAACGAGCGGGCGACAACCCCAGATCAGCCTCCCTGTATTGGTTCAAGCAGGAGACAGACGTCACTGAAGCCGTGGAGCGTCAATATCCTATATTCAACCTCAAACTAACTTCACAGCAGTTACTAATAAGGGGAGCTGATATGTCCGAGGGTGGTCTAAAATGCATGAAGGTTCCACTTACTCCCGAAGGACGAGAGAAACAGAAGAGTTGCTGAAGTTCATTTATGGGGACTTTACTGAAGACTGTTGGGGGAATTCAAGACTCCTCTGGGGGGATTCAAGTCGTGGTTTTCGAACAAACAGATGAAAAAAACTTCTGTACCAACACAGAAGGTGGCGACCACAACACTGTCGTTACCCGTAAGTTTATTTAATTTCTAAACGCTGTCAAATGTAAGGAAGGTGTGTTTGTAAATGAAAAATCCAGTTGACTAACTGAAGCTAAACCGCTGCCAGCAGAATGATTTTCCTGTCACTACCAGGGAGAGTGAGCTATCTACAGTGACTGTGTCACTGTCACTGCAGTGAAGAGCTGACAGCCAGCTGCATAACGTTTGTGTCGTGGGTATGCTTTAAGAGAGTTCTTAGCTGCAGTACCGAGGTGAAGAACTAGATCCCAACTGTGAGTTTGACTGGTTTTCCAAATTTGGTTCTAGCCAGTTAGAGTGAAGTCAACTCTAATTACTGCACCCAATCCTTTACTGAGGAGGGGACATTTAGCCTGAAAAAAGCTGCCTTTATCTATGTTTTTTTTATTATTTCGATAATTTACATATGCAGCAATATAAACTACATGAAATGGGTTATACAGTGATGGCATGGCACCTTTAAGCTACACTGCTCACTTTGACTCTGCCGCCATCACAGTATGGCAATAAGTGTCTAGACTTTCAACAAACTGTAGTCACAAGCACCAACAGCTCACCAATTGCTTCTGCTTATTAGCTTAGCAATTAGCCAGCATGCTAAAGCCAGCTGAACAGTTTGCGTAAAACTCTGTCATTAACTTTAACTAGTCCATAAAGTGTCATTGCGACAGTTTGTTTGTTCCCAAACTCCAAGTGGACTGCTACAGTCATACAACTACGGTCAAAGCATGCAACCCAGGGAACCTTCCCATCCCATGGCTTCCCAGTCATTCAGCATCACTTCTTCTTTTAGAATTTTACTGGCGGCTGGCAAACCAACTTCAGGTCCACCTACTAGACTGGAGTGTGGACGTGGATGGAAATCAGAGGGAAACTATGTTTATACCTCATGGTATACATACATTAATTAAATACAATTAAATAATCCTGTATTTTTAAGATTCCTTGTTAATAAATTACTTAAAGAAAACGATTTTCCCTCTGTAGTGATTACTTGTCCATGAAAACCAAAAAACTCAAGACTTAAAGGTGAACAACCTAAAAGTGAATGTAACTCAAATAGTCACTTGATGAATAGTGGGTTTCTGGCTCATGCAGTACAAAAAGTTCCAAAAAAAACATCAAAATTCAGTTCCGTGTTGGTTTATTCCAGGTCTTGCAGGCAAACAACATGGTACAAACTTCAAACGATCCCTTGCTGGCTGACTCTCCTGCTCTGGTTCCTGTATTTACTTGACTGATCTCATCTGCTCACTCATTGATTGACTATAGGCTGAGTGCCTGCTGCTGACTGCTGGTTCCTGAAGGACTGGTAAAAAAACATATGACCACCCACGTTCAACCCGAGCTACTTAAAGTAAGCATATATATATATAGATATAGATATCACAAAGAAGTCCCAAAAAAAAACGAATTAACTAAACAAATTATTAACAAATAAATGTATTCTAAACAACTAAATTTAAACAAAAATACTAATACAACAAATAAGCAAATAAAGAAAAATTAACTAAATAATCTAAATTCTAAAATGTAAGAAATTTAGAGAAATAGATCCTACACCCTCTTTACTTAGACCTGCTTTTAAAGATGTACGTTCTTCTCTATATTTGCTATTAGGACATGTTTAACAATTTCTAATTGACTACAATGATTACAACTCCCTGTTTGATGTTTTGCAGAGAATTTCAGGAGACACTATAAAGTTTGACAGTTTTATTTGTAATATGAGTGGAGCAATAACCTGTCCAGGAAACGCTCAGTGGTCCGGAAGGTGAAGGAATCTCTGATGCAGGGAAAAGGTTGAAAAAGCTGTGAGCACAGCGGATAATTGTTTGATGGAAGTTAGTTGATTGATGAGAGTTCTTATAGAAATGATAATGAGTGCTGAGCCAGGGGAATAAGGAGGGTTTGTGTAAGTGAGTCCACGTGGAGTTTGGAGAGGTTTGTTGGACGGCAGAGAGGTGTCTGAGAAGCAGAGCTCAGAAACTAGCCATTTAGCTGTCGGTCATAGAGCTTGAAATGTGCTGAGTTATTGCAAGGAGGAATCTTGAGCAAGAGTTTTGAAGTCTCTCTGGACTGGAGCTTCTCCGCAAACCCCCACTCGCGCTGCTCCTAGGGAAACAGCGGCTAGCTGTGTCAGGACTCAGCCAGCAGGGCCGTGCAGCCTGCTGCCGGTTCTGCTGTTTTTTCTCCACAGGTGTTCGGGATTAATTGGCGGGCGGAGCACACACACCTGTGGGTCATTGATCAGCACCGGGCAGCACTACAAGAACAGCGCGCAGACAGCGGGAGGATGCCAGAGTGTTACCGTCGTGGTATGCAAGCCAGCTTTGGCCTCTAGCTTAGATCGAGTTTCACGAAAACTAAGATTCCTACCTTTGTGTCTCCCAGGTTTCCCCTTCGTGTCCAGACGCCCATCGTCCGAGCCAACACCCTTCAGACTCCTCCAGTTACTCCTTCCGATGGTTCCTCTTTCGTGAATTCATCCTGGTTCCTCCTGACCAGCCACCACCTCTGGACCCCAGCCACAGCCGAACAGCAACTGGTTCCTCCCGCTGATCTGGATCCCTGGATCTCCCGGTGCTGCTCGGACCCGTTCCTGCCTCCACTCCCTGGTCTCCCGGACGCCTGTGGCATCACCACCAGACCATCCCTGAGTCCTCGTCATTTCCTCCCCGGTCTGGTTTCCCCACCTTGTGGTAAGCTTGCGTCCAGCAGCACATCTCCCGTTGTTCCTCCAACAGTTAACAGATCCTCTCGTTCTTTTAGATTGGTCCGGTTTCCCGTCCTCCTGTTTCCCGTCCGAGTTCCGGCCTCCAGCACAATCTCTCCCCGCGTACTTGCACTTCAATAAACCTTCTCTTAATCTACCTGTTTCCCGAGTGTATTCTGCATGTGGGCAAAACACCTTAAGCCAAACATGACAAGCTGCAGTTCCAGCTATATAAAGGGCACTCGTGAGAACTGAATTTTGCATGGTCCTTTCTGTTGCTCTTCCTCATAAATGATTAAAAAACACCTATGGTTTTTATTTTCCAAGGCAAAATTTGTTATTTTTGGGTTGCCATTTTGCTGACACTAGAAAAGTAAGCGTAAGTTGGCGGGGTGATTATATTCTGAAATTCACTAGAACATTCTCTTGTCTAGCACCCGACTTTTCCTGTATGGCTCGTGAAATTTGGGAGCTTGATACAGGGACTGCTCTGGCGTCTGGTCAAACATCCTTGCAGAGCCGCACGGCCTCGGTAACTGGACCCGCACCTGGATGATGTGTGTATACATTGATTTTCATGTTCTCGATTGCTTGCGACGCCTGCACTGTATTCAGTGTGAGCCTGGCGTTAGTCAAGAGGAGACGAGGAATAAATACATGTAGAGAAGGAGAGTAGAGGTACCAGTAAGGTTGATACTCAGGAGTAGAATGACCAACAGCTAGCTCCTTAAAATCACCAGTAATGAGGCTGAATAGTGTGCCAGGCTCTGTCAGGTAGATCCGCCCATCAGGTGAACCTGCAGCTCCAGGGAGAGAGGAGGGAAAAAAACACCACAGAGACACACAACTACCCGGATCCCTGACACTAATATCTGAACAATTTCTTGATTTTATTTTTCTGCAGGAACAACTTTAAAATGATTTCTGTTTATTGTATTTGTATTTGCAGTTGTCTTTGTATTATACTTTAAAGATAATACAAGCAGATACTGAGAAGGCTAGAGTGAGCCACAAGGTCAGCAAAAAATGTAAATCCACAGTGTAATGCTGAACTGTAAGCTTTGCAAATAGGCTTTTTTTAATTATTCACTTCATTCTAATTCATAAAATAATCAACATTTTTTTTCTCAAGGCTCAAGAGTAATTAAAGAAAGTCCCCGACTCCTGATTAAGTTTATATGAAGCATAGTAGAAAGGGAGGACCGCCACTGAGCTCTGAGCTGATTATTTCCATTCAACTTAATCTTAAAACGCTGCTCACACTGCATTAAACTTATTGTCAAACCAGGTGTTCTGCTGTGCCAAAGCCAAATCTTGGAACATGCATGCATAACAAAGTTTCCACACATGAGAAATCAGGAACCCACTCAGAATCAGACACTTATTAAGATTTGGACTGAAGCTGAGAAACACATGTGGGCTTTTTAAATAGTTCCTTTTACTGAATGACTAACCAGGTTGATAATTTGGTCTGACATAATTAATTACAGCCAATTAGGTAAACAGATGGGACACAGAGTGAGTGGAAAGGAAATGAGCGTGAGGATCATTAACTTCTGTGGGTGGGTGGCTGGATCAGGCTTCACCATCGGCCCACCAAGGAGGCATGAAGAGCTTCAGTTTAATGTGAGGCAGAAGAAAACTGAGGCGTAAACAGATGAAGGCGGGAGCAAAGATTAGGTTATCTTGACACTAAGCAGCTAATATTGGTGTGAAAGAAAACATCTGCCATACTGAATACATGTCAGTGTCTGTTCCACCATGGAACAACTCAATGCGTCAAACTCAAACCCCTTCCTAAGAGATTTTACATTTTCCCTTATGTCTGAATATATTCAAAGCAATTAGCCAGTGTACTAGAAAAATATTTATTCCTTTTTAACGTTTTCACATTTTTGTCATGTTACAACTAAAACCTTTAGTGTACTATTTACAAATTACATGACAGACCAACTCAAAGTGGCACATAGTGGAAATAAGAGCAGTGTGTGCAAAAGTCCAGTTATTATCTGATGGCCTCAGAGATTTGGTACAGAAGATCAGAGAACAAACAACAGCATGAAGATCAAAGAACACAGCAGATAAGTCAGGGACAAAGTTGTGGAGAAGTTTAAAATAGGTTAGGTTTTTAAACAATATCCCAATAAAATAAAATAAAACAAAATAAACTATATCCCAAACTTTGAACATCTTACAGAGCTCTGTTCACACCATCATCTTGAAATGGAAAGAGGTTGGCACAACTGTAAACCTACTAAGACAGGGATGTCCACCTAAACTTTTATAATTGTGCACAACTTTGTGCTTCCTTATCACATGATGCTTGAAGGCAATCCAATGACATTATGGTTTAACCTATTTCACAAATTATTTCAATTAATATTCATCTGACCACTTGGAGACACTAATGCATCGTGTATGGGGCATTTAATTCTTATCCCCAGGTGTTCAGGATATTTTTAAGTGTGAAAAAAAAGAAGAAACAGTTTTGTCATGGAAAAAAGTAAGTTATGCTGCACTTTCACAATAGAGCGTAATTTCTTTTACCATTCATGTCAGTTTCCAAGCAATATATAAAAGCAGGACGGTGTAAAGAATTATCCACATACCTTTTCAATGTGTTCGGACTTGATGTTTTGCGAAACATGATTCATGCCTTTACATTTAGAGCTACCAAAAATGCATTTTTAGATGTGTGACAAGTTAAGAAACAATGCAACTGTACTTTCATTTTCTCTAGCACTATTTATATTTTGCATGAACGTTGCAGGAAATGGTGCTAATTGAGGAAAGCATATATTTGAACGCTTTTCCCTTTGAGTTGAACTTAAAATCCTATTCACGGCCAGGTTTTTAACTTAGATAAACTTTTAATTACATTTTAATTATTGCTTTGAAAAAACAAATTCCTTTGAGAAAAACTGCAGTATATTTGTGGTTTTTGCTCATGCAGGTTCATGCTAGCTTTGTAGCCAGCCCTTTTCTTCTAAAATTTCATGAAACAATGTACACAAGGAGTATAAGAACATGATCATTGACAAAAACTAATCAAATCATACTATGTTACCAAAAATATTCACTCATCTCTTCAAATTGTGAAAGGGGTTCCAGCCACTTCCATGGACATAGGTTAATAAAATCCAGTAACAAGCCATGCAGCCTGCTTCTATAAATATTTCTGAATGAATGGGTGGCTCCCAGAAGCTCAGAGAACTTCATAGTGTGCAGTGGTGTTCAACTTTTTGCCCAGTCTGTAACCAACAACCTCCAAATGGCATGTGGTCTTCAGATTAGCTCAAGAACATCTCAGAGAGCTTGAAGGGGACTATTCACATACTATGACTATAAAAAACACAAGCAAACATATATTCATCTTCAAATAAAACTATATAAAACAAGTGTTTGTCCTGAGAGTGTCCTTTTTAGACTTAAACAGACTTCATTGTCATTCAACTACACATTCATAAGGTACATTTGAGTGAAATTTCATTGCAAGGCTTCGAGTAAAAACAGATGAGAGATAAGAAATGCCTTTATTGTCCCACAATGTGAAATTCAGGTGTGACAGTGGCACAGACACAGACTGAGTTGCACACTCTGTGGTGACATCAGCCATCATCTATGGTGTGGTTTTCCTACAGTCCTTTTCAGACAAAAGGATAGTAGGAAAACATGTTTCCATTTCCTAGGGGCCATTTATGTAAATCAGCCCAATGACATATGGGGAAGTTGTGAGTTGTATCGTCCAGTGGGTGACGGCAAGAAGACAGACACAGACTGGTTTGATCAGCAGCCGGTGCACACTGAGACAAAACTTTCAGTGATATCTTGTTCTCTCCTTTTCTGCTCCTCCTGTTTTTTTCACCTTTTCTCCCTTTTAGCATTTCATCTTATCTTTTTCTCTTCTTTTTTCTCTTCTACCTTCCTGTTTTTGTGTCCATTGAACATGAAATAATCCCAGCATAAAATCTAATAAGGTTTCTGGATATATAAATCAAGCGGAGCAATATGGCGAAAGCAGTAATGCTTCACTTGTGAAAGTAAATCTGTTGGGCTCTCTTTGGCATCAAGACAGCAATTCTTAATGCTACACTGCCAGACAGGACACGTGAAACAAAGAATAAAAACAAACATTTGACCCAGATAAGCCAAGTACATTGGGAGTTAAAAGGTGTCAAAGTTTGCATTTGTTGTCCTTTAATGCAATATAATGCCCGTGAAACGGGAGTTCTGACAGCCGCTGTGTTGGGGCTACAAAGCTGAACAAAACCATGTATATTCCCCAATAGGTCCCTCAAATAGCCTTTCAATTTCAAGAGTCTACATGCCTGCAACACAAAGTAATGATTTTTGGAAGTTTACTAAAACTGGGACTGTGCAGCGCCTATTGCAATATAATGCAAGGGAAACATGACCTCTCATGGCCACTGTGTTAGTGCTACAAAGCTGTAAAATGATATGGATATTCCCCAATCGATCCTTCAAATAGCCTGTCAATCTCAAGGATCAGTGCTTCATTTGGGAAGTTAAGAATATTTTAAGTTTATTGAAATGGGGTCACATTGTCAGATGATCTGTGCTTAAACTGCACAATATCAGACATAGCTCAGATTGTTTTAAAGATGTGATCAATGGATCTCACGTCACCTGATTCCCATGTAACTACCATTAATTAAATGATTATTAATTAAAGCCACAAATAACATGATTAGAGGTGCTGGGCTGTGTTGAGGACAGTAGAGCTGAGGTGGAGTCTTGGTTTCTACTGTAGAGCACACCTTGTCTAACCTGACCCTAGCCAGATGTATTTCGCTCCGCCTAGCTCCACTCACATCCATCTGGGACAGATCCATAGGAATTGCCTTTTTTGAAGGCTGGGCCTTATCAAAAATCCTTGCATATGATTGGATAAGACACTTGACTGTCATCATCATCGACGTGCTATTTCAACCACTCACACCGAAGCTAACCCGTGACGCTGATGAGAGCGACGCAGGAAAAAAAAATTTTTTTTTTTTTTTTTTTTTTTAAAATGTCTTTGCGGCTCTAGTGGCACGCCTTTTATTGACAGTGAGCTGACAGGAAGAGGGGGGAACACAGGCGGCAAAGCGCCACGGGTCGGAGTCGATCCTGGGCCGACCGCGTCGAGGACTAAAGGCCTCCTAACATGGTTCGCACTAACCGCTCCGCCATGGGCGCATCCGCCACGGGCGCGCCGCGGAAAACAAAACTTGCCAAATCCGGTCGGGAGAAGGGCGAAAACATCGTTTCCACCAACAAAAGCCTTCAGAGCCGTTCTCTGATGTTCTTTTAATGAAACAATATTAGGTAGATTGGACAACACGGAAGAAATAGCAGCATCAATGCTAACGCTTGCTTCCTCGATGCGAGCCGGCACGGTCTGAATCAAAACAGTCTCACGGTCGCTTCTCCACTACGTCACATCTATGAAACTCCAGCCCTGCGTCCTGATTGGCTGGACAATAAAATTGGTTGGAGAAATCACTCTCTATGGGAGATGTCCCAGATGGATGTGAGTGAAGCTAGGCGGAGCTAAGCGGAACGATATCAATCTGGCTAGGGTCAGATTACACCTTGTCATTAATCTTTAAAGAGTGTGTCTGCACTTATAAGTACACTCAGCGCTACAACTATATGTGTGTGCATGTTCCTGACATACTAACATTTTTTTAAATCAATCCGTTAGTCTCCAGCACTGCTGTGTTTGTACCATTAGATGCACAAGTTGTAATAGTGCATGTACTGACATGAATCATCTGTTTTGCTCTGCTGCAATGTTGATCTATTCCTGCACAAGGCTGAACATTACAACTTAAAACAATGTAGAGGATGAAGAGGAGGTTCTGGCCCAGGAGTCCAGGGAGGCTTCCATACATCATAGGAAGAGGGGAGGACCACAGACGAGGAGGACGAAGAGGAGGAGGAGAAACAAATTGAGAAAAAAGTGCGACCACCAATCAGGAACTGAATGTGGCTGTGATGTGGGGTGAATGACTACAGCAGAAAGAACGCAGTTTTCATTCAGCATGGACGAAAAACTGATAATGTGGTCGGCCTGAGTTGTATGATTCAAGCAATTACTACTGAGACAAATCCAGAAAGCAGCAGGCCTGGAGAAGAGTGAGTGAAAAGACTAAAGTGAAATTGTCACTAGTTAGTGCCATTGTATTGCTCTATTTCTGGCTTGTCACCCACTGTGCAATTGCTGTCGTCTGCTGTGTGAATGGCCGGCAATAATGTCAGCCGAGTGACATCAAGCAAAAGTGGCGACATTGTGGTGCCAATGTGAACGCACCTTTACATGTATGTTATTTCCTGGCTGACTTCACAACACGTCACAATAAACTTATGCAGAATGTCTTCTCAAAATGCACAACTCACAGAACATTTAATCAACAACAGAAGACCACACTTTGTGCTATTCCTATAATCTAACAAAAGAAACCTTAAGCTAGAATTGCTGATGAATCCATCCCTCAGCGATCACAGTATGATGCATACTTTCAGCAGGATAATACACCATGTCACGAAGCTCAAATCATCCTTAACTGGTGTCTTGAACACGGCAATGAGTTCATTGTACTCTGATGGCCTCCAGAGCCACCAGATCTCGATTAATAAAGCACCTTTTGGTTTAGTGGAGTGGGATATACTCAGCAAAAATATCAGCTGTAACTGTGAATGATCATTCCAATATGGAGCACAATCTCTGAATATTTCAGGAATATTTCTGACATCAAATCTAAGCAATGAAGAATTAAAGCAGTTTAACACAGTGGCAAGAGGTAACTAATAAAGTTGTCAGTTTATGTAAGTGTGTCTCTATATTTTTTAAGTACATTTCCTTCAACATTTTAGCAACATGTTTAGTGGTCTGTTCTCATGCAAATGTATCTGATCAGTGGGGCTCAATTAGTGTTTTTACTTTCTTGTTGTTCATTTATTTATTTATTTTTTAGAAAATTTGAATGACCAAAAGATTGAGCTTATTTGTTCCTGCATTTCACTGTGAATTAATTGTGAAAGATTTTACCAAAAAATGGCTGATTTCCATCTCTGCCTCCAGCAGCCTTTTGGTTTAGCATGGATTTTATAGAATATTACTTGTGTATGATTTAAAGGATTTGCCTCAACCATGACCATGTTATTGTTTTTAAAAGTGAGATTACTGAACAAATAAGATGAACAAATACATGTTGATGATAATTAATTCAGTCAAACCAATGACTAATGTGCTCTTGATCCTTGAAATCTGCCTTGACATCTCAATCTTCCCTTCACTGCCTCACAAGCTGAATGAATCTGTGCACGACTGAAGTGCAGTAGAGAGTTCATGTTACCAGGTTGATGCATAATCAATAGGACAAGCACTCTCCAAATAGGGTTTTAACTTCTATTGAGCAGGCACAAGAATGAGTGGCCCACTGTGTATCCATGAACCGCCCAGTTTTCTGACCTAACTGCAATTTGTATCGGATTCATTCCTTTTTAGTGCTGACATCTAACCATGATGATAAAAAAAAACACATCAGCAGGAGAGTACAGGAGTCCCCAATGGTTCTGTGACTGAGGACTCAATCTATTTTTGTCCTGAAAACGGAACAGTCCTCAAAGCGAAATTAAAGATGCTGATTAGAATTATTTCAGAGAATGGTGGCCTTTCATTTGCTCTAAACTTATTTGGTTAAAATCTGGTCCTATCCAATATTTGTTGCAGTTTTAAAAATAGCTCAGTGACAATATATAGAAATCACAGTTAGATATATACAGTACATTGGTTTTGGATATACTCTCCCAATGAATAATATACTATTAACAGACCTAGCCAAATTCTGCAAATGTTGTCAACTGTCTATGTTGATATTGAGAAATTTTAAGCTGTGCCTGTATTTAAAAACAAAACATATTTAAAGCAGCACTGTGTACGTTTTGACACAAGTATTAGCTTAATTTGAGATATTTTAATTTATTTTCAGGTCAATATGCAGCACTTGGGGTGTATGGATGCTCAGTGCTAACCTGACTTCCGCCAGATGCATATCGCTCCGCCTAGCTTCACTCACATACATCTGGGCCTCCTCCATAGGAATTGCCTTTACAGAAGGCTGGGCCTTATTAAAAATTCTTGCATATGATTGGATAAGCCACTTGTCTGTCATCTTTATTGACGTGCTATTTCAACCACTCACACCGAAGCTAACCCGTGACGCTGATGATAGCGACGCAGAAAAAAAATAAAATAATAATAATAATAATGTGTTTGCGGCTCTAGTGGCATGCGTTTTATTGACAGTGAGCTGACAGGAAGAGGGGGGAAGACAGGCGGCAAAGCGCCGCGGGTCAGAGTCGATTCCGGGGCGACCGCGTTGAGGACTAAAGGCCTCCTAACATGGTTCGCGCTAACCGCTAACCGCTCCGGGGCGCTTCCGCGTCCGCCGCGGACTTGCCCCGGAAAACAAAACTTGCCAAATCCGGTCGGGAGAAGGGCGAAAACATCGTTTCCACCAACAAAGCCTTCAGAGGCGTTCTCTGATGTTCTTTTAATGAAACAATATTAGGTAGATTGGACAAAGCCAGGTTATGGGGAACTTCCGAGTGGCAAAATGCCTCACGCATCTGCCACTCATATCATGACTTCTCCAAGGAGCTTGTAAGAGTTTTCAGCCCCTTGTTGCCCTGCCGGGAGTCCTCTAGGGGGCTTCTGACCCTGAGACAGGGGGATAGATCAGTGGCAGATTATATTATTGATTTTCACTTATTGTCTGCTGAGAGCCTATGGAACGAGTTTGCTCTTATGGACGTTTTTATTTTTGGACTCAACGAAAAAATTAAGGATGAGCTCGCCACTCGAGAGTATCCTAAATCCCTGAAACAGCTCGAGGAGCTGGCTAACAGAGTGGACCTCCGCCTCATGGAACGGCGAAGGGAACGTCGTTCGACCGTATCTAACCTTCCTCGAGTGCCGGCCCCTTCCCCGGTGATTTCTCCAGCTTCACAGAAACCTTCAGAGCCAGAGCCCATGCAACTGGGCAAGGTGGGTCTCGCTAAGGATGAGTACCAGCGCAGGCAGCAGCAGAGACTTTGCCTTTACTGTGGAGGGACAGGTCATCAGGTCCGGAACTGTCCGGTAAAAGACCAAGCTCAGTAGGGGGTGGGGCATCCCTACTGAGCTACACCAAACTTGCTGTCCCTCCCAACCGTTTAATTCCAGCTACCTTGACTTTTTCCTCACAATCCCACAGTCTCTCTGTTTTCATCGACTCAGGAGCCGACACTGAGTTTCTGGATGAAGGCCTGGCCAGGAAGCTTAACCGCCCACTTCAAAGCGCTTCTGCAGCCCGTAGTGTTCTCGCTCTGGATGGGCACGAGCTCAACCAATCACGCCTCGTCTCCGAGCCTGTGGAGATGACCTTGGGAGGCAATCATAAGGAGAGACTTACCTTTATGGTTATTGACTCCCCGCAGGTTCCAGTGATCCTGGGCGCTACCTGGCTCCGCAAGCACAATCCCCAGATAGACTGGCGTCGTAACGAGATTACAGGTTGGGCTTCGTCTTGTTCAGAGTTCTGTTTATCCTCCGCTCAGCCTCTCCGTTCTTCCGAGGGTAAAATAGATGAATTCTACCCAGACCTGTCCAAGGTTCCGTCTGTGTACCATGATTTAAAGGAGGTTTTTAATAAGGCCAAGGCCACGAGTTTACCTCCTCATCGCCCTTATGATTGTGCGATTGACCTGTTGCCAGGCGCCGCTCCGCCCAGAGGTCGCCTTTATTCACTGTCCCCCCCAGAGTCCCAGGCCATGCAGGACTACATTAATGAGTCCCTAAGGGCAGGCATCATTCGGCCTTCGTCCTCTCCAGCTGGGGCGGGGTTTTTTTTTTTGTTGAAAAGAAAGATGGCTCCCTCCGCACTTGCATTGATTATAGGGGCCTAAACAATATTTCGGTAAAGAACCGATACCCTATTCCTTTAATGAACACCGCTTTTGACCAGGTCCAAGGGGCTCAGGTTTTTACCAAGTTGGACCTTCGCAACGCCTACCACTTAGTCCGGATAAAAGAGGGTGACGAATGGAAGACCGCGTTTAACACCCCTACCGGCCATTATGAATACCTGGTGATGCCTTTTGGCCTTACTAACGCTCCAGCAGTGTTTCAAACCCTGGTTAACGAGGTTCTTGGGGACATGATCAGCCAATTTGTATTTGTTTATCTTGATGATATTCTCATCTATTCCAAAGACCTCGCTACTCATAAACAACACGTCCGCTCCGTCCTTCTCCGCCTACTTCAGAATCAGCTTTACGTGAAGGTAGAAAAGTGCGAGTTCCACACTACATCTACCTCCTTCCTTGGTTTTGTTTTATCGCCTGGGCAGATTGCCATGGATCCAGCCAAGGTTCTGGCCGTAACTGAGTGGCCGACCCCGGTGGATCGTAAGCAACTCCAGAGGTTTCTGGGGTTTGCTAACTTTTACAGGAGGTTTATAAAGAACTACAGTCAGGTCGCTTCTCCTCTCCACGCCCTCACCTCTTGCAAAGCCAAATATCTCTGGAATGAACAGGCAGACAAGGCTTTCAGACTCCTTAAGGAACTGTTCACTTCAGCCCCGGTCCTCGTTTCTCCCGACCCAGAGAAACAGTTTGTGGTGGAGGTGGATGCATCTAGCTCTGGTGTTGGAGCCATCCTCAGCCAGGAGGGTGATGATGGTCGTTTTCACCCCTGTGCCTTTTTTTCCAGGAGGCTATCTAAATCAGAGCAGAACTACGATGTAGGCAACCGGGAACTTCTGGCAGTTAAACTGGCCCTAGAAGAATGGAGGCACTGGCTCGAAGGCTCCAAGACGCCTTTTTTAGTCTGGACCGATCATCGCAACCTGGAGTACCTGAAGACAGCCAAAAGACTCAATCCCAGGCAGGCCAGGTGGGCTCTATTTTTTAGTCGATTCAGCTTCACCCTCTCCTACAGGCCGGGGTCGAAGAACACCAAGCCAGACGCCTTATCGAGGGTCTTCGAGGCGAACGAGGAGGATCCGGAGGAGGAACGGGGGTTCATTCTACCGGATTCTGTCAGGTGTGCTGTCTCCCGCCTAGGACTTGAGAGGGAGGTAAGGGAGTCCCTGGCCTCTGTTCAGACGCCCGAAGCCTGTCCTAGGGACAGGCTCTTTGTTCCTCCAGACCTCAGACCAAAAGTAATAGAATTTTGTCACAGCTCCCGATTATATGGCCATCCAGGCGTCAGTAAGACCATTCGACTCATCAGATCCCAGTTCTGGTGGCCGTCCCTGGTCAAGGATGTCGGGGAGTTTGTTGCCGCCTGTTCCCCCTGCAGTCAGGCTAAGGTGTCTCGTCGTCCCCCTTCGGGGTTGCTTCATCCTCTCCCAGTCCCTCCTCGACCGTGGTCCAGCCTCTCAATGGACTTTATCACGGGTCTCCCTTCCTCTGACGGTCACTCAGTCATCCTCACGATAGTTGACCGTTTCTCTAAAATGGTCCATCTGGTCCCTTTACACAAACTTCCCTCTGCCAAGGAGATGGGTCTCATCCTTGCCAAGGAGGTTTTCAGGCTGCACGGTCTGCCCTCTGACATTGTGTCAGATCGGAGTCCCCAGTTTGTGGCCCGTTATTGGCAAGAGTTTTGTGCTATGCTGGGGATCTCTGTGAACCTTTCCTCCGGTTTCCACCCCCAGACAGACGGCCAATCTGAGAGAATGAACCAGGAGGTCGAGACCAAGATCCGCCTTTTCTGCCAGTCAGACCCCTCCAAATGGGCGCAGAACTTACCTTGGGTGGAACATGCGATTAACGCTACGCCCTCATCCTCTACTGGTCTCTCTCCCTTCTATGTGGTTTACGGGTTCCAACCACCAGTATTTACCACAGAGGAGATAGAATCCAGAGTCCCGTCCGCCCGTCTCTCTGCTTTGAGATGTCGGCGTGCCTGGAGAAGGGCCAGGAAGGCCATACTCGCCGCATCTCAGAGTCAGGCCCGTGCAGCCAATCGTCGGCGGGTTCCAGCCCCTACCTACCGAGTGGGAGATAGGGTTTGGCTGTCCACCAGGGATCTTCCTCTGAGGGTGGACAGTAAAAAACTGGCACCACGCTATATTGGGCCATTCCCTGTCACCAAGATCATCAACCCGGTGGCGGTCCGCCTCCGTCTGCCTTCTACCATGAAGGTTCATCCCACCTTCCACGTGTCCCGTATCAAGCCTGTCAACACCTCCAGTCTGTCTCCCGCCACCACGCCCCCACCTCCCCCCGCCTGGTTGACGGCTCTCCGGTTTATACCGTGAAGAGGATCCTTAAGTCCCGTAACTGGGGTCGAGGCACCCAGTACCTCATCGACTGGGAGGGTTATGGGCCTGAGGAACGACAGTGGGTCCCGTCCCGCCACATTTTGGACAAGTCCCTCATTAGGGATTTTCACAGAACCCATCCGGACCAGCCTGGGGCGTCTGGAATCCGCCCTTGAGGGGGGGGCTCTGTAATGTTTCTGGCACTGGAGCTGCTGATTGCAATCAGCACACCTGTGTTTTTCTCCGCCCTAGCTGCTTATAAGCTCCGCTCCTCGCAGCCTCCAGTGCCAGAACGTCTCTAGCCATACGTCTGCCCCCTTTTGGATTTGTCTGCCTGCCTGGGTTCTGCCTGTCAGCCTCAGAGATCTGGACTGCCTTTCCGTGTTTCTGACCCCAGCCTGTCTGTGAGTAAACGAGATTGCCTGCCCCCCTTTCTGTCTGTGCTTTTTGGATTTTGGACCTGGACCTGGATTTGGATACTCTGTTGGACTCTCCCTTGGAAACCGCTGCCTGGATCAAACGGATTTCCCCCTCGACAAAGACCCGGACCGGACCTGGATAAAGAGCCCTGGATAACCCCCTCTCGGACCCCATCGACATCAAGAGTCAGAGCTCTGCCCTCAGTGCGGACAGGTTAGTGACCCTGCTTCTCTCTCACCTACCTGTCTGTTCCTGCTGGTCACTAACCTACCACTCTGCCTTCAGGAGTTGCCAGTCGCAGAGTGCGAGCCGTGCCAGGGGACCGCGCCGCCAGCGTCTAAATAAAGACGGTTAAAGTTTTGTACTCACTTGTTTTCGGGTATTTCTTGGGTCCATCCAAATTCATCACACAAAGTTTGCCATAATCATGGTTATTATTACAAAATACACTAAATATAGTTCACAAACCTGTATGTCAGCTCTTCTCTGTTGAAGTTCCTGCAGTCATCCATAATTAAATTAAATTCAATTCAATTTTATTTATATAGCGCCAATTCATGAAACATGTCATCTCAAGGCACTTTACAAAGTCAAATTCAATCATATTATACAGATTGGGTCAGATTATACAGATTGGTCAAAGATTTCCTATATAAGGGAACCAGTTGATTGCATCAAAGTCCCGACAAGCAGCATTCACTCCTGGAGAAGCGTAGAGCTACAGGGAGAGTCGTCTGCATTGTACATGGCTTTGCAGCAATCCCTCATACTGAGCAAGCATGAAGCGACAGCGGAAAGAAAAACTCCCCATTAACGGGAAGGAGAAACATCCAGCAGAACCGGGATCAGTATGAACGGTCATCTGCCTCGACCGACTGGGGGTTACAGAAGACAGAGCAGAGATACAACAAGACAGACAAAAAAGCACAGAAGCACACATTGATCCAGTAATCTGTTCTACATTAGATGGTAATAGCGGGTGATCTGTCTTCCCTGGATGATGTCACAGCTAACAGAACATCAGACCAGGTGTACCTACTATGAAGAAAAAAGAGAGAGAACAGAAAGTTAAAAGCTGAAATGACAACAGTCATTTCAATGCAATGCAATGCAAAACTGGAGAACAATAGAAATCAGTAATAATCAGATGATTCAGTTGTCTGCCCTGCCCTTGTTCGCCACACCTCCTGGAGCTCTCTGTCTCTCTTCACCTGGCTCTGCCTCGTCATCTCCCTCTCTGTTTCAATGGGAGACTGAGTATAATCTAGAGAGGTGAATGTGGCCTTGTCTTTACAAGAAACCCAATGACTTCTCAGTCTGCCAAAGTTGTCTGCAATCAGATTCCATAATACTGAGGCTGTTTAATTTTGTGACAGTGCAGTGTTGCCAGTGGCCTTTAGCTGTGCTAAACCTGAAGTACAGGGCTAGTGCCCCCTATTGGCTAGAAGTTACATGGTACTACTTTAAAGGAACTATACCTGATTTTTATGCAATGTGTTATGAGTTAAGAGACGTAATTTGATAATAACAATTTACTAATTGATTGTGCAATGATTGTGTCTGAACATCCAATGCTAGCTGAGTGGAAACATGCCTGAAAAATGGTGGACACCTATCCCCAGTGACTTTCAATAATCTGGCACTGACTGACTGTGGAGCTTCTATAAAGGCCGGAGAGCAGGTGAATGGAGTGTAGCTGATTGTGTTGCTAGAGGCTGACAGGTACAGCAGACGACTGGAGATGATTAATTACAGAGTGCAGGAGGAATGTGAGTGCAAAATGTTATCAGCCGGGCCAGAACCTGACAAAGATGCGGTAAACCACTGTCTCATGGTTAAATTAAACCACTAACTCTCTCAGACGTCAATGTTGAAGGGCTGAGAGAAAGAGTAGACTCTAGTCTTAAAATCTGTTCATTGGCTTCCTGTCTGTGTTTGCATTGATTTATAAATACAAACCTCATTTTTAAAGATTAAATGGTCTAGCCTTATCATATCTAAACTCCTAAACATCCAAACACATATGAGAGCACGATATTAAACCAGCCTGTTTCCCCTGAGAACAAAAAATGTAGAGGCAATCGAGCATTTTGCTGTGGCAGCCCCAAAACTGTGTAATTCTTTCCTCTACATGTCTACACAGCTCAGATGATAAAATCATTTAAAAGCATTAAAAAAAAAATCTTCTTTTCTTTGCCATTTGACTGAGTGTGAGACCCTAAATAGCTTGTAGCTGTCTTAATTCTTCTGTGTTTTATTTATTGCCAGTTCTATTCTTTTTGCTATTTTATCATTGTTATGGTGGTCAAATGTGGTATATGAATAAATTCGACATTGACATGATGTTTTTTTCTTTGAATGCTTATGTAATTAATGGTGGTGAAGATTCTCAGTCATCCAGGTCATGGTCATTCCGAAAAAAAGTAAAAAACAAAGCAACTGGACTTGTTTTCCGTAGTTGAAAACTACTACTTTTCAACTACGGAAAACAAGTCCAGTTGCTTTGTTTTTTACTTTTTTTTGGTATGTAATTAATATTGATGCTATGACCGTTTGACAATACAAAAACAGTTATGGATTTTTTTGGAATTTAAGTGCCTCTATGATTGTACAATCTTTTTATTTAAATTCAGGAATAAAAAACTACCTGTCAGGACTCAGCGGACAGAGCCGCGCAGTTTCTGCCAGCTCTGCTCCATCTCTGCCTTTTCCACAGGTGACAGCAGTTGACTGGTGGGCGGGGCGTGCACACCTGCAGCGTGTTCGGCAGCGTTCGGCCGCGCTATAAGAACGGCGCACGGACAGCAGGCGGACGCCAGAGTGTTAACCGAAGTGGTATGCTTAGTGGCCTCAGTCTTGTGATTGATTTTCTTCTCCAGCTAAAAATCTTCGTTTTGTGTCTCCCAAGGTTCTCTCTTGTGCCTTCCTGGTTCCCTCTCGGAACAGTTCCTCCCTTCGATCTCCAGACGACTCAGATCGGCTCCCCTGGTTCCCCGTTCTCTGGAAAGTTCCTGGATTTTCCTCTGATGCTCTCTGGTCATCAAAACTAGGCTGAGAAGACCTCTCCTGATCCGCCTGGTTCCCCTGCTGTCCCTGGATCTCTGGATTCGCCGGCGCTGCTCGGACCCTGCCTCAAATCCTTGCTCTCTGGTCACTCTGTCGCCTGCAGCACCAACAACAGCTGAGTCCTCCCGCGTCCCCCCCTCCCCGGTTATGTTCCCGAGCTCTGTGGTAAGCTTGAGTCACTTTAGTTCATCTTCTCGTGTTTGCCCAATCTAATTATCTTCCCTTACCCCCCTAGATCGAGTGTGTTCCTCCCGAGTTTACTCACTTCGTTTCCTCCGTCCTGTGAAGGATTCTCCGGGCTCCTCTCTCTGAGGTCTTTATTAATAAAAGAACGTAAAACTGCCTCCTGTGTACCGGTGTGATCTGCATGTGGGTCAAATATCTTAAATCAAACATGACACTACCGTTGTTGAAAAGTATCTGCAATATGTCATTCAGGGCCTAAACCTAATCAGATTATCCCCAACAGGTTAGTGAATGATAAAAATCACAAGTTACCTTTAACCTTAACCAATTAAAGCATTTATTGGCTATATTCAACATATACAATTAGTGATGGGGTGGTGTAAGTTGTTGAAATAACTGATAAGGTCATTCAAACATTTGCCAGCATTTGGCTCCATGACACCCATCCATCCTAAAAAGTAGCTGACACTGATTTTCTTGTTGTATAATTTGTGCCAATCTCACTTTTATATTAATTAGATATCATAGATATTTAAATATTTCAACATGAAATAAAGGTGGATTTATTTAAGTGAAGAAACTTGATGTGGCCCTAACAGTGTTGGGGAAAAACCCTAAAAAACATGCAAATGCCGGGGCTCCACTTGTTTGGAGACGTGTAATTTAACAGTCTTATCTTTGTCTTTCAGTTGGGGATGGTCTACTGGCTGTTGTTGAGCCTTCTGTTCCAAAATCCCTGCATGCGGTTGTAGGCTTAATACCCTTCATGTGTTTTTATAAAAGATTAGAGTAAACTCAATGACATATCTTTCATTGTGGGATGATGATGAGGACACTTTGTCTGCTGCCACAGAGAGGTAGCACAGACATACATAGATGCTTACTGAGGTTATGTTTATATTTTTGAGTGTGCAGCAGAATAATATTTGGACAAGCATTCTCATCTCATAAAACGAAGATAGAGAACAAAAAGATTCAGGTATTACAAGAAAAAAAGAAGTTATTAGAAGCCTCCCAGGAAGAAGGAAAGCTGGGTAAAATCTAAAAAGCTAAATTAGAATTAAATGAATATCTTGAAAAGCAAAATACCTTTTTTATACAAAGATTTCGAATAGAAAACTTTTAACATGGCAATAAGTCAGGAAGCTTCTTAGCTAATCAGCTTAAAAAAATAAAATAAAAAACAACTATATTTGCAATTACAGATTCAACTGGGAATATATTATATAATCCTGAAAGAATTAACAACACCTTCCGAGATTTTTACAAATCCTTATACACATCACAGATAAACCCATTGGATAATGACATTGAGCGATTTCTGGATAAAATAACACTTCCTAAATTATCAGATAGTCAAATGATGATCCTGGATTCACCGTTGTCAACAGTTGAACAGCTCTAAAAAGCAAGCCCAATAAAAAGGCTGAGGGTCCAGATGGATTTCCAGCAAAGTTTTATAAAGAAATCTGAAATATTCTGGCACCAACATTCCACAGAATGTTGCAGAAAACTCAGAAAAATGGCAGATTCCCAGCTAATAGGAATTCTGCTACCCTTAGTCTCCTGCTTAACCCAGGTAAAGATCCTATGTTTTCTACCAGCTATCATACCTTATTAACGTAGATATTAAAATACTCTTAAAATAATCTTGAAAAATGATCAATCCTCTCATAATACACCCCGATCAAACTGGCTTTATAAAAGGTTGTCATCCACAAATGCATACATATTGCTTAATTTTATAGATTACTCCTACATTAAAAACATTGAATCCAATATTGTGCAATTACACACTGTTTCAACTTATTTAATGTTTAAGAAATAACTCTCTGTCTGTTAGGTATTGTCCGGTGAATATCAGCTCTAGAGCTGATATCAGGACAATAGTTGAAAGGGATGATTTGAGCCCTGGCTTTCTTTTAACAGCAAACTCTGCACACATATAGAATAAGGAGTGACAACTTCTCTTGAACTTCAAGAATTTATTAACATAAATAAAATTAACATCCAGAGAACATCACTATATAATGCTGTTTATCTGCATTAACACTATATTTCAATCAACAAATCCTCCCTACGAGGCTAGTGGAACTTAACTAAAACTACTAAGCAAAATGAAGATAAAAAGAAGCTAAGGAACTATGTACACACATAAGAAACAAAAGACGAAATAAAGTGGTTGATCATCATCATCAGAATTATCAGAATAATTCAGTGAATCCTGGTTCACTGCAGATCTGAGTTAAAGAACCAAAGTTCATTTTAAAGAATGTGAATTGGGGTTAAATTACCTTAACTAATTCAGAATAACATTTGGTATGTGTTTCAAGCCATTCACAATGCAAATCCTGAGTTAAACAAAACATTATTTGATGATATAACATTTTAAAGAATGGTTTTCTCAGTAAACATCAGTAAACCTCTAGAACGCTCGATTTTATTAATGTGATTATACCTCTAGGAAGCTAGGGTTCGCTTTAGTGATCGGTCGTTAAAATCGGCTAATGTAAAGTTATGCAAAAAACCTTTAAATCGACGCTCATAGCACCATCGAACGATGGTTGGAGTGAAGCGGAACAAACCTGACGTTTGAAATGAATCATAGTTGTATATCTGGGACGAGCGGAAGTTACCGGAAGCTAATAGCATTTATACTAGCGGACATTCGGCGCTAACTTTAAAAAGCTTCGGCTTTATTTTAGTCCTAATAAGTGGACCGGATAAACACAAACATCAATATCCCATCAATGTATAAAACCCTTGTGGAGATAATGTTTGTTATAACCATAAAAACACACTCGAATTACATCAGCAATGGCATGGTTCGAAGAAGTTAGCGGGAGCTACGTCGGCTAGCTCCATCTGTTTAAAAACACTATGTCAGCGCATTACATAAACCTTCTAAATAAACCATTTAACTTTCCCCATTTATTTATTATTTATTCACGCTGCCGGTAATGACACCCGGTTACGGCGATCGGAGGTCACTAAAGTTAGTGTCTTCGTTGTGTAAGTTTGCTATAACAATGTCGGACTCCGTAATTTTCTCTGGTCCCCTGCCTGATCTGACCAGTGATGACATGTTTAGCCGCATGTCATCATTCAACCGGTGGTTGTCTGGGTGGTGTCCTGAAAACGACGTGGGCTACATTGATAACTGGCGAACTTCCTGGGGAAAACCTGGTCTGATCTGGAGAGACGCCATCCGTGTTTGCATGTTTGCAGGGGAACTAGGGTGGGAATGTGTGAACTGTGTATGTGGTTTTCTGTTTGCCTACTTGTCAGGTTGGGTTTGAAATGCCCTCTCTCCTGAGACATCTCAGGTCTCCACCAAGTGTGGGGCGCCCCTGGGCCTCGTGTCTCTGGGCCCATGGTTGGATCCGCTCCAGCATAGCTGGCTGCCGGTAGAGCCCACAGGCTTGTCCCTGCGGCTTCAGCATTGTGGCATTTGGGGGGTTTCTTGGGGCTCATCTCTCCTCTTCCCTGGGATAGGGGAAGCAGCTTTGCTTGTGTGGCATCTGCGGTTCTGGTTCCCCTGGCATCTTCCTCTGTGCTCTGTGGGCAAGTGCTAGTGAAGATTCTCAGTCATCCAGGTCATGGTCATTCCAAAAAATGTAAAAAACAAAGCAACTGGACTTGTTTTTCGTAGTTGAAAACTACTACTTTTCAACTACGAAAAACAAGTCCAGTTGCTTTGTTTTTTACTTTTTTTGGAATCTGTGGGCAGGTCTTTGGCTCCTCAAAACCACTATTGAGAATTATTCTTATTATTCTTATACCTTACATACACAAGGACACTCTCACAAACACCTAAAGGTGTTTGGATTCAGGTACTTACAGATTCACTTCTATATAGAATGGTAACTGTTTCAGTGACCATTGAACATAAAATTGTCCGAGCATAAAATCTAGTAAAGCTTCTTGCATATATAAATCAAGTGGAAAACTATGGCGAAAGCAGTAAGGCTCCACTTGTGAAAGTAAAATCTGTTGGGCTCTTTTGGCATTAAGCCAACAATTCTTATTGACACATACAGTATGTAGACAAGACATGTAAGCAGCTGTACTCAGGGAGAGGACGGTTTCACTCTACCCTGTTAAAACAAGGTCAACGCTTGCATTTTTTGTGTTACGTATGCTCTGTTCAGCTGATATAGCACAGTGTGAGAAAGAGATAGACAGAGTTGGAGGAGAGGAGAGCTGAGAGGAGACAAGAAGGCAGGCTGCGGCCTAGCCAGGGGTGTGATTACTTTGTCTCTGCTCTGGTTCTCAGTAAAGTGCTGGAACTTGATGGAATTAGGGTTTCCTTTTATTCAGAAAGTAACTGGGGAATCGGTTATCTTTATTTCCCATAACACACTGGCAGTCCAAGGCTGTCAGCCTGCCTTGTTTATTACTCAGACATCGCTACGATAGAGGGACAGACCTCATTTTAGTGCACCTGCTGAGCCAAGATGGGTGCCTGGTGCATGTGTGTGCACAGGAAGAGGTGGCATAACTTAGGCTGAAGTAAAACCTGAATGCTGACCCAGAATGGGCTGATTGTAAGTAATCACTAATTACTTATAAAAATTATAAAACAATTCTTTATGATTACATAATGACAGTAAAAACTCTTGATTCTTATATTTATCCAGCATGAAATGAGGTGGAGGCCCCGCTGATGCTTATTAGAGCATCAGCGGGGCTCTCTGAGGAACAGAGTAGAGGGACTTTCACCTGATATACAGGTAGCACTCTGGCTATGATAGAAAACAATAGGAAACCTCTCTTGAAGTTTCTAGCTGGATTTGCATCAAGACGTGAAAATTATGTGGTGCTTTGCTTGGTGAAAATCAAAGCATTTATTCCTGAAGTAGCTTAACACATTAAAAGGGAATTTAGATCACCACATTACTTTTTATTCCTGCAGTTGGTCCAATTCTCTGCCCCCAAAAAAAGGTTTTGCGCAATAAACTGAGAAAATATAATGCATCTACACAGTAAGTTCAAAAGTGAGCCTCCCTCTTCTCTACCACATTTTATTTGCCGATTCAAAACATTAAGTTCTGGGTTGTTTAAAGGTGCAACAATAAAAAGAAATGAACCATAGAAATTAATCACTAAATGAATTCCTTTATTTTTCCAAACAATATGTGTAATATGTAATATTATATAAACAAAGATACCACTTGATTCAAAATAAACACATATAGCATTTTATTTACACAGTGTTAGTAATTGAAATATTAATACTGATAAGACAAAAAATGAGTGTCCAAGTAAGGTCTAGGATATTGTTCTATATTTTCCACTCTGGTAAAGTTTTCTGTGGTTTGTTTCAACCTAGTTTAAGCTTTTTTGTATTTGTTGAATCATTAAAAACAGTTGGCAGTCAGTAGCATGCATTTCACAATTTTTCACAATTATAGCCTGGAATCAGAAAATCCTTCATATCTATATTACTATTATTTGGACTCCCTATAAAAACTCTGGAGCCGCCTTTGTCCCCTTTGTCATAATTCTCTGGTGCCGCCGCTGATTCTGATCCTCACATTTCTGATGTAAATTTATAGGGGACACATGAATCAGTATGGGAACCCTGACAGACCATTTATTCTAACTCCTTTGTATCAGAATCTTTATTTCCAACAATTTGAGCTTCAGTGGCTCGTCTGTTGGTTTGGACCACACAGGCCCGCTTTAACTCCCCATTTGCATCAGTGAGCCTTGGATCACTTTGTTAGATACTGAGCGTTGCAGACCATGAACACCTCACAATGGCGGCAGTTTTGAAGATGTCTAACCCTGTCATCGAGGCATCACAGTTTGACCATGATCAAACTCATCTTTCCTGCTTTTAACACATCAACTTTAAGGGACAAAATGTCCATTTGCTGCTTAATATACCCCACCTGCTAACAGGTGAAGAGTCTGTGGTATCCAGTTTATCTGTAAGTGGTCTTTATGTTATACCTGATCATGGTTGCTACCATTTAGTCACCAATGAAGTGCCCCAACATTACAGTCAAAGTCACAGTTTGACGTCATCTTATAAATTGATTACCTTACTGCCACCTCTACCTGTAACTGTCATCGGACTATGACCTCTGTTTTTTTAAATTGCTGGCATATTAAGATGGCAGGTGATCATATGGATGCTGTCATTCTTGGCAGATTACAAGTGACAACCTCTGTTACCCACACCTACGTGTGTTAGTGAGGGAACGGATCCTTATCATCATCAGTTCTACTGGTCTGTGACCTCATGTTAATTTGTCTCACTGTAGTGCTGAACTGTCAGGATTTGTGTTAATATATCTGCATGATTTAATATTGGTAGATTACTCACATACCCCACTTAAGACTCCAATAATTAGAAAAAAAATGACCCAATGGTAATGGCATCATCATATGTGCCTAAACTGCTGAACCTTTATACTCCATTAAGAGCTTTAAGGACCACAAACTGACTTAATATTAAGAGTTTCCCAGATCACAGCTCAAGTAGAGACTGAGCTTTTGCAGTAATCGTGCAAAACCTGTGCCTTTACACATCTGGGCTGCAGTATGTTGATTATTTGAAGGCTTCTTATAAAAGCCTAAATCTTCACTTTAGATTTTAGTTCTGGTTGAACAGATTATTTTATCTTTTATATTCTGTCATATATATTTGATTTGTTTTACTAATTATAGACCTCTGATGTGCTATTGGTATTTTCTATTCTATTCTACTAGTAGTTTTTTCACAGTTTAAGCTACTCATGATATATACCTGTGCAGCACTTTGGACAATTATTATTGTTTTAAATCTGCTATAAAATTAACTTTGACTTTAGTGGATAACATAGCTTATCTACCTGTATTTCACATCAAACTGATGACATTAAGCAAATATTTAAAGTCTGTTTTTCTGTTGTAAATAAATGTTTTTTATAGTGAAATGTTTTAATGTCAGTTTCCTAAACAGCAATAAGCTTACATCAGTAGGAGTGTGCAGTTTCACACCAAAGGCTGATTGTCTGGCAAGGAGTTCGGTCTGACAGGGCTGTTGGTGAATCAATGAATCAAAGAGCACACAGTACAATAGCATTTATCAAAAATAAAATCTTAGGCACAGTCCTGTCCCATCCCACTCCAACTGAAATTTTTTTTTGTCCCGTCCCAATCCTGGGCCAGAGTAGAAAAAAAAGTCCTGTCCCGTCCCGCTCCTGGTAAAATTGCTCCCACTCCCATCCCGCTCCCCTTCAGAATGACTCCCGCTCCTGCCCCACTCCCATTCTTGTTGTCTGACAATACATTAATCCTGAATGTCTAGGCGGCTGAGAGGAGGATGAGCGGCTGAGATCTCGTGAGAGCTGTGAGCTGTGCGTAAGTAAAATGGCGGCATACATGTAGTTCAAAATTAAATCCACTCAGGTAAGTACTAACCAATAACTGAAAATTAAACAAAGTAAAGTTTAAATATTAAAAATTGTCTCATTTTTCACGAGGGAACAAACTGGACGAAGAGACCTTGACGAGCCTGGAGAGCTACGTGGACGAGTGTTTTGACAACATCGTGATGGGGAAATCTAAAAATCCCGCAGTCACTCAAACGAACCCGGTCTAGCTCTACCGGAGCGTCAACTTCTACTTTGTCTCCCGACAGGAGCTACCGCGACGTCCTGGAATCCATCGACAAGAAGCTTACCAGTCTGGACGCTCGCCTCGCTTTGGTAGAGGTCTTCCACAAAGAGTTCCAGGCCCTCAGGGAATCGGTGGAATTTAGCCAAGCCCAGCTAGCTTCTATCGCCGCGGAGAACGAGGCGCTGAGGGGGAAAGTCACGGAGCTCACCGAGGGGATGATCCAGCTGTCCGGCGAAAATAAGAGGATGAAAGAATCCATTCTGGACATACAGTCGCAAAGTATGAGAGACAACCTCGTCTTTGCAGGCATCCCAGAGCAGCAGGAGGAAGTTCCCGAGTTTGCAATCCATGAGTTTCTCCAGCAGAAGCTGAAAATCCCAGCGGATCAGGTAAAAAACATTACCTTCCATCGCGTTCACCGGCTTGGAGGTAAGAAACCCGATAAAACCCGTCCCAGACCGATTGTAGCTAAATTTGAGCATTATAAACAAAAAGTGTATGTTAAAAGCCAGGGCCGAGAGTTGAGAGGAACGGATTTCAGCGTTAATGACCAGTTTCCTAAGGAAATCCTAGATCGTAGGCGAGTGTTATTTCCAATCAGGAAAAAATACATTAATGATGGAGTCAGAGCTAACGTTGCAGTTGACAAACTTTATATCAATGGTCAGTTGTTCAGGGATCAGAAGATCACTCCTTGGCTTTATTAGATGCACAACAGGTGGATTTAAAGCATGTTACACTTGGGAAAAATAAAAAAAGTGTATAGATCGGAACACAGTAATAAAAGAAGTAAATGCACAGCTCAAGAGCACGTTGGCACGGTATGGTTGTTAGTCACGGTTGGGTACACGAGGCATGGGCTGTGGTTTTTCCTCTTTCATCTTTTCTCACTCTTTGCACTCTCTTAATTCTCTGTCTTTCTTTATGTTATTCTTCTGCTTCTTTCCTGTTGACCAGACAATCACAAGCACGTCAGATGATGCTACCTGGGTCTATGTATAACTATTCTTCCGAGGACATACACTTTTCAACTTCTCACTTTCACCTATGATGAATGTAAAGTTTGTGACATTGAATGTGCATGGAGCTGGCACCAGGGAGAAAAAGCTAAAGATATTTAACCAGCTTACAAGATTAAAGGCAGATGTTGTCTTATTGCAAGAAACCCATAAATCAGCTACAACTGTACAGTAAGTGATCTTAACTCACCTGAGTTCCCTAATGTGTTTGCTGCCTGCTATAACTCTAGACAGAGAGGAGTAGCAATTTGAATCCACAAAAACGTTAGTTTTAAAAACTATAGATCCTGAAGGTAGATTTATAATAATTAAAATATCTATCCATAACCAGAAGTTATGTATTCTGTCAGTATATATTAACCAAATGTTGATGAACCCTCATTCTTCCACAAACTCTTCCATACACTTTCAAAAGTTTGCAGCTAGCGGTTGATTATGGAGCGCTCCATAGTTGATCCCCCCCCATTCTGTTTTTGAGCATTGGCGGAAAAAATAGACCGGAAGCACTGTTGGCTTCTGTGTCGTGTAGTTCCTTTGACTTGTATTATAGTTTAGGTTTCTTGGAAAAAAACTACAAAATGGCGGCTATGAACCTACATTTTTGATTTTCCATTTTATTTAATTTTTTGGCATCGATCCTAGTTTATTGAACCTGCTATTGGTTTACTCCTGCTCCCTTCTGCTCCCATTGATATCTAATCCTGTACCGTCCCAAACACGTGATATTTACTAATGTTGACTCCCATCCCGCGTGATTCCCGTGGGGATTCCCGAAAAAATGTCAGCCTCTAATGAGAATCAGACCAGCACTAGTGCCGAGATCATGACATCTGAGGCATCCCCACTCAGCATCTGAGATCACCGCATCCAGATTTCTGGATACTAGTTTTCCCTGTTTCACTGCAATAATCTTCATGACCTTTTCCCACCACATTCTCACATAAACTCCTTTTATTGTTGGATAAAACAACAGAAAAGGCTTCCAAATCAACAATTTGAAGAATATTTCTGTTAATTCATATAATTAATATAATTTATCATCAGAACAAGTTGATATGCTAAAGTATATATCCGAGTATTTACTTTTGTGAAACAATTAGGAGTTCAAACATTCACTGTGCTGGTTTAATGTCCTAGATTTTGAAGTACTAAACTGTTTTCCATCTGAAAAAGAACAAAACTCCCATGTGCAACACTGAACATTCATGAAAACTTTGGGTGGTTCTGAAAAAGAAGAATTCTCTGAGACTATACCTTCCTTCTAAGTCCCTTCCTTCCCAAACCTTCATCAGCAATTCTCCCCAGATGACCCTTCATTACATCTAAAGCCCTACAGCAGCATTATCTGGGGGATTTTTTTCTATAAACCGTCAAACTCACATGGTTCTGGTGGGGTCCTTGCTTCTGAACTTCAGTTTCATTAGTACAGTGGGGATATTTTGTGTCTATCATGAGCATCATCAATATTGAGCACAAAGGAACATTTCAAAAGTCCACAATATCGGAAACTTACAGTTTAACCATTAATAAAGGCGCCCTTTTGCCTCAAAATCATGCTCTATCAAAGAGTTAAGGTGATTGAGGAATTAATCACTGTTTTCATAATGAAAAACTCAGAATGAATAAATACCTGTATGGCACCTATCCAGAATGTGCTGAAACTAATACAAAATATTGCCACAAAGGGCAACTTACTATCCACCCCACAATGTCGAAGGCTCTCACTGTATACCTAGACAGATCTGCTGGGATCACCACAAGAATCAGCTACTTAAGCAGAACAGCATGCCAGATCCCATTACTTTCTATCACTGATGACCATTCAGTATCTAAAGATGTCACCAACTAAAACTCCTCTGGGGCAGACAACATCAGCAAACAGGGAGACTTGAATGTAAGGTAACATCCACAGCAACAAGAGACAATATGCTTTGCACATTGCTATATACATTAATTTGACTGATCTGGCAGCTTGAGGACAGCAGATGCATGTGATACAGACAGTTAAGCTATGCAGCTGTAGTATTTGCGGATATACAGTAGGTGTGAAAGAGTGGCAATCAGTGACTAACAGCAAGGGTCTTTATAAAAATAAGACTTTGGCCCAGTACCAAAGAGAAAAACAAAACTTTATATCAAATTGACTCATTACTTTTAGAATTGGTTTAGCTATGAAAGAAAGGAATTTTTATTTTGGAAAGTCAAGGGACTGGGCTTTTTACCAGTATGTGTAAATTACACCCTCGTTTGTTTTAGTACTTACAGGGTTATTACAGCATATGTTGTAATGAGGATTAACTTGTGTTAGTATCCATGCTCCTTGATGCTTCCAGCTCTGATGGCTGTTTTTGGATGAGGAAAATAATAGCAATTTTGTAAATGATAAAGTACCAGACATTACTAAATGTGTTCTTCTGATGAAATGAAAACCACTGTTAAAGGAAAATAAAGCTTATTTTGAAAAACAAAAAAACATTACTCAGTATTATGCCTGGAATATAAAACAGCTGTCACCACTTCATACAGCTCATAGTCAGGGTTGGAGATTTGAAGAGAAAGGGAGTCTGATATGTGGAAACAAATAAATTACAAACAAAAAGTTTTGTTTGTTCGTTTTTCCCAAGACTTGGATAAAGTATAGGAAATGTCCCTGGATTGCCCCGTTTGCTGCTGTAAAGAACAGAAAAAGTCAAAAGTTTTCCAGTAAAAAGTCAAACTGCTCATTCCACAGATGTCAACCACAGCGGCAGACAAAAGTTGAGAGGACAAATTGAAGAAAAAAGTCTGTCTTAGACATGATGACATTTTCTGGGATTTAGTATCTGACTGTTATGTAGATAATGTGAAATTTTATGAAAATTATTTCAGAGCTTTGGCAGAGTGTGAGCCCTAATTCTATAAACAAGTTTTTTTCAGGGATTTCAGGGACTTTTCAGAGGGATATGGTGGCAACTATATCAGCTCTGTTTCCATTGGAAATAAGCTATGAATCTAACTGCCTAACACTACTAATTAGCCAGAAAAGAATGCCTAAATGAAATTTGTATTACATTACTAGGAATTAGTTAATTTTTTAATCATGATTTTACAACCTCCTTAAAAGGTGCATAGTGCAAGTTTTGAAATTAAATTGTATTTATTTTGTTTCCCATATATGCAGTTACTATAGTCTGACATGTAAAATTAGTTTTCCTCTATTTACAGCAGTTGCTTCCATAGGCTAGATTAGTCAGTTCATGAGAGAGTGATTTGAGCCAAATCCTCTGGGCGTGCGCATGGGTGTGAATTGCTGTGCATTCTTGTTCACCTACTACTTTGTTGAGTCTCCATTAGCGATGCATTAGTGAGAGAACATCTGCCAACTTTCTTACATCAGAAGATATGACACCTCTAAACAAAAGACCTGTGCAATCGCAGATGCAGATGTATTTCCTCTTCTCCCATACACAGGCACAACACTGGTGTGTCAATATCACTATGAAGTGCCTTTGGTGTCCTCATCAGACACACTCAGTCATCATGAAAATGTAGCAGAATAATGAAAGTCTGATGTCTTATTATAAGTGGCCAAACACTTGCACACATATCAGTACAATGACAAGTGTCTTAAAATTTGTTTTCTTTTCATTGGATGTACGTGATTTTGGCATGTCCCACACACTGCTCGGCTAACTACAGTGTGTGTAATAAGTGGTTAAATGATACTAAATAAAAAAAATGTTTACATGGTTTTATTGTCCACAATAAGTTATTTGATAAAACAAGTCATTTTGTTCATGTATATTGTATTTTCATAAATATATTGAACATTTTGCATGTGTCCCTGAAATTGCGGTCCACCCTGTCATTATGGGGTAACTGTCCCTTTAAGAAACCCACTGATGTTTTCAGTGACATCACTACGAGCATTTTTTCTTTCTTCAATGGAGGCTGAAGCAGTGGCGAGTTGCAGAGTAAGTATTCACACTTATGTTTCTTAATTTTCATCATATTATGTGTATAGTTGGATGTTGTCAAGCTTAACATGTCCACTCTGTCATAGTGAAATATCAATTGATAGAAAAACCTATCAGAACTTTGAAATATATTTGTAAAACAGTACATAGTCAGCTTGCTGACTGTAGCATGTTGCTAAGTGAAGGTCCACCATGTGCTCATTAAATGCTAAGATTAGCCAAAAATGTCCACCCTGTCATTGTCCACCCTGTCAGCAAGCCTTTCATGACAGGAAGGACATGTGCATAGTTTAGACAACATGCTGATAATGTTACACATATTACAACAGCTATTACACACATTTTATAACAGTACATGCTATACATAGTAAAATTGGACAATTGGACAATTTGGAATTTTTTTTTGGCGATATCGGTATCAGCAAGCCTTGTTTGATAAGGCAAGCCTAGTTTACAGGGACTGACAATTAAAATGTGTAAGGGAAGATTTTGAATCGTCTTTTTCAAGGAATGAGATCAAAAGGAGCTGAGAAAGCAAGGAGATATCGGGAATGTCGTGATGCTGACCCAGACAGAAGAAGAAAGTACCTTGAGAAAGAAAGGGTCAAATGGAAAAAAGACAGAGAGACTGGAAAGAAGAAGGGTGTCAATGAGCTCAGTGAGAGAGTGAAGAGGGCAAAAAGAAAGAAATGGAGAGAGGCAAAAAGTCAAACCAGAGCCAGAAACAGGGCCAGTGCTTTGCTACAGTCAGAGACACCACCTAACTCCCCTGCTGAAACTCCTGAAAATCAGCGTGAGCCAGGGCCCTCCAGGTTAGATCATTGGAAGTTTAGCTGATGAGACTTATTAGAAAGTTTAGATTTATTTGAAGGACAATTATCAACTGTTTATGTCCCCATAAAATGACATATGAAGGTTTCAGATGCAAAAGCCTCTAAATGCCACCTACGTCAAAAATGAGATAAAGATGGTGAAGGGATGCTCTCCACACATAGTATACGTTAACCTTCTAACACTGTTCCGGTCAAAAATTACAGATTTAACCATTCCCTGTACCATAAATATGGCATTTTTCATCAGACTGCCTCAATATCTTATGATATCCTTCACAAAAGGCTTTTGAACACATAGAATTTATTTTGACTACTTTCTTTGAATTTTGAGTGATTTATTCAACGTAGAAACACTTTTTTTGTTTACGGTCAAAAATGACCGCCATAGGAAATGAATGGGAAAGAGTATAATTTCCATCCAGGAGATAAAAGACATCTCCTTACACACACTACTACAACTTACCACCAATGTTCCCACACACATGCATGCATGCACAAACACACACACACACACACACACACACACACACACACACACACACACACATACAGTACACACACGTACACCCACTCACAGACACACACACACACACACACACACTCAGTACATGTTGTCAGTTCATGTTGTCATGTTGCCACATGTACGTGTGAACCACCAATGTTCGCACACATAGGCATTCAAACACATACAGAAACACACCCACCCACACACACACACACACACATGTACACACACTCACACACACACATACACACAGTTCCTGTTGTCAGTTCATGTTGTCATGTTGCCACATGTGCAGGAAAACCACCAATGTTTGCACACACATGCAAGTACACACACACACACACACACACACACACACACACACACACACACACACACACACACACGCATTTACACTCACTCTCTCACTCACACACACACACACACACACACACACACAGTTCATTTGTCAGTTCAAATAATTTAACTTCAAAACCCACTAAATACCACTCTTTCCTGGTCTGACATATTGACTTATAGGCAAAAACCTATAGGAGCCTGATTTTAAATGCTCATTTAAAAGAAAAGTGGTCAGATGGATTTAAAGGGTTTTTGCATCTGAACTCTTCATATTGATAACTAACTTGCTAAAATCGTATAAAAAAATCCTTACAAATATTTTGTGTTTCAGGCAAGGGGAAAGCATTCGAAAGAGTGCAAAGAGAAAACTGAAAAAACAGATTGAAATATTAGAGGCACAGCTCAAAAAAGAGAAAAGTAAAACTGAGAAATATAAGAAGAGGTACCATCGGGCCAAGAAAGTCCGTCCAAATCACCACGTACAAAAGTCAATGCTTTGTTGGCACGTCAAAAAGTGAATTCACCCATCAAAAGAGCTCCTCTTTTCCATACATCCCTGATTGAAAATATTAGAAGAAAATATGAACAGAGAGAAGCAGCTGATAGCAAAAGTGGTCAGTGGAAACATTCTAAAGAAGTATAAGCTCCAAAAGCATGCCCAGACTGCTTTTGGCTACTCTAAGAAGATAGCAAAGTATCCTGTGGATCTGACCTACCGTGGGAGGAGGTGCTTCAGTCGAAATGACATTAGAAAGAAGGTTACATAATTTTTTCTTCGAGATGATGTTAGTCGAATGACAACTGTCCACAAACAAACAGTCACACGGCTGAAGAATAAAATGCAAAAGAAGTTGCTTACTGACACAATGAAGAACTTGCATAGGAGGTTTTTCTCTGAGCACATTGGCCACATGTCATACACCTCCTTTTGCTGTCTCAGACCCTTTTGGGTGGTAACCCCCTCTACCTCTGACCGTGACACATGTCTCTGCAAAAAGCATGAGAACTTGCAATTCATGGCCAATGCCTTGCAGAGCCAAGGGTTACTGTCCTGAAGAAACATTGAGGAAATGTCTGAAGCAACCATGTGTGACCCGAAAGCCAAGGTCTGTGCTTATGGTGAGTGCAGTAAATGCCTCCTAACTTGTCACCCGATGCTGAAAACCCCTGGGGAAGAGAACATTAGTTTATTTCAGTGGATGACAGAGAAGATCAAGAAGGTTGAGAAGGTGTCAATAATAACAGTAAAAAGGGAGATAACAAAAACAGAGCATGAGCTTAACACAGATTTCCAGGAGAGGCTTGTCCATTTTAGGAGCCATGTCTTCAACATTAAATGGCAATTTGATGCCTACAGGGAGCTCAGGAGGAGTCTGAAGCCCAATGAGTCCCTCTTGTATATAGATTTTAGTGAAAATTACTCATGTAAGTATAGCGAAGAAATACAATCTGTGCATTTTGGAGGCTCACACAAGCAGGCCAGTCTGCACACGGGAGTGCTCTACACCACTGGTGAACAAGCGCCACACACCTTCTGCTCCATATCACCCTCCAGAATACATGACCCTGTGGCCATCTGGGCCCACCTTGATCCAGTTCTGAAGGTAGTGAGAGAACGACACCCTCAAGTCAGCACACTTCATTTTTTCAGCGATGGGCCTGCAACACAGTATCGACAAAAGGGAAATTTCTTCTACCTCTCAACGGAACCCTACAAGTACGGCTTCAAAGGAATAACATGGAATTTCTTTGAGGCTAATCATGGGAAGGGGGCACCAGACGGTGTAGGTGGAGCCCTCAAGAGGTCAGCAGACTGGATTGTAGCCCATGGAGGTGACATTCCTGATGCCCAGAGCGTGTATAACAAGCTGAAAAGCCTGGACACATCTGTCGAGCTGTTCTTCATCCCAGAGAGGGATATTGAATCAATGCCTGAGATACCTGCAATAGCTGCCGTAAAAGGCACTATGAGAATCCACCAAGCTATCAGTCTGACATCCGGCCAAATGAAATACAGAGACATTTCATGTCTATGTAAAAGGGAGAAAGGTGTTTTGGACTGCCCCTGCTTTAATCTTCAAGAGGTCACTCTAGCTAATGTTCCTGTTTCATCTGACAAGTCCCCAGCATGTGGAAAGACACCAGATAATCCTAGGAGACCAGAAATGATTGAAGTAAAGCACATTGGAGAGTGGTGCGTTGTTAATTATGACAATGAAGCATACCCAGGTATCATCATGGATGTAGAAGGGCATAGTGTGAAAGTTAAGTGTATGCAATGCCATGGCATAAACCAGTTCAAATGGCCAGGTCTTCGGGACGACATCTGTTGGTACCATGACTGGCAGGTACTTTGCCTAATACCAGAACCACAGGCTCTGAACAAGTGCTCTTTACAGATTGAAGCGTCTACGTGGATGTATGTGGAACAGCAACTGCAGAACTGAGCAAGCCATGTCTCTTCAGAAAGGGAGAGACTGTTTGGAGATGCTTCCAAGTGATCTTTCTGAAATATTCTGTTTTTTCAAATCAACTGTTCACTCAAAAAATGTTTTCTTCTTGTTCTACAGTTGAATGTTTGACTTTCACTGTGCAGAGTTTAACACTAGAAGGCTACATTAATGTCTCATTTTGGGCATCTTTATTCAGTGGCTGCACGCAGGTAGAGTGGCTCAAAACTAGTCTGTTCGACTGGTACATGGGAAAAGGCATTTTCTACACATTTTTTACACAATTTTCTTGCATTGTTCGTTGCATTTATGGGGCCATTCAATGACATTCCAAAACATGTCCACCCTGTCATGCCCAGGGTCCACCCTGTCATGTCTCTGTCCACCCTGTTATTTTCATGTTCTATGAAAATAAACAAATTATTTCCACAAATTAGCAAAATCTTTTGTGTGATTCCTTTATAAGCAAATAAGGGCCAAATAGTATTGTTTGAAAATTTGACCAGATATCTTTGTTGTTAGATTTTATTTAGAAAAGAAAGTGCAACTCTCGCAGATTTTATAGAGAAACAAATAGTTTGCCATAATTTCATTATTATCCAAAAACTTTTCCCATTAACTAAAATGTATTGTTGAGAAAGGGACTGTGTGGGTACCAGTCATGCTTGCAGTTAATTTATAAAAAGTGTGGGAGCTTGACCAATATGTATTTCTAACAGCATAACATATACTTAATACAATATATATGAAGTTCAATGGAAAATCTCACCTTTTTTGGGGGGGGGAGTCTCAAAGGCACCTTATGGTGGTATTGACTCTAGTGTTGTTTCAACTTGTAACCACAGGGCGCAGACGTCTGCTAAAATCCTGGAACTTGCGCAGTGCTCTTTTAAAGTCCAATTAGACCTGCCATTAACAAGGGTTCTGAGGGATTCAGCCATATCCTGACAGTACTTTAGACCTCTTCCAGATCTAATAATGTGCTACCCAACCAAAAGTGGCTCTTAAACAGCAGTTTTACCTTACACACATGTGAAAATGAATGAAAATGAATCAGAGTTAATGTCAGATGATCTAAAACCACTTAAACATGTTAGGAATATTTAGGTCCTAAGTGTGTGTTCATTTAGCTGAAATCAGAATCAGAAGTAAAAAAAAAACACAGTCAGATAATTACGTTTCAGCCATATGTAGAAAAGAATAGATTAATACAATCATGTAGAAGTTTTCATGGACCTTCTCTGCCTCCAATGTAGGAGATACTCAAAGGTGTTCTCTTCCTGCTCCCTGTGCAGATAAGGATGAGCCTGACTTATTGGTATACAGCTTTATAGTACGAGAATGTGCCATTATCTAATTCAACCAGTAGGGGTGTGTGGCACAACTTTAAGAGCAGGTTACACCCTTTTCTGAACCAGCCTGAAGCAGTTCTGTTCCGATCTTTTTCAGCTGATTATGTTCTCTACCGAGCAACAATCATTCTATTTCGATGTCATTGATAGTCAAACTTAAAAACAGGAACCATTTAATTTTTTCAGGCAGTAGTAGCCTGTATTTGAAAGTGGACAAGGTTAACAGAGAGGAGGAAGATATGCAGCAAAGGTCCATGGGCCGGGAGTCAAAGGCTGGAAGGACTGCATCAAGGACTAAGGCCTCTGTAAACGGGTCGGTCACTGTGCCATCACTTTGCCCATGCACATCACACCCATTAGGGCAAAAAGTGCAAGGGGTGTGTGTGTGTGGGTACCAGTCATGAGTTGATGAATGAAAAATGGCTTGAACACTTTTTACACATTACGCTGTCTAGCCCCCTGAATAAACAGCATCATTTAAAATTGTTTATTAAATTATGCTGGGCCCTGCCCCTAGTTTTCTCATCTACTTAATTTAAAGTCAACCAATAAGAGAAGAATAACAGCAGACTACACTAATGCATTACAGATCATAGACATTACTGTTTTTGGGTATACTTGATATATTCAGCAGCAGCCAGTGTCAGTTTTTGCTGCTGTACCCATCTCATTATTCATTCCAATGTCTTCCAAGTCCAATAAAGACAACAACATACATAATACCTTTATCTGAAACAACGAAAGTTACGTATGTAACTATGGTTCTATGAATCCCGGATGACCGCCAGAGGCGGTGCTTTAAGCACTGAATGATCATTCTTGCGCATGCGCAGGTCGAGTACTAATGACAACAAAGTCACCTGTGACCTGCCAGAGACCCAGGTGACTTTATATAGTCACGTGGCACCCGGCGTTCAATCCCTCAATCTTCTTGTGAAAAGCAGAGATTCCGAGGGAACAAGCACTCTGGCGGTCATCCGGGATTCATAGAACCGTAGTTACATACGTAACTTTCGTTCTATTTCATCCCTTCTGACCGCCAGAGGCGGTGCTTTAAGCACTGGATGACTTATGTCAACAAGGTCACGAGGAATCAGCAAGATTCAAGGAACATCTACCTAATGTGTTGTAGATGTATGCGGCTCCATAATTCTTTGAAGGGGATGAGGCGCAGCCACATTCACCCTGTAAAACCGAGTAAAGGTACTCTGTGATTTCCAGGAGGCTGCACGGCATATAACATCCAACGGCACCCCAGTCATGGCAGCAAACGATGTCGACATGCCCCTTGTAGAGTGACACTTCACTCCTGTCGGCAGTGGCTGGTCCTGCAAGGCATAAGCCTTGGAGATCAAATTCACAACCCAGTGTGCAAGTCGCTGCTTAGAAAGTGCCTGACCTTTCCGTGAGCCGACATAGCAAACAAAAAGGCTATTTGTCTTTCGGAAGGATGCCGTGGCATTGATATATGCCTCAAGAGCACGTACAGGGCACAGTGGTTCGGAGGGGCATCCAGTGTCAAACCGAGCAAGATGGAGTGGCTGGTTACCGTCTGCCGCCAGTGACACCTTAGGAATGAACGCTGCGTCAGGCCACAGTGTAACACCTGAGCCATTAGGATTCCACCGGCAGCAGGGCTCGGCCATCGAGAGAGCCTGCAATTCACCCACACGCTTTGCTGAAACCATCGCCAAAAGGAATGCTGTCTTCAGTGAGAGCCATTTGAGGTCTGCTGATGCCAGGGGCTCAAATGGGTGGGATCGAAGAGCCTCAAGCACCAGAGAAAGGTCCCATGCCGGTGCCACAGGGCGGTTGGGTGGATGCAAACGCCGAGCACCTCTCATAAACAGCACAACGTCCTTGTCTCGGCCCACTGTGCAACCATTCAGCCCGACAGGAAATGGCAGCTACATATACTTTCAAGGTAGACGGGGACCGCCCCAGATCCAGCAATTCCTGCAGGAAGGTCAGTATGTCAGATACTGAACACTGCCCCGGGTCCTGTCCTTTATTACGGCACCAGGTTGCAAAGACCGCCCACTTGTTGGCATAGACAGCTCGTGTGGATGGCGCCCATGCATTAGCCATTGTATGCCCTACTTTCCAATGTATCTCGAGAAAGTGGACCCCGGCCTTGCAGGGGCCAAATCCAGAGCTGGAGCCGGTCCGGTTTGGGGTGCAAAATCTGACCCCCCAGCTGGGAGAGAAGATCCGTCCTGCAGGGGAGACGCATTGGCGAGCCCGAGCTGAGCTCGTGCAGTAGAGGAAACCAAGTCCTCGCTGGCCAGAAGGGGGCTACCAGCAGGACCCTGTGCCCTTCCTGGCATACCCTTAGGAGAGTCTGAAAAAGCAGACTTAATGGTGGAAAGGCATAAAGGAGGGTCCGGGGCCAACGTGTGCCAGCGCATCGTGGCCCAGAGGGCTGCTGTCGTCCAAGGAGAACCAAAGGGGACAGTGAAATGCGTCCCTTGAGGCAAAGAGGTCCACGTCCGCCCTGCCGAAGACCTTCCAAATGCACTCCACTACCTCTTGGTGAAGCTTCCACTCTCCTGGAAGCGGCTTCTGGCGAGATAGAAAATCTGCTGGCACGTTCTCTGGCCCGGGGATGTAGGCTGCTCTGAGGCTGGCCAAGTACGGAGCTCCCAAGGTTAGCAGCTGTTGAGTCAAACACAATAGTTTCCTTGACCTGGTACCCCCTTGATGGTTGATGTGAAAACCCACAGCAGTGTTGTCTGACCTTACCAGCACATGCTTTCCCTGCAAGCCAGTACAGTCTGTAATTCCAGGACATTGATGTATTCCCTGCTCTGCCGCTGGGACCATATCCCCTGTGCCATTTGACCCCGCCAGGTTGCACCCCAGCCCATGGAGGATGCATCCGTAAACACAACTTCCCGACGACACGGGACGGAGCCGAGCGCGACCCCTGCCGTCATAAACACCCTCACCCTCCACTGGGACAGAGAGTGAAGACTGAGGCCCCCACCTGAAGTCGTCTGAGACGATAAGTGTTCCGTGTGGAGTCCAGATTCAAGTTGTTCAACCACATCTGGAGGGGCCGCAATGACAGCAGTCCCAAGGGCACTACAGCGGATGCGGCTGTGAGCATGCCCAAAAGGCGAAGATACTGCACAAGGGGTGGTGCCATGCCACGCCTGAATTCCGGGAGGATGCTCAATACGCTGTTCACCCGCTGGGGTGACGGGCAAGCAGTCATTGAGACTGAATCCATGGCAATGCCCAGGAAGACAGTCTCCTGTGAGGGAGTCAGACTGCTTTTCTCCAGGTTTACCTGCAAGCCCAAGCATCCCACATGATGGAGCACTAACCGGGTATCTCGGACCGCCTGGTTCTGTGTGGCGGCACAGATGAGCCAGTCGTCCAGATAAGGGAGGATTCTCATTCCTTGTGCCTGCAGAGGAGAGAGGGCCGCTGCGGCACATCGGGTGAACACCCTGGGAGACAGCAAAAGTCCGAACGGGAGGACCCTGAACTGGAAGTGCCTCCCCTGAAAGGCAAAACGAAAAAACCGCCAATGGGGCGGAGAGATTGGAACATGAAAATAGGCATCCTTGAGATCCATTGAAGTGAACCAATCGCCCGGGGAAATTGCCTGCAACACTTCCTTGATGGTCAGCATATGAAAAGGCATGACTTTCAGGTACACATTCAGGCCTCTGAGGTCCAAGACTGGACGCAGGCCCCCAGTCTTCTTCGGAACCAGAAAATATATCGAATAGAAGCCCCCTGGATCCCACAGGGGGTCCACAGGCACTATAGCGCCCTTGGCCAGCAAGGTGCAGATTTCTTGGTTCAGTGCCTGTGCCTTCACCGGGTCGCGGATCACAGTCATCCTGACCCAGCCAGGGATGGGTGGCCTGCGGCGGAATTGAAGACGGTACCCCCTGGACAGTGTGGACAACACCCACAAATCTGGGGTGTGGGCAGCCCAGAATCTGAGCTGTCCTGGGGTAAAACACCCGACCGCAGGCCCTAAGGCGTCATCTGCGGCCCCCCCGGCCCCTTGAAGGCTTGGGAGGACGCCGACCAGACTGCGTGGCTCGAAAGGAACGAAATGACCTTGCCCCGGTTTGGTCTTGAGCCCAGTTTCCGTGACCTGGAGCAGGTCTTTGGACCAATGTCTGGGCTGGTACCAGACCCTGTGGTTCAATGGAAGGAGATGGGCGTGAGGGCCTCCGCGAAGGACCCGCAGCTGCCCAAGTGCGGACTGGTTGGCGAGCACGTCTTTGAAGGCCTGCCAGCTGCTGCCTTGTTCTAGAGGCCTGAGCTGTACGGTCCAAGGCGTCCAGTGCTGCAGAGCCAAAAAGTTCCCCCGGAACGACAGGCAGAGCCCGAAGGGTTCAGTAATTGGCGACTGCTCCAACCAGACCTGGCAGCGAGCGTGAACCAGCGTGGACAGTGTGCGTCCAAGCTCCCTAGTCATGAGGGCAAAGGCCTGCAGAGATGCATCAACCAGGCCTTGCGTGGTGTGGTCCAGTGGAACAGACTCCAGGGAGGAAGACAGGGCCAACATAAGATGGGAGAGAGAGTTCCCAATCCGGCCCATGCGGGCCCCAGAGTCATAGGCCTTGCAGAGAAGGTCGTCAGTAATACGACACTGAGGGCGCGGACAACGAGCATTGGGCCGCAAAACCTCATCAGGTGGAATAATAAGAGAGGCAATGCCAGGTTCCACTGCTGGCATCTGCCCCAAGCCAACCCTGGGTGCCTTCTGCATAGCTGCCAGGACTCTGCCATCTGTTGTCAGATGTGAAAGCGCCGTGGTGTCTGACCAGCAAGCATGCAGCTCCCGTATATACTCCCCAAAGGGAGGAACCACAAAGGCAGTCTCTGATCTACTGCGCTTAAAGAAGGCGCTGGAAGCTGCAGGCTGTGTCTGAGGAACATCAATACGTAAACGGGCAAGAGCCGTTCGGATGGCGGCTGTCACAGACTCCCCCGTATCCTCCTGGGAGGCTCTGGAGTCAGACCCGGAGGCCCCGGAGCCCAGCTCCGGGAGGTCCCCACAGAAGTGGGTGCCAGAGGCCGCCACAGAAATAGCATCGTCATCAGTGACTGGTACTTCATCCTGCTCGGGGGGGAGAGACGCGCTGCGACCACCACCAGCCTGAAAGGACTGGAGAAGGGCCTTTTGAAGCTTAGAACTGAGCTGATCCACTCTTGTGGACAGCCTCCCTGCATCGGTCTGTCTGGCTCATTTTGCCGGCAGCTAGGATAGCACGTGGTACACACAGAAGCAGTCAGCTTTACACGACCATACCTGCGCGCGAGAAGAACGAAGAGATTGAACGCCGGGTGCCACGTGACTATATAGAGTCACGTGGGTCCCCGGCAGGTCACAGGTGACTTTGTTGTCATTAGTACTCGACCTGCGCATGCGCAAGAATGATCATTCAGTGCTTAAAGCACCGCCTCTGGCGGTCAGTAGGGATGAAATAGAACTGTAGTTTTGAAAAAAAGAGTAGTCAGTAGTGCTGGCCCAGGCGAACCAGAGGGCAAATAGGAGCTATTCTACATAAAATTGATCCATAACTGCCACCATCCTTTTAAGAAAACTAACTAAAGGTTGTTCATGTTAACTATTTTATGTACTTTTTGTCAGGGTTCTCTGTGTGTTCCGTGCTCTAACTCTGCTTCACAGGTGGCTCTAGTTGACTGGGGGGCATGGCCCACACCTGCGGTGCGTCTGGAGTCATCAGCATGGGCTTCTTAAGGAGTGCTCAGACAGATAGAAGACGTCAGGGTGTTACCCCAGTCGTGGTATGCCTAGACCTAGCAGGCTTCATCCTGCTACACAAACTTTTTATTTTTCAATATTTTTTTTTCAAAATTCTAATTTAGCTTTATGTATTTTGCCCCACTTTCCCTCTTCTTCTTCTTCTTGTGTTTTATGGCGGTTGGCAAACAACTTCTGGTGCATTACCGCCACCGACTGAAATGGAGTGTGGATCGGGATTGACCTAATCTAATATCCTACTACTATTACTACAAAAAAGAAAAAAAAAACTAAATCCTCTTTATCAAATTAGTCTTTTTAAGAAATCTCAATAATAAAGAATAACCCTCTGATTTAGTGTCCATGTCTAAAAGGTATTTTATGTTTAACTTAATTTAATTTACTGTTTTGTAATCTATTTATCAATTCATTCCTCTCAATAACACATTTACTGCAAAATATAACGTGCTCCACTGTTTCTTCTTCAAAACAAAAATCACACTTTCCTGTAGCATGTTTCCCTATTTTAAATAACGTGCTATTTAAACCTGTATGACCAAAGCGTAATCTTGACATACTATTTCCTCCTTTCTATTCCTTGATGTTTTTCTCATTAAGCCTACTTTTCTTAGAATATTACAAAACCATCTTCCGATTCTTTCTTCTTCCCACTGTTTCTGCCATCTTGCTCTAATCCTTTTCTTAATTACTGATTTAATTTCACCTTTACTAAATGGAATTATTATATCAATTAAACTGCGTTTACTTGCTTTTTTGCATATTTATCTGCCATCTCATTCCCTTTTATTCCTATATGAGAAGGAATCCATATAAAAGAAACTATTAATCCCATTGCTTGAATTCTGAATAATAATTGCTGAATTTCTACTGGTAAATCCGGTCTGCAGTCTGAATGATTGTGTTTAAATGAATATAATGCTGAACTAGAATCCGAGCAAACTAAGCGTCTTAATGGTCTGATTTCTTCAATTCATTCTAAGGCCAACATGATACCAAACATTTCTCCTGTGTAAACTGAAATTTCATCTCTGATTCTTTTACCTGATTTAAAATAAAATTCTGGAACTATAAACAAAACACCATTCCTATTATTTGAATCTTTTGAAGCATCCGTAAATTTTTTTACCTATCCATAATATTCTTTATCTATATATTACTGAACCATACTTGAATCTGAAATATCCTCTTTGTTTTTCCGTTTATACAACAAAGTTAAATCTGTATCAATTTCAGGCAACATAGATGGATGAAGTAATGATCTAATAACTGTATTACTGACATTTATTTGAGATAATTCAAGATCTTTTAGAGTAGAATCTGCTATCCATCCAAAATAATTTAATTTCTTCTTCCCTTTTTCCCAACTTGGTTTTAAAATTTACAGACATGGATGAGTTTCACAATGATTCTTTAACTGAAACCAGTAAGTTTAAAGTAATTGTAATCTCCTCAATTGTAGTGGCATTTCTCCCATTTCTACTTGTAATGCTGATGTTGGTGTTGTTCTTACGGCCCCTGTGCATAATCTCAATGCTTGATACTGAACAATATCCAATTTTGTAAGTAATGAAACACCTCATAACATTTATAACTCTTTTGCATTTATCAATCATCTTCTCAATATGAACTTTCCAAGTAAGCTTTTCATCCAACCATATACCCAAAAATTTAAATCGTTTTACCCTGTCCAAATCATATCTATAAATTTGTAACTTTATTTCTTCAGAAACTGTTTTCCTTGTAAAAAACAAAACCTTTGTTTTATCTACAGAAATCTTGAATGCCCATCTGAAAGACCAATCTTCTATTTTATTAATGGCTTCTTAAACTTTTTTTAATGATGAAACTTACATTTTTACCCTTCTTCCAAATTGCTCCATCATCAGCAAATAAAGAAACATCCATTGCATTCTCCACATCTTCAAACATATGATTAATCATAATAGAAAAAAAATAATGGACTAACTATGCTTCCTTGGGGGATACCACTTTCAACATAAATATTTCCTGATAATTGTTTTCCTATTCTTACTTGTATAGATCGATTATGAAGAAAATCCATTATCCAGTTGAACATTGAACCCCCACTTTCCCTCTTCCGGGGAGGCTTCTAATAATTTGATGGTTTCTTCTAATTTCTGAATCTTTTTTTTTTTCTTCTTTTCATGAGATGAGGATAAAATTATTTTACCTCTCATCACTGCTTTCCCTGCCTCCCAGAGGATATATGCTGCTTTCCCCAGTAGATCATTTTAAGTATGAAGCACGCTCTTCTTTGAAATATTTGATAAATTCTTCATCCTTGAACAATCAATGATGTATTAAGTCTCCAGCTTTTGTTTTGTGGGGTTACTTTTTTATTTATTAAGGTTAAAGTAACAGGAGCATGATCACTGACAGCAATAGGATGTATTACATCATCTGAAATGTCAGACAGGAGCGAGCTGCTGATTAAGACATAGTCCAAACCAGAGTAGGAATGATGGACATTTGAAAAGAAAGTACACTCACCGGCCACTTTATTAGGTACCCCATGCTAGTAACGGGTTGGACCCCCTTTTGCATAGATTCAACAAGGTGCTGAAAGCATTCCTCAGGGAGTTTGGTTCATATTGACATGATGGCATCACCTAGTTGCCGCAGATTTGTCGGCTGCACATCCATGATGCGAATCTCCCGTTCCACCACATCCCAAAGATGCTCTATTGGATTGAGATCTGGTGACTGTGGAGGCCATTTGAGTACAGCGAACTCATTGTCATGTTCAAGAAACCAGTCTGAGATGATTCCAGCTTTATGACATGGCGCATTATCCTGCTGAAAGTAGCCATCATGGGTTGGGTACATTGTGGTCATAAAGGGATGGACATGGTCAGCAACAATACTCAGGTAGGCTGTGGCGTTGCAACGATGCTCAATTGGTACAAAGGGGCCCAAAGAGTGCCAAGAAAATATTCCCCACACCATGACACCACCACCACCAGCCTGAACCGTTGATACAAGGCAGGATGGATCCATGCTTTCATGTTGTAGACGCCAAATTCTGACCCTACCATCCGACTGTCGCAGCAGAAATCGAGACTCATCAGACCAGGCAACGTTTTTCCAATCTTCTATTGTCCAATTTCGATGAGCTTGTGCAAATTGTAGCCTCAGTTTCCTGTTCTTAGCTGAAAGGAGTGGCACCCGATGTGGTCTTCTGCTGCTGTAGCCCATCTGCCTCAAAGTTCGACGTACTGTGCGTTCAGAGATGCTCTTCTGCCCACCTTGGTTGTAACTGGTGGTTATTTGAGTCACTGTTGCCCTTCTATCAGCTCGAACCAGTCTGGCCATTCTCCTCTGACCTCTGGCATCAACAAGGCATTTCCGCCCACAGAACTGCCGCTCACTGGATGTTTTTTCTTTTTCGGACCATTCTCTGTAAACCCTAGAGATGGTTGTGCGTGAAAATCCCAGTAGATTAGCAGTTTCTGAAATACTCAGACCAGCCCTTCTGGCACCAACAATCATGCCACGTTCAAAGTCACTCAAATCACCTTTCTTCCCCATACTGATGCTCGGTTTGAACTGCAAGAGATTCAGACTTGACCATGTCTACATGCCTAAATGCACTGAGTTGCCGCCATGTGATTGGCTGCTTAGAAATTAAGTGTTAACGAGCAGTTGGACAGGTGTACCTAATAAAGTGGCCGGTGAGTGTATATTCCTTACTGTTAAGATTAAGAGATCACCATGGATCACAGAGATCATAATCACTCATGTATTGACTACATTTAATGATTGCCAACTGCAACTGCAACTGTTGTATTCAACCTATTTCCTCATTTAGACCAAAGTTGAGGTCGCCCCCAATAAATAGAGAACAATCTCCGTGTTTTGAAAGTGCATGGAAAACTTTGTGGAAGTATGAGGGGTCATCCGGATCCGGCCTGCCGAACAATTTAGTCCGGCCCGGTGGCTAAATGCATTATCATTATTCAAAAACTTTTTTTTTTTTTTTTTCCCCAGTGTCCTGTCTGGCAATGTGGCAATATGAATTGTTGTCTTAATGCCAAAAAGAGCTCATCACATTTGACTTTCACAAGTGGAGCAGTACTGCTTTTGCCATAGTGCTCCGCTTGATTTATGAATGTGAATAGTTTTATTATGATTCATGCAGGGAATATCTCAAATGATATGGACACTACAATGGGAAAGTAGGAAAGGAAAGGAAGAACAAGAAGAAAAAAAAGAAAAGGTGAAAGAAAGAGGAGATAAAAGGAAGAGAATGATAAAACAATTATTGAAAAAAACGTGTACTTCGTTTAATTGAAAATCTGCAGTTCCTATATTGTCCACGAGGGGGGGTTTGTTTTAATCAGCAAATGGTAGCACTAAGCTTCAGATGTGGAAAATTGATTTAAAATCATTTCTTAATTTTTATCTGTTTGATGTATTTTGTCATGCAGGACAGTGTTTTTAAGTTCCAAAAATGTGAATAAATGTTTTTCAACATTGTACAATCACTGTGATCAGTTCTTATGCATAATGCACTTAAGTAAATGTTTAACTGAGTAAAAGTATTGTTGAAATTGCACATACTTTTCTTAAAAATGCTGGTTATTCATAATATATTGTGTAAAAGTGAAATTCATTTAATATAAAAATCAACAACAAGTCCACTTTTATAAGTTCTATTTAATCTTGCAATGAGTTTACTCGTGTGGCCCTCTTGAGATCAGATTAAGCTGTTTGCGGCCCCTAAACCAAAATGAGTTTGACACCCCTGCTCTTGCCCATTGACAGCTGGAGATAGGTACCAGCAGCCTTCGTGACCCCACAAGTGATAGATGTGTTAGAAAATGGATGGATGGATGGATGGAAATAATTGAGGATCTCCTATAGAACTGGTCGTTGACACTGAAGTTCCCCGCAGCTCTCTGCTCCGAATTCTGACATGTTCTTGTTGCTTGTAGTGTTCAAATTTTGTTTAAATTTATATATATATATATTCTATATATATATATATATATATATATATATATATATATATATATATATATATATATATATATATATATATATATATATATATATGTGTGTATATATTTTAGGGCTGGGCAACGATTAAAATCTTTAATCGCGATTAATCGCATAATTTGCCCGATTAATCATGATTAATCGCATTGTATGCGCAAACTCCAACAATGAATTCAAAAGTAGTGTAAAGAGCACTTTTATTTTAATGTTCTGCTGCCATATGAACAAAAGTGTTGTAACATTTGTAGCACTTATCAGTAATTCATATTTAGTGTAAAGCTCAACTTAAACATGTAAAACAAAAAATAGCAATAATAATAATAAATTAAAGCTTATTGCCACTGACAGGAAATTCTCTTTATGGGGAAAAAATCTACCAAAAACAGGCAATTTCTGAGGTAACAGCAGGGAGCAGCATTACCATTTTATGTTCAATACCAAAGTGTGAACCACAAAAAAAGGTCTACAGTAGCTATCCACTTCGCCATTACATTGGTTATCTTCTCTGAGTCATTGAATTGTTTGGTGATGTCTACAGTGTGTTTGGCATTTAAGTGATATGTTAACCTCAAGGTGCTCCGGTGATAAGAAAGTTTAACTTGGCAGTGGTTAAACCAGGCCAGCTGACAGCTTTGCTAGGGCCCGGGACAACGCAGTCTTTTTGGGCCCCCCCTCTACACCTGCCGCCACCACACACACACACCAGGGTTCCCACACCTTGGTGAACATCAAATTCAAGGACCTTTCAAGGACTTTCCAGGACCAATTTCCTCAAATTCAAGGACCACACATGGCGGAATTTACCTACTGTGACCGCTGAATAGGTTATCATATTTTAATACAATGCAAATTCAATAAAAGACTAAACTGCATAGAAGTTGTTGGGTCAGAAGCAATGCAAGAAAGTGGACTTAATTTATAGCCTACATTGATATTGATCATATTCATAGCCTACATTTATATCCACAGTACATGGCTATGCCATACTACATTACATATAAGATGTACATTAGCCTACCGTTTCATGGAATTTTATGGAAAAAAAAGTGCAGCATTGAGATGTTCAGAATTATATCAATTTGTTTCACTTACACTTACTTTCATCTTTGATTAAGCTAGTTTTTGACTTCTGTTTAAAGTGCCACGGTTGCCAGAAAGCTGCTCAGAGATATATTTAAATCATTCTCAGGCTTTTGTTACCTTTGTTAAAGACACAATTTCAGTGCATTTTACTAACCCTCCTCCCCTTACCCGGGTTTGAGACCGGCAAAATGAACCATAAATGGAATCCTACTTAATCTGGAGGGACAGTCTATTGTTGTATAACAAGACCCTTCGCAGAGTTAGAGCAGCATATTTTTCATCATTAATTGAAGAGAATAAAAAAAATCCTAGATTTCTCTTTAGTACGGTTGCCAAACTTACCCAGAGCCACAGCTCTGTTGATCCATCCATTCCCTTAGCTCTTAGTAGTAACGATTTTGTGGGATTCGTCATAAATAAAATTGATGTCATTAAAAATAAAATAATTGGCATCCTCCCAAACATGATTACCTCGTCCTCAGTAAGTGAGGCAGTGTTGGAGGAATCTTTAGAACCTGCGCAGTGTTTGAACTGTTTAAAAGCAGTAGAGCTTTCTGAGCTATCTAAAATGTTAGCTTCATCTAAACCTTCTACCTGTATGTTAGACCCAATCCCAACCAAGTTGTTTAAGGACATATTCCCTTTGATCAGTGGCCCTATTTTGGACATGATTAATCTATCCTTAGTAAATGGATATGTACCACAGGCTTTTAAAGTAGCTGTTATTAAACCTTTACTTAAGAAACCTTCTCTTGATCAAGATGAGTTAGTAAATTACAGACCTATATCTAATCTTCTTTTCTTCTCTAAAATTCTTGAGAAAGTAGTCGCTAATCAACTATGTGAACATTTACAAAGTAATGACCTACTTGAGGAGTTTCAGTCAGGCTTCAGAGCTCATCATAGCACTGAAACAGCTCTGGTGAAGGTCACTAATGATATTCTCATGGCCTCAGATAATGGACTTGTGTCTGTACTTGTCCTGTTAGATCTCAGTGCTGCATTTGATACAGTTGATCACAACATTCTCCTACAAAGACTTGAACATACTGTAGGGATTAAGGGGAAAGCATTAGGTTGGTTTAAATCTTATTTGTCGGACAGATTCCAGTTTGTTCATGTTAATAATAAATCTTCCTCAAACTCTAGGGTCACCTGTGGAGTACCACAGGGTTCAGTCCTTGGACCAATTCTCTTTACTATATATATGCTTCCGATCGGCAAAATTATCAGACAGCATGGGATCACTCAGCTATATTTATCCATAAATCCTGAGGAATCCAATCAGTTACTTCGACTGCAGTCATGTCTTGATGACATCAAAAGCTGGATGACTTTAAATTTCCTGCATTTAAATTCTGACAAGACCGAAGTTGTAATCTTTGGGCCAGAGTCCTCAAAAAATAAACTTCTTAACCAATCACTTAATCTGGGTGGCATTAACTTCGCCTCTGGTAATAAAGTAAAAAATCTTGGTGTTATTTTTGACCAAGACATGTCATTTAAATCCCATATTAAACAGGTTTCCAGAGTTTCCTTTTTTCACCTCAGGAATATCGCCAAAATTAGAAACATTCTGTCCAGGGGTGATGCTGAAAAACTAGTCCATGCATTTGTTACTTCAAGGCTGGACTATTGTAATTCTTTACTATCAGGAAGTCCACAAAATGCAGTTCAAAGCCTTCAGCTAATCCAAAATGCTGCAGCAAGAGTTCTGATGAAAATCAACAAGAGGGATCATATTTCTCCAATTTTAGCTTCCCTTCATTGGCTTCCTGTTAAATCAAGAATAGAATTTAAAATTCTTCCTCTAACGTATAAAGCCCTTAATAATCAAGGTCCATCATATATCAGAGCTCTGATTACCCCGTATGTTCCTAACAGAGCACTTCGCTCTCAGACTGCAGGTCTGCTGGTGGTTCCTAGAGTCTCTAAAAGTAGAATGGGAGGCAGATCCTTTAGCTATCAGGCTCCTCTCCTGTGGAACCAACTCCCAGTTTTGGTCCGTGAGGCAGACACCCCGTCTACTTTTAAGACTAATCTTAAAACTTTCCTTTTTCAAAGCTTATAACTAGAGTGGCTCATGTTACTCTGAGCTACCTTTATAGTTTTACTGCTATAGGCTTAGGCTACTGGAGGACATCAGGATCTAATTTTCTCACTCTATAGAGTTCTACTGTTCTTCAATTATGCATTACGGGTTGTCATTTATGCTTTAACTTTCTGTTCTCTCTCTTTTATCTTCATAGTAGGTACACCTGGTCTGGCGTTCTGTTAACTGTGACATCATCCAGGGAAGACAGATCACCCACTATTACCATCTAATGTAGAACAGATTACTGGATCAATGTGTGCTTCTGTGCTTTTTTGTCTCTCTTGTTGTGTCTCTGCTCTGTCTTCTCTAACCCCCAGTCGGTCGAGGCAGATGACCGTTCATACTGAGCCTGGTTCTGCTGGAGGTTTTCCTTCCCGTTAATGGGGAGTTTTTCTTCCCACTGTTGCTTCATGCTTGCTCAGTATGAGGGGTTGCTGCAAAGCCATGGACAATGCAGACGACTCTCCCTGTGGCTCTACGCTTCTCCAGGAGTGAATGCTGCTTGATGCAATCAACTGGTTTCCTTATATAGGAAATTTTTGACCAATTTGTATAATCTGACCAAATCTGTATAATATGATTGAACTTGACTTTGTGAAGTGCCTTGAGATGACATGTTTCATGATTTGGCGCTATATAAATAAAATTAAATTGAATTGAATTAAAGAGACACTATGGCGGAGTTACACATTTTTTCTTTGCAACTTTTTTTATACATTTTCTTTTTTCTCTTGTGGTCCACTAAGGAGCCTACAAATCACGGTAAAACACAAACATGTGGCTGTGTGAATCAAATGCCGTTATTTATTTAAGATAAAATATTTCAAATTCAGTTATTTATGATCAACCTGCGCCATCAATCCCGGCGCATGCGCGCTTCATTTGCAGTCTGGACGCTGAGGGTAAATATGCTGTGTCTCTGACTGAAGCGCTGAGAGGGACTCCTGCGGTAGCGGGAGAATGGGGTTGGGACGGGGGAGGCGCCCCACGGCAGCACCTGCCGCTGGAGGACAAGAGTATGAACGATACGTGCTTTCACGTAAGAGTCTCCAAAAGTCGCTAGATTTGTTGCTAGTCGCTTTTTTGAAAAAGAGTCGCTGGAGGGGTCTGAGAAGTCGATAAATACAGCGACAAAGTCGCTGAGTTGGCAACACTGCGTGAATTTAACCTATTGGACGCACGTAGGCCTAATCCGTAGCCTACCAACTAACGAAGAAGAGCGAACGTACTTTTGCAAATTAAAAGTCTGCGGAATCAACATAATTTTAAAAGATCGTGTGGTAGTAAAATAATGACACATGAGTCGTCATCCGTGTGAACTTTGAACCCCACAAAAAAATTCAAGGACTTTCAAGGACAAGGTGTTTTTTTGGCTGTTTTCAAGAACTTTCAAGGGCCTTGCATTTATTTTTTCAGATTCACAAACTTTCAAGGACCCGTGGGAACCCTGACACACACACACACACACACACACACACACACACACACACACCAAATAAAGTCAACTTAACTGTATACTTCATGCCCTGGGAATCTCTGTATTTTATACTGGATATTTTTAACCCATCTATTGAATTTAGTGCACTAGTTGATTCAATTCAATTCAATTCAATTTTATTTATATAGGGCCAATTCATGAAACATGTCATCTCAAGGCACTTTACAAGTTAGGTTCAATCATATTATACAGATTGGGTCAGATTATACAGATTGGTCAAAAAATGTTCCTATATAAGGAAACCAGTTGATTGCATCAAAGTCCCGACAAGCAGCATTCACTCCTGGAGAAGCGTAGAGCCACAGGGAGAGTCGTCTGCATTGTACATGGCTTTGCTGCAATCCCTCATACTGAGCAAGCATGAAGCGACAGTGGAAAGAAAAAACACCCGTTAGCGGGAAGGAAAAACCTCTAGCAGAACCGGGCTCAGTATGAACGGTCCTCTGCCTCGACCGACTGGGGGTTACAGAAGACAGAGCAGAGACACAACAAGACAGACAAAAAGCACAGAAGCACACATTGATCTAGTAATCTGTTCTACATTAGATGGTAATAGTCGGTGATCTGTCCTCCCTGGATGATGTCACAGTCAACAGAACGTCAGACCAGGTGTACCTACTATGAAGAAAAAAGAGAGAGAACAAAAAGTTAAAAGCTGAAATGACGACAGTCATTTCAATGTAATGCAATGCAAATCTGGAGAACAGTAGACTGGAGAACAGTAGAAATCAGTAGAGAGAAAAATAGACCCTGATGTCCTCCAGTAGCCTAAGCCTATAGCAGCATAACTATAGAGGTAGCTCAGGGTAACATGAGCCACTCTAACTATAAGCTTTGTCAAAAAGGAAAGTTTTAAGATTAGTCTTAAAAGTAGACAGGTTGTCTGCCTCACAGACCAAAACTGGGAGTTGGTTCCACAGGAGAGGAGCCTGATAGCTAAAGGATCTGCCTCCCATTCTACTTTTAGAGACTCTAGGAACCACCAGCAGACCTGCAGTCTGAGAGCGAAGTGCTCTGTTAGGAACATACGGGGTAATCAGAGCTCTGATATATGATGGAGCTTGATTATTAAGGGCTTTATACATTAGAAGAAGAATTTTAAATTCTATTCTTGATTTAACAGGAAGCCAATGAAGGGAAGCTAAAATTGGAGAAATATGATCCCTCTTGTTGATTTTCATCAGAACTCTCGCTGCAGCATTTTGGATCAGCTGAAGACTTTGAACTGCATTTTGTGGACTTCCTGATAGTAAAGAATTACAATAATCCAGCCTTGAAGTAACAAATGCATGGACTAGTTTTTCAGCATCACCCCTGGACAGAATGTTTCTAATTTTGGCGATATTCCGGAGGTGAAAAAAGGAAACTCTGGAAACCTGTTTAATATGGGATTTAAATGACATGTCTTGGTCGAAAATAACACCAAGATTTTTTACTTTACCACCAGAGACCAAGTTAATGCCATCCAGATTCAGTGAATGATTAAGAAGTTTATTTTTTGAGGACTCTGGTCCAAAGATTATAACTTCTGTCTTGTCAGAATTTAAGTGCAGGAAATTTAAAGTCATCCAGCTTTTGATGTCATCAAGACATGACTGCAGTCGAAGTAATTGATTGGATTCATCAGGATTTATGGATAAATATAGCTGAGTGTCATCAGCATAACAGTGGAAATTAATCCCATGCTGTCTGATAATTTTGCCAATCGGAAGCATATATATAGTAAAGAGAATAGGTCCAAGGACTGAACCCTGTGGTACTCCACAAGTGACCCTAGAGCTTGAAGAAGATTTATTAGGGAGTTGGGTCTAACATACAGGTAGAAGGTTTAGATGAAGCTAATATTTTAGATAGCTCAGAAAGCTCTACTGCTTCTAGACAGTTCAGACACAGCGCAGTTTCTAAAGATTCCTCCAACGCTGCTTCACTTACTGAGGACGAGGTAATCATGGTTGGGAGGATGCCAATTATTTTATTTTTAATGGAATCAATTTTATTTATGAAGAATCCCATAAAATCATTACTGCTAAGAGCTAAGGGAATGGATGGATCAACGGAGCTATGACTCTGTGTAAGTTTGGCAACTGTACTAAAGAGAAATCTAGGATTGTTTTTATTCTCTTCAATTAATGATGAAAAATATGCTGCTCTAACTCTGCGAATGGTCTTGTTATACAACAATAGACTGTCCCTCCAGATTAGGTAGGATTCCTCTTGGTGTGTAGAGCGCCATTTTCTCTCCAATTTCCTAACATTGTGCTTCAAGGAACGCAGCTCTGAATTAAACCAGGGAGCCAGCTTCCTGTGAATAATCACCTTCTTTTTCAGGGGAGCTACATTGTCCAATGCAGAACGCAATGACGAAGTCACATTGTTAGCAAAGGTATCGATCTTTTCTTCATAAGAGAACAGCAAGCACTGCAGCCAAAATATGGCATTTTTTGACCTGCTGTATATTAGCCAGTCCCTAAGCTTGATGTATCATGAAACTGTTGACCTTTTGGGTTTTGTGGTTTTTATTTTATTATTAAAATTAAATAATAATAATAACAATAATGTTATGTTAAGTGTTTTTTTGCTAATCCACCTCTTATATCTTTCAATCCTTATGTAATTTTGTCTGTGATGTGTGTACCTGCCTGTTGCTTTAATCCTATGATTTTCCCCGTCGTGGGATAAAAAAAGGATTAGCTAATGTTATCTTATCTTAAATAACACTTTTTAATATATGTACTGGGTTCTTTCAAGGTCTTAATTACATTTTCTGTGTGGGCTCCAGTAACATTAAGATAGATAATATCTACTTTGAAAGTTAACATGAACTGCTTCTGAAGATGACCACTGATCTACCTGGATGTTCCCTGGAGGACTGAAACGCCTCAGTCAGAGACGTCTGTGGGTCTGTCGGGGCAATGACAGAATTTTCGTCTCCTCTCCGTTTCTGTGGCTCGACGTTTTCTTGCTCATGTTTTTTCACGTGCTTAGATAAATTTGTTGTGTTTCCACTGAAATTAACCGGCTTTTTACAAAACATACAGCTTGATTTCATTTACGGTATTAAAATAAAGCCAAACGGTGCTACTTCCCCTGTTCATGTTTTTCCGCTGCTGCAGTCTCTCAGCGCGCTGCAGTCAGCGCGCTGCAGTCAGCGCGCTGCAGTCAGTTAATGCGCGATAAAATAAATATCGCCGTTAATAGTCTAATGAATTAACGCGAAATTAACGCGTTAACTTGCCCAGCCCTAATATATATATATATATATATATATATATATATATATATATATATATATATATATATATATATATATATATATATATATATGTTTTCCTTAAAAAATGTTTGTTGGTTTGATTGAACACAGATGTTTGGTATGGTGTCATGGTGCGGTTTTGGCCTGTTTCCCCTGTTATTTTCCAGCACCTTCTCCTCTCACACAGCTAAGCCTCCACTCCCTCAGGAATCAGTCACACCTGTCATGCACCAATCAGTCAGTACTCACTCCACCTGCCAGCCTCTCTACAAAAGCCTCCCTCAGTCTTCTCTTCCCCGCCGGCTCGTCATCAGTCTCCACTCACACCACGGCTGTCAGCCAGGAACTCTCTCCGCTCTGCTGCTGAATCTACTGCAGTCCCAGGACTCTCTCTTCTGCTCTCCTGGTCGTTCTGCAGCCCCCATGTCTAAAGAACTCTCTCACTGCACCTCTGGTTCTACAGCAGCCCTTGCACCTCCAAGAACTCTCTCTAAAACCTAGCTTGGATTCCTCTCCGACGTTCTCCTGCCAGCCTTGGGTTCCGTCCCAAGGCTCACCCACGGTCCTCCAGCTTCGTCCCGTCAGCCTGCTCCTGCACTCATCTCCCATCAGGTCCAGTCTGGTAACAGACTCTGGTTTTCTACCCCACGATCCATCTTCCTTAAATAAAACTGTCAAACGAGGTGTGTGTGTGTGCTTCTGTTTGGGTTCATCAAGACAAATCATGACATATGGTACTGCTTTATTTCGGCTGTAAGCTGCTTAGCAAGATTTAGTTTTTTGACTAGAGGTGGACAAAATAAGATTTTATCTTATTTCTGCTCCCGTTTTCTGAAGGGAAATGTATGGCAGAAAGTGATTGTTCTTGTTTGTGTGTGTGTGTGTGTGTGTGTGTTTTTCCCCTCCATGGAGCAATAAATTAATCTGAATGTAGTTGCAGAGGATTTTGGTTTTCCCATTACAATGTCATGTTTTATGAATATGAACAATATATGAATGAGGCTATCCCATGTGGCTGGTAGGACACAGCTCAGGGATGACTGTTAAATACCCTACCTGTCAGTCAGCCCTCTGAAAAGCTCCGGTTGCAAAGAACACAGCATAGAGCTTGAACCAGCAATGCATGTTTCCTGCTACTTACCCGCTGCTGGGGCAAATTCAAAAATAATTGTCCTGGGCAGTCAGAACCAGCTAATAAGCCACTCATCATGTGCCAGCAGGCCAGTAGGATCTCTGAAAACAAAAACCCTTCCATCGGCAATGTCCTCCAGCAGTGTGATCACTGCCGTTGTTCCACAATTACGTACAACTTTATACAGCTATTTATGGACATGTGATTGTCTACACCTTTCCACCCTACAAATCGTCACACCTGTGACTTCTTAGGAATGAATATGCCGTTCCAACCAGGGCTTTGAACCGGTTCAAGGAACGAAAACGAAAACCGGGAACTTTTTGTATTTTACAGGGAACTAAAACGAAACCGGAAACGTTATTATTTTTTATGTTCTGGAACTGGAACACTTATTTTAAAATAATGGTAACCGGTTAATACCGGTTTTATTTCGTTCCTCAAAGTTTTCGTTGCCTAATTAACTAAAAAAAAAAGGAATTATTTTCCTGCGCACGTTACCATGACGGCTGAGGTTCACTTCCTGTGTGACGTCACATCACACATTCGCTGACTGAATGGAGAGAGAGCGGTGTCTCCACTACTCCACTAGAGCTACACATCTTAAATAAGAGGTAAATTACGATCCGTCGTTAAGTGAAACGCTCATTCCAAACACAATATCCATAGACCAGTTCATTGTTATTGTTTTGATGCGGGTTTTTCGCGCGTTGCGTGCCGCACTGGTAGGCAAAAGGCGAACACAATGGCGGACGCAAACAGATAAACTGACGAGTTCTCCACGTATTTTTCTTCTTTAGATAACTTATCACAAGACCGTTTTAACAGTAAGTTTATGGTTGATGGTATCAGATTGCCAGATCCACACAGCAAAAGCCTGAAGGGACGGAGCGAGTCTGTGAAATGCTGGCCAAGGGCAGTGTTTCCCGCAGGAATTTCCTTCGGCGAGGTGGTGAGTTGGGGGGGGGGGGGGGGGACGACGACAAGTTTTGCGCGGACCGACTCGCGGGGAGGGGGGGAAGACAACAAGTTTTGCGCGGAGGGGGGGGGGGGGGTAGACTTGTTGAAATGGGTGGGGTGTCGGTGACATTGCAGCGTAAACACAGATGTACTAGCGCGCGTGAACAGGGGCGTAATGCAGCCGCTGTCTGAACATTATTGCACACTGATTGCACGAAGAAAACTAAAATGATGATGCGGCGTGCTGCTGCTGCAGCGCATCGACTCCGCTTCTCCCGCCCCGTCTGGCGATCGCCACCTCCCCCCGCCGCTATTTAAGTAGAACAATGACTAGTGCAGAATTAAGTTGTATTTACCGGAGATGAAGTGTAGACTGCACATTCTGTCGTAGTATGATGGCTCCCCCTGTCCATTGGGAGTGTCTACCTGCGCTCTTTTCATTGAAATTATCCATTTCTTTCTTCGTCCTTCGGTAAACGACAGAAACGTGCAACCGACGATTTGGAATGCCTCTGTGTGCAACCGGGAACACAACAAGTCGTAGACATTGTTTAGATTCCAAAAATAAACTAACTAAAAGTACGCTCTAAATCACCCGTTTTGTCATGTAGTAGACGAGAACAGTACTGTTTTTGCCTACCAGCGGGACCCGGATGTAGCACTGACGTCACGCATGAACTGGTCTATAGCTATATTTGTCAAATCCACGTTAATGATGGACTAGTGAACATTTGGCTAAATGGCACCAACACCTCTGTTTGCCTAATGCACAGATAGCTAGCTATTCTTGGTAACACACTAAATGGATTATCTCTCTAATTTGTGGCACATTTTCTATTTGTGTAGATGGGAAGACATACTGAGAATCCAAATCGTCAACATTTTTCCTTTGACCCAGCAACAAACAAATCGAAGTGCAACGTTGAGGGATGTGGAGCAGAAATAGCGGGCAACCATGGGGGGAACTTGCAGAGGCATATACAAAGGCGTCACCCGGACCTGTTCAACAAGTCTTCGAAATCTACTGCTACCACACAAAAAAGACCTGACCCAAGTCAAAGAACTTTAGATGAGGTTACTGTGAAGAAGCCAAAATTGCTCCATGTACCCATTACATCGGAGGCCCTCGTAGATGCATGTTTGGAGCTGGTCACAGTGAACGGCAGACCATTTTCCTTAATGGAAGACACTGGCTTTAGAAAAATAATTGACACACTACAACAAGCAATTGGAAATGGTTTCACAATTAATTCAGCCAACATTCGTGAGAGGGTCACAACACTCGCTGACAGCGAAAAGAGAAAACTGATAGACGAGCTTAGTGGCAGGCTTATCCTGCTGAAAATCGACAGTGCTACTTGCAGGGATCGCTCTGTTTTGGGGATTAATGTGCAATACGCCGAAGGAGAAAACATTGTGTTACGGACGTTGGCTGTTCGAGAACTGTGCGAAAGACATACGGCCTCCTATATATCCTCTGTGGTACAGGAGGTGTTGGAAGAGTATAAAATCAGTCTGAAGCAGGTGTACTCGATCACTGCGGACAACGGTGCCAACATGCAAAAGGCAGTGCAACTATTATCCGACCTGCAAGCGACAGGCAATGATGATGAGGAGGACACTGATGCAGACACAGAAGCTGACGACACGGGAAGAGAACTTGATGTTGAAATTGATTCTGTAGTTCAGGGGCAGATCTTGCGCAGTGTGCGTTGTTCAGCACACACTTTACAACTAGCAGTGGATGATGCATTGAGAAGGGGGTGTCTAACATCATTTGTGAAGCACGCCGTGTTGCTAAAAAGTTGCGCACTCCAAATGTTGTGGCCGTTATTAAAAGAATGGGCCACAGGAGGGCCATAATTGACTGCCCCACGCGCTGGCATTCCACACACGACATGTTAGAACGACTTTGCGAGCTCAGAACGTTTTGTGATGACATGTCGCCTACCGTTAATGAGCTGCATTTAAGTGAACCCCAGTGGCAGGCCATTTCAAATATAGTCAATGTGTTGAAACCTGCAAAAATTACAACCAAATGCATCCAATCAGAACAGCTTACCGCAGGTGACTTTTACGGCCAGTGGCTGAAGTGTGTGTTAGATACCGACAAAATTGACAGCCCCTTTGCCAAACGACTGGTCCAGTGCATGAAATCACGTCAACATACATTATTTGAAAATGACGCATTTGTGGCCGCTTTATTTGTTGACCCTAGGTATAGGCTATTTTTGACAGATAATCAGGCTGACATGGCGAAATTACACCTGTGCCGCACTTGGGACATGATCCAAAACCTGTCCGCTGCCCCCAACACAGACAGCGTAGCTGAGCGTTCATCATCTTCATCTGAAGATGATGAAATTGAGAAGCTGCTGGTGGCTAAAGAAAGACAAACCACTGTCATACAAAAGGGCCGAGTTCCCATTGCATCGTTGTTAGACGCCTATTGCAGAGAAGCGCGTTTAAAGCGCACCGAGAATGTTCTTCGTTATTGGGCGTCCATGGCCGCTTCAAATGCAGATATGCACAAACTCGCAATGTCCGTCATAGCGCTCCCCGTGACCCAAGTCAGCGTGGAGCGCGCATTTTCATCTTTGAAGTTCATTCTTTCTCCGCTTAGGTCGTCCCTGAATGACAAAATTCTGGAGGATATTCTTTTCATCCGCCTGAATAAAAAGTTTGGAATGTAGGCTGACCCATTTGCACTTCCGTCTTTCTTGGTTAACGTGTTCTTGGTTAACGTCAGATATGGGGAGTAATCTGCTTTTGTGACTGCATGATTTATTTTTATTTTCATTTATTATTGGCTGTTAGGCATATTTTTTGCATCGTGGCAATTTAGCCTACTCTCGTTAGGCCTAATGTCAGTCACAAATCTTTTTTGTTGTTTGTTTAAAAATGGCAGGTTGGAATTTGTTGTTTTAACAATAAACTACACATTTGAAATAATTGTAGTCCTTTTTAATTATTATTATTATTATTATTAATAATATAATTACATTTGGTTTAAGCTGGATGAGAAAGATGTGACATAATTCTATAGCATTAAACAGCTGACAGGAACGAAATTAACCGTTCCGGGAACAGTATTTTTTTGTTCTAACCGGTTCGGGAACGTCAATTTATTGGTGGAACTCAGAACCGGAAACGTTATAATTCCGTTTCTGTTCGGAACGAACCGATTGGGAAAAAAAATCGGTTCAAAGCCCTGGTTCCAACACCATTTTATTCTCAGTGAGAATGAAAGAGCCACTTAAATAATTTATGTGTTTCATGCTCCTCAGCGCACAGTACGGGTTTATACCATAAAAGCTCAAACGCGTGAAAAAAACATAAGGCTCGATGTTCTTTGAGTTAAATAAAATGGAATAGAGTTTTATTGCAGTGTATTTGGGTGACGTTGTTAGGTCTGTCACACTTTTTTATGGCAGGTCAAAAGTTTGTGTGGATTTCCGCACACTTTCATGTAACGTTCATTTTTATACATCCTGAGTTGTGCTTAAAAATTACACCACAGGTTTTTGTGCATAGACACACTATGCATGAGGCCCCAGGTCTTTGAGGTCAGACAGTCAACATGTACTTAATGTTCCAGAGACTAAGTACACACTTAGGGATGACCAAGCTTTTTCTGTGGCCTCACTATGACTCTGGGCTCATTGCAATGCTAAAACTTTTTTTTATTCAGACAGGATTTAAATATTTGAAACTATGGTGGTATTTTTTGTTGCATATATCTTGATTTATCTGTTTTTTTGTGGGTTTTCTTTTATCTCCCTATGTGTTTTTGTTGTTATATATTAATTTTGTTAAACACTTGGTCACCATTGTTGTGGATATGGAAAGGGCTATACAAATAGATGACTGACTGACTGATTTTCCCTAGATTGTTTAACTGATTAAAAATACAACGATGATCTCACAATCGGAAGCTTTCTTTTGTTTGCAGTGACCTGTGGGGTATTCCTAGATGGTTTGGACACCTTCCAGTTTAATCATTATTGTTACTGTCATCTTTTAGTTTGGGAGGACATAGAAGGACATAGGATCTGAAATTGTGTATGATCCTTTGATAATGCTGGCATTAAAATATACCCTGTTCTCCCTTTCAATTCATCATTTTATTGTTTGTCAAATTTAGTTTGACAGACAGATCACCAGCCCTTGTCAGCAATAACACAACTTTTGTAACAGTACAAGTGTCAAAATTCAGATTCCTCTGAAATTGTGAAATCGTGTGACACATTCTCTTTAACATTCAGGGGAAACAATCTTCTACAATGTCATACCAGCACTGTTAAACCAACACAGCAGAAAATAAAATGTGTTTTCTGCTTCAAGAAGTAAATGTGTGGGTGTGAAAAGTTAATTCAATTTGTGCTTCTAAAATTGCATGAGTTTGTTTTTGAGACATAGCTAACATGCTGCACAAGAGCTTTACATACATATTGTTTTACTCTGCCAAGATTCCAAAAAGAATATCTTAATGAAAGAAACATTAGAAATAGTAAAGCTTGGACACCAGATACAACTGCAAATCTATGAACATGCAAGGTTAATAAGTGATTGCATTTTTATTTCTTTTCACAGGAGTAAAAATGACCAAAGAAAATAGTTTGGATTTGCTGCTTTTTATTTCCAAACCTTGATTTGTTACAAATGATAACAGCCAATGTAAAAACAACCATGGAGGCCTATTCTCTTAATAATCTTTTGCTCTGATATGAAACGTTCCCAGTGTCTCAGGATTTCCACATAAATATTCTTATGCTTTGTTTGAATGGATCATTCATTCACTCACTCACCATATTGTTTTTATGGGATTAAGTAATCAACAGATTTTGACAGCTATTTTTGCATTTTGGGCTCTCATTGAGTGGCACTATATTACCTTATCATATCCCAAATAATTACATTAATGTGTCACATAAGTGAACAACAGATAACCTGACTCTCACCAGATGGATGTAGTCCACTGATCCATGGATGGATGTAATTCACTGAGCTCCTCACGGCGTCAACGCATCCATCTAGAATTCCTGCTATTGGAGGGATTTCAATACCACATAAAATGGACAAGACAATCAGACCGCGACACATGGAATTTACAAGCGACTTTAGAAAAAAAGAAGCCCAAAGTCATTTATAATAAGCAGACTTGGCAACCATGATCTCCACAACTTCAAACTAAGATGGAAGAAAACAGCACTATTTTAGCTACTCTATGGGATCTAGTAATCTGATCTATTTAGATTATTTTAAAGCCCCACTGTGTACGATTTTCACACTGGCATACCATCTAGTGGTGCGCTAAATGAATTACAAATGACATCGCCATTAAGCGCGTAATAACTAGCTGCGGAGTATCATAAATGTGACAATATAAACATGTCCTCCATGTTAAGCTGCTGCTAATAGCTAATTGCGACAATCATCGTGTGAAATGTTTTTTGTGCTTTTTTTAAAAATTCGCTTGTAAATTCAATGAGTCACGTTTTTTTGCTTATTTGGGGTTTAATATAAGCGACTATAAACACCATTAAAGAGACCTGCTTCTGTTGTTGCACTATAGACAGTGAAAGGACCAACTGATATCCCTTCACGTACACACATCTCTCTGTTGGTCTTTCTCCCTGTGAGGGAGGAACAAACGAGCCGTCCCTCCCGGGAGGACAGAGTAGTTGCTTCTCTACACTGCTCTGTTTCTAACATAAAGTCAAAATAAACTTTACTGTCATGTTGAATTAACTTACCTGTCCAGCAGAAAGCCTGCAACCCCCAAATCCGTTTTAAATCCTCGCTTCCTGATGAATAATCTCCACATGGTAACAATAGCCAATATAGTCTCCTGGTCATTACTTCTTTTTTTTCCTTGGTTACTTTCTCTTCCCTCTCGCTAGGCAAAGAGTATGAATGGTCCTACATTTTAACATAAAACAGTAATTAGAAGGATCTACAGTCGGCTTTGCTTGTTTATACTCCTTCTCAATGACAGTACGACTTCATATTGGAGACAGATAGGGAAAATGCGTATGGCTTATAAGTTTGGCCCCTATCGGCTACTGAAATCAGGTTCAGGGACACATTTAAAAGTTTCAGGACACCAGCCCTCAAGGACTGAAGTTTGAAACTACTGTTTTAAATCAATGTTGAAAACCCATTTGTTAAGAAATGCTCTTCACTATTCTATTTAAATTATTAACTGAAACGTCATTAGTTTAAGTTTGTAGTCCAAATTTTCTTTACCTACCTTTATTATGCCACTGCATTGTACTTTTCTAAGTGTTTTTCTTTGCTTAAGTTCAATTAATGTACAGTACTTTGAATTGTCTTGCACAAATCGGGAAGAGTGTCAAGGAAATGACTTACTGTTATGCCCTACTTTATGTTGGCCTATTAATATCAATAAAATACATTAATTTTATAATCGTAATATCAGGAAAAAAAAGGAAAGTTCAATGGGTATGAATTACCTTGTAGGGCATGTAGATCCCAGCAGTGCAGAGTAACAGATACTCATATCCCAGTTTAAAGTGGGATTCTGAAAACTCCAGCCACAGACTCCAACTGCATTTCCATCCAAGGTATAAAGACTAGTTAAGTTGCTTTACTTTGGAACATTTAGTGAACATTTCAGGCTTTCTCACAACCATTAGTAGAATGCTAAGATATAATAACATGGTTTAGCACTGAGTAAGACCCACAAACAATTAAATGTCATCCTCTCTGAAACCACTGAACTACAGCTTTCATCACAATGGTAATCCATTCAGAGAAATAATCCATATGGACAGAATCAAGGCTTTAAAGTCACAGCAACTATAGCCTAGGTGTCTTATTCTAGCCAGCTGGCTGTGAGTTCCCACTGTGGTCAGACAGGGCAACTTTAAAACTCAGCGACCTGTAGAAGGCTGCTCAGCTAAGGGGAAATTACGTGGAAAAAAATATGAAAAGGGAGGAGGACACACAGGCAGTAAGCTTCATTCATTTATTATTTTAAATCCGATGTCTACGGCTGACTTCGAGTGGTTGGATATGATTTGTCTGTTGAAATTCATTTGTGTTTGCTGTGACTCTGTTGTTCTCTCTGGCAGCAAATGTGATACTACATTATTGGCCTGCTGCCATGACCATGAATACCAGAGCTCAATGGGGTACTAGTAAAGACAAGTGATGTAGACAATGCCCCCCTCCAACCAAATCACACAATCACACACACACTACATTATTTGTTTTTCTGTCCAAACCAGGTAAGAAAAATCAGATGTTGCTTTTGCTCAAATATGTGTGCAGTTCTCCAAATATTTATGCTTGTTAAAACTAAGCAATGGGAATGTTACTTCTATTAGTAACTGCATTCTTTCCAGACAAAAAGTCAATATTAATTGGGTTAGCTCTTCTTAAGACAATTTGTTTTGACATTAACCTTTATGCCAATTCTGCACTAAAGGAGACCCATTCTTGCAATTGTTTGTTGACACCTGTCTCTCTGTATTTTTTAGTTCATTTGGGTAGACTCATCTTAACATCTGAGGAGATTTCAATAGTCCCATCATTACATCAGTTTCTTATCCCTTTTTTGTCACAGGAAATTGGAGAAAGTTTTGATGAGGCCATTTGACACAAACAAATATGGCCCCATTGTTTTCATAGGAAATAACCACAAAGAATACAGTTTTAAGCAGATATGTCCCTTTCTCGTTATGCAATCAGTCTGCTTATTAGATTGAAAGAGTGATTTTAGTTTATTTTAGATTTGATTACTGCTATATGTATAAGTACAACATTTTAACGATTCTCCCAATGTTTTTTTTATCATGCCATATTTGTTGGGTTGCAGAGCAAGGTGATGGCTCAAGGGCAGGGCATGCATCCACTGTTTAAAGGACTCTGTCTTCAATGCAGCTGTTGTGGGTTAGATTTCAAGCCTGTGGAACTTTGCTGTCTTCTCCTTCCTTCTCAACCACATTTCATGTCAGCTTACTTTCAAATAAGTGCCAATAGAGCCAAAAAAGTATGTTGTGTAGCTGAGAATGTTTGCCACATGGATTTAAATGTGAGGAAATGAAATGTGTTTTCTGTCAATAATCAAGCCACGCATATCTACAAAGTTTGTATATGACTGTTAATGTGACCTTGTTTTGTATAGTGGGAGAGCATTGGAATGCTACATCAATTGTTCTTTTACATCACTTTTTTTGTTTATTAATTTAAGGATGAATTTTTCATATGTGGATGAGAGTTTAATTTTCTATGAGTGTCCCCAACTGGTTAAATAATTATCATAATAATCATCACCTTCATTTATAAAGTGCTTTAACACCAGCCACAGCTGACTCAAAGAGCTGAATAGCAAAAGTAATAAAAAGACACTAAGGGATAAAATAGAAAAACCAAGCACACAATAATAAATAAAAAAAACTTGCTGGGGTTCTGGTTTCCCTGATGTCTGCCACAGCAGTCTGGGGCCCTTGGGCTCCTCACAACCACTACTGAGCCTTTTTCTTATGGATAAATCTTACATACACAAGTGCACGCTCGCAAACACCTACAGGTGCTTGGACTCAGGTGCTTACAGATTCACTTCTATACAGAAAACCCCTATCAATAGCTTTAGCTGTCACTTTATACATCTCGTATTAAACAATACTACGTATTCTTCAGTGATGTTATCAAGGTGTTGGTTGTTTGTACCTGTAATATTTTGTTTTGCTGTTCTTTTTATATCTCTCTTTGCAGGTGTAGAAGCAGACTCAGAGGATGTCATCTCGTTCTATCCTTTTCCTCTCCTCTATTTTTGTCACCTTTGCTCCCTTTGTCTCATCTTTTTCTTTTCCTTTTTTTCTCACTTCTACCTTCCCATTTATGTGTCCATTGAACGTTAAATAGTCCCAGAATAAAATCTAATAGAGCTTTTTGCTTATATTAATCAAGCGGAGCACTATGGCGAAAGCAGTAATGCTCTACTTGTGAAAGGAAAATCTGTTGGGCTCTCTTTGGCATTTAGACATCAATTCTTAATGGTACACTGCCAGACACTACACGTTACAAAAAGAAAAAAAGAACAAACTTGCTACAAAACACAATAAATCCGATCAGGGTGTAGCCGTGGAGGAGCTGTACCATGTAGGGCAGGGACAAGTTATTTAAGATCTTGCAGAAGGACAAACATAAGGATTTTAAAATTAACTTTAAAATACACTGGGAGCCAATGAAAAGAAGCCAGGACCAGAGTAATATGCTCCCTTTTACATGTTCTTGTTAAGAGACGTGCTGCAGCATCTTGCACCAGCTGCAGACGAGCAAGTGAGGACTGTCTGACTCTGAGATAAAGGGAATTACAGTAATCCAGTCACGATGAAATAAAAGCATGGATCACTGTTTCTAACTTACTTAATTATTAGTTAAGTTAGCAAAACATACTGAGGTGCATGGTCTGAGCAGCCCTTCCATAAATTATGTAGCATTCATGCATATCTGTGGTATATGGGAGAAAACAACACATTTACTACTTGTGATAGGAATTCATACATTTCAAGCTGTTGTGCTGCTTTTTCAGCCCCTATCAAATTTTAGTTAGCAGGACAGGGATTAAAAATGGTTCTTTCGATTCCAAATACAAGGCATGTATGTAATAGTCTCTTGGAGGTAAAAAAAATAATAGTAAAAAGCTCAGAGAAAAGCCAGATTAAACAAAACCTAGTAATATTTTAAATCTTTTTTGATATTGATTTGATGTATTTCCTTTTATTGTGAAGCAAAATATTAGCTTGATTTCAGTAGCATTTCGTTAAATGATAGCAGCCAGACACAGAAAATTATTTTAATATGCTAAAACTTCAAGTTTTCAGTCCAGCCCTGAAGATTGTAATCCACTCTGCCATCAATCATAAAACAAGTTACCAGAGATGGATCAAAGATGAATGAATAATACGGAACAAACTCACAAACCAACACACAGCAAACAGGAAATGAGACAAACAGAAGAAATGAGAGGGTGAGAGAATGAAGAGGACGGGGCAGAGATAGTGACAGAGAGAGATGCTCTCCAATAAGATTTCTTTTTCTTTCTTCAGCTGGAATTGGGTCACAAAGGGCTGGAGGTTAAAACTGTGACAACAGCACTCTGTTTGCGTCCTTATTTTTAGCAGAGGAAGAAGTTTTGCGAAATTAGTTTCTGGGAAGAGAAAGCAAAAAGCAGCCATGCTAAGTGCACTGAGAAAGAAAAGGAAGAATTTAAGTATAACAGGAGAGAGAGTCGGAGCGCAGGCATGTAAATGAAAGAGTTTAGGTCTGTGAAATGACTTGAATGAATTATACTTTGCTCCAACCCAGGGAACTCCCTTGCCTTTTCTCCCTGGAACTATTAAGAATGTTTAACCTTCCCTTTGTGAAGTTTTGGGCCTAAAAAGCTTTGAACAACTTTACCATTTACCATTTCTGAAACCTGAGGAGGTAAACGTAAGAAAAAACAAAACATTCCCTATGGCTGCACATTTTAATTGGAAGCCAGTTTTCTATAGAATCTTCATTAACTGCTCAATATTTCAACTCAAAGGTTATTCAAGATCACCTGTGTAGGTGTTTAACTAGCAGCAAGAAGTTTCTCAACAAAGGAAAAAAAACTTGCAATACAGGAAATATGAAAATAAATATGAAAAATGGTTTTGTTCTGTGAATTAATTTTGAGATTCTGTCACTTAGATTGCATCATACTAAAGTTACAGGCCATGTTCAAGTAGATAATTGGAAATAAAATCTGTTTGGTTGGTCTGAAGAAAGCATATAGAGTGCCTTGGAAAACTAGTAGTACCCCTTAAATACAAATTTCACCTAAACTAACTGACTGAGCAAGCATAGAATTAATTAAAGAAGCGCCCAAGAGGTCTATGGTAACTCCGGAAAAGCTGCAGAGATTCAGAGCTCAGGTGGATAAGTATGGCCTTTTGGAAACTTGATGTAAATAAATTAATTGTTGAAAGAAAGCCATAAGACGTTTTGTTTAAATTTTCCCACGAGACATGCAGGAGACATGGCAAGCATGGAAGAAGGTGCTCTGGACAGATGGGACTGGAGTATAACATTTTAGTCTAAATTCAAAACGTTATGTTTGTAATCAACTAACACTGCACATGACTCTGAACATGGCACAGTGAAACATGGTAGCTGAAGCAACATTCTTTAGGAATACTCTCTCTACCAGCAAAATGAAAGCTGGTCTGAGGTGATAGGAAGACAGCTGGCTCTAAAGACATAACGACCCGTGATGAAAATCAATTAGAAGCTGCAAAAGTCTTGAAACTGAGGTGAAGGATTACCTTGTGGTATGACACCCACCCCTAAACGTACAGCCAGAGCCACAATGCAATTGTTTAGTTCCAAGCATGTTCATGTCTTGGAATGGCCCATTCAATGTTTCCACAACTAAATTTAACTATGATCTGTGGCACGACTTGAAAATTGATAGTCACAGACCATCTACATCAAATTTAGCTGAGACAGAGCTGTTTTACGAAAAGAAAGGGGCAAAAATATGAATTTCTAAATGTGCAAAGATGGTAGAAAACCCCCAAAAGGTGTAACTACAGGAAATAGTGGTTCTTCTAAGTATTTACTCAGTGGAACTGAATATAAATGCACATCATCCAAGTTTATGTTTTTGATATGAGAAAATGAAAAGAAGTCAAGGCTTTGAATACATTTGAAAAGCACTGCATGTGTTATGGGATGATCACAGGGACATCATTACATGGGAGAGCTTATGAACTTGATGAACAGATATGTTGGATCTGGTCCTGCTCTTGAAGGTTTAGAACATGTTTAACACCATCAACTCTAAAACTCTAGCAAAGACAATGGGAAGGACAAAATAAGGAAAGTGCTCAATAAGACCAGAACCAGGATTTGATGTGTATTAGGGGACAGCATATTGGGGCTGTGCAACAACCCTCTCAGAATATCTCTTATCTTATTTATGTAACATAGTACAGCTTTACAATCCTGCACCTTAAATTAATTTGGTACTTAAAAGTTGTTTTCAATGTCAATTAAAAAGTTTATATTTTGGCTTAAGAGAATTGGCATGATCCAGAGGCCTGTTTCACCAAACCAAGATAGAGGATTAAGATGAGATTTTCCAGAAATCCTGGCTGAATTAAGTCTGGACTTGGGGTCCGTTCTTCGTACGTTGCTTAAAACATCCAAGATCAAATGACACATCCAAGATGATTTCATCTGGCTAATCATGATCCGGCTAATTGGGTTCTTCGAACACACCTGTTGTTTGTGATTAGTATCGCTGGATTGAGTTATCTGAGACAACTGCGCGTTCATGCTTTTGTTTAAAAGGGGAAATGTATCGATAGTAGAAACATTGATCAGCAGCGCTGCTATTGGCTGTTCAGCATGGCCAAAGAACGGCCACAGTTTTTCTCCCAATCAGAACAAGAGCTTTTAATGGAAGGTTATGCCGAATTTGAGTCATTAATTAAAACACCTCAAAATCTGTTAAAGCCAGGAGAGAGGGCTGGCAAAAAGCAGCAGACAAATTAATGCGTAAATATTGTCCATGGTAGATGTTTCTATCACTTTCTACAGTATGTATTTTTGCATTTTAATAATCTCATATTTACTTTGTTCTTTTATGTCAGAGCCTCCACGGGACCCACTAGAACATGGGGAAAAAAGTGAAGTACAAGAATATTCTACAAAATGGTAGCCTTTAATTATTATACTTTATTTTAAAAAGGCACTTATGTCAAGAGATCCAAATTTCAGTGTCATTCCTTAGACACGGGAAGTAAAGGACGCATGCAAACTGGGATTTTTAACAAAAAATTATTTATCTATAAAAAAATGAAGTTCTTCCTTTTCCAAGTCATCCACAGTAAAACTGTATTGCTCCGTGGCTAGATAATCCATCCATAGTTTTTTCTAATACAATATACGGCTCGACAGGAAGCAAGCCTTTCAAAGTAAACTAAACTTCACAATAAAATGGCCCGAACAAATCTTCTTACTGAATAGGATAAAAATAAAAAGCAAACCATCATACAAATAACTTAAATATTTTAGATTTATGGCTCCAACAACACTTTTTCCTCTTTAAAAGCCACTGTTAAATGATGTGTTTGTCTGTTTATAACAGCCACCAAGAAAATCTCTCTACAATTACATTGTCGCGCTGCGCTCAAGGATCCTGTCTATTGCGCAATACGCGATTAATTCGAAAAAAATAAAAAATATTCTTGCACCTTCTGCAACAGGTTGCAGTCGTAAAAATGGACATGGCTACGACAGACTTCCCTATCTCCTCCGCTTATACAGCCGTGATCTAATCTTGTTTACATGAAATAAGCCTGCTCTCGAGCAGGCTTAAGCTGGCGCACATGTTGCTATGACAACAAGTGCAGGATGTCTTTCGAAGAACCAAACGATCCAAGATCATGCCAAATCGTCAACAATGAAATCCTGCTAACTGAGTTAGCGACGTACAAAGAACGGACCCCTGATTTCACAAAAGCTGTAACACAGTTACCTTGGTGATTTATTCTGTGCCACCAGTCTGCTCCAGACCTGGGGCCCATTCTTCGTACGTCGCTAACTCAGTTAGCTGGATTTGATTGTTGACGATTTGGCATGATCTTGGATCGTTTGGTTCTTCGAAACTCATGCTGGACTTGCTGTCATAGCAACATGCTCTCGAGCAGGCTTATTTCATGTAAACAGGATTAGATCGCAGCTTTATAAGCGGAGGAGATAGGGAAGTCTGCCGTAGCCATGTCCATTTTTACGACTGCAACCTGTTGCGGAAGGTGCAAGAAAAATTTCTGAGCTTTTCGAATTAATCGCGTATTGCGCAATAGACAGGATCCTTTAGTGCAGCGCGACAGTGTAATTGTAGAGATTTTTCTTGGTGGCTGTTATAAACAGACAAACACATCATTTAACAGTGGTTTTTAAAGAGGAAAAAGTTGTGTTAGAGCCATAAATAGAAAATATTTAAGTTATTTTTACGATGGTTTGCTTTTTATTTTCATCATATTCAGTAAGATTTGTTCAGGCCATTTTATTGTAAAAGTTTAGTTTTACTTTGAAAGGCTTGCTTCCTTGTCGAGCCGTATATTGTATTAATGGAGCCATACAGTTTTTGACCGTGTAAACTGTGTATGATTTGGAAAAGGAAAAACTTCATTTTTTATAGATAAAGAATTTTTTGTTAAAATTCCCGGTTTGCACGCTTTTTGGAGATTTTGGATACTTACATCACATCTATGGCTCCCTGTGCGAGCTCCACTCCATGCCCTCTTTGGTTCTGCAATGGAAGCTTGAATTTTTTAAAGCTCACATATCCACAAGATATAACCAGTTTGATTTGTAATTAATGAACAACTGAAAGAGAAGCTTGTCTTCAAGCGTTTATGATGGAACTGTTTTTCAAATAGACTAGCATAAACTGTAAGAAGGTAGTTTCTGTTCAAGCACAATGTAGTTCCTTCAGCCAAAAATTATTTCCCAAAGTATGCTCAAGGCCTTTTCAGAGAGTTCTAGTTTGTCATCATTACTCTGATTTTCAACATGTTGCAACAAACTTGCAGAGACTGTCTCTAAATATTTCAGATATACAAAAACCCATCCTGTCCTCTGGACAAACACTAAGTAGCAGGGGACAAAGAAGAGAATGAAACAAAGCCACATTAGCAGGAAGAAGCAGTCCTGTGCTCCCGACTGGCCAGGCTACTGACTGCAATTGCTTTATTCACTACTAATAAAAAATAAATGTAAAAACAGAGGAGGAACAATAATAATTCTCACCTTATTTTCATTAGATTCCTAGTCATAAAGGACTAAAAATCTAACAAAGATTTTAAGAGCATGATGTAATTACCACCATTGGTCCATTTTTCCACTTTTTTCATTAGAATCCTTCAATAAACATGACGAGTTAAACTAATAATGTCTCAAAACATACAGACACCACACTGAATTAATTTGATAAACACCAACACAATTATTACAAATGAGAACATACCAACCCGAATCCGCCAGGCATCGGCAACAGAGTAAGCTCAATCTTTCCCTTTTGGTTCATACGTGAGCAGCTGCATCCCCAAATTTGCAACGACAAAACTATTAACATTTTAATAAACACTCCTGGTCTTTGTCTGAAAAAACAATACAGTATTCTCGCTGCTATTCTATTCCTACCTTTCATGCAGAAAGCCATTGTACTGCTACAGTATGTTTACAGCTGGATTGTCTTCCCCTTGTAACACTGCCACCTGCTGGCAACCTTAGGCAAGCGTTTAGCTATTTACATATCCATGGCATATTTTCCTTTTCTTTCATATATTCAGTTTGTTTAACTGTTTAATTGCAAATCATCAAATATCCTGGTTCTGGCCTTACTGAGCAGTATCACAAATTCAGCCTTTTTCCCTGTCAACTCTAGTTATAGAATGTATTTTCATCTATTTAGCCTGGCTGTAGCATCAGGAAACGAAAAAGTGTGGGTAGGTATAAACACATCAATTTAAATAAAAAAGTGACATGTAAAAGTGATTCCTGCAGGGGCTGAACAGTATGGACTGTCAGATGGAAAGCAAAGAGACAACAGCAGAATAGTGACATGTAAAAAGGCTGAATCCTGAATGTAAATGATTGTATTTACTTTGCATGAGTCTCTCCCTCTTGTTATCCTCTGACAAATGCTTTGAGTGGCGAACGGATGACATTCACTGCCTCCAGTAATCAATGGCTGGCACTCTCTTTGCCACTGGAATAAGCAATTATAGATCACTTGAATTTTCCTGAATATAAACTTGCAAACCTAGAATCTGAGTCTCATGTTTTCTCATACTGCAGGGTGGCCAATGTAAACAAAGAGTAATCCTTCATGGTGGCCAAGATAAAGCTAAGCCTTACTGCACTTAATTCAAAACAGTTTTAATTAACGTGATAAACCTTTAGATTACCTCCTGAAAATGTTATTTCTATTTTTCTCTAAATTCTATGTACCGTGTTCCCATTCACTTTAACACATTTGTCCTGTTCAGGCCTGTTTGACTGTCATCCTTTCATGTTTGGTCAGGTTCGTTAACTGCTTCATGTCTGTCTTTTTCCATCTTCCAGAGGTCAGGATTAGATCTTTTGTAAACCACCACAGTGTCAACCACATGAAAAGAGACTCCCTAAGTCCACCAATTGGCCCCGTTGATTAAATTTCTAGCCCTGCACGATTCTTTGACCTTTGATCCACTTTACAGTGGTAGCCCTCCACCCCCCTGATAAGAACTTACTAATGGTCGTGCGGCCTTCCTGAGCATTCACCCAAATCTTTGTTGTCAGCGAACAACTGCTGCATTTGTCATCCTGTGCCGCGGCATTAGGGAGAAAACTGCATTTATGCTGAGAGGGTCGATTTATCTGTTGCCCTATTCTTCCTCTTTCCATTCATGAAACACATCTCAATCAGTTGCCAATGTGTTTACTGTAAGGCTAATTGTACTAGCGCACCAGTGCTTCCAGTAATAAGCAAGTATGTGTCCCATTGTGTGGCCCTCTTAGACTGCAGATTTAGAAAAGTGTCTGCAGTTTGGAAATGAGATTGACAATTGCCAAGGAGTTTTATGACCATCAGTTCCAACTGGTCCTGGTCAGTCAAGGTCTTCAATAACTTTCTAAATAATCCCTGCAAGATGTAGAACTGTTAATGAGCCACATAAACTATTATCAATCTATTTGTTTGTTTTTTAAAGCTAGGGCTGGAATAACTGCACATGTGCAAGAACGTCTTACCTTGCTCTTCCACCCTTCGAGGGGATCACATGAAAAAAAATCTACCAAATCCACTCTGGTCTTACTTATTTCCTTTTTTTATTTCCTTTTCTTCTCATAAACATGAATGCAGTTAGCTTCTTGCGACTCTCAGCAATGTTCAAAGTCTACGGGTGAGAGCAGCGGTGCTACAATGATCGAATAACAGTTAAGCTAACTGCTAACCTAGCCGCTAAGCTAACCGGATACATAAACACTAGAAGTGCGCATGCGCAGCCTACAAGCAGAAACCAGGAAAGAATGAGAACGCACACTGGCGATAAACGAGCGCATCAGAATAATTGGCATGTGGGACAACCAATAGATAATGCAAAACCCACGGAACTTGAGGGGCAGGGGGGGGGTGAGTATATAATGTCTATGGGTGAGCAGGAACAAATCCATGCCCTTTGGACCGAACAGCAGAGATTGGTTACAGTTTTTACAGGCATGAAGCTCCCATAGAGAATGATTTTTTAATCTCCTTTTTGTAAATACATAATGTATTAACTACTTTCAGGATTGAAGGATGATTTTATCCAGTATTAAAAACATTGTGTTTCTGAATAGGATTACCAACTATAGCTTTAAGTGCATAGGGATTGCATTCGACCCTAATGTTAATTATTCAGCATTTACCATCTAATTTTACATTTAATGTTGATATAATTCAGTGGTTCTTAATTATTTTCTGTTGTGCCCCCCCCCCCCCTTGAAGAATGAAAAAAATTCAGCCACCCCCACACCAACATAATGGGTCTTAAACGTAACTTTCACTTTTTTCTCTCTTAATGCATTGAAACCGTCACTCTGGAGATTACCCAGAATCACTTTTACATTTTAACAGTTTCTAACAACTAGAACTTTTCAACATTGCCACATTTTATAATCTCTATGATATTAACAACAGTCTAAAATATTTTTAGTCTAACACATCCCAGCAGTAAAAACAAATCATGAAACTGAACACAGCACCTTCTCTCTCTGGAAAGACAGCATATGTTACTTTTAGGTAGGCATGAACCTTATAGATAAAATACACAGAACTAAAATAGACAAGCTGAAATATGCCAAAATTAATATAAAGTCATCAATATTAAAGATAAATTACTGTTACATTAAGTTTTATTAATATTATTCATCAAAAAAAATTTATATCTATGTTACCATTGTAGTGAAGCTGTTGTGCTATGAATAGTATAAACCAGTTCTGGTTCAAGTGAGGTATTTCACACGTCATTAATCTTTAGTATTAGATAACCCCCTATAAACACAAATTCAAACCACAAATTTAAATCTTCGTAGTAAATCATATGAATACATTAACAAAGTTATACTGGATTTAAATTAGACATTTTAACCACAAATGGTTTATTTCTTGAATACAGCCTTTGGCACAATAATCAATAATCTTTTATTGTCACCGCATGACACCATGGTTACATTTTTTCAAAGTATAATAAGTTATTTTTCAAGTGTACCATGAGTATAGGTATTTCATACCTAAAATGAGGCAGTGTACTTCAAGTTTACTTTTTATAAACTATATTTTATATACTTAAAAGTATAGTGGGGTATGCTTGTGTCAAGTTTCGTAAACTGAACCCGAACACACCACACTCAGAGTTAAGTTTAAAGTGAGTTTATTGAAGAAGATGAATGGTGGATGATGATGACCAGAGTCCAGACCAGGCTGGAGCAGGAGGCAGTTAATGGCTAGAGCTGGTAAACAAGATGGAACCGGAGCACGGAGATGGCAAGACCAGCAGAAAGGAGATAGGAAGCCAAAACCACAGCAGGATAAACAGCACGACTGGATGAATACTTGCAGGGCTGGAGTGAGAGCAGGACCAGAATCACAGCAGGCAGACGGTAAACTCAGGCTGGACAAGAACAGGACAAGGTAAGCAGCGATGAGCAGTGGAACACAGAGGTAACAGTACGGTCCGACAGGGAAGAGCTAACTGAGGAAGGTTTAAATAATGATGACAGGTGGAAAGAGTCCTGGCTTGATTAGTGGCTGACAGGTGTAGGTGATTAGTGGAGCATGGGATCTGGAGCGGTATGGGAGGCTGAGAGTGCCCTGAAATGTCCATGGTGCAGCAGGCAAGGCTGCACCATGACAGCTTGACTTATACTGAAAAGTATAAACAGAAATCTAAGACTAAGTAGATTAATATTAAGAATTAAGCTTATACTTAAGTATACTTAATACATTAACTTCAAGTATACTACTTTTTGCAAAGCGTAATATATAACACATAAGTTTCAAAACATACTGGTAACCAGGGCTGTTCGCACACGCACACATGCCACACATGGCATTCCTCGCGCAAAAAATGACCAAGCCCATCTGTGCTGCGGATGATCCATTCACAGCACTGTTCATTCAGGGCTCAGTCTAAACTCTGCCTTCTGTGGAGCTGTTTTGGCTTCTTTCACTGCTTGTGGCCATCAGTAATTCCTGCTGCAGTTCGTGTAAATAGAGCTGCAGGAAGAGCAAGTAGAGTTATAAATAATTTTAGTCTTAACTTTATTTAGTGATTATTTTTACATTTGGGGTCTGTTTCATTTTATACATTCATGCGGGTCTATCTTGAAACAATATCTTTTACAACAATAAAGCAGACAGCTGGAATGGACTGAGGAAGGTGGCGGTTTTGTTGCAGCAGACAGAATTTCTGGATATGAGCCACAATCAGAGCAAATTGTAAATCTGGAAATGACCATAGAGCCGTTTACTTGTTGAGAAGGTGCAATATTGAACGTTAGTGTTATGAATGGAGTTCAAACAGACATGATTCTCCTCATGTTAGGCAGACTCGGTATGTTGAAACAATAACGGGAGAGCAGTTGTGTGTTTTTTTTCCAGTTTTAACCCACTAACTGAATAATAAATTGTCGACACTTCACTTTAACTTTTTAACAAAAGTAAAACATCTCTACTTCTACATCTAGTCGGTTTAAAATGAGACGAAGATGACGAGATCAGATCTTCCTGTGTCGCTCCTTATGCAGAAGGTACAAATGACAGTGACCACCCCCCCTCCCATAGAGCATAGCAGAGCTAATACCAACCTGACTGACTGCAGGTTCAGACCAAACAGTCTGGAATAAAAAGGAAAAACACAGGGCTTTTCTTGGGGCCCCCTGTAATTCCTTCGCCCCACTATTTGACAGCTACTGATATAATTGTTGAACAAGTGTCATAAGGAAAAATGTCAAAGCACATTTATTTCACAGTAATAAATGATGAACCATTGCATTTCCTTCAAGTTAAGGACTTACTTAATTGTTGTACAATTAGTCTTTCAGCTGGCACATTGACTCAAGATGTATTTCCTCTTGTAGATATAAAAAGTTCAGAAAAAGGTATTTCTTATATGGAGCTTTGGTGTGGTAGTGGGGAGCAGCAACACTAATCTTAAAAGTTACTTGAATATTGAGTGGAAGGAACAAGTTTGAAAGGAAAAGGTATGCAAACAACAGGGGTAACTGGTGCCTTGAGAGGATTGTGATCTAACTAAAATCAAGTCCATGGAGTGAACCTGTAGTGAAGACATCAAAGAGGTGGACCAGTGAGGCTGTGGAGGATCTTCAGGCGTGTTTGGACTCTACTCACTGGGATGTCTTCAGGGCTGCTACCAACAGTCTGGATGAGTTCACTGAGGCTGTGACATCATATATCAGCTTCTGTGAGGACTGCTGTGTTCCATCACGAACCAAGGGGAGTTACAATAATGACAAACCCTGGTTCACAGCCAAACTCAGAAGGCTAAGGCTGGAGAAGGAAGAAGCTTTCAAAAGTGGGGATAAATGCAGATTCAGAGATGCAAAATACAAGTTTAGCAGGGCAGTGAAGGAGGCTAAATGTATTCTGAGAAGCTGCAAAACCAGTTTTCAGCGCACAACTCTGCTTCTGTCTGGAAAGGGCTCAGGCAGATAACAAATTACAAGCCTAAAGCCCCCCACTCCATGAACGACCGACACTTAGCCAACGACCTGAACAACTTCTACTGTCGTTTCGACAGACAAAGGGACAGTCCTGTATCCACCCCCCACGTCACCACCCAACAGATCACCTCCACCTCAGTGACAACTCTTTCCATACATGAGAGAGATGTTAACAAACTCTTCAAAAGACAGAACCCCCGGAAAGCTGCTGGACCAGATTCTGTCTCTCCATCCACCTTAAAGCACTGTGCTGATCAGCTGTCTCCAGTGTTCACAGACATTTTTAACACCTCACTGGTGACATGTCATGTGCCAGCCTGCTTCAAATCCTCCACCATCATCCCTGTTCCCAAGAAGCCAAGGACCACAGGACTTAATGACTTTAGACCCGTCGCTCTGACCTCTGTGGTTATGAAGTCCTTTGAGCGCCTTGTGCTTTCACACCTAAAAGAAATCACTGACCCCCTCCTGGACCCCCTACAGTTTGCCTACAGAGCCAACAGATCTGCAGATGACGCTGTCAACTTGGCCCTTCACTACATCCTCCAGCACCTGGACTCTGCAGGAATTTACGCCAGGATCCTGTTTGTGGATTTCAGCTCTGCCTTCAACACAATCATCCTAGCTCTGCTTCAGGAGAAGCTCTCCCAGCTGAATGTGCCGGACTCCACCTGCAGGTGGATTACAGACTTCCTGTCTGACAGGAAGCAGCATGTGAAGCTGGGAAAACACGACTGACTCACAGCTCATCAGCACTGGTTCCCCCCAGGGCTGTGTTCTTTCTCCTCTGCTCTTCTCCCTGTACACCAACAGCTGCACCTCCAGTCACCAGTCTGTCAAGCTCCTGAAGTTCGTCATCTCCCAGGACCTAAAGTGGCAGCTGAACATCAACTCCCTCACCAAGAAAGCCCAGCAGAGGATGTACTTCCTGTGGCAGCTGAAGAAATTCAACCTGCCAAGGACAATGATGGTGCACTTCTACTCCTCCATCATTGAGTCCATCACCATCTGGTACGCTGGTGCCAAGCGTAAGGACAAGGGCAGACTGCAGCATGTCATCCGGTCTGCAGAGAAGGTGATTGGCTGCAATCTTCCATCTCTCCAGGACCTGTACGCCTCCAGGACTCTGAGGCGTGCAGGGAAGATTGTGGCTGATCCCTCGCACCCCAGTCACAGACGATTTCAGTCACTTCCCTCTGGCAGGAGGCTGCGATCCATCAGGACCAAAACCTCACACCATAACAACAGTTTCTTCCCATCTGCTACCGCCCTTATCAACAACGCCAAGAGCCGCCCATGACACTGGACACTGCCTCTCTCCCCCGTTCAGGACTTACAAGCTTCTGCGTTACATTAACGCACAGTCTACTGTGTGTATATAGCTTCTGTATATATATCTATTTTATTTTATATTATTTTGTCTGCACCATCAACACCAAGTCAAATTCCTTGTAAGTGCAAACCTACTTGGCAATAAACTGGATTCTGATTCTGATTCTAAGTTTTCCCATCGTTTCCATTCGGTGAGATTTGACGTGAGTTTGTTCACAGAATAAGGAAACAAGTTGTGGTTTGAGGAATCCGATCTCCAATGGTGACAAGAAACTTGAGGAAACTGGTTTTGGAGGAGACACAAGGTTAGTAACTAAAATATATCATTGGAAACAACAACATGCAGCAAAGGACCGCGGGTCGGAATCGAACCCCAGTCGCCCGCATCGAGGACTAAGGCCTCCGTACATGGCTCGCGCTACCGGCAGCGCCACCAGCGCGCCCGTGTAAGGATTTCGCTTTAAGCAGCTACTGGAGGAGGTCAATTATTTGTGCTTGACAGACAAAAAAGCTTCTGTCCGCCTAGCAGTTGCTTTTCTGTTTTCTGCTGTTGTTGTTCCACCCTATAAATTGGACTAAACCATAGTACCAACAAAGAAAGAGGGGAGGTCTATATCCACCTTTATTTTTTTCAAAAACTAATGGTGATTTCCTTCATAATCTTTTTCATTTCTATATTGTTTAAATAAACAGGTTCCTCTAATGATTTATTACACTTTCCCAAGACTGGGAGGGACCTGACCACCTCAATCTCCGCGTAATGTCAGTGTGGTATGATTCATGCCATAGCAATTCCTTTTAGCTCCAGATGTTTTAATTTGTGGTGAGAGAAAGCGACTTTGGAAAATATGGTACAAGATGGGTTATTTGATTGCTCAATTGAATTAAGCAACTCTTGACCAGCTATTTCTAAAAATGTATAAATAAAAACCATACAAATCAACATCAGAATTCATAATTAATTTTTTCTAACTAAAATCATCCCCAATTAATAGATGTTCAATGGCCAGTAGGGGTCTGTGATAATTAGCCTAAGAGCACTTCATAATTGTACTTATTAATTTTAATTGATAATTAATAATCACGAACCAAAATGAGCAGAAGCATATGAATATTCAAACCTGTTGTAGAATTGGGTTTGTTTAGACCAGGGGTCACCAACATGGTGCCCGCGGGCACCAGGTAGCCCCCAAGGAGCACATGTGGTGCCCTCAAGCCCGTTCTAAAACTAGAACAACCCTCCAGTGAGTTGTATCTAAACTTATTTTAGCCTGTTGCTCTACTTTTGTAAATACATTTGTATTTATATAGATTTAAAAATTACAATATCTTAAAAAAGAGCATTGCTAATGTTTATTGGTGAATGTTGACTCATGCAGTCAGTACAGGTAGCCCTTTGTATGACACAGTAACGATGAAGTAGCTCTCGGTTTCAAAAAGGTTGGTGACCCCTGGTTTAGACCCTATTAAGTGTTAACAATTATAATTTATAATTGCAACTGGTAAACAATAACTGTTAACCAAAATCACAATAAATGCAACTGTTATCAGCTATTAACCTAAAAAGGATGGTTCAAGCACTTTTATTTGAAATAAACACAAAGACATCTCTTTATCTGTGTGAAAGTTTATCAAACCAAATAGTGTGATGATATAACCAAACTATTCAAGCCAATAAGCTCTTTAGCTAACTAGAACACACACAAATTACTGAAGGATAAAATAATAATGAAAGATAAATTAAAATGCAAAATTAGTCAATTGATAACTATTGAGACACTGAAAAATTATCAATTTAGACCAGCACTTTTCAGCCAATTAAGCAAATAATTAAAGCTATGGATCAATTCAAGCATGAGGAGCTGAAGAGAAATTCGAAGAGGCATTTGAATCGTAGTAATGGTTAGCATAAATAATTGTCAGTCAACACCAGGAATTTATGTGTAAATAATCAAAGCTTTGGATTAATTTGGAGTGTGCGAAGCAGGAACAGAACATTTATATAGTAATGATGCTTATAGGTGTAGATGTTCGAACCAGCAGTTGTTAGCAGGTAGCGGGGAGTCAGGCCCCAATAGCAACAAACACAGGCTTGGCTCCTAGCCTCCTAACTGCTAAATGGGTCAGAAAACTACTATGAGGTAAAAGCGACGGGGGGTGGATAGAGAAACAAAGGTCAAAATTAGAAGGCTGAGAGTCGGCTGTGGGATCATGTCAAATAAATTCAAAAGTCTTCTAGCATGAGAAGAAAGCAACAAGCACTGACTGCAAACCAGTCTACTGTACTCCTCTTGTGCCACCAAAAGCATAATGAGCATGCAAACCACATACTTTCAAGAGGCTCTTAGAGCATGTCCCATGAAACCCCAAACACCCTGGGGCCTTTCAGATCCCGGGTGTTTCCATACACATTTACCTGGGTAACTTCACTTTCCTGGGGCTTTGGTCCCTCCAACGAACCAGTACTTTGCTCTGCTTTCCCGGGGTTTGTCGAGGGGTTGTGTGCAGCAAGAAAAACTGTCCACCACAAATTGTTGTTTTGAGATGTTTTTAGGCAAGAAAGTACACCTCTAAACATCATCTGTACAGTCAGTTCATCAGGAATATGAGCCAATTTTATTTCTGTTCAGACTTGTATGGAGTGGCAGAGACCCACTGACAGGCCGGTCTCACTTGGGAGACTGCAGTATTAACCCCCACTTTTGTGGCGTATTTTCGGACAGACCATTTGTGATTTCTCGCAGACTGGATCTGTTTGTCGTGGCTGAAAAGTCACTAAGTTGGTTGGGAATATCTGCACATAACAGATATTAAATGTGGAGCAGGCTCGCTTTCCGTGGTAGAGATAGCAGAGGGGATCGGCTCAGTGCGTATAGCTTTAATTTATTAAAAATAATTTTGCTGTGATCAAAAGTTCGCTATACTGTCCCTCACTTCTGTCACCCACAGACAACTGCAGTTTGCATGCTGTCCAGGCAAAAAGAAACTGTGCTTTAATTTTGTTTATTCATACCAACAGAAGTAGAATAGAGTAGTTGAGCCCGGTGGTGAGAAATAGGGTTGGGGCGGTGTAAAAGGGGCGGAGGAGATGTAATGCCATCAGTTGCACATTGTCCTCCTGTTTCTCTGGAGTCTGGATGAGTGGCAGGATATAGACACAACTTCTCTGCTTTTGTTTGTTTGAACACTGTTTTCTTGCTACCACCCACTGGACTGGAGTGGTACTGCAGTCTTGCCTTACAACGTCCCATACGTCATTGGGGCTGTTTTACATAAATGGCCCCTAGCAGATGGAAACAAGAAAACACAAAAGCCCCAAACTGTGGTTTACCCCGGGAAACCAAAGCCTGGGGCTTTAAATCAAGGGGTTTTTATTGGAAAAGGGGCCATTCTCGTCTCTTCAACCGGAGGAGGGAGTAAAATGATGTTGTCATTGGCAGTCAACTATAAAAAATAAAAAACACAAAGAGGTATAGGGCCTCCTTGGAAAATCCTCAGGGGATTTTGCACATCAGAATTGCAGAACTGCTTTGATCCAGCTGCTCTTCGATCGGAAAGGGTTAGAATTCTGCTGGTTGTTCAAGCAGCTAGATTTTAAAGCTCTATGAGCTTAGTTTTTCAAGGAGTAGGAAGAACAAGTCTATCTTGCCCACAACCAGAGGTAGATAAATCCAGGTTCAGAAAGTTAAGACTCTGCCTTGTTTTCCTTCCTCCTGTTCACTTAATCAGGTGATTTTAGTTCCTGTCTATGCTGTGGAGCTGGAAATGCAAATGGTTGGAATTAATCTCTGGACCGACTTTTTACTTCCTGAACCTGGATACCCCACCTCTTCCTGGAAGTTGCGACTTAATCCACTCATTGAAAAGGAGTGCTTTCAGTGTAGCGCAAGGTACAGAATAACTTCACACTGGCGTTCACAGGGGTTTTTGAATGCTTGGAGGTGTACTCACAGTTTGTTCTTTTTGCACATAGATCATGGGTTAAAGCAAAAATAATCAGTTTGACTGAAAATTTTTTCAAGTCAGCCCATATATTCCCAGGCCGTGGACATCATGCCACATCAGTTACCTCACTTGCTTATTGTCCAAAGACAACATTAACTAAATCTGGTAGGTCTACAATATCCAGTGACCATTCCTGTATCTCTCCCACCTTTCAGCTTCAGAGCCTTGGCGTCATCCTGGACAGCCTCCCATCCTCTCCTTCACTTTCCACATCATCACCTGGTTAACTTTCATCTCGGCAGCATCAAGTTCTTCCTTCACACTTTTGCCAAACTGGTTCACAGTCCACTCACCTCTTGACTTTACAATTTCAGCTCCCTTCCCTCCCTGTCCTCCAGAAAATCGCCATAAACTGCAGCTAGAACAAAGACAGCAGTTTTCATCATTACATTATCTACTTCACACCTGTACATTAACTCCTCTGGCTCCCTGTCACATTCAATATAAACCAATCCTATGATCATACAAGGCCAACCACAACCTTGGACAATGTAGGACACATAACCAACACTATGATGACGTCATATATCTTAATTTAACACAGATCGCACATTTCAATAATCAGTCTGTTTTTCCTATTATTGCACAGCAATTAATTATCACAACTCATGAGTTTATAAAAAAAGGCATTATTTAACTTTTTTGAAGTCTAATAAAACGGTTATATTTTAGCCCTGTGACTGGCGACCTGTCCAGGATGTAATCTGTGTCCCCGCCTAGGAAGAGCCACCTGCCGTCCGTCCCCCCCGTCCCCCCCATTACCCTGTTTCCCCATCAGATAGGGCTTGACTCACACCTGTCCGGAAAAGCGGGTATAGAAAATCCATGGATGGATGGGATGTTAAATGTTTAATAAAATTGCTCAAAGTTTATCAGAAAAAAACATAACTTGCTTTTAAAGATGAACACTTTAATTAGAAAAATGTTATTAAACTTTTGCTTAAAGTTAAATATTGCTGAAGGTAATCTTGGCTGCTGTAGCTTGTCTCTCTGGCAGGTGATTTTGGGTTGAATAAAATGAGTCCATAGATGCACAGGAGGCTTTCTCAGCTGGTTCTAGTGCGACTTGGTTCTACAGTGTCGCTTCACATCGCGCTCCACTCTGTTTAAAAATAAAAAATAACTTCATAAAAGCTTTCTGAGAATCGCCTTTCTCTGGCCTGACCTGTTAGAACCCGTTCTCCAGTCCATGTTGTAGCTGCAGTTTATTTTTTCATTTATTGACGTAGTTTCTTTAATAATCTGTATGCATCAAAATCCTTGTGATTTTATTTAACGAGTGTCCTGGTGAGCAGCTGCTCCTGAGGTGGAGCTGCTGCTTATTGACTGACAGCCGATGCAGCTCTGCCTTCTTTGTTACAGAAAAGCGCAGGTGGATTTTTTTAACTTTTTCCGAATCAGACCCATTGAAATGCAGGACACCGTTTCACATTCCGACCGTTCTTAAAAAAGAAAAAGCGCATCATGCTAAATTAGCCTGAGCTAGCGCGTAACTCTTTGAGTTTTAAATAAAACGTAATAGCGAATCATGAGGAGATCCCTGGTTGGTTTATCAGCTAAGTTACTGGCGGCGAGGGAATAAACGTTGACAGGTGACATGGCTACAGGTGTAAATAACTCATTAATTAACTGCAAGAGCAGCAACAGACACACTTACCGATGAAGCTGTTGTCAGATGTTCATTCCGGTGAACTTTATGACCTGCTGGTTTGCATAAATCCAAAGAAAACTTTGACCACCGCTACTTTCATTCATGCCATCTGAGGGCAGTTTAAATGCTCTCCCAAGAGTTAAAATGATGAAACACCGATAAAACTCAGATTGGCAGATGTCTGCTTGACAAAGACCCGCCCTACTCTCTTTCTGATTGGCTAATGTCCCGGCTCTGCCAGGTTTCATTGGATGAAACCAGCTTAAGTTTAATGCCTTGCATAAAAAGTGTAGACGGAACTTTTTGCGCTCATTTTCCAAATGACAGAAATCCGTTGCAGCGACGGAGAACTTTAACCCCTGACATAGATGCAACAAAGGAAGCACCCCAAATCCCGGCTTCCGAAAATAAACTGTAACGGCCGCTAAAGATTGACTATCCTCTTGGAAAGTTGGAGACATTTTTTAATGCCAATTGTCAGATCCCATATGGTAGCTCCTCACATCCACAACAGTAAGCTGTGATAAAACATGTTAATTTTACAAGACAAAGTTGTAAGATTGTTTCTAAAATCAATGTTAGACGTAGCGGCTCACACTCTGAACGGAACAAATTAAAAGTGGTGTTTGCATGTGAAAACTACAGCTTTAAATGTCCGTTGCGATATTGGAATCCTAACACTGCCTTCCTGTAAATTATTTTCTCACCCCAAGATTTCAGATCCTTTTAATCCCAACAAGATTGAAAGGCTACAATGCCACAATACTTACTGCACCCCATTATTTCTACTTAATGCTATAATTCTATGCTGTCCTTGATCGTTTACGTCCTATTATCCTTCATATTCCAGAGTTACCCAAGCTAGGGTGTCTAACTTTCGCACACGTTTGGTTTGTGCACACACTAAGTACTTCCAGGAGGCTCCCTTGTGTGCAACAATTGTTTTTGCTCGTCCTTCCTGTACTCCACCACGACAACAGTGTGTTTTGAGTGAACAACATGAAACTTTAAGTGTGCTTTGCTACAGATGCTTTCCTGAGGGGAGAGAGTGGCTTTGGAGGAAAGACAGGAGCAATTTGTATTCCCCAACAGAGGCTAGTCTACTTGTTGTCACTGTTTTATCCTGACTGGAAAAAGGTTATATATGAGAGGAGAGTACTTTAGTGCATCCACTCTCAGTCATCTGGGTTTGTCCACAGGCAGGGGATGTTTTTATCTCTGTATGAGTGTGAGCACGTGCCTCTACTGCTCTGTGTGGATCTGTCATAACAACATGCAAAGACTTTTAGCATTTCACAACTACTCACAGCAAACACTTTGGTGTTTAACTACTTTACACACCAAAGTTTGGTAAAAGCCTTTAACACATACGGGGGAAAAACATCATCTGTGGTTGCAGCAGGAAGTTTGTGAAGTTTGATTAATTCCAGCATGGGATTTAACTGTTGTCAAGATCAGTTAATGGAGAGGGCAAGGCTGAAAATAAAAGGAATTTGTGTTTGCAGAGTAACGGAGACTGAATTTGTAACCAGGGCTGTGTGAGGTTAGAGCAGCTGTGAGGATGCACTTATCATCAAACCACATGACCATCTGTGCATTTAGTAATACAGAATCTTTAAAGTCTTAAGGCAAAACTCATTGTTTTGTTTAACAATGAAAATGAACATTAAATATTTCAGATTCGTGGCGTATTTTTAAACCAATTAGTCACTGGTTGAAACAGTCATTACAGCCAAGCAACATTCAAAGCACATACTTTATTTATTTTAGGGGGGGGGGGGGTTGATCCAATGCAATATAACCCCTCACCCCTCCAGAAAATCACATCACTGTGATTTACAAAAATATTTTCATGAATAACTATTCTGTTCATAACTTTTATGGACAGAATTTCTAGGCTCAGCCAAGGTGTTGAGGGGATTCGTTTTGGTGAGATTAGGATTGCATCTCTACTGCTCGCGGATGACATTGTCCTGTTGGCTTCATCAGGGCGTGATCTACAGCCCTCACTAGAGTGGTCGCAGCCGAGTGTGAAGCGGCTGGGATGAGAATCAGTGCCTCCAAATCCGAGACCATGGTCTTGAGCCGGAAAAGGGTAGAGTGCCTTCTCCGGGTTGGGGAGGATGTGCTACCCCTAGTGGAGGAGTTTAAGTATCTTGGGGTCTTGTTCACGAATGAGGGGAAGATGGAGCGGGAGATTGACAGGCGGATTGGTGCGACGTCTGCTGTGAAGCGGGCGCTGCACTGGTCCGTTGTGGTGAAGAGAGAGCTGAGCCAAAAGGCGAAGCTCTTGATTTACCGGTCGATCTACGTTCCTACCCTCATCTATGGTCACGAGCTTTGGGTCGTGACCGAAAGAACGAGATCCCGGATACATGCAGCCGAAATGAGTTTTCTCCGTAGTGTGTCTGGGCTCTCCCTTAGAGATAGGGTGAGGAGCTCAGTCATCCGGGGAGGACTCAGAGTAGAGCCGCTGCTCCTCCACGTCGAGAGGAGCCAGTTGAGGTGGCTCGGGCATCTGGTTAAGATTCCTCCTGGACGCCTCCCTGGTGAGGTGTTCCGGGCACGTCTCACCGGGAGGAGACCCAGGGGAAGACCCAGGACACGCTGGAGGGACTGTGTCTCCCGGCTGGCCTCGGAACGCTTTGGGATTCCTCCGGAGGAGCTGGCCCAAGTGGCCAGGGAGAGGGACGTCTGGGCCTCCCTACTGAAGCTGTTGCCCCCGCGACCCGACCCCGGATAAGCGGAAGAAGACGGACGGACGGACTTCTTTAGCTGTAGAAAACACCCGCTCACACGGCACAGATGATGCTGGAGTGCAGAGAAATTGTAATGAAAGATGGAAGAGGTTTGGATAGACTCTTTTGGGTTTTCCAGTATATCATAGGCAGTGTTGGGGGTAACGCGTTATAAGTAACGCGTTAGAGTACTCTTATTAGTTTTTTTCAGTAACAAGTAATCTAACGCGTTAGTTTTGCGAATTCAGTAATCAGTAACTCCGTTAATTTCTAAAATAAGCACTCGTTACTCCGTTACTTTAAGAATTTCCCTCGATAAGGAAAGTGAAGTCCCTGCTTTTCTGCATTTAGTCAGATGCAGCTGCTTGCGTCTGTGTGTGTGTGTGCGCGCGCACCTGTGTGTGTAAGCTACTTGTGTTTGTACCCCGGCAAGATGGGCGAGAAGACAGCGTTTGATTCTTGGAGGTAAGCACGTTATTTTGAGTTAAACAGCGAAAAGGACAAGAACATGGGTCCGGCAACACCGATGCGTCGGCGCATGAGTCGAGCTCGTAGAGCAAAACCTGTGTCGACACGCGTATGCGCTACGTGACCGATACAGGAACTGTTTCGAACTGACTGACGCGCCAAACTGTTTATGTTTCTTCTAAACTGCGCGCGTGTGCATTCGCGCACAGCATCTGGATTCAGCGCGCACAGCAAAGCTATGCTGCACAGTCGTTTCAGAAAAAACGGCTGATCTACACTGAATAGAAAGCTGCAACTCTGAGCAGCTCTTCCTCCCTTTGTCATTCTCAGCCAGGCCCGTATTAAGACAATGTGGTGCCCATGGGCACTATACCTCAAAGCCCCCCCCCCCCCCTTACCCTTGCTGTCCTCCGGTCAAAAACATCAGACATAATCAAGGGGATTTCTTTACTATTTACTAACTTACACAACTACATGTAGGCATATGAGCAGTGAGCAATATTCAAATATCTCATTTTAAAATGTTGAAATCAAAAAAATCTTGATTTATTTATCTTTTATTATTATTGTGACATCGGTGTTCACAAAACGAATAATGCATGGTCTTTCAACAATTTCAAGTAAATAATATAACAATTTATGAAAAATATATTTTTAAAGCATGTGTCATGTGGTGCCCCCCCATGGTTGGTGCCCCTGGGCACTGGCCCACTGGCCCTTATGGATAATCCAGCCCTGTTAGCAGCATGTCCGATTTCAGAACAGATGATATTAGTCAGGTAACTAAACACAGCGCCCGACCGACCTTTGAACGTGAGCATGAAAAAAATCCCGATCACTGGAACGCAAATACACACACACACACACACAGACACATACTCCCCCTTTAGTGTTGAACGAGTGAAGTGTGAGAAAACAGCTTTAATTCTCCATCACATGACTTTCATATTGCGCATGCATTGACTTTTTCAACAATTCTCTCTTGCGGTTTTCAGCAGCAACGGCATTGTTTCTTATGGTTTAATATTGTCCATATGCCTTCTTTAAAGATTTCTAATTCTACTCGCAGGACATGCGCACTTCCAAGCTTATTTCCTGCCGTTGCCATGGCGAATCACCTTTTTTTGTGTTCCATTGATCGGTCTTTTTTTCATGCTCATGCTCACATTCAACTCATGGTTGATCGGACGCTGTTGTGTTTAGTTACCTGACTTATATCATCTGTTCTGAAAGACGCACAGCGCAACCTGCCCAGCCATAAAGGCGTCTGCCCAACCCATCAATCAGTGGTGCGCTCCAATCAGCACCTGGCGCTCACAGAACCGGGCCGTGTTACACACCAGAGTTGCAAAATGGTAAAAAAAATAACTTGGTTTATTATAATTTTGTTTACAGTTCAGCTTGGATTTTATTTACTGCGCAGCATAGCTTTGCTGTGCGCGCTGAATCCAGATGCTGTGCGCGAATGCACAGGCGCGCAGCTTAGAGGGAACACTGCTTATAAACACAGTTTGGTGCGTCATAGTCAGTTCGAAACAGTTGCTGTATCGGTCAGGTGACTTTGCCATTGCAATACGCGCATCGACACAGGTTTTGCTCTGTGAGCTCGACGCATGCGCCGACGCATCGGTGTTGCCGGACCCATCACTACTTGGAGTTTACTAGGTTTGTTGACTATTTTATTAGCTTTATTGAAAACCCACCAGTACAGTTTTGACCGAGCATTTAATTTTTAGGAATTTATTGCTCTGAGTGTGTGTGAGGCTAGCTAAGTGGACAGCATGTTGAGGTGTAATTTCTGTGGCAAGGTGGTGCAGTCATCAAGGGGCTATGTGCTTCACTGCAAGCTTCATCGTAATGAGCCACGTTGTGTTTTTAAGTGCATTGAAACTGACTGCAAGCAAACGTTTAGTACAGGGGTGTCAAACATACGGCCCGCGGGCCGGTTCCGGCCCGCCGAACAGTTTAGTCCGGCCCGGTGGCTAAATCCATTGTCATTATTCAAAAAAAAAAAAATTTTTTTTTTTTTCTCCAGTGTCCTGTCTGGCAATGTGGCAATAAGAATTGTTGTCTCAATGCCAAAAAGAGCTCATCAGATTTGACTTTCACAAGTGGAGCAGTACGGCTTTTGCCATAGTGCTCCGCTTGATTTATGAATGTGAATAGTTTTATTATGATTCATGCGGGGAATATCTCAATTGATATGGACACTACAATGGGAAAGTAGGAGATGAAAGGAAGAAAAAAGGAAAAAGTGAAAGAAAGAGAAGATAAAAGGAAGAGAATGATAAAACAATTATTGAAAAAAACATGTACTTCGTTTAATTGAAAATCTGCAGTTCCTATATTGTCCACGAGGGGCGCTGTGTTTTAATCAGCAGATGGTAGCACTGAGCTTCAGATGTGGAAAATTGATTTTAAATCATTTCTTAATTTTTATCTGTTTGATGTATTTTGTCATGCAGGACAGTGTTTTTAAGTTCCAAAAAATGTGAATAAATGTTTTTCAACATTGTACAATCACTGTGATCAGTTCTTATGCATAATGCACTTAAGTAAATGTTTAACTGAGTAAAAGTATTGTTGAAATTGCAAATACTTTTCTTAAAAACGCTGAGGTTATTCATAATATATTGTGTAAAAGTGAAATTAATTTAATATAAAAATCAACAACAAGTCCACTTTTATTAGTTCTATTTAATCTTGCAATGAGTTTACTCGTGTGGCCCTCTTGAGATCAGATTAAGCTGTATGCGGCCCCTCAACCAAAATGAGTTTGACACCCCTGGTTTAGTAGGTATGGAGCACTTAAGGCACATTTTTATCAAAGACACGCTGGCCCTACCAATATCATGGTTGTTAGGGCAGTTACCTCTTTTAAATGTGCAATGACTATGTGCCAACACCAGAGTCAAGATGCTAAAGAGCTAATAGCTTATCTGAAACCAATACAAAGGTCACAGTTGACATAATGTACAAAGGAACGCAGTACAAGAAAGGACAATTTCTGGTCACAGGGGGCGCTGACACTGTTGAGTTTGGTGAAGTTATCCTTATTCTGATAAAGAATGACAGTGTTTATTTTCTCTTGTCGGTTATTTGACAGAATATCATTCTGGGTATCATCTGTACTCTGTGACAAAGGAAAAGGAAAAGATGCAGTGCCTTAATATCCTAGACTTAATCGATTTCTATCCATTAACATCTTACATGAAGTATGGGTACCAAATGGTTCCACTGAAACACTGTGTGCTCTCACAGTAATTGAGCTGCAGGTACTGACTGAACAGTGGACATTGTACTTGGACATTGTCTTTGTGTAATTGTCATTGTGTCTTAAGGACAGTCTTTATATTTTATGATACCAAAAAATATCACTTGATGTAAACTGACATTTATTCACATTCTTTCATTAGACATCTTGAAAATGGGTGACATCATAAAAAGTTCCATCACAAAGGTACTACCAGACCTGGCTGCCTCGGTTCTTGAAATCGTATTAGAGGCACTACAATCATTAGGGGTGGAGACAACCAAGGACTTGCAGTTCATCAATGAGACAGATCTGAGACCAGTTCAGGCAAGAAAACTGTTGGCTGCATGGAAGCAAACCAGTAAGTTTAAGAATTTCAATGTACAATAGCCATGAAGGGCTTTCAGTGTTTTTTCCAGTATATTCATACAATGAAAAATGGGAGGGGCAGCAATGCCCAAACAGTATTTATTTATGCAATTTTATTTTGTTTTATTTTTTTAAGCATTGAACAGTGAAATGTCCTCCCAAGCAAGCATATCATCTCCATCCTCATGCTCGACATTTTTGGGCTCCCCCTCACCCAGTCATCCAAGGCCTTCTATCGACTGGGTTGATGACTTTAGAATTCCATGCGAGAATTCCCCAGAAGGGCTGATGCAATGTCTTCAGAGAGGAAAAAGGCCAAAGCCAAGGTTTCGGAGGGAGATGATTCGCATCATTGTTAAGGAGATGATGAAAGCCTGTGCCTCTCCATCTAGAAGAGCCTCAAGAGAAATTGCAAAAAGACTGGTTGCAATGTATCCCAACTCACTGCAGGATGTTATTGAAGGGGATCTGGTGGGACAGGGGTACCACTCATTGGTCAAACAGATCCAAGCAAGAGTTGAGAATGTGAAGAGGTCTTCACCAATGATACAGAAGCGCAAAACAGTAGAATCTGATGACACAGATGAAGTGCCCCCTGAAAAACAGGCATCTATCCAAGACACGTATGGCTGCATAAAATGGGACATGAAATATTTGCCAGTCAGTGAGACATTGAAAAGCCAGCAGGAGAAAAAGGAAAAAATGAAGATTCTTAATGAAAAGACTAGCTTCAGACCTGAAGAAGTAAAAACTCTAATGAAAAGCACCTACTACTGATAGGGTTATTATAAATAACCCCTTTTATCCTAGAACGAAAACCACACAACACAAGTTTAGATTGTTCTATAGAAGAGGACAGAGGATAAACCCAGACGGAGAACTTTTACTCCCTGACAGTCTGGGATCATCTGCGCTAGTCTGCCTCTGTCCTCCTGCCTTCATTGTTACACATCAAAGAAGGGTCAGGAGGATTGGGTCAGGAGGATTCAGGAGTTTACAACATGGGGGTTGAAAACAAAGAAGGGAGCAAGTTTTATTGCGGATGGTGATCAGTCACCAGCTTCATGCACAACAAGGCATTCCTTATCTGGGAAGACCATTTGTTCTCCCTGTCTAAGGTTAAATACAACAGAACCTTCCTGAAAGCAAACTCTTAAAACAAACCAAATGTCTGTAACTTGATAAAAATAAAATGATTACATTCGCATCTTTCTAACAACTACTCTCAGCGTAAAGCAATCAACAAAGGAGCAGACTTGCAGATACTCATGGAAGAGTGGCCTCTTCTGTTTCAAGAGAGTGGGATTAGCATTCATTTTGAAGATCTTACCGGAGTATCCCTAAATCAGACTTTTCTCACCAGCTTAGAAAAGAAAGGAAAACGGCTTCTGGACTTTCTGAAAACCACCTGCGCAGACAAGAGTAAGCGGGTCCTGGAGACTGTCATTAAGCTTCAGATTCAGAGAGGACAGCTGAAAGGCTGCGCAGAGGATGTCAAGGTTATGATATTGCTTCTTCTGTCTTATTTTGACGAAAAAGAGGAGATCCTCTTCCACTACGTTGAAGAAACATGTCTCGCTAAAGAAGTCCAAACAGAAAGCCTGCCTTTTACACCATGCATCATTGTTTGCAGCAAGTTGAGGATTTTCTTTCACAATGAAGTATATAAGCAACTGTATAGATGTCTAAAATTATATTCCTGCACATTTTAGAACATAATTTGATGGTAAAGGGCAGGGTTGCTTGTTATTACACGTCATTTTTACTCACTCATTCATGCTGAGTGTTGACCGCAAAGTTGTAAATGACCAAATAACCGATGTCTGCTGTCTGTTTGATGCTTGGAAGCTACTACTGCCTTAACATCAACTATCCAGTAAAACTTGGCTCCACACTTGAGTTCCTTCAGAGGTAATGTTTGGAATTTTTGCATTCTTACACCATTTTGTTTTATTTTTAAATTGGCTAATTATATAATCTTGTGTTTTTAAGGTGCTTTTTCAACATTAACCCAGAGAAGGGAACAAAAGTTGAAAAAACTGAGAATGTTCACTTATATACAGAAAGCCTATAATTTATTTATTTATTTTCTTTCACTTTCTTTTTTAAGGTATCACATTACACATGTCAGCTTAAATAATAATACATTTAGCAATGGCATCAAGGTGTTACTCGATTGTATCTGTTGCTTTATGTCCGTTGGTTGTGCTGTTCTTTTTGCGTCTCTTTCCAGGTGACGGAGCAGACAGAGGACGTTTTATCATTCTCTCCCTTTTATCTCTTCTTTCTTTCACCTCTTCTCTTTCTTTTTTTTTCCCTCTTCTTGTTCTTCCTTTACTCTCCCACTTTCCCATTGTAGTGTCCATATAATTTGAAATTCTCCCTGCAGGAATCACAATAAAGCTATTTACATGCACAAATCAAGCGGAGCATTATGGCGAAAGCTGTTTGCTCCACTTGTGAAAGCAAAATCTGTCGAGCTCTATCTGGCATTAAGACATCAATTCTTATTGCCACATTGCTAGACAGGACACTGGGGAAAAAAAAAAAAAAAGAAAAAACTGAGAAGAAGAGATTGCATGTCAACCCAAGAGTGCTCACCCTCTTCGCAGATCTCTCTGATCACGAGTGGCGGGAGACCATTTAAAGAAATGTCAAACTGATCAGTACAGTCAGCTTTACCTTGACTGGAATCTATTTTCCCTTATAATTTTGAGTCGCAGAACTTATTTGAATCCGTTGTGTCAAGGAACAGACATTTGTTTAAAGCAATTTATACTTGTTCTGAACTGTGTATCCTTAAATTTGTTGCTTGTTGCTGCACTTATATTTTTTTATTCAAATGTTTAAACTGTTAACATTTTATTTTGATTTCATAATGTATGGGCTCAGATTTGTCCCACTACAAACCTTATTTAAATATATATTTGAAAATCAAGATCTGAAAATCTATTTTGTTTCAAAATTGTCTTTTAATTTAAATTCCAACAACTCTGGTTCCATTTTACACTATTTTGTAGCCAAGTTGTTAATTTAATACAACTGTCATTAAAACCCATCTGAGATAGTTTCTTGTTGTTTATTTTTTTGGCAAAAAAAGTAGGTTTTAAGGTGGTGACACAGCTAAGACCTGCGTATCTTTTCAAGGTTAGTAAAGATATCTCTGATATTTTACACATTTGTGAGCTGGCTGAATCTTATTTTGTTTTCTCTTTTGAACAGATAGTTAGTCTTGTTCCTGACATTTTCAAATCCCAAGTTTAAACAACGTCAAGAAATCAATTCAAAGGCTCCATCACTGTAAGTACATGGTGAGATTTCAAGTGGTATAAAAGCCGAACATTATTTTTTCCTTATCTTTTCAAACGACTTTCCAAAAAAAATTGTTTTTGCCTTTTGCCCTACAGCTGTGCTGTTGTGAACAGCATCAGAAGGAAGGGAATGAGAAGCAAACCAGTGTCAAGAAGACGACCTGCTAAAGACGGAATCAAACCTTGGCAGGAAATATTTCGGTATGTTTCAGTATTGTGGCTGCTTGGTTGGCTTGGCTTTTAATGTTTTACATAGGGACTATAGTCATTTGATTTGTGAAATGTATTCCATGCACTTTAGCCACTGTGGTTCAGTCTTGTGCTGCTACATTTTTGGTATAGCACATTTTTGGTAGGTGTATTTGTGTTTACCCTTTTGACACTAACAGTTCAATATCATTCATAGTTGAAAAGTTTAACACTTTCCTAAACTTAAGTAGTCTGGATAAACCTCAGCCTAAAGAGAAAAATTCAAAAATATCACATCGTAAAGGGCTTGGCATCTAAATCAGATACTTGCGTAATCACTTAGCCCATAGCCAAACTATCAAATGAAGTTTCCAATAGTGCAGACTATTACAAACTAGGGATGTCGCGTTCCAACTTTTGTGCTTCCTATACGATACCGATGTTCCAGCAGTATTGTTCCAGTTTTGCTCAATACCGAGATTGAACTTGTTATGATATTTTTCGAGGATGAACCCGGACACAGCACGCACACACAGAGCAAGTTCTTAGGAGTGAGTTTTATTGAATGGTGTGGAAGATGGATGATGATGGGACCAGAGTCTTTCAACAGACGGAGGTGTAGGGTGCAGAAGTTGGCCGGCAGGAGGCGTGTGGAGAGACTGACCGGGAGGAACTCTGGAGCCGAAGACTTGAGACCGGAGCGTCAGAGCCGAGGACTTGAGACCGGAGCGTCAGAGCCGAGGACTTGAGACCGGAGCGTCAGAGCCGAGGACTTGAGACCAGAGCGTCAGAGCCGAGGACTTGAGACCGGACCTTCTGAGCCGACTACTGGAGAGCAGAACATCTGAGACGAGCACTGGAGAGAACAAAGCTGACAGAAAGTCTAAAGGCTGACTGTAACAAAAACCAGGTTGAAAGGTGTCTTACGGCTGACGGTAACAAAAACGGAGCTGACAAGAATACTGGCAGAGACTGAGCGGGAGTGAACGCTATGGACCGGCGACGAGAACACAACTAAGGTGAGTTTATAAAGGGAGCTAGACAGGTGACGGGAATAAAGACTAATTAGTGTCCTGACAGGTGTGACTAATAGCAGAGCGAGGGAGAGCTGAGTGAACTGCAAAATCACATAAAAGAAGCCAGATACAACTTAAACCATGACAGAACTGATACATCAGCACAAATCTACTAGAATCACTAAAAAGTATGAAGTATGTTTGACTTCAGTCAAGTCCACAACTAGAGATTCAATAAGAGGTAACCAGTGGTTTGTTCAAAATAGTTTGGCAGAAAATGCAACCATTAATCCAGGTCTATCAGGGTATTTGTCCAGATGAGCAGTTCCGCACAATAAAGGAAGCAAATATGTATTTATATAATTTGAAATTAAATGCATTGGTTTGAAAAACTAATTTCACCAAACAAACTGAATACATTTGCATTGAAATCTCATTTTGTTGTGTTGAAAATTAAGTTTGACTAATTCAATTCACTTTAAGTGCCAATTCACAACAAATATTGTCTCAGGGCACTTTACACAAAGTCAATGTAATTCAGTGATCCAGATTCCATTTTTAAAGTCCATTCATTCCAAATAATCAAAGTTATTCCAGAACAATGAAGTCTAATACAGTTTATCACTATAATTAGTTAGGTTTACAACTAAGGAATCCCAGTAGATTGCATCGAGCCACCGACTTGCAATCCCTCCCACTGAGCAAGCATGTAGCGACAGTAAAGAGGAAAAACTCCCTTTTAATAGGAAGAAACCTCCAGCAGAACCAGACTCACTGTGAGCAGCCATCTGACGCCACCGACTGGGGGTTTGAAGGACAGAAAACACAGAAGGTGTTGGCTGAGCTACTGCTGCCACCAGCATATCTACAGAGCTCACTCAGGAGAACCTAAGCCACTCTACTTATAACTTTTATCAAGAAGGACAGTTTTATGTCTGGTCTTAAAAGTAAACAGGGTGTCTGTTGTACAATTGACTAAACCAAAGACGAGCAGGAGTCGATTGTATAATTCAGATGAACTTTAGTGAACAAAGCATACAGAGTCGGAGCCGAGGAAAAAAAAGAAACTCTTCCCCTTAGAACTTCTTCTTCTGCTTCTTAAGCATTATGAGATATATATATAGTCCCTTCTATTTAAAGCGTCCTCAAACATAGTCCACTTCGAACCAGACATCAACAACATCTATATGAAATTACAACTCTAAATAGCAGTCCATATTAAATTAATATCCCATATAATCATAAAAAATCTTGGTTAAACCCAAAACAAATCCTTAACATGTCTGCCTCACGGACTAAAACGGAGCTGATTCCACAGGAAAGTGTCAGGATGCAGCCTGAAGGCTGCATTCTGAACATTTCCTGCCTCCTTCCTTCCCAGCGCAGCTTTGATTGGGAGCACCTGTCAGGCTGTAATCACCCCATAACTGGTTCCACCTGCTCTCACCCCTTTATAAGCTCACCTCTGTTTGTTCTTCGTCGCCGGCTCGTAGTGTTCAGTCACTCTACATCATGCCTGGTTCCCGTCCCGTCAAGTTTAGTTTCTGTTTTGCTGCGCTGCTGGTTGTCTCTGGTTACGCTCCTGGTTCTGCAGCAGCCCAGCTCCCCTCTGTGTCATGGACTATTGCTCCTCCGTTTCATGGACTCTGTACCTCCGTTCCCGTTTTCATGGACTCTGGCTTCACTCCCGGTTCCTGGTCAGTCTCTCCGCTCTGCTCCTGCCAGCCAGCTCCTGCATCCTTCATCTCCGCCTGATAACAGACTCTGGTTCTTCATGTCATCATCATCCACTGCTTGCAATAAACTCTCTTAAAATCAGCTCTGTGTGCGCGTGCTGTGTCCGGGTTCATCCAAGACAAAATCATGACAGAAAGGAGCTTGGTACCTAAAACATCTGCCTCCCATTCTACTTTTAGAAATTTTAGGAACCACCAGGACACCTGCAGTCTAAGAACGAATTTAATTTCAGCTCTATGATGTTCAGTTAAAAAAATTAAAGTTTTTATGTTGCACATCAGGGTCCATGAAAAAGTAGTTAATCATCACAGATTCAATGACCTACTTGTAACATTGGGTTAAACTTCTCAAATGACACTTTGGGCTGAAGCAGTGTTATGTAACATAATTTGAAATAGTTAATGATATCCAGCATGCTCTGAATTGCTTCAGTGCTTAAACTCAAATCACCATTAAATAATTTAAGCTGATGTTCCACATAAACCTGGGAATCTGTTTGATTAGCTGCTTTTTAAAGCACCCAGGTACATGACACAGGAATAGAAATAAAATAGAACTGAAATTACAATAGTAAAACATAGTATTCAAAGCAATGAAATTCGATTTCAAACCTAAGATAGTTTTGTTAAATAACTTTTCAAACCATAGAATTTCATTTCAAATTATGTAAATCCAGATTCCGTTTTAGCAAGTCAAATTCATTTACTGATGTTTCTGCCTATAAACAGTATAAAATATAGATTTAATGTGATTAACTACATCTTTTAGAAACTTTTTTTGAGTCATAAACTTGAAGTTCCATTAAAAATTAGACTTGATACCCTGTTTGAGAAACTTAGAATTTTGCATTTTGCGTTATTTTTGGGTCTATCCCACCACTTTTTTGTGACTAAATTTAAGCAACCGTAACCATTAAGAAATACTTTATGAAAGCTTATTTTAACATATTGTTTTGTGTCTGTTAATTTTTTGCATGCACAGCATTGATCAAACGTTGGTAACTGTCTATTTTCTTTCTTCTGCAGGGCGGATCTTCGCAGTCCAAAGTGAAAACCCAATGGACAGCAATTTGACTTCTCCAGCAGAACTTGTCTCTTTGATGCCATGTACATTTAGAACCTGATCTGTCTGAGGGCTATCTTCAACTAACTTCAGACTCAGTGACTTATTACTACTGTTCAGTGAGGGGCAAGTGACTATTTGTCATGCTTTTGATCAACCATTACCAGTCATATGCTACATTGTCAAGGTTTATAGTGATTTGTGATAGTGCAGACAATATGATCTGTACCGTCTTCTTTCCCAGATGTTATTTACAATTGTCTCATTGATTTTCAGTGATAATCAGTACCTTGATTAAATTTGTGCATCTTTAAGTTGCCAATGTAAAATTTACACCAAAAAACCTATCTTCCACATGTATTGTACTGTATTTTTAGCGGTAAAATACCGGCAGCTGTGGTTGCCAGGAATTTGCCGTGAAATGTAACTGGTCAATTAAAATGTTTTACAATTTTACCGTGTTTTTTATTGACATAGCCTTTAAAAGGGTTTACCACATTTCAGTTGTTTTAAGTTTTTTTTACCATAATAATGTTTATCCCACATTGTAAATTAACAGAAATTACTGTAAAAAGAACTGTAATGTACCTGTTGTTTTACAGCAGATAAATGTAAAAATCTATGGAAAGGGCTATTTTTTTCACAGGACATTACAGTTCAAGGGTTTATAGTATTTTTTCGACCATGATTCACAGTGAAAAATTTTTTTTTCAACTGTAAGATTTAAGGTTATCAAAACAATTGACCGTTTTGTCTTATACAGATTCCCCTTTTTTTAACGGTACATTCCTGGCAACCACAGCTGCCGGTATTTTACCGTAATTTTGACAGCTTTTTTTTTTACAGTGTGTCAATGAAGTGCTGACAGCCGCCTGCCTAAGAACCCTCGTCGCTGATGGCGAAATGCCGAACACCTGTGAGCGGCGCCTCCTCGCTCCTCAGCCACCACCTGTGGAGAAGGGAGAGGAAAAAAACGGCAGCACCCAGCCCAGACGCATCCGCAGCACCCTGACACCTTTCAACCACAATTAAAAAAACAATGTCTGATTGTTATTGGTAAGATTAATTTGTTAATTTTCGGTAAATATTGATTTATTACTTTTGTCAGTTTCAAGTTATTTCATTGACCATTGTGAGATTTTCTTTGATCAGCCGAATGGTACCAATAATTTTGTCCATGTCTGTGTATGACAATGTTTTACTTGCAACCTGGGGTCCGTTCTTCGTACGTTGCTTAAAACATCCAAGATCAAATGACACATCCAGGATGATTTCATCCGGCTAATCATGATCCGGCTAATTGGGTTCTTCGAACACACCTGTTGTTTACGATTAGTATGGCTGGATTGAGTTATCTGAGATAACTGCGCGTTCATGCGTTTGTTTAAAAGGGGAAATGTGTCGATAGTAGAAACATTGATCAGCAACGCTGCTATTGGCTGTTCAGCATGGCCAAAGAACGCCCACAGTTTTTCTCCCAAGCAGAACACGAGCTTTTAATGGAAGGTTATGCTGAATTTGAGTCATTAATTAAAACGACAGGTAACACCTCAAAGTCTGCTAAAGCCAGGACAGAGGGCTGGCAAAAAGTAGCAGACAAATTAATGCGTAAATACTAGATGTTTCTATCACTTTCTACAGTATGTATATTTGCATTTTAATAATTTCATATTTACTTTGTTCTTTTATGTCAGAGACTCCACAGGACCCACTAGAACATGGGGAAAAAAGTGAAGTACAAGAATATTCTACAAAATGGTAGCCTTTAATTATTATACTATATTTTAAAAAGCCACTTTTTCCTATTTTTTAAAGGCCACTGTTAAATTATGTGTTTGTCTGTTTATAACAGCCACCAAGGAAAAGCCTGAAAAAAAAACAGGTTCTTTTTACTTTTGTTGCATGAGGCATGTTTCACCCTGTCTTTTTCTTTCACAAAAAGACACATAGTGCCATCCGTTCCCTATATAAACGGCATCTTCAACAAAAAATTTAGTATTTTCACCTGAAAAAACACAAATTAAGAGGAGAAATTGAACTCCACAACTTGAAAAACAGAAAAATTGCACTATAGATCGAGTTGCTTCAAAAGGACCTTCAGAGTAAGTTCTAATACACCATTTGACAGTAGTATTGCTGACTTTACATAACTATTTCTTATTGAAGGCAAAAGATGACTTGCTGGCTTTTCTTTATAAAAAATTGTTTAAATAAAACGACAGAAACTAAGCATTATTTGTTTTGTCTTTTATTAAAGATTAAAAAATGGTGTTCCACAATTCTGTCCCGTCCTCTGCCACTAGGTGGTCCAAGTGCACTGGCTGGACAGACTTCCCTATCTCCTCTGCTTATAAAGCTGCGATCTAATCCTGTTTACTGCTCGCGAGCAGGCTTAAGTTTGCGCACATGTTGCTATGACAGCAAGTCCAGGGGTCCGTTCTTTGTACGTCGCTAACTCAGTTAGCAGGATTTCATTGTTGACGATTTGGCATGATCTTGGATAGTTTGGTTCTTCGAAAGACATCCTGCACTTGTTGTCATAGCAACATGTGCGCCAGCTTAAGCCTGCTCGAGAGCAGGCTTATTTCATGTAAACAAGATTAGATCACGGCTGTATAAGCGGAGGAGATAGGGAAGTCTGCCGTAGCCATGTCCATTTTTACGACTGCAACCTGTTGCGGAAGGTGCAAGAATAATTTGCAGAGTTTTTCGAATTAATCGCGTATTCAATTGCGCAATAGACAGGATCCTTGAGCGCAGCGCAACAGTGTAATTGTAGAGAGATTTTCTTGGTGGCTGTTATAAACAGACAAACACATCATTTAACAGTGGCTTTTAAAGAGGAAAAAGTGGTGTTGGAGCCATAAATCTAAAATATTTAAGTTATTTGTATGATGGTTTGCTTTTTATTTTTATCCTATTCAGTAAGAAGATTTGTTCGGGCCATTTTATTGTGATGTTTAGTTTTACTTTGAAAGGCTTGCTTCCTGTCGAGCCGTATATTGTATTAGAAAAAACTATGGATGGATTATCTAGCCACGGAGCAATACAGTTTTACAGTGTAAACTGTGGATGACTTGGAAAAGGAAGAACTTCATTTTTTTATAGATAAATAAATTTTTGTTAAAAATCCCAGTTTGCATGCGTCCTTTACTTCCCGTGTCTAAGGAATGACACTGAAATTTGGATCTCTTGACATAACGAGTGCCTTTTTAAAATAAAGTATAATAATTAAAGGCTACCATTTTGTAGAATATTCTTGTATTTCACTTTTACTTGTCCCCATGTTCTAGTGGGTCCCGTGGAGGCTCTGACATAAAAGAACAAAGTAAATATGAGATTATTAAAATGCAAAAATTCATACTGTAGAAAGTGATGGAAACATCTACCATGGACAGTATTTACGCATTAATTTGTCTGCTGCTTTTTGCCAGCCCTCTCTCCTGGCTTTAACAGATTTTGAGGTTTTTTAATTAATGACTCAAATTCAGCATAACCTTCCAAGCTCTTGTTCTGCTTGGAAGAAAAACTGTGGACGTTCTTTGGCCATGCTGAACAGCCAATAGCAGCGTTGCTGATCAATGTTTCTACTATCGATACATTTCCCCTTTTAAACAAACGCATGAACGCGCAGTTGTCTCAGATAACTCAATCCAGCCATACTAATCGTAAACAACAGGTGTGTTCGAAGAACCCAATTAGCCGGATCATGATTAGCCGGATGAAATCATCTTGGATGTCTCATTTGATCTCGGATGTTTTAAGCAACGTACGAAGAACGGACCCCAGGATGAGTTTCGAAGAACCAAACGATCCAAGATCATGCCAAATCATCAACAATCAAATCCAGCTAACTGAGTTAGCGACATACGAAGAACGGACCCCTGGTGGTATGTTCTTTGTACACATGCTGTTGAGTTTCAGACACTTCCTGCTTAATTTCTGCTGATTCCACTCATACTGCATGTGTGCCAGGGCTTCCCTTTCCAAGCAGATTCCGTATTTCCTGTGTACACGACAACAGAAACTGAGATGTTTATGAATACTTCCACTCTGGAACCGGTTTTTGAGTTGTACCATTTTAAGCAAAAAATATTTAACTGCATACAGTCTAATGCATCATTAGCGGATGTTTTGATTCAAAGTGTTTTGTTTCATGTCACAGTTTCTTCTTTTCTAACTTTATTTCGTCTTTCTTGGGTCAGATTCTTACCTTGAAGGATTTGTAGCTTCTCTTTGATCTATTTTTCCTTTTGATTCTTCTTCCTTGTCTTGCCTGTTACATCCTGGCTGTTAATCAGTCAGTAGGAGTAAATCAGGGAAGCAGCAAGGGAATTGTGTATCAGTGTTTTTCAGACAATGCAAAAGTTTGACTGTTTGATTTAGCATTACTTCTTATATCTAGTTCATCCGAGACAACAGGAGAAGAAGCAAGGACATCAGTGTGCACACAAGTAGGCATCGGTGTAAGGAGGTTCTGTTTGACTGAACATCTAGATTTGATTGAATATGTTCACCAGCACCTCTGAAGTCGGAATACAGCAGCATGTGTGTTTCAAGTAATTCTGCACGTCTGTCAGGGTTAAAAAAAATACTTCAATTAAATTCCTCTTTTGTTAGTCAAACAGAAGGCTGCTTTTGTTATTGGTTAAATTATTACACGTGTTTTGAAATCATTTTGCAGCTGTAAAACGGTTATGTTTTATAGAAAATGATCAAAGAAAATATGATTTTAATCAGCACTTATTTCTTTAAGCCTTATTTTATTTACTCAGATGTGGCATAATCTAATAACAGAAAACAGAGCCTGCTCCCATCTATGCTTGAAGCTTATTTCCATGCAGGGTTTAATGCAGATAAAAAACAAAATGTTAATGTTGTATTTTCAAACAATCAAAATAGATGAGCAAAATTTGTTTTATACAAAGCAAAAAATAAATAATAGTTCACATTTTATAATATGTATGCTTAGGCAAGGTAGGTCAATCACCAACAAGACAATTCAAAGTGCTTTTCATGTTTAAAACATAAGAAAACATCAAAAGTGCATTGCAGTGACATAATAAAAGAAAATAACAAAGTTGGACCACAGACTATAATTAATTATGTTTCAGTTCATGGTTCAATTGGAGCAGTCAAAGGCAACTCTAAAAGAATAGGGTTTTACCTTGATTTCAAAGAACTCAGGGTTTCAGCAATTCTGCAGTGTAGGGGTTTGATCAAGATTAGTGGAGCGTAAAAACGGAATGCTGCTTCTCTGTCTGGTTCTGGATGTGCAGAGTAAACTTGAACAAGAAAACTTGTGTGCTCTGGAAGGTTGATGCAACAGCAAATCCCTAATGTATTTTGGTGCCAAGCCATTCAGTGATATGTAAATTAGCAGAAGTATTTCAAAGTCTATTCCCTGACGTACAGGGACCCACTGTAAGTGCTTTACAACCGGGTCAATGTGCTTTACTTTCTTAGTCTTAGTCAGGACACGGGCGGTAGTGTTCTGGATTAACCGCAGCTGTTTGGACTATTTCGGCAGACCTGTGAAGACACCGTCACAGTAAACAATTCAACTAAAGATTAAAAGCATGTATGACTTTTTCAAGACCCTGCAGGGACATTAGTCCTTTAATCCTAGAGATGTTCTTCAGGTTATAGAACGCCAACTTTGTATTGTGTTTAGATGTTTTTTAAGTTTCAGGTCTGAGTCCATCACTACACCCAGATTTCGAGCCTGATCAGTAGTTACTAGCTGAAACAGCTGAAGTTGTGTGCTACTTTTGATCACTTGTTTAGGTGATAGAAGGACACATTTTGAAAATGTCTTTGTGTCTCGGAAGGTTTAGGTCTTAGTTCATCACTACACCCAAATTTCAGACCTGATCAATGGTTTCTAGCTACAGTACGTATATTAGCTGAAGCTGTGTGCGGACTCTTTAACACTCCTTTCGTCCAAATAATTGAATTTTTTTATTTGTAAAAGGGACAATTCATATTAATGAACCATGCATTAATTTGTTCTACGCATCTACTCAATGTTTGAGTGGGTTCATAGTCATCTAGTGTCATTGTAATGTAGAGCTATTTGTTATCGCTAGTTTTGGTAACGTATCTTGTTTGTTATAATCTGATCCAGTGGGAGCGTATTAGGTAGGGAGGGCCTTACAATGGAACCATGGGGGCCCTGTATGTAATTGCATCAAAATATTAAAACAAGGCACACTGGTCCAGCAGGATCTCAAATCCATTAAAGGTTAGAAATGATTGAGTACCTTAATTGACACATTTGTATGTATAGAGAAATTCTGCAATTTCATTAACACAATATGAAATCAGGAACTGAGCCTTGATGAAATAACTAAAACACTGTCTAAGGTAGGGAGACTGGGGACAGTTGCAACAAGTTTTTTCCTCCAATCAGAAACATGCTGGACTGATGTCCTTGGTACTGCACATTCTCAATTGAACCCTCCCCACACAAAAGGACAGAAGACACATTCAAGATCATCTTCTGAATTTATTGTAAAAAAAGCGGTTTTAAGGCATGAATGTATTTTTTCATGTGGTGTGTTTTTATCATACTGTCATGGCCATTTCTATGAATGAATTACAACTTAGTAAGGTTTAACCACTGTTTAGTCTACTTCTAAGTTACATGTTTAGCATGTGCTAAAATCTGGTTAGCACATGTTCCATCATAGCTGTCAGCTTGGGGACGGTTGCCTATGTACCAACATCTGACCAACATGTACATGCTACACAAACAACATGCGCTAATCAGACCGTCAACATACACATGCTAGACATACAACACTTGCTAGCTACACACACCCACTAGCTAGACAGATCCTGTTATAGCTTTAATCACATAAAGTGGTAGCTAAAAATTCAATACATGTTTTTTTGTTTTAAATGTGAATAAATAATCTAAAAGCGCATATTCTATCCTGTTTGTTTTTCAGGATGCTAAGAGTGAGGAGGAGGGTAACATTAAGATGGGTTTCCCTTGATATTTTGAAATAAGCACCAGACGAAATCAAAGATAAGGGCAACACAGTGAAAGTAGTGCCAAAGACATTTGACATCTGTCATACTACCTTATACAGATTTCATAAAAAACAAAATAAAATTCTGCAGCAGAAGGCAAAAAAAAGAATTTGGGAGAAGAAAGCCACAAATAAGAGTACAGAGAACAAAAAAAAACAGCACTCAAAAAAGAGAGATGAATCCGACGTTGTAGAAGATAACTAAAAATTATTTATTCAAAATTCAATTATTTGCTGTGTATATAGCTGTGATTTCAATACATTTTTTCCAGTTTAAATCAACACATTGTCACTTGCCTGTTATATTTTTATTTAGCATTACACCCAATTATAACGAGACTTCTATTTACTCTCAACGTTACTATCTATAGCCTTATAGCTATAGCTGGTAATCCTGTTCAGAAACACTTTTTGTTATACTGGGTGAAATGGTCCTTTTATCCTGAAAGTTGTCATTACATTATGTATTCAGAAAAAGGAATTAAAAAAATTATGTAGATCTCTGTGAGAGCTGCAGACCTGTAAAAACTGTGGCAAATCACTGCCATTCTGAATGGTTGGTCAGAGGATTAGTCCTGCCCACAACCCACTCTGTGGTATCGCCTTATCTGTTGGTTGTCCCACATGCGCACTTGTAGTGTTTTTGTATCCAGTGAGATTCGATGTTAGCTGTTCATTGTAGCTCCACTACTCCCACGGTATGCTCTAAAAATGTCGCAAGAAGCAAACTGTGTACAGGTTTCTGAGAAGAAGAGGAAGGCCTCAGTAGAAAGAAATAAGACCAGAGTGGATTTGGGAGATTTTTTTTCACCCACTTTGGAGCGGAAGAGCAAGGTAAGACAGGTAAGACAGTCTTGTGCGTGCGCAGAGACAGTTATATATATATATATATATATATATATATATATATATATATATATATATATATATATATATATATATATATACTGGGTGCGATTGGATGGGGGGGATTTACCCCCCTCTGTTTGTGATGTCCCCCCCCCCTCTGGTCATTCATGTTTTATTCCTGGGGGGGATACATTCCTCCCCCCTCTGATCTGAATAAGTAATACTATAGATTTTTCAAAATTTATATTAATACATGTCTTGTGTCCTTCACATTTGTAAATTAAATTTTTTGTTTGTTTTTAAAGAGTATTATTACGTTTTCTGCTCAAAGTGGTTAAAGTAAACTAATACCCACTCCCGAGTCCCGACAGTAGATGGCGCAAGTTTAAAAACAATAGTCTAACCTACTGGATCTAGCTAGCTACCTGAAAGAGCACCTGCTAGCTTACCATTATTAAAGGAGAAGTCCGGTCAAAATCAGAATTCAAACTGCTGAAAGTACTTTAAATATAAAATTATTACATACTGTTCAATAAATGATAAGCTTTTTTAATTAAGAGTAATTTTCATTTGAAGGTCCTTTTATCGGGGCCGCCATCTTGGTGAAGAACAGTACTGGCACCTCCCAGTTTGTGACGTTTTGTCGCGGGATCGACTGTCAGGATGAGCTGCAGCGCGTTATGAGGCGGAGGGATATTTCGGCGTCACTTAGTTTAGACCCCAAACAATCGACTTCACTTTCAGAAACAAGCCCAAAAAGAACTGCAACCCACAACTCATGAAAGTTACAAGTGACTTTAGAAAAAATAAGACCAAAGTTGCATAAAATAAGTGGGCTTCACAACAGTGAGCATACTTTCTAAGTGTGTCGTATCCCTCCGCCGCTCTGATCGGGTAAACAAATGCTCTACAGCATAAAAAAGAAAAACATACCGAAAAGTCTCGCTCTCATGTCATCTTGAAGACATTCTTCTTCCAAATGTTGGCTACAGACGACGTGTTTTCTCTCTGGCCAGAAGTTAGATGGCAAATCCTCCCTCTTCACGTTGGTAATCCAGCAAAACAGCCCATGGTGGATGATGAATCGGAAAGGTGAAAAAACTAATGTTTTTTCCAGTTTTACCCGATGTATCGTTACATCCAACTGCTATGCACGTGAGCATTGTTGCTTTAACAATAGCTCTCGCAAATTTCAATGGTGAAGTCCTCTGGAAATCTGAAATAATTGTTTCTGATCGCAGCGGTGTACAACAGCTCCTATTGAGTTTGCTTGTAAAGCGCGGCGAACTGCCATTGGCTCTACGCGATGCTACATCGCAGGATGTGATGTCAGGCGGCCATTACTGCCCATATTTGGGCAGTAATGACCAACCCCCATACACAGTGATCCAGATGACAATTTATGTTTTTTTTTTCTTATTGATTAACGCTAAATGCATTAAATAACCACAAACATATTCGTTTTAGGCATAGCTAATGATCCCCTGATTTTTCCTTGTTGACCAGACTTCCCCTTTAATAAAACTTTTATTCATTAATAAAACTTGTACACTTTTTGTGATACAGACTTTTAAACATAAAGTGGGGTTGTAGATGTAATGGCAAGTTCATTACGGACCACATAATTGAGTATGTGGATGACACAACAGTGGTGGGTCTCATCAGGGACAACAGCGAACTGGCCTACATGGAAGAGGTGAAACACCTGGGGTCCATTCTTCGTACGTTGCTTAAAACATCCGAGATCAAATGAGACATCCAACATGATTTCATCCGGCTAATCATGATCCGGCTAATTGGGTTCTTCGAACACACCTGTTGTTTATGATTAGTATGGCTGGATTGCGTTATCTGAGACAACTGCGCGTTCATGCGTTTGTTTAAAAGGGGAAATGTATCGATAGTAGAAACAATGATCAGCAACGCTGCTATTGGCTGTTCAGCATGGCCAAAGAACGCCCACAGTTTTTCTCACAAGCAGAACAAGAGCTTTTAATGGAAGGTTATGCCAAATTTAAGTCATTAATTAAAACGACAGAGAACACCTCAAAGTCTGCTAAAGCCAGGAGAGAGGGCTGGCAAAAAGTAGCAGACAAATTAATGCGTAAATACTGTCCATGGTAAATGTTTCCATCACTTTCTACAGTATGTATTTTTGCATTTTAATAATTTCATATTTACTTTGTTCTTTTATGTCAGAGCCTCCACAGGACCCACTAGAATATGGGGACAAGTAAAAGTAAAATACAAGAATATTCTACACAATGGTAGCCTTTAATTATTATACTGTATTTTAAAAAGCCACTTGTTATGGAAACAGATCCAATATCGGTGTCATTCCTTAGACACTGGACGTAAAGGACGCGTGCAAACTGGGAATTAAAAAAAAAATCTTTATTTATAAAAAATGAAGAAATAATGCAAATACAATACGATACATCCAAGTCATACACAGTTTACACGGTCAAAAAAATTTATTGCTCCGTGTCTAGATAATCCGTTAATACAATATACGGCTCGACAGGAAGCAAGCCTTTTTAAAAATAAAACTAAACTTCACAATAAAATGGCCTGAACAAATCTTCTTACTGAATATGATAAAAATAAAAAGCAAACCATCATACAAATAACTTAAATCTTTTCTATTTATGGCTCTAACACAACTTTTTCCTCTTTAAAAGCCACTGTTAAATGATGTGTTTGTCTGTTTATAACAGCAACCAAGAAAAATCTCTCTACAATTACACTGTCGCGCTGCGCTAAATGATCCTCTCAATTAATTAATTCGAAAAGCTCTGCAAATTAATCTTGCACCTTCCGCAACAGGTTGCTGTCGTAAAAATGGACATGGCTATGACAGACTTCCCTATCTCCTCCGCTTATTAAACTGCGATCTAATCCTGTTTACATGAAATAAGCCTGCTCGCGAGCAGGTTTAAGCTTGCGCACATGTTGCTATGACAACAAGTCCAAGATGAGTTTCGAAGAACCAAACAATCCAAGATCATGCCAAATCGTCAGCAATTAAATCCAGCTAACTGAGTTAACGACGTACGAAGAAGGACCCCTGGTGGACTGGTGTGACAAAAACAATCTGATTATGAATGTCAACAAAACAAAAAGAGATCGTATTGACTTCAGGAAAAATCTACCAAGTCACACACACTTCCTTATCAACGATGGTGCAGTGGAGCGAGCCTGCAGCATCAAATTCCTGGGCGTGCAGATCACAGAAACTTTTACCTGGTCCCTCCACACCTCTGCTCTTGTGAAGAGCGCACAGCAGAGTCTGAATTTTCTGCAACAGTTGAGAAGAGCAAACCTCCCTCCTCTTGTCCTCATCACTTTTTACAGAGGGACAATAGAGAGCATACTGACCAACTGCATCTCTCTCGTGTTTGGGGCCTACAATGCCTCAGACTGTGTAGAGAGAGTGGTGAGGACAGGGGAGAGAATCATCGGTTACAGGGCTTTCCTCCATTCATGACGCTGCTCGAAGATGCTACATGACCAAGGCTCGGACAGTGATAAAAGACCCCTCCCACCCCCACCATATACGGTTGTAGCCAATCAGAGCAAAGTCAACTTGGTAGAGCTGCATATCATTACAGCAACAAACCCTTTTACTGAGGAGGGACATTTGGCTTGATAAAACAACAAGTTGTTGTTTTTTTTATGAAATTCTTTAGAGAATTTACATATGCAGCAATATCAGCTACATGAAATGGTTTATACAGTAGGGTGACCAGACATCCCCGATTTCCAGGGACAGTCACTGTTTTGGATGACCTGTCCCCAGCCACTGTCCCAACGCAGTAGAAGAGCTGAGCTCAACGCGCCTTCCCCGGCCCATCGGTAGTGCCGGTCAGGCAAAATAAACCAATCCCCAGACAAGAGATTGTGCGTTGACATCATTGTTCTACATCCCGTGTTTTTTAGTGAAACTGAAGACAAATTTCCACATGGGTGGGCAATAAAGTTTTCTTAATCTTAAAACATGAAACGATAATCTTAAAGTAAGTAAAGATGCTTAAGTAGAACCAACAGATGTCTGTTTTCTTTTTTCTTGGTGAAGGGATAATGAGGGAATACAATAAAGCTTAAAGTCTAACTCTTGGACTGAATGTATTTTTTGCCAGATGCATTCAAATAGTCACCAGAGTAAAGAAATGTATATTATATGTGAATTATGTGCGCCGTTTGGAAGTAATTTCGATAAAACTTGCTGTATAAGCGAAAGTGCCCGAACATTCTGCATTTGGGCAGTTCCGGAATGTGACGTCACAAACAGAACTAGTACCGTGCATCAGCCTGTTAATACTACGTCTTTCGCTACCGATTTGTTAAATTTTATTAATAACTCGTACTCTACGTACAAAAACATAAATAAAAAAAATGTCTGATACATCTACAAACTCCACCTCAAGCATCGGCGACTCCGATACCGAATATATATACGAAGAAACGAAGTTTGAACAAGGTGAACCTGAGGAGACTATACACTCCTGATCAAAATCTTAAGACCAGTCAAAAAATTGCAAGAATTTGCATTTTGCACTATTGGATCTTAAGAAGGTTCTAAGTAGAGCTTCACAATGTTAAAAGGACAAATAAGTGCAAGAGACAAGAACATTTGAGCAGGGAATTGTCTGAAAACTGCATTTATACTCAAACATGATTTTTTCAGCTGATCAAAAGTTTAAGACCATAGCTCAAAAAAACCCGAAAACCCCCAAAAACAGAAATCAAAATGTCAAAAAAAAGGACTCAATAATGAGTAGCTCCACCATTCTTGTTGATGACTTCAAACAATCGTTTAGGCATGCTCGATGCCAGTGTTTCCAGGAGGCTATTGGGAACCTTGCTCCAAGTGTTGAAGATGGCTTCACGAAGGGCATCCATTGTCTGGAACTGATGTCCATTTTTGTAAACTTCCCTTGCCATCCATCCCCAAATGTTCTCAATTGGGTTTAGACCCGGGGAACATGCAGGATGGTCCAAAAGAGTGATGTTATTCTCTTGGAAGAACTCCTTTGTCAGGCGGGCATTGTGAACTGCAGCATTGTCCTGTTGAAAAACCCAATCATTACCACACAGACGAGGGCCCTCAGTCATGAGGGATGCCCGCTGCAACATCTCCACATAGCCAGCTGCTGTTTGACGCCCCTGCACAACCTGAAGCTCCATTGTTCCATTGAAGGAAAACGCACCCCAAATCATGATGGCGCCCCCACCACTGTGCCGTGTAGAAAACATCTCAGGTGGGATCTCCCTGTCAGGCCAGTAACGTTGGAAGCCATCAGGACCATTAAGGTTACATTTTTTCTCATCAGAGAAGACAACTTTCTTCCACCTTTCAATGTCCCATGTTTGGTGCATCCTTGCAAAGTCCAAACGGGCAATTCTGTGGCGTTGAAGAAGACGTGGCCTTTGAAGACGTTTTTTGTTTCTGAAGCCCTTCTCTCGTAGATGCCGTCTGATGGTTATTGGGCTGCAGTCAGCACCAGTAATGGCCTTAATTTGGGTAGAGGATCGTCCCGTGTCTTGACGGACAGCCAATCGGATCCTGCGGCTCAGAGCTGGTGAAATTTTTTGGGGTCTACCACTTGACTTTTTTGTTCCATAACCCTCAGGATCATTTAAAAAATGCAAAATGACTGTCTTACTGCGTCCAACCTCAGCAGCGATGGCACGTTGTGAGAGGCCTTGCTTATGCAGCTCAACAATCCTACCACGTTCAAAGTCAGTGACCTTTTTTGCTTTTGCCATCAGGAGGTCTTGACAGTGTAAAGACTTCACAGAAAATGACATGGAATCCAGATGTTTGCACAGCTTTTGGCTTTTAAAGACTATGGTCTTAAACTTTTGATCAGCTGAAAAAATCATGTTTGAGTGTAAATGCAGTTTTCAGACAATTCCCTGCTCAAATGTTCTTGTCTCTTGCACTGATTTGTCCTTTTAACATTGTGAAGCTCTACTTAGAACCTTCTTAAGATCCAATAGTGCAAAATGCAAATCCTTGCAATTTTTTGACTGGTCTTAAGATTTTGATCAGGAGTGTATAACGCTGCCTAAGACATAGAGCCCTTGCTCCATTGTAAGTACCCCTCAAAATCCTCGCTCGTGAAGTGTGAATTGAATAAAACACTTTTGTCACTGCCGGCAATCCAGTCCTTTCACGTTTCTTTCACAAATTTATCCCATTTCTTTCGGACCTTTTGATCCACCGGCCAAGTATGTAGCGCTACTTTCTGGCCCGCACTAGACCGCGGTGAAGTTGGGTTGACATGGACATTCAAGCTCCACGGACTCAGCGGAGCACTCTTGAGAAACAAAAATCAAATCAGATTTGTTGACGGTCCCACCACGTATGGGAGAAGGGAGCAGCTGAGAGACGCTGGCCGAAATCGGAGTCCTTCAACCGGATCAACCGTGAGCTAGATCCCGCTGACTTTGCGGAGGTTGAATGTCAAATGTCAAACCAACTTCACCGCGGTCTGCACTACAGCCACTAACTACGGCGATTTTTTTTTTAATATACGTACATGTACAATGTATGCAAACCCTCTGGCATGAGTCTGTGAAAAGGATTAATAGGAGAAAAACACCGAAATAATCCTTAGTGAACAATGTTTGTTTTAACCTACCGGGCGGGTCGTCCTCTCTGCTGAAGCGCTGCGTGTCCGCTGTGTCTCCGCTTTCTGATGTTAAACAAACATGTCTGAACGTCCATCCATCCATTTTCTGACCCGCTTAATCCCTCATGGGGTCGCGGGGGTTGCTGGTGTCTGTCCTGATATAAAATAATTCTTAGCCGTCCAGTGGTTTCATGCTTTCATGCTCTCTCGTGTGTGCTGCCTGCCGTGTTCATAAGGTAGCTGTATATGTCGCCGTACGGAACCCTTGGCCAGCATTTCACAGACTCGCTCCGTCCCTTCAGGCTTTTGCTGTATAAATCTGGTAATATGATACCATCAACCATCAACTTACTCTTAAAACGATCTTGTGATACGTTATCTAAAGAAGAAAAATACGCCGAGAACTCGTCAGTTTCCTTCCAGTCCGGCGCGCATGCGCGAAAAACCCGGATGAAAACAATAGCCGTGAACTGGTCTATAAGCGACACTAGAAGGCATTTTATTGTGACCTAGTTCGGCGATTTTTTTTTAAAAGCGCTTGCTCAAAGTAGACGTGGATCAGCAGATTTGGTGTGTGAAAGAAGATACTGGAAAACATCCATATATCCTTGTTCGCCGTACCGGTTGTACAACGTAAACGCCTGTGTGTTTCTATGCAAGTTCACTGCGCGCATACTCGGTGTTCTTGAACTGACGTCACACGTCGGAAATGGCCGATCGTAAACGAAGACAGCACCAAATTCGGAATACCAAAATCGGTGTATAAAATGCGCAATATTTCATATTTAAACTTAATTTGAACACTTTTGACACATGAATATTCAAAGTTTACCTTGTTCTGGAAGTTATTCAACGGTTTTCAGGATTTTTCTTCAGTCCAACAGTTAGACTTTAAAGGCAATGGGATGTCATCCATTGTCCTCAGTGACAAATTCTGAATGGCTGTGCATTAACACTGGATATCAAACTGGCCAGTTTGTAGATAGGCTTCATAATCCATAAGCATTAGAGAAATTGAGGGTACACTCACACTCCACTTGGTAATGTGCTGTTTTGAAGAAGGTGTCAAATAGCTTCAGAGATACACTGCTGGTTCTGGGAATCGGACTGGTGAGATGCTGCTCTGCAGTGGGGGGATAGAAAAACTATGTGTTAAGGCTTAACATCTCCCACAGTAAATAGATCTTTGGAGCCCACCAAGCATATGGCCTGAATAATAATGCCTTGATATGGAAAAGTGTCATAGCCATTTATTATTAACAAGATGTGAACTCTGAAAATGATGCTTCAAACATAATTATGTAATTTATTTTGAACCTAAAAGTAACAGAGCAGGCTTTGAATAAGTCTTATTAATAACCCCATGAACATTTTATACTTTCTGTATCATTAACAGCCATTGTTATGAGATTAATCAGGGAAAATTGTATCATCTTTGGAGGATCTTTGGATCTTGGAAATTCATAAAGGCAGGAAGGAGTTTGCTATCAGCCCTTCTGTCTTAGTGACACCAGCAGTGTTGTTTTCATCGTCTTCTGAGGTATTTTTGGATCCATCAGTGGTGCGTCATTGTTATCCATGGCAGCTTCAAGAAGAGATAGATGACCATTGCTCAGGTGAGAGCTAAGATAAAGCACTCAGCCAGGCGTGAACTTCCCCCTATCTACTCTAAATTCTTTCTCTGGATCTGTCTCTTATTTTCTTATTGCTCTCCATTATTCTGTCTGTCCTCTTCTTCATTGTTAGTCTTTTTACATTGCTAGTCTCCTCCTGCTTGGAAAGCTTTGACAAACCTGAAAATTAAGTGGCTCCTGGAGAACCATCATATTTCCAATCAAAATATTGCTAGAACTCTACTGCTTTAGCTTATCCGCTAATAATTCGGTAGGTATTGCATTTTAGTTAAAAAGGCAACAACAGTTTTTGACTCCAACAAAGTTTTCTATCTCTGATCTACATGAGCAAAAGTTTTAGGGCCGTGGTTCTTAAATGTTTTTGGCTTATGGGTAGGGTAGCTTCAATTAAAATGATGGTCTTACCTAGAATGAATTACTTATTTTCAATGATCCCAAATAAACCATCATCCGACTGGTTTAAATCTCTAGACTCTTCTATCTCTAAATTTCTTTGGAAAGATAACCCCCCCCCCCTGTATCAGCTTAAAGACACTACAGAAAACTAAAGATAGAGGGGGACTAGAGGGGGACTGCCTAATTTCCATAACTACTACTTAGCAAATAGACTACAATACATCTCTAAATGGATAAAACATAATCCTTTAGACGAGCCCTGGATAGATATAGAACAGAAAATATGCAATAATATCATGATTTCAGATTTGCCGTTTATTAGCTCAAATATAAAACGGCATACATGCTTTAAAAATATTAACATTAGCTCCACTATGACAGCATGGTGGGAGTTTCTTAAAATGACGAAGTCATCACTTATCCCATGCAGTCGTACACCCATCTGGAATAACCCTGACATCTTACAAAATAATAATATGATAAACTTTACATACTGGAAGAATAAAGGTATTGAATACCTGGAACTTTTACTTGACGGAACCGAGTTCATCACTTTTGCCAAACTAAATATGCAATATGGCATTAGTAAAAATAAATTCTTGGAATATGAACAACTTAAATCTATAATTAGAAATAAATCTAAGCATATTAAAGGTGGTTTACAAATCCCAACTAATATATTAGAGTTCCTAGATTTAACCCCCCCCCCCCCCAAACTACTGTCTAAATCATACAGGACACTGACTAAAATAGATGATTCAATAGGCCCGTTTACACTACACCTAAAAAACCGAGCCATGCCGAGACCAGTCCGAGCTTGGTCCAGTTACCAGGCCGAGCCTCGTTTCTGACGACCGTTTACACACAACGCTATCTCGGTTCCTTGGTTGCTCCTCGCCCCCTAGTGGCGATCTGCGGTACTACCGCTCTCTGGGATTGAAGGCGGAAGCAGCGAAACACACACAGCTGCGCCCGTAACATTCAGGAAGTTATGCTTGATATTGTGATATTTCGGTGTTTGCAGAGAGTCAGGGGAAGAAGGCAACCATTGGTGAATTTACTTGAGAAAGTTGGCTTTTTGGGAAGTGGATGAGACAAACGAACATCTAATAAGGATTTACAGATGCAGGAAACGACGACAGACGCTGAGGTTCATTGCGCTGCTAAGCAGAATCATCACTGGAAACCGTGTGGCACGGTAAGGAAGCTAGTATTATTATGAATGTCTGAAATTTGTCTGAATGGAGTGTGAATCGGGACGTGCAGCCAGACACGCCGGAAAACCCGTTGACAGTCAGCTGACTGTAAGGGCATGACGCGGTCTGCTCATGCGCTCTTCGTTATCAGAAACCGGGATAAAATAGAACCAGGCCGAGACCTACCCAAGAGCTGGTCTGCAGTTAGCGCGGTCCGGTTAGGTTTAGCGCGGTCTGGTTCAGTCTGCTGACCGTTTACACACAAGAGTTATCTCGGTTACCGAGCTCGGACTGGTCTCGGCTCGGTTAAAAAAGTGTAGTGTAAACGGGCCTTATATCTCTTCCTATTATGAAATGGGAAGAGGATTTATCAGTCAGCTTTGAACAAAACTTCTGGGCTCAGATATGTCTAAGAACATTCAAATTCACTAGAAACACCAACTTCCAACTAATACAATACAAATCCTTCATAGAGTACACTACACAGGACAAAGATTATTCAAGATGGGTCTTGCACAATCTAATATTTGTCCACACTGCATAGGTAATCATCCTGATAATTATATGCATGCGTTATGGTTATGCACACCAGTCCAGAGGTTCTGGGCGCAGATACATAAGGACTTATCAAAGTGCCTGAGTTGTAAAATTTCACCTTCCCCATAAGTTTGCTTGCTGGGTAGCTTTGAGGAAAGCCCTCTGGGAAAAAAAATAGTTTACATGGTTTTCACTGCATTATGTATCGCAAAGAATACTATCCTCATGAATTGGAAAAGTAAGGAAAATCTCAGTATCAATCAGTATAGAGATCTTTTGTTGGATCATATTAATCTTGAGACAGCATCTGCATCCACATCTGATCGATGTCTTTGGGCTCCTTTGATCAGCACCATCACTTAGTGGAACGGGGGGCGGTGGGTTGCTTCCTGCAGGGTGCAGTGGCTGGATGGGGGGGTCCCTGGGGCTCTGGGGGGCACTCGGAGTGGGGCGCCTGGTGGGTCTGACTCCGGGGTCTGTTGCCCCCATCTGGGAGGGGCTTGGGAGGCCTACGGGCGGCCTACAGCGCCCGCGTGCGGTGCTCTTGGGGAGTTCCGCGGTGACGGACGTGGGTTACTGACCTGGTAGCTGTGCTGTCGCTGGGTGGGTCCGGGGTCTGGGGTCCCTGGGGTGTGCCGCCCTTGGGCGGGGGCCCCGGCGGGGCCTCGGGGGTTCGGGTTCCGGGGGGTATGCTGCTTGAGGTCTGGGCCGGCGCGCACCTGGGTGTCTGCCCCTGCGTGGGGCCTCTGGTGTGCTGGGGGGCCTCGGTGCCTGTTAGGCTGGTAGGGGGGCATGGACATTAACATCTCAGGGCAGATGCTCTTCCCCTTCTTTGGGTAGGCACTCTGCTAGTGGGGGGAGGGGAGGGAGGGGGAGTAGGGGTAGGGACTAACCCAGCCTGGATGTCTATTGCTATATGTATGGTGAGTTGTTTGAATGTTAGTGTTGGGGAGGAATTACATGTACGGGTGGGGGGTGGGGGGTTTGGGGGGGGTGGGGGGTGGATGTGGACGTTTTGGTGGGCTTGTGTCCGGCCCCCTGTCTCGGTCCTGGTCCGTGCCGTCTCCCGGTGCGGGTTTCGCCTGGGGGGTGGGGTTTGGGGTGGCTCGTGCGGGCTGGCTAGCCAGGGTCCCCCTTCTTATTTATTTATTTATTTATTATTATTTTTTATTTTTTTTTGGGGGGGGGGGAAGCCAGTAGGCTTAGCGGGTGGGCTGGGGGGGATGGAGGTGTAAGTCCTGGTGGGTGGCCCCCGGGCTATGGTGGTGCCGCTGGCGGGGCCCCCTTCTCCGGGTGGGCTTTCGGGGAGCGGGGGTGCCTATTAGAGTCAGTAGGGGAGTTGGCTCCCTGGGACTGCTGTAGGCCCCCCAGTCCTTTTCTCCCCATCCCCGGACTCCTCCCTCTGCCTGCTCCATCACGCTGCCACACACGTAGGACCTTGGGGAGGGGGGCGTTACTGGAGGTTGCCACTTTCTGATGATGTCCCTCACCCCAATTTTATCATGCATTTTAGACACTTTCACTCCAAACATTTTCACAACGCACGAACGGGGTGGGGGTGAAGACATCTGGGGGGGGGGGGGGCTTATGTTGTGTGAGCCTCATCTCAGATGGGCTCCCTCCACCCCTACTCGCATTTAGACATTGAGGGTTCTGGGCAGTTGCTTGGAGGGGGTGTGCCGGCACCCACTACCTTCCGGAGGGGGGGTGGACTGTGCCGGGCACCTCCTTTGGCGCTCCCAGTTTTAAACACACTTGAGAACAACATGCAATGACACAACATCTGAGCGGGCGTAGGGAGGATCGGGGTCTTTTCCACACCCCCATTCTCCGATTGCGGCACGGAGTCTGGGGCCTGGAGGAGGAGCGGGCAACCGGGTCCGGGGTCTTGGCGGGGGGTTGCTGTGGGGCGCGAGCGGCTTGCCGGGACTGACGCCTCTGCTCTCCCCAGAAAGGGGTGGGGGGAGGAGTGGCTAGGGTAAGGTGGGGGAGGGAGTGGGTTTTTTAGGTATTTAGGGGGTGAGGGGGGTTCTGGTTGGGTGGCCCGTACGGGTCATGTTGGCCCCCTCCCTGGGGGGCCTGGTCCGGGGGGGCATCTGGTCCGGGGGGCCGGGCACAGGCAGGCGGATAGTCGGATTGTGGTGCCCCCCCCCCCCATATGGGATTGTTGGATGCAAGTGTTATGTGTTAATGTGTGTACAGCGTCTTTTTTTTTTTTTTGTTTGCCAGGTTCGGGTCCGGTCCGCTCCCTCTCCCAAGAACATCTCAAGTATCCGCTAGGGGCGGAGCCCATCCCCCCACGTTCTGCCCCCCTCCGCTGGCTGGCGCCTTGGCCCGCTGGCGCATTGGCGGCCCTCGGGTTTGGTGCTGGTTACCGGGTGGGGGCCGGCCCATTCCCGGTGGCTGCTTCGCGGGGCCTGGCCCCCGGGGACCGGCTGGGGCCCCCACCGCGGGGGCAGGGCACCCCTGGGGCCTCTGGGCCCATGGCCGGGACCACTTCAGCGTAGCTGCCTGCCGGCGGAGCCCACGGGCTCGCCCCCGCGGCTCCTGGGGGCTTCGGCATTGCGGTGGCTGGGGGATTTCCTCGGGGTCGTCTCTCCTCTTTCCTAGGGGGGGTTGCGTATTTCCTGTGTTGGCCCCTCTTGGGCGCCCTGCTTTGGGGGACCCTTTGGGAGTCCGGGGTTATGGGTCCCCTGGCGCCTGCCTCGGTGCTCGGGGAAGGCGGGCCTTTGGTTCTTCACAACCACTATTGAGCAATTTCCTTCTGGATACATTTCACATACACAAGTGCACTCTCACAAACACCCACAGGTGCTGGGTTCCAGGTTCTAAGTGTTCACTTATATACAGAAAGCCAGTAATTTATTTATTTATTTTCTTTCCCTTTCTTTTCTCAGGTATCACTTTACACATGTCAGCTTAAATAATAATACATATGATTTAGCAATGGTATCAAGGTGTTACTCTATTGTATCTGTTACACTAGGTCTGTTGGTTGTGCTGTTCTTTTTACATCTCTCTTTCCAGGTGATGAAGCAGACGGAAGACGTTTTATCATTCTTTCCCTTTTATCTCTTCTTTCTTTCACCTATTCTCTTTCTTTTTTTTCTCTTCTTGTTCTTCCTTTACTCTCCTACTTTCCCACTGTAGTGTCCACATAATTTGAAATTCTCCCCGCAGGAATCACAATAAAACTATGTACATGCATAAATCAAGCGGAGCACTATGCGAAAGCTGATTGCTCCACTTGTGAAAGCAAAATCTATCGAGCTCTATTTGGCATTAAGACATCAATTCTTATTGCCACATTGCTAGACAGGGCACGGAAAAATAAATAAATAAATAAATGTTTTTGGCTAAGCCCCCCTTTAGAGGGACAAAATTAGCCATGTCCCTTCATCTAAACAGCATGATAATAAAGGGTCATGTAAAAGGGAAGGGATACCAATATTGATTAATATAGTATTTATTTGAATTGCCTAATTTTCTTTAATGTCTTTTTCAATATGCATGCCAAGGTATTTAGAAACTATAGCTTTGTTTGCAATTAATAAATAAATACATTCTAAAATTATATATATTTCAAAGATTTTTGCCCCCCAACCAACCTGTAAAATCTTTGCAGATTGAAGATCAGCTCTTGTTGTTTTGATAATTTTCAATGAGTTGAAGAAAAGCGAGAGCTCTTTTAGAAAATGTATAAGGTTAGTAGGGATAGGTACCAAAACCAGTATCAAAACTTTGTCAGTCCTCTTAACGGGTTCAGGGTTCAGTTTTTACCTGTCTCACCCTAGACAGTTCCGGCACTTTCCATCTCCCATGCAGCCCAGTTCCACTCCATGCCTAATCACCTACACCTGCCATGCTCTAATCAAGCCTGGACTCAGTTCACCTGCCATCCTCCCTACTTAAACTCCCTTCAGTCTGCTCTCCCCTGCCGGATCATCTTCACTCAAACCTCGTCCAGCCCGTGCTTTCTACGTCTTCCTGCCAGTGGTTCATTCGCCTGCCTACCCACCTGCCGGTAACTCTCTCTGCTGTTCTGCCGGCTCTTATTGAACTCTCTCTCTGCTGAGATGCCGGCTCTTCCTCAACCCAAAGCAATCCAAGAACTCTCTGCAGTGCTGCTGGTTCTGCTGCAAATCCAGCGCTCCAAGAACTCTCTCTGTTGTGCTGTTGGTTCTGCTGCTACTCCAGCGCTCCAAGATCTCTCTCTGCCATGCTGCTGGCTCTTCCTCTACCCCAGCGCCCTCATCATCTCCCTTGGAGGCTACCTGGTTCCCAGCGTATGCCTGGCTCCAAAGCACAGCACCCGCTGTCCTTCAGCTACCTTGGGTCCACCTGCTCCTGCCATCTCCATCATGCTGCTCCAGCCCAGTATAGACTGTTGGTTTTCATCCTACACTACTCATCAACTTACAATAAACCTCTAGAAACTAAGCTCAGTGTGTAGCTGTGTTTTGGTTCATCAGAACATTACATGACAAACGGTATTTCTAAGGTTGCACTCATTTTTTCAAGGAGACTCCAACCCATGCAATATGGTTTTGCCAATCTTCTCCAACTTGAGAAATACACACGCCAAGGGGACTGGTGGGAGGGGCTAACGTTCTGTTCTCACATGTTTGTCTGGCTTACGTTCATCAATACTGTTGCCAACTATTTACTTTCCAGACCGCTCTAGCAAATCTTTTCAACAATGACAAGCAATGGTTCTAGCGAATGTTTTATGTCTTGTATGAGACTGTGGCAACTAGTGAAAGCACCATTCGCTATGAGTGTATTGTCAAAGCAAACAAGTGCAGCTGTGAGTCCCTCCCCCTTCGAAAGCCCTGACAGGTGGTCAGTCAGTCAACCTCGCCATGCTGCTGCAGCAAACCCTGCCTGAAGTCAGAGAGACGAGACTGACTCGTCTGTTTCCCCATTGAAACCGAGTCACGCATGAGCAAAACCTTCCACTACATTACAAAGCGGGATGTAAATATATTATAAACATAATCTTTAATGGGTAATTGTATTTTTTTTCTCTTGAGACTTCTACACTTCAGAATCAGAATCAGTCATACTTGCTGTTTCAGTACAACCGCCAAGACAAAACATCACAAACATTTTAGGGGGAGACGATTTACTGGGGCCTTGCTGCCAAGGGACCACATTACACGGTGCCCACCGGGCGCTGCCTTTGAATCTGTGGAAAAGATAGATTTTCAACAAAGGAAGGTGGGAGGGAAAAAACATACCTCATACTTTATCCTATAACAGGATACAGTTTGATATATCAAAAACCTCTTGCACAAAAAGCACAAATAAGACGAGACACATATAGCAGAAGGTAAACATTTGAGACTAGTCGCGTGTAAGTTCATCAGTTTATATGAGCATCAGTTATGTGTGTCTGTTTGGGTGAAAGTGTTTATATTTCCGTGAACACTCTCCAGAGGCCATTGTCCTTGATGTTATCAGCCGGCAAACAGTTCAGAAAGCATCCGCAGGTGTCAGCGGGGGAGGGGGTAGCAGAGTAGAGTTCTGAGCTCGTTCCTCATAACAATCCAGGAGTAGAGATAGGGAGGAAGACCAAATACTTAATTTTTTATGATACAGCTGCTCTGACTTTCCTGTCAGCTTTAAGTCTTTTGCTTAATAGTGCAATAACTTGTCTTTCACAAATCTCACACAGCAGCTGCTTGTGAGACAGCTCTAAGGGAATAGGGACGCCCTCCACAGCTCTAGCAGTTGCCATGAGACAGTAATGGCAGAGAGATTGCTACTTTCAAGTGAAGCTGCTAAATCGCCAAAAACGCAGAAAGGAGTCTGAAAAGTCCTCAAATATGAGTCGCAAAGTAGGAAACACTTGACTGGAGTCTCTAGTTGTCCTTCTCTACCGAGAACAGATCAGCCAAGAAGCCACCAGCAGCTTCATTCACTAGCAGCTTCATTGCGAGGCAGACATGGGACGGTGGAGTTGGTTTTTCAAAAGTAAATTTTAACATTTCACGATATTTAAATTAATTTTAAACTCTTATTAGAATAAGTGCACAAATATCATGTAGCTATGAGGCATATCAATAAATTACTATGGTGTATGTGGAACTCTGGTATACTTTATACTTTATAGTACAATTTTTAGTGGTTTCAAGATGTTTGTATAGCTGAATTGGAAAAAATATTAATGAAAAGTGAAAAATGTAGGTTCACGATATTTGTACTTATTCAATACATTGTGGTGTTCAAAAAGTGACCACTGAGATTAAAATTTTATTAAGTGCAGAGTGCCACAAAGCATAACATGTGTGCACTTAAATGTTGAAAAACAATTAACAAGTAACATACATAATAAAAAATGCTTTAAAAAGCCTACATAACCTGTTATGTAAACAACAAGAGTTTGTTAAAAAAAACACATTCAACTGCTCAAAAAGTATTGCATTTCTAAAGTGCTTCAGTCTTATGGGGACTTACATTCAGTGTCTGTGTCCGTTGGATGCATTTTTTATAGTCTTTGATTGGATATTGTGCTGCAGCCCAGCAAAGATGAAAAACAATCAGCTCATCAAGTGTAGTGCCTCAAAAAGGAGGACAAATACACGTCCGGCATGATGCTGCACCAGATGCCAGACAGGGCTTTGAAAATCTTTGGCAAAAAAACTGTCCAACCTAAATCCTAAAGCCGGACGCCTGTTCACCCTAATTTTGAATTGATTCTGAAGGTGTGGTGGCTTTTATTTTGGTGTGGCGATGTGCCACAATCAAACATGTAGTGGAAACCCTCAGTAAAAAGGTTTCCTCTTTAGAGTATTTACACAATATACTATATTTCCCTATATACACTCACCGGCCACTTTATTAGGTACCCCATGCTAGTAACGGGTTGGACCCCCTTTTGCCTTCAGAACTGCCTCAATTCTTCGTGGCATAGATTCAACAAGGTGCTGGAAGCATTCCTCAGGGAGTTTGGTCCATATTGACATGATGGCATCACACAGTTGCCGCAGATTTGTCGGCTGCACATCCATGATGCGAATCTCCCGTTCCACCACATCCCAAAGATGCTCTATTGGATTGAGATCTGGTGACTGTGGAGGCCATTTGAGTACAGCGAACTCATTGTCATGTTCAAGAAACCAGTCTGAGATGATTCCAGCTTTATGACATGGCGCATTATCCTGCTGAAAGTAGCCATCATGGGTTGGGTACATTGTGGTCATAAAGGGATGGACATGGTCAGCAACAATACTCAGGTAGGCTGTGGCGTTGCAACGATGCTCAATTGGTACCAAGGGGCCCAAAGAGTGCCAAGAAAATATTCCCCACACCATGACACCACCACCACCAGCCTGAACCGTTGATACAAGGCAGGATGGATCCATGCTTTCATGTTGTAGACGCCAAATTCTGACCCTACCATCTGACTGTCGCAGCAGAAATCGAGACTCATCAGACCAGGCAACGTTTTTCCAATCTTCTATTGTCCAATTTCGATAAGCTTGTGCAAATTGTAGCCTCAGTTTCCTGTTCTTAGCTGAAAGGAGTGGCACCCGATGTGGTCTTCTGCTGCTGTAGCCCATCTGCCTCAAAGTTCGACGTACTGTGCGTTCAGAGATGCTCTTCTGCCCACCTTGGTTGTAACGGGTGGTTATTTGAGTCACTGTTGCCCTTCTATCAGCTCGAACCAGTCTGGCCATTCTCCTCTGACCTCTGGCATGAACAAGGCATTTCCGCCCACAGAACTGCCGCTCACTGGATGTTTTTTCTTTTTCGGACCATTCTCTGTAAACCCTAGAGATGGTTGTGCGTGAAAATCCCAGTAGATTAGCAGTTTCTGAAACACTCAGACCAGCCCTTCTGGCACCAACAATCATGCCACGTTCAAAGTCACTCAAATCACCTTTCTTCCCCATACTGATGCTCGGTTTGAACTGCAGGAGATTCTCTTGACCATGTCTACATGCCTAAATGCACTGAGTTGCCGCCATGTGATTGGCTGCTTAGAAATTAAGTGTTAACGAGCAGTTGGACAGGTGTACCTAATAAAGTGGCCGGTGAGTGTATATTCAACATGGCAAGCTTTTACCAAAACAATTTCAGCTTTCAGGACTGATATATATAGTTATTTTGCATTGGCAAGAAAAGAAAATCGATTTTCCATAAATTAAATCTTCATAAATTGCGAATTTGAATTAATCGATAAAATCTATTTATTGCCCAGTCCTAGTGCTCAGACTTGTTATTATATATATATATATATATATATATATATATATATATATATATATATATAAAATGATCAGACTGCATCAAATCAATTCGACTACAGGCAGGTCTTGATCATATCAAAACCTGGACAACCTTAAATTTTCTGGTTTTAAATTCCGAGAAGACAGAAGTTGTCATTTTTGGACCAGAGTTCTTAAGAGGTAAACTTTTTAATCATTCACCGAATCTGGATGGCATTGACTTGGCCTCTGGTAATAAAGTAAAATACCTTCGCGTTATGATTTACCAGGACATGTCATTTATATCCCACATTAAACAGGTTTCCAGGGTTTCCTTTTTTCATCTCTTGAATACTGCCAGAATTAGAAATATTGTGTCCAGGAATGATGCTGAAAAACTATTCCATACATTTGTGAATTCAAGGCTGGACTATTGTAATTCTTTGCTATCTGGAAGTCCACAAAATGCAGTTCAAGGCCTTCAGCTGATCCAAAACTCCTTAATAGGCTTCCTGTAAAATTTTTGGTCCATGAGGCAGACACCCTGTCTACTTTTGAGGCTAGGCTTAAAACTTTCCGTTTTGACAAAGCTTATAGTTAGAGTGGCTTAGGTATCGCTGAGCTGTCTCTGTAGTTATGCTGCTATGGTAGGTACACCTGATCTGGCATTCTGTTAGCGGTGACCCCATCCAGGGAGGCAGATCAACTGGCATTACCAATAACATAGAAATGATTCCTGGATCAATGTGTGCTTCTGTGCTTTTTGTGTCTCTGCTCTGTCTTCTCTAACCCCCAGTCGGTCTAGGCAGATGACTGTTCACATTGAGCCTGATTCTGCTGGATGTTATCCTTCCTGTTAAAAGGGAGTTTTCCTCTCCACTGTCCCTTCATGCCTGCTCAGTATGAGGGATTGCTGCAAAGCCATTGACAATGCAGACGACTGTCCACTATGGCTCTACGCTCTTTCAGGAGGAGTGAATTCTGCTTGTCAAGACTCGATGCAATCTGCTGGGTTTCCTTAGATAGGAAACTTTTTGACCTGTCTGTATGATGATTGACTTTGACATTCTAAACTCCCTTGAGATGACATATGTTGTGAATTGGCGCTATATAAATAAAATGTAATTAAATATTCAACTTTTTCATTTTTTTTTTAGACATAATAAAAATATGCCTTGTTTTCGGCAGGGTAGCAATGCTTTGTGTCAACTGTAGTGCCATTGAGCCATGATGAGAAAATAAAATCAGATTGGAATGGAAGCAAAATTAAGCTTTACTGGCACCAAAGACCTGCCCCCTCAGCAGGGTTCCATCGGTGCTACAAAACCTTTGCTCCTGAATCAAAGATAAGACTCTCACTTGTGCTTAAAACAGAAGCCGAAGTGAATGAATCTGTCTATGCCAAATCAGCTTTGTTTTGCTTTCTCAGTGGACTCCAGACGGAGCAGAAAAGCCGGCAAAGGACCCACTTTCCCAAGCTGAGGGGAAAATCTGCTGAAATCGCCTGCTGCATGCCGGGGACTTGACTGCAACCGGGTCAGAGACCACTGCAGGGCCACGGACCGGCCGAGCGTTGCGGCTGGCCGCATGTCTGCTGCTGCTAAGAGCTAGCCTGCTGCTGAAAGAATCAACGAGTTCCCTGGACCACGGCTCTTCCTTGGATGGCCAAAGTGAATGGAACTCACACGAGACACCGACAGAGAAACCACAGGGAAAGCTAAATGGTTGTTTGGAAACCTTGTGTAATGCGTACATTTTGATTTTAAACACATGGAGCTACCGAGTAGCGCCCCACTAGCATTGTGATACCATGTCATTGCCGATGTGGTGTGAGTTATTTATTAAACATCGAATAACTTTAAAACAGTGTATAATTGCACAACACAACTTTCATCAAACATATTTCATGAGTGGTTTCCAACTGATTTAGTAGCCTAAGGCCCCATCCACACAGAAGAGATTTTTTTCCCCGCAAAGATATTTGGGCAGTGCATTCACATGGATCTGGCATTTTGGGAGACTTAAAGGATAACTTTTGATAAATAAAGTAGATAAATTTCAAAACGCAATTTTTCTTTTCTGAAACGATGACTCGTAGCTTTGCCTCTTCCCATAACCCATATGCACTTCACTCTTAAAAAATGTCAGCATCGAGTGATGACATTGGTAGTAAGGTGTTGGCTTTGTCAGAGGCATCCTCCGATTCTTTCTTTTTAACAAGCCCGCTCTAAATGGTGTGTCCCTTGCCAACCCACATAAAGTTCATGTTAGACATGCGAAGATTTTTGTGTCTGATCCAACCACCATGTTGCTGTTTTTACTTCACACATGTTGTCTGCACATGCCTGGTGTTTTTTTTGCATGTTTCTGTGACAATGTCACAGTGTCACCAATGGGCCCAGCATGCCTACTACAGTGTTGCTTCATCTTCTCGTGTGGACACACATATGTTTTTGAGTGTTTATTAAAATTGACTGTATTTGTCTTCGTGTGGATGGGGCCTAAGATCAAACCAAGGAAATTAATCTTATTTACTCATTGTATGTTTACACCATCACACCTAGAATTTCCAAACAACAAAAAATTGGTTTTATTTATTTTTTTAAAGATGATTCTATTATGTTATGTTTTCTTCTGAACCACCTCCAGCATCTGCTGTTATTTCAACCAGTATAGAAAATGTTTCTGTAATCTGCTGTCTACTGACCACTAAGGAATCTCTCATAAGCTAACTCTGTAGAACTACCTCAATCACTGGCTTTTCAATTTATTTGTGCCACTGTTGAAATATCCTCCGCCATTTGTCATCTGCCTGGCCCAATTTCTATGAGTGTTTTATTTATTTATTTATTTTCCTCCATTTCTCGCTTACTCTGTCTCCTTCTTTGATATGCAGTACCTCAACCAGATCACTAACATAGCTAATGAGCATTTGATGCTTTTGGGTGACTGAGCGTGACTGTATGAGAAACATTCCTATCCTCACTGCTGTGCTCCAACAGGCAATTATTCAAAGACAGGACAGTGTAAGGGCTACCAACACTTTGCCCTTCCCGTGTGTAATTAATTCCGTGCGCTGACAGTGCAAATTATACTCTTCCTCTGGTGCACCCTTATACATGCAAGCTCAAATAAAGCCATATGGATGGAGATCAAATTGTCGAAAGACCCCCACACTTTCTGCTTTATAATGGATTAGTGCTATCTGTCATGTGTCATGACACCGATTATGAGAAATTAAGTCTCCACTGGGGAAAAAGCAGCTGCCTTCCATAGGAAATTCTTTCCCCCGCAAAATGGTGGAGGCCTTCACCTCTTTCTAATCTACCTTTGTATCTCTCATTTCCCAAAAAATATACAAAATGTTTTGCTGTTCCAAGCAACTCCTTAGTAACATCTACAGCTTGATCTACTTTAATCATATATCATTACAATAACTCTGTATGAAGAGATTCATTAGTATGCTTTGATTTAGGTTCTTCTGTACAACTTGTGGATGTTTAAGTAAAGATTTGGTTGAGAGGCTATCATCAATTTATAGGTAACCTACAACATTGTTGCATTCAGTTTGTTTAGGAATTATAAACTCAGATGTGGTGAATCGAGTATTGCTATGGTGCTAAATACCGGTTGCACTACAAGCTTATGACATATTTCTCTACAGTTTGTGTTCAAACACTAAAATAACATGTTACCTAAAGAGGTTGTAAAAAAACATGTTATAACATATGTGATTTGGTGGAGCTTATAAATAGTTCATACAAGCAACTTTCACTATATTTTCTTTGTGTAGTTGCCATGTTGGAACATGGGGGTTTGCTGAGACTTCCCACCGTCACGGTCAACATTTTGACTACAAGGTGTGTTCTTCTGTTTTCAAATGGAGAAGTGCAACTTCTAATACGTTGTAGAACATATTATATATATATACTACTCAATTAAGGTGAGAAAGTTCAGATATCTGATGAAATTTTAAATCTAAATCTAAAATGCACCATAACCTTTAATGAACGTGACTCTGATTGTATCTCTGATGCTATTTTTGAACCAATAGAGGGGTGATGAAAAGTTAGCACAAAGCTCCAGCTGCTTCAGCTCGTAATCACTGATCAGGCCAGAAATCTAGGTGTAGTGATGGATCCCAGACCTGAACCTCCAAAATCATTCTAAACACAATTAGAGTCAGCCTTCTATCACCTAAAGAACATTTCAAGGATTTAAGGACAAACGTCTCAGCAGGATCTCAAATAAATAATCCATGCCTTTACTTTCAGTCAAATCATTCACTGCAACAGTGTTTACACAGGTCTGCCAAAAAAGCAAATCTGCAGTTGATCCAGAATGCTGCTGCCCATGTCCTCACTAAGACTAAAAAAAGTAGAGCACATCACCCCAGTTCTAAAGTCCTTACACAGACTCCCTGTATCTCAGAGAATAGTCTTTAAAATACTTCTGTTGGTCTATAAATCCCTGAATGGCTTAGCACCTAAATACATTACAGATTATTAATGTATCAACCCTCCAGACCACTCAGGTCTTCTGACTCAAATCTGACTCATTTAGTTTTTATGCTACACTTATCTGGAACAAACTCCCAGAAGACTGTAAACGCACTGAAACTCTGAGTTCCTTCAAATCAAGGCTAAAAACCTATTTGTTTACAGTAGGCTTAAAATGTTAATGTTGAAGGTTTTAGTCCAACTTGTCTTATAAGGTCTCTGACCTGCTGCTACTATTTCAATGCAATGTACTTGTCCATGTAATGCTTTTCTGTCCTCTGTTTGTTTTTTGTCTTGTTAATGCACAGCACTTAAGCAAAACAATTGGGCAACTGCCTTTTGTCTCGATTAATTGGTGGTTGGATTGCATACTGCAAAACAAACTATCCATTCCAGCTGTGTTTTTCCTAAATAACATAATGACTCAGACTTAGACAACTTTATTGTCATTTTGTATGTACAGAGTGCGTACAGAACGAAATTTCGTTGCATACAGCTTACAACAGTGTAATGGGATTGCAGGTGGAATAAGGCAACTTTACAATATAAAGTGCAGCAGTGATCAGATAACAATCCAGGAGAAAAACAGTGTGCAAGAACAGTGTGCAGAGAATGTTCAACCATTGTTTATGCAAAAATAATGGTGCAATAATCCTGCTTTCCTAGAACTATTTAAACATTCTGCCACTCGATATGTTCCTTAAATCCCCATCAATGATCATTCCCTTCCTGCTTCCTGTACTGTGACTTAATTTGTTTCTAGTTTTCATCTTTCTATTTCATATCTGTTGTGGATTCGAACTTGTCCAACATTTCCTGTGAGTCCACAGTCAAAACAGTTTGTATTGTTCCTTTCCCCACACCAACCTATGTTTATTTTCTGTGTGACCTATTCTGAATCTTGCTATAATAATTACATTTCTTCTGTTATTTTACTTATCTTCTTTGACCTGGACAGATTTTTGTGTCTGGCAACTGCCTCAGGTAAGCCACCCTCCCAATTACCCTCAATGAGCTCCAGTCACCTGCCATTCTACGCTTAGTGTGTGTGTGTGTGTGTGTGTGTGTGTGTGTGTGTGTGTGTGTGTGTGTGTGTGTGTGTGTGTGTGTGTGAGAGAGAGAGATATTTACAAAGCTCTACTGTTTCCTGATCGAAAAAATGCAGTAAAGGTTTTATGAATTGCAATTCAAGGGGTACTTGATTGTTATTGTTAGGCCCTGAGATGGGCCTAATAATTGACAGCAACATTGGTTTTGATAGATCATTGTTTATTTGTTTTATTTTTTTCCACTGTCAGACTAAAATTCTCAAGGTCTTAATGACAAGAAAATTCCAGCTTTTCAAAATTTGCTGTAATAATAATCATTATAAGTCAGTGCTTTTGACTGAATGTTGATTCTTGAGACTTCATCCTTTTAAGGGCCAGTTTGTTTAGCTCCAGCTCCACTGCATTTTTATCAGTTAACATGTTGTGTTAAATGTGCTTCAAAATACATATGATTTTGTCTTAGCTAAATAATTTTTAGGAAAAAAAAACAAAGAAACAAAAGTAGTGAGCCCATTTACATTATATACATGCTCACATTATTTTTTCAACATCATTGGTAACATGCTTATTTCCAAATCATGAATTCTTCCTGAGAACAGTAAAATGTGAAATTTAGCTGAAGTCTATAAAAAGGGGAAATTAGGTTCATGTAATGGACAAAGATAAAAAACAATAGATTTAATAAAATATTAACGTAAAAGAAATGCATTAGAGTATGATGAGGTAAATGTATGGTCAAATTTTCACGAATCGGAGACAGGAGGACCCAGTATTCAGCCAGACACGAAAAGTGCAAACAAAAAGGCTTTAATAAAGCTCATAAATAAGCCAGACAGGGATAAGCAGGCTCAGTGGTCAAAAAACAGTCCAAGGTCGATACACAAAAATGGCAGTCCAAAACCGGCAGAAATACAGACAGGGATAAGGCAAGCTCAGGTTCTCCAGAAACAGAATCAGGTCAGTCAATAACAGGCAGGCAGTCGGAACAGGGCAGGAAAAACAGGATCAGGATACAGGGTGGCTCAGAAGTCAAAAAAGAGGCAATTGGGTAATGTCAACAGAAACACACAAAGGGAATCCTGGACAAAACTCACCAAGGGCTCATAAAGAACAATGATCTGGCAGAGTGCAGGAGACAGAGGCAGATATAAGTAGGGGAGTGAGCAGGTGAACAGAGTGAAACTAATTACAAGAATGGGTGGAGCTGATCAGGGGAGACAAAATGGCTGCAACTAAACTGAAGCTGATTGGATGGTAACTGGTGAAGGGGAGTGAGAGCAAGACAAAAGAATGCTGGCAGGTGAACTGAATAAAGGCTGGTGACAGAAGTGATCAGAGCAGGCCAGAAGAAAAGTACAAAATCAAACCACATTAAAACCCAAACTATTCCATTAACCAAAACTAGTACAGAACCTAAACCTAAGACAGAATTGATTACATAAAAGAATCACTAAACCAAAACTAATCCAGAACCAAATTCACCATAAAGACCAAACAGAACATAAGCAAATAATAAAAACCCAAATCATGACACAAATGGTATTTTCAAAAGCTTTCAATTGAATGTTTCTGTCCTGGGGACATTGTCTCAGTTTGTGTTGGGTTAGCAATTTTAGGCTAACTGTGAGTATTCTAACTCAAAATAAAAAGAGCCACATTCATACAACACAGTTGAAATAGCTTAAAAAGATTGGAACAAAATGTCCTTTGGATCCCTTAAAGGGGCCTAGTCACGTATTTTAACCATAAAAAGAAACACACAAAATCATATATTTATTTTCAAATAAAACAATATACACCAGGCAATTGTCCTGACAGTATTTACTTATTTCTTTTTGATACGTTAGAAGAAGAATTTTAAATTCTATTCTTGATTTAACAGGAAGCCAATGAAGGGAAGCTAAAATTGGAGAAATATGATCCCTTTTGTTGATTTTCTTCAGAACTCTTGCTGCAGCATTTTGGATCAGATGAAGACTTTGAACTGCATTTTGTGGACTTCCTGATAGTAAAGAATTACAATAGTCCAGCCTTAAAGTAATAAATGCATGGACTAATTTTTCAGCACCGCTCCTGGACAGAATGTTTCTAATTTTGGCAATATTCCGGAGGTGAAAAAAGGAAACTGTGGAAACCTGTTTAATATGGGATTTAAATGACATGTCTTGGTCAAAAATAACACCAAGATTTTTTACTTTATTACCAGAGGCCAAGTTAATGCCATCCAGATTAAGTGATTGATTAAGAACTTTATTTTTTGAGGACTCTGGTCCAAAGATTACAACTTCTGTCTTGTCAGAATTTAAATTCTTCAGAACTCTTGCTGCAGCATTTTGGATCAGCTGAAGACTTTGAACTGCATTTTGTGGACTTCCTGATAGTAAAGAATTACAATAGTCCAGCCTTAAAGTAACAAATGCATGGACTAATTTTTCAGCACCGCTCCTGGACAGAATGTTTCTAATTTTGGCAATATTCCGGAGGTGAAAAAAGGAAACTGTGGAAACCTGTTTAATATGGGATTTAAATGACATGTCTTGGTCAAAAATAACACCAAGATTTTTTACTTTATTACCAGAGGCCAAGTTAATGCCATCCAGATTAAGTGATTGATTAAGAACTTTATTTTTTGAGGACTCTGGTCCAAAGATTACAACTTGTCTTGTCAGAATTTAAATGCAGAAAATTTAAAGTCATCCAGCTTTTGATGTCATTAAGACATGCCTATAGTTGAAGTAATTGATTGGATTCATCAGGATTTATGGACAAATACAACTGAGTGTCATCATCATAACAGTGGAAATTAATCCCATGCTGTCTGATAATTTTGCCAATCGGAAGCATATATATAGTAAAGAGAATTGGTCCAAGGACTGAACCCTGTGGTACTCCACAAGTGACCCTAGAGTTTGAAGAAGATTTATTATTAACATGAACAAACTGGAATGTGTCCGACAGATAAGATTTAAACCAGCCTAATGCTTTCCCCTTAATCCCTACAGTATGCTCAATTCTTTGTAGGAGAATATTGTGATCAACTGTGTCAAATGCAGCACTGAGATCTAACAGGACAAGTACAGACACAAGTCCATTATCTGAGGCCATGAGAATATCATTAGTGACCTTCACCAGAGCCGTTTCAGTGCTATGATGAGCTCTGAAGCCTGACTGAAACTCCTCAAGTAGGTCATTACTTTGTAAATGTTCACATAGTTGATTAGCAACTACTTTCTCAAGAATTTTAGATAGGAAAAGAAGATTAGATATAGGTCTGTAATTTACTAACTCATCTTGATCAAGAGAAGGTTTCTTAAGTAAAGGTTTAATAACAGCTACTTTAAAAGCCTGTGGTACATATCCATTTACTAAGGATAGATTAACCATGTCCAAAATAGGGCCACTAATCAATGGGAATATCTCCTTAAACAACTTGGTTGGGATTGGGTCTAACATACAGGTAGAAGGTTTAGATGAAGCTAAAATTTTAGATAGCCCAGAAAGCTCTACTGCTTCTTAACAGTTCAGACACTGTGCAGGTTCTAAAGATTCCTCCAACGCTCTTTAACTGCTCTTTACAGAACCCCCTAGATTTACAACTGCAAAAGTATTACATATTTGGGTATTACTGTGTTGTCTAAATTGGCGGATTTACCAAAACTACGCTACCAATTTCACTTATGGGTAGGGTTGCTTCAATTAAAATGGTTTTATCTAGAATTAATTACTTATTCTCAATGATCCCCAATAAATCATCATTTGACTCTCTGGACTCCTCCATTTCTAAATTTCTTTGGAAAGATAACCCCCCATATCAGCTTACAGATGCTACAGAAGACTAAAGATAGAGGTAAACTAGATCCGCCTAACCACCAGCACCCCTCGCGACCCCACTAGGGATAAGCGTGTAGGGAAATGTATGGATATATCTGCCTAACTTCCATCACTACTACTTAGCAAATAGGGTACAATAAATCTCAAAATGGATAAAACATAATCCCTTAGATGAAACCTGGCTAGACAGAACAAAAAATAGGTAATAATATCAAGATTTCTGATTTGCCGTTAATTAGCTCAAATATAAAACGACATACATGCTTTAGAAATATCAACATCAGCTCTTCTCTGACAGCATGGTGGGAGTTTCTTAAAATGACGGAGTCATCACTTATCCCATGCAGCCGTACACCCATCTGGAATAATCCTGACGTCCTACAAAAAAATATGATAAACATTCCTTACTGGAAGAGTAAAGGTATTGAATACCCGGAACATATATTTGAAGGAACTGAGTTTATCACATTTGATAGATTAAATATACAATATGGTATTAATAAAAATAAATTCTTAGAATATCAACAAATTAAATCTATAATTCAAAATAAATTTAAGCATTGTCATGGTTTTTATGTGTTTGGCCCACATGCAGAACACAGTCGGGAGGCAGAAAGCAGTTTAAGATGTTTATTAAGTGAGTGGAGATATGGTGATGTAGAGGAACCACGACGGGCGAGCGTCTGACAGAGACGTAGGACAGGGACTGATTACTCTGCGGATCAAAGAGACAGAGGATTAGGTTGTGCCGTGAAATAGAGCCGTAAGGGTTCTGTGGAGAGCTTACCGGCGAGTTTGGGAAACCTAGCCGGGGAGGAGAGACAGCAGGCTCAATTTGCGGCAGCGGCATCTGATACCGGCACTTCCGGTGGCAGCTGGAGGTAATAGTGGCACTTCCTGTGGCAGCTCCAGCTACTAGTGGCACTTCCTGTGGCAAATCCAGCTAAGAGTGGCACTTCCGGTGGTTGCGGCAGCTAATAGTGGCACTTCCGGTGGTTGCGGCAGCTAATAGTGGCACTTCTGGTGGCAGCGGCACCTAGTAATGGCAATTCCGGTGGCACTTTCACTGGCGTGCGACTGCCAAGAAGGTGTCACGGCTGTTGCTGCATTCCTGTTGCTGTGTGTGGGCAAACGATTCGTTATAGATGCCTGTTATTCTATAACTACTTCCAAATAATCATGTTTTATTGATATTATTTCCAATAAAGGCTTGTGGAACTTTCGCCAGCCGCCTGCCACAAGGTGTCACAACGCTGCCAATCCAGCTGCCGTAACTAATGGCAGGTCCCATGACACCTTGTGGCAGCTTCCACAAGGTGTCACTAAGCCGGCTGGCCGCCTGCCGCACTTCTGTTGCTGTTTATGGGCAAATACTTTTGTTGTGCAATTATACACTGTTTAAAGTTATTTAATGTTTACTAAATAACTCTCTGTCTGTTAAGTATTGTCTGGTGATAATCAGCTGTTAAGCTGATATCAAGACAATGGTTGAAAGGGATGAATTCGAGCACTAGCAATCTTTTAACAGCAAAACCTGCACACACATAGAATAAAGTGACAACTTCTTTCAAGTTGAAGAATTTAATAACAGAAATAAAATGAACATCCAGAGAACATCACTATGTAATGCTTTTTATCTGAATTAACACAATATTTCGATTAACAAATCCTCTCTACTAGGCTAGTGAAACTTAACTAAACTACTAAGCAAAATGAAGATCAAAAGAAGCTAAGCTAAGGAACTATTTACAGGCAAAAACAAACAAAAGACAAAACAAAAGTGGTTGGTCATAATCAGAATAATTCGGTGAATCCTTGTTCACTGCAGACCTGATTTAAAAGAAAAAAAACATGGAATGAAGTTAAAAACATTTAACATGTGTTTCAACCCATTCACAATGCAAAGCCCAAGTTAACCAGTACATTATTTTGAGTAAATAACATTCTGAGGACTGATTTGCCCAGTAAAATCGTTTAACCTTATGACTGATCTATTAATGCGATTCTCCCTCCGGGCGTCTGGGGTCGCTGTAGAAAATCGGTGGCTAAAAGGTTACAGTCTAGAATTATCAAAAATTGCCTTTAAAACCGGCATTAATATTCCATATTAATGCGGGAATAAGGCTCATAGCACCATCGAAGGATGCCGGAGCAGAACAGTTACGCTTTACGCTTTTAAAACAAGGTCCTTTTGAAATGTCTGGAACCTGATGTTAGCAAGATGATAGCATTTTGGGTAGCGGGTATTCGGCGCTAACAATAAAGGCTTTAGCTTTAATCTTAGTCATAATGAGTGGACTGGATAACGTAAACATTAATGTCCCATCAATGTATGAAACCCTTGTGGAGGCAACCTTGTTATTATAACCATAAAACACACTCAAATGATATTAGCATTACCATAAACGGAAGGCTAGCGTGAGCTACCTCCGTTAGCCCTTTGTTCTAAAGGCACCATGTGTCCAACGAGTTACAAACATTTCCCAATAAACCTTTTAACTTCACCCTCAGCTCTCGCTGCCCAAACCTGTCGTTTGCCTTGTGTGAGTTCTGTCAACTTTGGCCATTCCGAGGGAGGAGCGTTGAGAGCAGGAAAGTTGTTGGTTTGTTCAGCAGCAGGCAAGCCTGAGGGTTCTGCGGCCTAGCAGAGCAGGCGTGTGTTCGGGATCGGAGGCCTGATGTCCTGCAGACAGTCTTTGACTCGGTTGCAGTCACGATTAGAGCAGGTCCTCCTGAGCATTCAAAGTGGGTTCTGCTGCTGGCTTTTCAGCTCCATCTGGGGTTCGCTTCCCTGTAAAGGCTGAAAAGAATAAACAAAGCTGTTTTTGGCAGGCAGGATCCCTTCCTCCTGCTCCTCATGCTGAGGTTGAGACAGCAGACTTAACTCTGATTTGCTCGGAAATGTTCTCCGGGCGACGAGAATTTTCTCCAGATGCCAGGGAGATGTGCGTCGGTCAGGCCCGGCCCGGGCGCATGGTCCGAGCTGGTTTTCTGGTTTGCTCCAGGACGAGGTGGTCTGAGCAGCTGCTGAAGAGCTGGGGTGGGAACCCCCCCTGAGGGCTCCAGCCAGAAGTAGAAGTCTGAAGCTGCAGGAGAGAGGGTTTGAAGAATGTGCTCTCACTTTTATCTGTGGGGAGTGGTCACAGCTGGCATCCTGCTGAGAGAGAGAGAGAGGGGCTGTGCCTCTCTCCCTTGTGGCTGAATGGTCAGATTTCACTCTGATTCAATCAAACCATTTTGATGATCATGGCGATAATATCACAACACTTTGATTTTGCGGTTATTTAGTACCTATTCTATTTTTACTTTCAATTAATCATGTGCTAAATTCACATCATTTAATAAACATTTTTAAGCTATTTAATAAAGTTATAAGGTGACTGTATGAGTTGTTTGACTCGTGATAAGAAAAACAAATGTGGTGATGTAAAAACATCACGTGAAAACACGCTGGCACATTTAAGAAGTCTGTGGCCCTTGGGTGCCATCCATCCATCCATTCATTTTCCGACATGCTTATCCTTGCTGGGATCGTGAGTGGTGCCGGTGCCGATCTCCAGCTGTCAATGGGCGAGAGGCGGGGTACAACCTGGGCAGGTCGGCAGTCCATCGCAGGGCAGAAATAGCCCAGTCTTTTGCCTAATTTACTGTGATATAACCAAGACCTGCTGCACTAGGATAGCACAGGTGTCATGCCAAATGACTTATCACTTATCCAAGCCAGAATTTGTATCCACGCACAGCTGACAATACGCCGATCTGATTGGCTGAGCAGCAAAAACTCGAATCACGTGACTTCTTGGGCGGGAGCGCAACAGTTTAAATTTTTTTGTATCGGCTATAACTTATTCATGTGCAAGTGAAAACGTGGGAACATTGGTGTTTTGAGATCACTGCTATACTTAGCAACTGATCCCGGTGCAAGACAGTTGCCCCTGACAGTTCAAACGAAAAGTCATCCTACAGATTCTGGCCCACGGCCTATATAGGCCAGAGTTCAACATGTTATGGCACCAGAATGTTTTCATTCCAATTCCAATAAAAAATAAAAATATTTTTTGCACAACCATTTTTTTTTTACTGGTGTCATTTATTGCAGAATTGCATATTAAAATGCCCAAATAGGCTTTTACACTTTCAGACTTTTTTTTAATGTAACAACTCAGTAATTTCTCAGACTGTGTAATAAACCAACTGTGCAGTGAGTCTTTGCCATCCTTTCAGCACGTCATACACATACCGTGCTATTAGGACCTATATCTGAAGTATACAGTCACTTTATATTTTGTGTCTAACACTTTTTATTAATTCAGAAACAGTAATGACACCATCAATTCGAAGTATTTACTAACAGTCAGTAGCTCATAACTAACCTGACATCCCGTTTGCCAATATCAGCATTGCTTCCATGAAAACAACGGCAGCCGGCGTGGGATGTTGGAGGCTTTTACAACCGGTCTGACATCTTTGTAGCAACCTGGCATTCTCTGGCATTATCGTGGTATCTTGGTGGCACCCAAGGGCCACAGACTTCCTAAGTGTGCCAGCGTGTTTTCACGTGATGTTTTTATATCACCACATTTGTTTTTCTTACCACTCAGTCACCTTATAACTTTATTAAATAGTTTAAAAATGTTTATTAAATTATGTGAATTTAATTATTTGATTAAATTCACATAATTAATTGAAGTAAATATAGAATAGGTACTAAATAACCGCAAAAGCAAAGCATTTGCCCATAAACAGCAAAAGAAGTGCGGTAGGCGGCCTGCCGGCTTAGTGACACCTTGTGGCAGCTGCCACAAGGTGCCATGGGACCTGCCATTAGTTACGGCAGCTGGATTGGCGGTGTTGTGACACCTTGTGGCAGGCGACTGGCGAAAGTTCCACAAGCCTTTATTGGAAATAATATCAATAAAACATGATTATTTGGAAGTAGTTATAGACTAACAGGCATCTATAACAAATCGTTTGCCCACACGTCATACTCCGTGGTCTAGGTGCGGGCCGGTTTTCCTTGCTCTCTCTTCTCTGCAGGGTTGGACGGGCAGGTGTGATTCATCAGAGCTAATTGCCACCCTTTAGAAGGAGCTGGAACCAGGAGGAGGGCGTCAGTTCGTTTGCGCTCTTGCGTGGTACAGACCAACCCTATGATCTCTTGTTATTTCCTGAAGTCTGTTACTAACCTTGTTCTTGTTGCCTCCTTGCTCCAGAAACCCGTTCATCTGACCTCAGCCTGGAAACCTCGTCACATTATCAGAAGCCAACCTGGATCAGTCCTCCAGAACCGAGCTGAACCTACAGAACCCTGTTTGCCCTCCTGCCTGCGCTCACCTGCCTATCCACCCTCCAGCCAGTCACAACACCGAGAAGGAACCAGGACTTGCACCGACAACCCGGACGTATGCTCAGTACCTCTCCTCTGCACCAAACCCAAGCTGCCGCCTAAGTGAGTTCCCGACCAAGTCTCATCTTCACAATAACCAAGCTCAAGTTGTTCACCACCTTCTCCATCTTTCTGGCAGAACCCGTGAGACCTTCAAACCACAGAAAGAACCATCCATTTCCAACCATACAATAAACCTTTTAAAATCTACCTTTTTCGTCAGTCATTGCGTTCTTCAGAGTCACATTTACATAAATATGACAACACACAGCAACAGGAATGCGGCAACAGCCGTGACACCTTCTTGGTAGTCGCATGCCAGTGAAAGTGCCACCGGAATTGCCATTACTAGGTGCCGCTGCCACCAGAAGTGCCACTATTAGCTGCCGCGACCACTGGAAGTGCCACTGCCGCTGCCACCGGAAGTGCCACTCTTAGCTGGAGCTGCCACAGGAAGTGCCACTATTACCTCCAGCTGCCACCGGAAGTGCCAGTATCAGATGCCGCTGCCACAAATTGAGCTCGGCCCTGCTGCCGGGGGGAGAGTGGAGCTGGAAGGCGGACTCAGTGGGTTTCTCCTCTATGATGTTAACAGGTGACTGAGCAGCTGGTGAGCGGGCAGATGTAACTTTGGAGAGGTCCGAGCAGCACCGATGGTGGGAGTTGTGGTCAGTGAGCAGCTGGAGGAACCAGGGTGGTATGATGAGGTCCTTAGCCCGACTTGGTAATACCAAGGGAGCCTCGGGATGAGATCCAAGTAAAAAGCGGTGTTGGTTTGAGCACAAGAGGGAGTTTGGAGTGGGATCCAGTATAGTTGAGTCAGAGCACGAGGGAGAGCACCTGGAGTGGGATTCAGAACTTGAGGCGACCTGAGAGACACAGGAGGAGCAGGGTTAGCGAGGAAAAGGTGAGCTGTCGTGAGACAGTGGCCAACTGAGGCGTACCACACAAGGTTAACACTCTGGCGTCCTCCAGCTGTCAGCTCACTGCGTAAGTACTCTCAGCCAGAGGAAGAGGATTTATCATTCAGCTTTGAACAAAACATCTGGGCTCAGATATGTCTAAGTACTTTCAAAATGACTACAAACCCAAATTTACAACTAACACAATACAAAATCCTTCACAGAATACACTATACAGCTCAAAGATTATTCAAGATGAGTTTTGCACAATCTAATATCTGTTCACAGTGCACAGGCAATAATCCTGACAATTATATTCATGCACTATGGTTATGTACACCTGTTCAGAAGTTCTGGGTCCAGATATATAAGGACTTGTCAAAGTGCGTGAGATGTAAAATTTATTTTGCTTGCTGGGTATCTTTGATGAAAGCATTTTGGAAAAAAGATTTTTTGTTGGATCATATTAGTCTTGAGACAGCATTTCCATCCGCAACAGATCGACCTTTCTGGGCTCCTTTGGTCAGCTCCATCACTTAGTGGGGGTGGGGGACTGTGTGATGTGTCCTGTAGGGCATGAAGGCTGATTCAGGGGGTGCCTGGGTCTTGGGGCTCTGTGGGGTGCCCATAGTGGGGTATCTGGTGGGTCCGGCCCCGGGATCTGTGGCCCCCACCTGGGCGGGGCTTGGGGGGGCCTCAGTGCGGCCTCCGGCGGCTGCTTGCAATACTCTTGGGGGGTTCTGCACTGGTGGATGTGGCTTACATGCCTGGCAGCTGTGCTGCTGCTTGGTGGGTCTAGGGTGGTTCCGGGGCTCTGGGTTCCTGTGGTGTGTTGTCCTTGGGCGGGTGTCCTGGCGGGGTGTCGGGGGCTTGGGTTCTGTGGAGTGTGTTGCTTGGGGTATGGTCCTTACAGATTCACTTCTATACAGAAAACCTTTGTTATTATCTTCAGCTGTCACTTTATACATGTCGTATTAATTAATACTGTATATTCTTCAGTGATGGTATCAAGGTTATTTGATTGTATCTGTAATACTTTATCAGCTGGTTGTGCTGTTCGTTTTACATCTCTCTTTGCAGGTGAAGAAGCAGACTGAGGATGTATCATTCTCTCCCTTTTCTCTCCTCTTTCTCTTTCACCTTTTCTCCCTTTTTTCTCTCCTACCTTCATGTTTCAGTGTCCATTTAACATGAAATATTGCCTGAATAAATTATAATAAAGCTTCTTGCATGTATAAATCAAGCTATGTTGAAAATGGTAAGGCTCCACTTGTGAAAGTAAAATCTGTTGGGCTCTTTTTGGCATTAAGACAACAATTCTTATTGCCACAATGCCAGACTGGACAAAAAAAAAGAATAATAATACATGGTTAGGGTTACTTAACCGCTTTCTTTTTCCACATCCACTCGGCTACATTGCTTCTCCTTGGTTAATCTTTGTACGCATGCATAATATAGTACTTCTGGTCACGAGGTCTTGTTATGGTAAATACACGTAAAATAAATTTGTTTACTAAATGTTAGAGCAAAATGGGTGTGTAAAACACATAAATTAAACATAATAAGCCACCAGGGCACGATAATTTAATCAGAAAAACAGGCAAAGAAATTTTTAAAGTGATAGTGCGTTACTAGCCCTCTTTAACAAGTAACTTCTCAACAGAAGTCCACCTCACAAAAATCTCACCCCTTTCCTTTGACTTTAAGCTTCCAGAATATGTTTTGGTGTTTTTAGTCTTTGTAGTGTAGTTGTACTTATATTCTAGGACAAGACTAAAATTTGATGCCACATGCACTGACCATGGGTTTACATAAAATTAAAGTTCAAAGGAGAGCACAACTTATAGGTTTACAAAAGAGAGAGAGAGAGAAATAGGTAAATAGCAGAAGAGAAGATATTAGAGACAAAAAGTTGAATCTCGCATATTTTACATATACAATGTATTCTCTTTAAACGGCAACCTTTAAATGTGTCTGACCATTTTCTCCTGATTTTCTGCTGTTCTGCCATCTTCTGCCTTTGCTCTCCCCTACACAGGAGTAGCAACGAGTATAAAAAGGTCATATATATTAGAGTGGCAAAAAAAAACAACACACATATATATATATGTGTGTGTGTGTGTGTGTTTGTCTGCCAGTTAGTAACGCCCTTCATACAAGACTAGGGCATGGCAAGTGAAAAGATCTCCTTTAACATTTATTTAAGACAGGACTTTAATGAGAGGGAAGGGTTGGAAGGAAGCAGCCACGCTGTTCTCAGTGGAACTGAGTGTGTGTGTGTAAATGAGTGAGACAGGAGCAGGAGCAAAGAGAGTCTGGCTACATAGACCAAGAATCATACAAAATTCATGGTCAGGGTAAAATCTGACACTGCTGTCTGGAGACATGCGGTGAAGAAGGATGAGAGAGGTGTGTAGTGGGATAAGAGCAAGATCAAGTGGAATGGATGCAGGATAATGTGGGTGGACAGGGAGAGGAGGGCGAGTGGGGGAAGGAAGAATATGAGAAGGAGGAACACAGAGGATAAAATATGCAATATATATAAGTGTGAGAAATAAGAGGAAAAAAGTTGGTCTTTCATTTGAATAACTCCAACTGAAGGTATATAAGGCAATAAGGACCCTGAGGAAACAAAACTGACATGGGTAACCTTCACAATCTTTGTGAAACTCTGATAGTAGCGTTCTTTTGGCTCAAAGATATTATGTTACCGTTTAATGTGTGGTTCTTGCCATCCAATGAAGCAATTCCTTCAGACAATCTGGCGGGAAGCAGGGAAGAAAGAGGGATATTTGGGCACAGGAAAAAAATGTGCTGGTGATAAATATACCATACCATACCATACCAACTTTATTTATGAAGCACTTTATACACCGACAGGACCAAAGTGCTGTACACAATCATAAAATACAATGCAATTATGAAATAGAAAGGATCGAATATAAAATACATATTAAAAACAGACACAATAAAACAAAGTGAAATCTCTCAGATTGTGCCAAAAGCCAAAGAAAAAAGATGAGTCTTAAGAAGCAATAGCAATAAAAATAGCAAGTGAAGAGGCCTGTCTTATGCTCAAAGCCAAATCATTCCATAGCTTAGGAGCTGCCACAGAAAAAGCACGATCCCCTCTGAGCTTGCACTTTGTCTTTGGGACCCTCAAAAGCAACTGATCAGCGGACCTGAGGGAACAGGAGGGGGTGTAAGAATGTAGCAGCTCAGACAGATAGGGAGGGGCCAGGCCATTAAGAGCTTTAAAAACAAATAAGAGGATTTTAAAATCAATCCTAAAATGCACTGGCAACCAATGTAAGGAAGCTAAAACAGGGGAAATGTGGTCAAATTTTCGTGTATCTGTTGAAAGACGTGCAGCAGCATTTTGTACCCTCTGAAGCTGGGAAATACATAAATTACTAATTCCTATATAAAGTGAGTTACAGTAATCCAGCCGTGTGGTCACAAATGCATGGATCACTGTTTCAAAGTGCTGTCTGGAAAGAACAGGTTTTACTTTGGCTAGCTGCCTTAAGTGGAAAAAGCTGGATTTTATAACGGCTCTGATGTGTGCTTCCATCTTAAGACCAGCATCCATCTTAACCCCTAAATTAGTAATAACCGGCTTAACATACTGGGCCAAAGAGCCAAGACTAGTCAAGGAATCAGCAGTGGATCTGCCAAAAATCACTACCTCTGTCTTGTCCTCATTAAGTTTCAAAAAATTTAGGGCCACCCAGGCCTTCACATCTTCCAGACATAAAAACAGAGACTGAAGAGAGGTGGAGTCTACATTCTTTAGCGGTAAATATATCTGTGTGTCATCTGCATAGCAATGAAAAGCAATCCCATATTTTCTAAAAATAGAGCCGAGAGGAAGAAGGTACAATAAGAAAAGAAGTGGGCCTAGAACTGAGCCCTATGGGACACCACAAGACAGTGGAGCAGAGGGGGACCTATGGGCATCAAGACAGACACAAAATGTACGCTCAGCCAAATAAGATTTAAACCAATCCAAAGCTATGTGACCGATGCCCACCCACTGTTCCAAACGGGAAAGTAAAATGTCATGATCAACTGTATCAAAAGCAGCTGATAAATCCAACAGCACCAAAACAACAAAGTCACCAGAATCAGCTGCTAAAAGTATATCATTAAAAACTTTTAAAAGAGCTGACTCTGTGCTATGAAATGGTTTAAAACCGGACTGAAAAATCTCTAATATATTATGTTCATTAAGATAAGCCATTAGCTGATTACAGACTACCTTCTCAAGAATTTTAGAAACAAAAGGCAATTTAGAGATAGGTCGATAATTTGCCAGAACAGTAGGATCCAAAATTGGTTTCTTAAGTAGAGGCTGCAGAACTGCATGTTTCAGAGTTTTAGGAACAACACCTGAGGACAAGCTACTATTTACAAGAGCAAGGACAGAAGGACCTATAGTAGAAAAAACATCTTTAAATAATTGGGGCGGAATAACATCATCTGGAGAACCAGTTGGCCTTAAGTGACTAACCACCTCCTGCAATGATTGCCACTTCACACATTCAAAGCTGTGGAAAACACCAGAACAAGGCACCACAACTGAAGGATCATAAGCAGAGGGGATGATCTGGGCCCTAATAGAAGCGACTTTCTCATCAAAAAAGTGTAAAAAGTTTTCACATACAGCAGGTGAGGTCTCCATAAAACCACTATGTGAATCATTCAGAACAGAGTTAATAATTTTAAATAAGGTAGCAGGATTATGACTATTTGATACAATCAAACCCGACAGGTACTTTCTTTGGCTGCCTTTTACAATTCTTTGATAATGGCGCCAACATTCCTTTAATATTTGGAGGGACACCTGTAATTTGTCCTTTCTCCATTTGCGTTCTGCTCTGCGACAGTCTCTCCTGGCAGCCCGAGTAACCTCATTTAACCAGGGTTCACGCTTGGATTTTGGAAGTCTAATTTTTAGTGGTGCCACCAAATCCAAGGCTGCTTTACTGGTAGAATAAAACCAGTTGCTGAGTTCCTCAGTGTTATTTCCCACAGCCTCTGGGATGGTACAGTTCTGATTAAAAACAAAAGAAAACTGACCAGCAGTAGTAGGGTTAAAAACACGACAGAGCCGAGCTGCAGCGCAAGTTTTAGCTTTTGCACAGGACAGCGTTATTTCAAATAAAACAGGCATATGGTCTGAAAAGAATGAGTCACCAATTTCTAAATTAAAAACTGGTAGACCATAAAATAAAACCAAATCAAGAGTGTGACCATGCTCATGAGTAGCACCAGTCACAGACTGTTCAAAATTGAAAGAATCAATAACATTAAGAAATGACTTAATGAATATTAAAGACATGAATATTAAAATCACCAACAATGAGAACTCGGTCATATTTTGGCATGATATCAGCCAAGAAATCCGAAAAGTCATTTATAAAATTTTTGTTATACTTTGGTGGCCGATAGACTGCGGCACACAACACAGTGTGAGAGCTGCCAAGTTCAAATAGGCTAAGCTCAAAGCTACTATACGAAGGTTGAGGCAACTTCTTGCAAGTAAAACAACTTTTAAAAACAGTCACTATTCCTCCACCAGAGCCCGACATCCTTGGAGAATGAAAATAACCGCAGTTTCGCGGGACAAGTTCATTGAAAATGCTGGAGTCACCCAAACCACTTGTCCACGATTCTGTTATAAATAAAATATCTAATCCTTGAGAGGAAAAGAAATCCCTAATTACGAAAGTTTTATTTGCCAGCGACCTGGCATTTATCAAACCGATCCTGGCAGAAATCGGTGAAGCTACGTCATCAGCTGGCATCTGGGACTCCCGGCAGAGAGGGCGTAGGTTGCTAGGATTCACCCTGCGTCTACAGGGCCGAGAAGCGCAGGGACCACGGGACTGGAATACTCCATCCTGGCTTCCACCAACAAGAACGAGACTGGAATCCACAGGATCCAATACACGAAATGGGCAGGACAGGCGAGGCACCAGCCCGCACAACCTGGAGGCAGAGAAACTGCGCCGTAGAGCAGCCTTTAATCGCACTAGCTGACCACCGCGGCTTCCACAGCGGCGTGCTCGGTTCCATCGGAAAGGCAGAGTCCAGAAACGACACAGTTAAGCTGGAATGCCCAACAGCAGGGTCGAAGTATTGTCTGTAGTATATGTCCTCGGTAACGTATTTCCAGTCAAGGCACCAATGTCCAGCAATGTTTGGCGGTCATACGCAATCAGAGAGTTTACACTTGTAATAAAATTAAAAGTATATATATATCAGAACTTCTGGAATCCTCCCTGACCCGGAAAAGGGTATAGTGCCTTCTCTGGATCAGGGAGGATGTCCTGCCCGAAGTGGAGGAGTTTAAGTATCTTGGGGTCTCGTTCACGAATGAGGGGAAGATGGAGTGGGAGATCGACAGGCGGATTGGTGTGGTGTCTGCAGTGAAGCAGGCGCTGTATCGGTCGGATTTGGTGAGAAGAGAGCTGATTTTACCAGTCGATCTACGTTCCCACCCTCATCTATGGTCATGAGATTTGAGTCTTGACCGAAAGAACGAGATTGCGGATACAAGCGGCCGACATGAGTTTTCTCCGTAGGGTGTCTGGGTTCTCCCTTAGAGACAGGGTGAGAAGCATGGCCATCTGGAGGGGACTCAGAGTAGAGCCACTGCTTCTCCATGTTGAGAGGAGCAAGGGTGGAAGAGATATAACCAAAAAGACCTGAAGTGAAAGGTGATTCAACAAAGTATTTAGGTTGTTTGGATTGCAAATACTTGGAACCTGTATCAGTCATTTTTCAAAGATAAAAACAGTGTCGTCCATTTCAAAATTATGTACTAATTAATGTTGATATATCACATACCACATACCAACAAATTCTGATAACAAATGCTGATGTTTGTTGTCCTGTGTCATAGTGTGGAAAGGTTTAAAATGTAAAAATGTATTTTTTGAGCCACTGTGTATATTGCTTCCACTCTGATTGACTTTAACATCCATCAGGCCTGATATGCAGCGGTACTCTTATGGAGTATTCTGTCACAATTCATCAGAGAAAAGAATAGTTAAAAAAGATACTAAAAATTAAGGTAAAGAAAAGTTTTAAACAGCATTGTTTTCATTCATTTAAATAAAATATTGTCACACAGGTGTATTTTACAATTCTCAGCATTTTTTTTCCCCCCTCTCTCATTGAATGTTGGGCTATAAATTAAAATACTAACCCGAAAATTCCCTGAGACCCAATATTACCTGTATTTTAGTTTAAGTTTTAAGACTAGGCTAACCTGCAGCACCACATATAAATTGCAAATACAGAAGCAAGTAGAGGAATTTCTTTATGCTAATGTGATTGAAGATATGTGTTTTTTTGTGCTTTGCATTTGAAATGGGATTATGGTTGCTCTCAGATCAGGTTTTTTTCCAGTTCAGTATAATGTGTACCAAAAGCCTCTGGCACATCAGTTCACTGTGGATTTAAAGGGAAAAAAGTAGTGCACTTCAGAGGTCTCTGTTAAGACTTTACATCCAGTCATGTAAATCTCAAGCCTAATTTATCTCTGCTCCACAGAAGCCTTCATAAAGGCTCTTTACTTTCCACATATATAACCTAATTAGACTTTCGGTACTGTACGTAACATCGTTATATGTTATGAAGTGAGGAAGTTTCTTCCCACTCTGCACTGCCTGATGGGGTAAGATACAAATCTTGGAATGGCAAAAACACATTTTTCTAATGAATAAATGAATGAATTATCAAATCATCTCATTAGTGTAACAGCAATGTTTAATGTGATTATGGTTATTAGCCAGCTAATGTGCCTCACAGAGAGTAACACTTAAGGCTGTGAAGATGCTATTTGGATTTCTTCAGATTAACTGAGCATTTGCAAAATATCAAAAAAAACATGGAACCTCATGAGTACACCAAATTACTGCTTAGGTCTTTTCACGTATTCATGTACATAGAAATGAAAAGGTGTCATCCAAAGCATTCATTGCACTTATTTTTGCCACCTCTAAGAGCGATCTCTTATTTCAGCATAAGTCGGAGCTTTTGTACATAAAATCTAAACTCAAAAACAAAGGAGCCAAAGGTACATTCTTATTGTAACCATGGGAACATTATTTTTTCTCTTACTTTAATTTTTTGGCCACCAGTAAGTATTTGCACATAACTTCCATAACACAGGAGGAAATTATATCAATGACTAATTCCTATTTTAAGAGTTGGAAAAAATTAATTCCTGAACTTTTACTTACTGAGGTCATTTTTGTGACTGTTTCCACTGTGGAGACAAAGGCAAGGCCATCATGTCCACAAACATATGTTGTGCAATTACATGATTTCATGTTTAATCAAATAACCTATGGTCTGTCAGGCATTTTCCAGTGAAAATCCACCTAATTTGGCTTTTATATTAGGACAATAACTGAAAGAGTGTCAGGTATGTGGTTCAAGTAAGCTGTGGTGTGTGTGCTGTTCTTGTATTGCTCCTGCAGGGTGCGACAGGTGGACGATGGCAGCAGGTGTTACCAGTCTCCCCCTAATCTAGAGGATCACTTAAGGCGGCTAGAGACAGAAGGAAGATGTCAAAGCTTTAGCTCACCTGACCTGATCCTGAGCTGAGCTGTTCCTGGTTCCTTTTGCCTACTGCTAACTAACCAGACTGCTCTCTCCCCATAGATCCATCCCTACTCCTGCTCGGTTCCTGTCATCTCGCTTCTGGTCCACTCCATCCTGGTTCTCTGGCAGGTCCAAATCCCTCAAGCCTTCCTGGAACTCTTGTTGACCTAGCGCTACTCTTCTACTGGCATCCCGCTACCACCTAGCCTGTCCAGCCTCCATTGTGGAACTCTCCATTCAGCTCTGGAACACCTCGGTCTGTCACTGACAGCCGCAGCCTGACCAGCCTTCCCTGGCTTCACTCTTACCATCAATCCATAAGTGAACCTCTGCTCCAGACTTCTCTGACCTGTTGTTTGCCATGCTCACTCTCTCCCTTTCTTTCTCCTTACAGTCAGTGACCAGAGCCTTCCCAGCTGGCCATTATCCGCTTCACCCCTAACCATACTCCCCTGTTCACCATCATATCAATAAAACACCTTTTTCTATCATACGGCTTCTATGTTTGTTGCTTCCGGATCGCCATGGAAAACCCAACACTGACAAAGAGGGATTTTAGCACTAGCATTATCTAAAAGCAACACATATGGAATAAATGAGAGCTTATTTAAAAAAAAAACTAAAAAAACTTTTAGTCATGTTTTGTGTAATGAGCAGACTGGAAAAGTGTTTAAAAACCCTCATGAAAATTAAGTTTGTCATAACTTTAAAACACAACTCAAAACACATTAGCATACCTTTGTTTCAGAAGATTGCTAACAAGTAGCTTAGCCTGTTAGCTTCAGGTAAACCTTAAGCTCTTCCCCTGTTCTCTCTCATCTTTTGTGTCCCATTCTGGTGACTGGGCCATCCAGTAACAATGAGTTGTTTCAGGAGCAGCTAGCTAGCACTCCAGCTCGGGCTGAAAGCTGGGGAAGGGCTTTCATTTTGAGATCCAGGTGCTATGGGTAAGCTTTGCTGGTTCTTTGGTGCAGCTGCACTTGGGGCTTTCCTCGGATCAACTTATGTGGGCTGCAACTTGCTGGATCAGCAGTGCTCGCTTGGTTGCTTGGCTCCCTCCAGCAGCAGGAAACCGCTTCATGTAGTTTCAAATCAGCTTTTCAGCAAAAGCAGAGAAAGGTCACAAAAGCTGGTTTTTGTGGAGGCTGGTTGCTTGCTTTGTTGTCTGATTCCACAGAAAACAGATTGTACTTAGCTTTGGTCCCAGTTTGAAGATGTTTGATGTCTCGCTGATGGTGTTGCCATTGCAGACAGTGGAAAAAGAGTGATGCTGTGGCTCTCCGATGTGAACCACCTTCTCTTGAGGGATCCATGAAAAAGAGAAATCTATGATTCTTCAGAGCAGCTACAGCAGCGAGAAAAAGAGAGTTTTTAAAACGGGAATAAGAATTTTTAGGATCCCAGGGGGTAGCCTGTTCTGATGGAAGTCCTAATGGGAAGGCTCCTACTGTCTTATATTTCTCATGGCTATCAGATTGCAATCTGATACTAATAATCCTTGTGGCTGAGGCACAACACCTAAATTATGTTTTTCCATTGACAGCACTCATCTACTCCGCACTTTGCCTTCTTCTTCTTCTTCTTCTGTTGTTTTATGGCGGATTTGCAGGCCAACGTAAAAGGTGCATTTCCGCCACCTACTGATCTGGAGTGTGGAGTGCACAATTTTGGAAGAATACGCAATGAATCAATGAGGGAAAACAGCAAATAATAAAAAAAACTAAATTCTACAACTAAATCCTATTCATTGTATTTGAATAATATTTCATTGACTCTTGACTGTCTTGCCTCATTTCCTAACAATACTTTTATTGAATTCCCATCAATTCCTATCCATCCCAACTCTTGTATTAACTTCATTCTCTCCCTTACATATGCAGTACACTCAAAAATAATATGCTGCACAGTTTCTGGATCGCCGCATTTGTCACAATTTCCTGTTTCATGTTTCCCTATTTTAAAAAGACTGTAGCTTAATGCACTGTGACCTATTCTTAGCCTTGAAATAATTATATATTTTTTCCCATTTCCATATCTTTTCCTCTCCTTTCCAATAAACTCCTGAATCTGATATAAATGTCTTCCTTTAGACTCATTATTCCATATCGTTTGCCATTTCTTTCTAATTTCAATTGTTATCATTCTCTTAATTTCTGATTTACTTAAAAATACATTCATTTCTCTTTGCTGATGATTTAATGCTTTCTTTGCCAGCTTGTCCGCTTCCTCATTTCCATCTACACCCACATGTGCTGGCACCCAGAGGAAGTATACCAGTATTCCTAACTGCCTTGTTCTAAATAGACATTGTAACACTTCAAATATTAAATAATGGATAATGGACTTGTGTCTATACTTGTCCTGTTAGATCTCAGTGCTGCATTTGATACAGTTGATCACAATATTCTCCTACAAAGACTTGAGCATACTGTAGGGATTAAGGGAAAAGCATTAGGCTGGTTTAAATTTTATCTGTCGGACAGATTCCAGTTTGTTCGTGTTAACAATAAATCTTCCTCAAACTCTAGGGTCACTTGTGGAGTACCACAGGGTTCAGTCCTTGGACCAATTCTAATTACTATATATATGCTTCCGATTGGCAAAATTATCAGACAGCATGGGATTAATTTCCACTGTTATGCTGATGACACTCAGCTATATTTATCCATAAATCCTGATGAATCCAATCAGTTACTTCGACTGCAGACATGTCTTGATGACATCAAAAGCTGGATGACTTTAAATTTCCTGCATTTAAATTCTGACAAGACAGAAGTTGTAATCTTTGGGCCAGAGTCCTCAAAAAATAAAGTTCTTAATCAATCACTCAATCTGGATGCCATTAACTTGGCCTCTGGTAATAAAGTTAAAAATCTTGGTGTTGTTTTCGACCAAGACATGTCATTTAAATCCCATATTAAACAGGTTTCCAGAGTTTCCTTTTTTCATCTATGGAATATCGCCAGAATTAGAAACATTCTGTCCAGGGGTGATGCTGAAAAACTAGTCCATGCATTTGTTACTTCAAGGCTGGACTATTGTAATTCTTTACTATCAGGAAGTTCACAAAATGCAGTTCGAAGTCTTCAGCTGATCCAAAATGCTGCGGCAAGAGTTCTGATGAAAATCAACAAGAGGGATCATATTTCTCCAATTTTAGCTTCCCTTCATTGGCTTCCTGTTAAATCAAGAATAGAATTTAAAATTCTCCTTCTAACGTATAAAGCCCTTAATAATCAAGCTCCATCATATATCAGAGCTCTGATTACCCCGTATGTTCTAACAGAGCACTTTGCTCTCAGACTGCAGGTCTGCTGGTGGTTCCTAGAGTCTCTAAAAGTAGAATGGGAGGCAGATCCTTTAGCCATCAGGCTCCTCTCCTGTGAAACCAACTCCCAGTTTTGGTCCGTGAGGCAGACACCCTGTCTACTTTTAAGGCTAATCTTAAAACTTTCCTTTTTGACAAAGCTTATAGTTAGAGTGGCTCATGTTACCCTGAGCTACCTCTATAGTTTTGCTGTGATAGGCTTAGGCTGCTGGAGGACATCAGGGTCTAATTTTCTCACTCTACTGATTTCTACTGTTCTCCAGTCTACTGTTCTCCAGTTTTGCATTGTATTACATTGAAATGACTGTTGTCATTTCAGCTTTTAACTTTTTGCTCTCTCTCTTTTTCTTCATAGTAGGCACACCTGGTCTGACGTTCTGTTAACTGTGACATCATCCAAGGAAGACCGATCACCCGCTATTACCATCTAATGTAGAACAGATTACTGGATCAATGTTTGCTTCTGTGCTTTTTTGTCTGTCTTGTTGTGTCTCTGCTCTATCTTCTGTAACCCCCAGTCGGTCAAGGCAGATGAGCGTTCATACTGAGCCCGGTTCTGCTGGAGGTTTTTCCCTCCCGCTAATGGGTGGTTTTTCTTTCCACTGTCGCTTCATGCTTGCTCAGTATGAGGGATTGCTGCAAAGCCATGGACAATGCAGACAACTCTTCCTGTAGCTCTACACTTCTTCAGGAGTGAATGCTGCTTGTCAGGACTTTGAAGCAATCAACTGGTTCCCTTATATAGGAAATTTTTGACCAATTTGTATAATCTGACTGATTTTGACTTTGTAAAGTGCCTCGAGATGACATGTTTCATGAATTGGCACTATATAAATAAAATTGAATTGAATTGAAATCTTGCCTAGTTTCAGATTTTCCACTTATTAGGCTATTCAGAGTAGCCATTGAGTCAGTATATATTACCGTTCTTAGTGGTTGAACTTCTTCGATCCACTGTAATGCTAATATGATAGCTAATACTTCAGTAGTAAATACTGACACATGATTAGATATTCATTTTGCAATTTTTATTTTAAATGTCGGGATGTATACTGCTGCTGCTGTTCTTCCAGACTCTGGCTCCTTTGACCCATCTGTATATACCTGTAGAACTGAATAATATTCTTTACTTAAATATTGTTGTACTATTATATCAGTTGATGTATTTTTTCCCCGTTTATTCATTATTTTTTGTATTTGTAAATCGATCAGTGGCGTAGTAAACATCCAAGGGGGAATTGCCGGTATAGGAATAGTTGGGGCTATTACATAGTCTTTCAATCTCAAGCTGCTTGCCTCTTTCTTTACTACCCATCCAAAGCTTTTTATTTCTTTATATTCATATTCCCAACAATCTTTCAGAAGTAATCTGACTGGATGATTTTCTTCATGTCCTTTTACACTAGCCCAGTATCTCATTCTCAATTGAATCCTACGTTGTTCAAGTGGTAATTCTCCCAATTCAACTAGTAATGATACTACTGGAGATGATCTATATACTCCACAACAAATACGTAAAGCCTGATTTTGTATTACCTCTATCTTATTAAGTAATGTTTTATTCTCAGAACTATACTACCATAATCTATGTTTGACCTAATCACTGCATAATAAATTATTTTCAGAGACTGACAGCTTGCTCCCCAATCTGCTCCTGACAAGCATCTTAACACATGTATTCCTTTTTTGCATTTTTCTATTAATTTCTGAATATGAACTCCAAAATTTAATTTAAAATCCATCCACATACCTAAATATCTCACTACTTCCACTTGTTCCAGCAGATGACCGTACATTTTGATAGGATTTTTTTTTTTATTTGAAAAGCATATTACTTGTGTTTTTGCGACCGAGAACCTAATACCCCAATTATCTGACCATTTCTCCACCTCATTCACTGCATTTTGTATTTTATTTTCTACAAATGGAATATTACGCCCCCTTTTCCATAAAGCTCCATTGTCCGCATACAATGACCTTCCTATTCAATTTTCAATTTTATGAAAAATGTCATTAATCATTAAATTAAAAAGAATAGAGCTGCTCACACTTCCCTGGGGAGTTCCATTCTCAATTTGTAAAATCCTAGAATATTCTGACCCCACTCTTACTTGAATTGTTCTTCCAAACAAGAAACTCGAAATCCAGTTATACATCCTTCCCTCAATTCCCAACCTTTCCAATTTCATTAACAACCCTTCTTTCCACAACATATCATAAGCCTTTTCTACATCAAAAAAGACTCCCACCAAACTTTCTTTATTAATATGAGCTTTTCTAATTTCAGTTTCCAAACTCAAGATTGAATCCATCGTATTTCGCCCTTTTCTAAAACCACTTTGATATTCTGACATAATATTTCTACTTTCAATCTCATATATCAACCTGTTCATAACCATCCGTTCCATAAGTTTACATAAATTTGATGTCAGTGCAATAGGTCTAAAATTAATTGGCTGAGAATGGTCTTTTCCTGGTTTGGCTATTGGTACTATGACCCCATGTTTCCAATCCACTGGTATATTCCCTGACTCCCATATTTTATTAAAAAGTCTTAAAATCATTCCCAATGATAATTCTGACAATTGTTTAATCATCTCGTAACAAATATCATCTTTACCTGGAGAAGTATGTTTAACCCCTACCAGTGCTCTTTTTAATTCATATAAACTAAATTTTAGATCTAACCTGCTTCCTGTTGTATTCGTCTTTCTATATATGTGATCATTCTCCTTCACTTTCTGTTTCCTATATTTCCTCATACTTTCTGATATATTATCATTACTATGTACCTTTGCAAATGTATCTACTAACATCTCTGCTTTATCACTGTCTTTAATCGCAACTTTTCCATTACTAACTAAAACTGGAATATTATTGATTCTCCTAATCCCTCCCATCTTCCTAATCATATTCCAAACATCATTTATTTCAATATTTTCATCAATTTGATTACAGAATTCTCTCCAGAATGTTCTTTTTGCTATTCTTACTTCTTTCCTAACATTTGCCTGAGCTCTCTTATAATTAATGTAATCATTAAACACTAATGATTTTCTAGCTTTCTTCATTGCTTTATTTCTTTCCCCAACTGCCTTACTACAGTCTTCATTCCACCACGGGACTGCTTTTCTACCGCTTATAATTTTCTTTTTACCTATTAATTCCCCTGCCGTATTTCTTAACACTTCACTAATTTTCCTACTTAACTCTTCAATGTCTTTAATATCTACCATTTCACACATATTATTATTACATAATTCTTTAAAAAGCTCCCAATTGGCTGCTTTAAATTTCCATCTTGGAATTCTCTCTACCAATGATTGAACTATATCCATACGAATTTGATACCTTATTGGATAGTGATCACTTCCCAAAGTACTTTGATTACTTACATTCCATTCACATTTTCTAGCTGGGTTTTCAGACACTAGTGTAATATCTAAAACTGATTTTCGCCCATTATTCACATCAATTCTTGTAACACTTACATTGTTAATACATACCAATTGTCCCCAATTTAGCATGTCTTCCACTATCAGCCCATTATTATCTGTTTTAACACTCCCCCATAATGAATTATGTGCATTAAAATCACCACACCATACTACCTTATGATTTGTATTACCTCTTATATTTACCATTATTTTCCTACTTAACTTTTCACATGGATTGTAAAAATTAATTACTTTAATACCTTGTTTATTTTCCCAAACTTCTATTACCAACACCTCTTGATCCACACTCATTTCTACATTCCTGTATCCCACACCTTGTTTTATAAAGGTAGCTACCCCACCTCCATTTCCTTGTTTTCGATCCCTCCTAATGCATATATACCCTTGTAAAACATTATTTAACTGAGGTTTGAGCCATGTTTCTTGTATACATAATATGTCTGGTTTTTTATCCAAATCAAAAATGAATTTTTTAAACTCTTGCCCATTAGCTATTAAGCTTCTAGCATTCCACTGAAATATTAAAAGCATTATTATGAACCACCACATTCTGTTTGAATATTTGTTGTTTGCATCTTTAACTTCTCATTAATCTCTAGATATTTTTCAGCTGCTTTGATTATTATTCTGATTCTTTCTGTCCGGCTTTCAGTTTGCGCGGAACAATTCACAACTTCAGCTATAAAAGTTACAAAAGCTACATTGTTCTTAATCATCAGATTCTCTGTATTTTTTCCCCTGTGTCTTTTCCGTTTTTGATTGTAAAATTTCTTTTTGACTATTTTCTGATTCCAAGTTCTTTCCTACTTTCTTTAATGCCTCAGAATATGATAATCCTTCCTGTATTTTAACATTTTGTACTTGTACCGCATGTTTCCTCACTTCACAACCTCCATATCCCGCACTATGTTCCCCTCCACAATTACAACACTTGGGATTTAACCCCTTGCCCACATTTGCCGTACTCATGTTCTCCACCGCATCTCGCACACCTCTGCTTGCCTCTACATACAGCCGCTACATGTCCGAACTTTTGTCATTTGTAGCGTCTTAGAGGAGGGGGAACATATGGCTTTACCAAGAAGCTTATGAATCCTAAAAAGACTTTACTTGGTAACTTATCCTCATCAAAGTGAATCATCACAGAAAGGCTATCCCCCTTTTCATTGTTTCGATTGCCTTTTAGTCTTTTCACATCAATTACTGATCCTCCCGTAAGTCCTTTCTTAATCTTTTCAACTGTCACATTATCAGGGTTTGTTTATCGATGAACTCAGGACGCACACACGGAACTAAAAGTTTGAGTCTTTATTGAAGGAAGTATACTGGGTGGTGAGTGATGAAGACCGGAGGTTCAGGACTGCAGAAGGTCAGGGATGTAGATGATGGCAGGAGCTGACGGCCCGGAGACAGATAGTCCACACTAGCTAGGTGCTTCTCGGCTAGCAGGCCTCAAAGCACTCAGGGCGGCTAGTCAGGTTAGCAGTTATCAGGAGACACCAGGGCACAGAGCAGGGCTTCACCAGAGCAGCTTGTCAGGTTAGCAATTCACTGAAGACACCTGGACAAAGAGCAGAGCTTCTCCAGAAACGAACCACAGAATAAAAAGACTTACAGAGGGACTGGCATGGAGTGGTGGATAGCAGATGACGGCCCAGTGCTGAAATGAAGGCAGAGGGAGGTTTAAATAGAGCACTAACAGGTGGAACAAGGGTCTGGCTAATTGACTGGTAAATTGTTAACAGGTGTGACTGACTGCTGAGGAGGTGAAGTGAAAATGACAGAAAATAACTGATGACAATGAAAACTAACAATAAATAAAGTCAAACCTAACCCACATGAGATGAAAAATGAAAATAACAGAAAAATGAAGTCAAACCAGAACTCAACCATGACACACATCAGTAGGGATCCCTGTAATTACCCCTTTTGTCCATTTTTTTCCCTCTGATACTGAACAAATCACATCTTGTCCCATGATTGATTTAATTTTTAGAGCCTTTTTTTGTTGCCTACTGTCTTTACAAAACATTAGCAATCTACCATCCCTCAATTTCTTAACACTTTCAACTATTCCTATCATTTCCTTAATCGCTTTGGATAACTTCAGCGGATTGATATTAGTGAAAGACCCAGTAACAAATTTCATCAATACCTTAAACTCTTCTTTTCTTCTCCTTGTCATATGCAATCCATTTTCACTATCAGTGTCAGATGTATTACTCCTGTTTTTCTTTCTTTTTCGATTTTCTACTATACTCCATCCATTATTTCCATTCCCTCCATCATCCGCGGCAAAATTTTCATCCTCCATTTCCGGATCACTTCCGGAATCTACGTAACTTCCTACCATGCACACTCCAGTCACAGATCAGTTCCTGTCCAATCCGCCCTCGAGCCCTACGACCCGCACTTTGCCTGTTGCATTTCCATGGACCCATTGACAACTGAAGCTGTGGATTTAATCCCCACCTCCAGCCATCAGTGTGTTTGGACTAGTCTTAACTTTAAAGAAATACACTCTATACATTGCTAATGTGGTAAATGACTATTCTAGCTGCAAATGCCTGGTTTTTGGTGCAATATCTACATAGGTGTATAGAGGCCCATTTCCAGCAACTATCACTCCAGTGTTCTAATGGTACAATGTGTTTGCTCATTGGCTCAGAAGGCTAATTGATGATTAGAAAACCCTTGTGCAATCATGTTCACACATCTGAAAACAGTTTAGCTCGTTACAGAAGCTACAAAACTAACCTTCCTTTGAGCAGATTGAGTTTCTGGAGCATCACATTTGTGGGGTCAATTAAACGCTCAAAATGGCCAGAAAAAGAGAACTTTCATCTGAAACTCGACAGTCTATTCTTGTTCTTAGAAATGAAGGCTATTAAATGCGAGAAATTGCTAAGAAATTGAAGATTTCCTACAACGATGTGTACTACTCCCTTCAGAGGACAGCACAAACAGGCTCTAACCAGAGTAGAAAAAGAAGTGGGAGGCCGCGTTGCACAACTGAGCAAGAAGTACATTAGAGTCTCTAGTTTGAGAAACAGACGCCTCACAGGTCCCCAACTGGCATATTCATTAAACAGTACCCGCAAAACACCAGTGTCAACATTTACAGTGAAGAGGCGGCTGCGGGATTCTGGGCTTCACGGCAGAGTGGCAAAGAAAAAGCCATATCTGAGACTGGCCAATAAAAGAAAAAGATTAAGATGGGCAAAAGAACACGGACATTGGACAGAGGAAGACTGGAAAAAAGTGTTGTGGACGGATGAATCCAAGTTTGAGGTGTTTGGATCACAAAGAAGAACGCTTGTGAGACGCAGAACAAATGAAAAGATGCTGGAAGAATGCCTGACGCCATCTGTTAAGCATGGTGGAGGTAATGTGATGGTCTGGGGTTGCTTTGGTGCTGGTAAGGTGGGAGATTTGTACAGGGTAAAAGGGATTCTGAATAAGGAAGGCTATCACTCCATTTTGCAACGCCATGCCATACCCAGTGGACAGCGCTTGATTGGAGCCAATTTCATCCTACAACAGGACAATGACCCTAAACACACCTCCAAATTGTGCAAGAACTATTTAGAGCAGAAGCAGGCAGCTGGTATTCTATCGGTAATGGAGTGGCCAGCGCAGTCACCAGATCTGAACCCCATTGGGGGTAATCTGCTCGGACGCTTTTTTCTCTGCTCCCTGCTTGCTTGCATTTTCCTGCCTTTTACTTTTTATCTCCTTTTTATCTCTTTGCCAAAACCACGGAAAGTTGGATTTAGTTATTTTTATTTATTTTCTTTTTATTTATTTTTGATTTTGATTTTGCAAAGATGCCTACCTTCACCACAGTGGACCTTGACATGCTTCTACAGAAGATCGCTGTTATAGAACAGAAGATATGCCGACTCGAACTGAATTATGATGTAAACGGCGCGTATGGAAATGAAACAACCCTGCCTGCGACTCCAAACGGGGACCACCAGCCCAGCAACTCTCTGAACAAACAGATCCCTGAGGAAAATGAGAATCTCTGGACCACTCTGGGTGCAAGACCAAAGGATCAACGAACCCCACGCCTAGACAAAGAAAACTGGCCGAGACTACAGAGAGATGTCCCAGGACAAGTGAAACAACAGCGGGCTGTTCCCACAACAAATGATAGGAGTAAACCTGCTGGAAATGCTGGAATTCCTTTACGAAACAGATTCGCTCCGCTCCAAAATGTGACCCAGGAGAATCATGACAACACTCAGAGGTACGTCAACGACTTTCGCTCTAATACATCAGAGAAAAGACATGCCACAGGGCCAAGGACCCTGATTTTATGCAGTGGGTCTGTATGTGGGATTAAACATTTCTGTAACAAGAAAAACACAGAGGTGTTAATTTATAACGACTCAAACTATGGCCTGGTGTCTGATTTATTAGACATCCTTCCAAGGATCTTGAAAGAACGCCCGACCTTGGAAAAATTCATAATACAAGCTGAAGCCCTGGGCGACGTCTCCCGGATAAGAAAATCAGAAGTATTGAAAGAGGATTACGTTCGTCTGTTGAACTTAGTTCATGGCAAAAATGTCAAGGTGCTTCTCAGCGGCCCTCTCCCGCCCGTTACTTGTGGAGACGAGATTTTTTCCAGAGTTCTGATGCTAAACAAATGGCTGGAAAAAACATGCAAACAAACAACTGTAACCTTCATAGACAACTTTAACATCTTTTGGGAGAGGAGACATCTGTTCAACAGAGATGGTTTCTCTCTAAATAGGTCAGGTACAAAACGACTGATTTCAAACATTTTCTATTCTGTGAACCATGCTCCATCAGCTTTGTTCCAAAACAAAGTACATCCAGTGCCTAAACAAAAGATAAGCCCAGTGCAGCCCGAACAAGCCAAGATAAAGACGGCCAGAAAGATGACACAGAAAGAGGCGTCGTCAGAGCTACAGAAGGATTCATCCCAGATCTCAGCAGGACAAAGAGAGGACCAAGAACCGCCATCGTCACGAACACCGGTCCAGACTACACCCGCCTCGCCTTCCTCTCCACAAAGCCCAGAGGTTCCTTTTCTGGATTTTTCTCATAACAAAAACCAATCTTAAGGACAAAGTCCTTAAGATTGGTCTACAGTTGACATCCTCTCCACATATTAATTCTGAATACCGCAGTTCTGTGACTAAATCAGCATCTTCCAAAGGACGCAGAGGTCCAGATCCTCCTCTACATATCACAGAACATGCCTGTCCTGAAGACCTTCGGATAACTTCCTTGTGATATTCAGCGGGCCCTGGCAGTACGTTTATCAGACAAAACCGCTTCCAACATAAGCCTGGGCCTCCTGACGGAGAACATGGAATATCTGTTATGATACGTGGCAGAAATAAGAAAAGCAAAAGGAAAACAGACAGGAATAATCAGTCGTACTTAAAAGTCATAAACTGTCAGATGCAACCTGCCACAGAGATATCATCAACCACCAAATCATATAAACTGGGTTTACTAAATATTAGATCTCTGTCAGGAAAATCCCTTTTAATTAATGACTTCATTATTGACAATAATCTTGATGTACTGTTTTTAACAGAAACATGGCTGCATGAATATAGTGAAGCAGCTATATTGATGGAGTCATAACCTCCAAACTACAATTTTCTTTGTGAGAGCAGACAGCAAAGGAAAGGTGGAGGAGTAGCAACATTGTTTAATGATTCACTAAAGTGTAAAAAGGTGTTTTGGGGAAAATTTGACTCTTTTGAACATTTGGCTCTCCAGGTAAAGGGCCCGATACGAACCATGTTTCTGAATGTTTACAGGCCTCCTAAGTCCACATCAAACTTTTTTAATGATTTTAGTGACCTGCTGTCTGTGATATGTGTTGATTATGACTGTTTAATTATTGTGGGAGACTTCAACTTTCACGTTGACAACCCTGAAGACAGAAGTGCAAAAGAACTGTGCGACACACTTAGAAACTTTGGTTTAACTCAACATGTTAAACAGCCAACACACAAACAGGGACATATTTTAGACTTGATCATCACTAAAGGTCTAAACATTTCACAGGTCAATGTAACTGATGTTGCCTTATCCGATCACTTCTCCGTTACCTTTGAATGTATAATTTCGAGTGATACATTTAGCCGAAGGGACATCGTAAGAAAACACACCTTCAAAGACAATGCCACAGAAAATTTTATTCAAGCTTACTCTGCTACTTCAACCTTGGGCTGCAACTCAGTAGATGAGCTAGTAGATAACTTTCAGTCTAAAGTCTCAGACATCATATTGCTCCAGTTAAAGTGAAGGTTTTTTCCGGGAAGAAAAAATCTCCTTGGAGAAATGCTCCAGCAGCTAGAAGTGAAAAAAGGGAATGTCGGAAAGCTGAACGCAGGTGGAGAAAGAACAGACTCCAGGTTCACTATGACATCTATAGAGACTTTACAGATATAACTTACAACTGAAAAATGCAAGAGAATCTTTCTTCTCAGAGATCATCAAGAAAAACATTAATAATGCTCGTGTCTTATTTGCCACAGTCAACAGGTTAACAAATCCTCCTGTGTCCGTGGCTTCTGAACTCCACTCCACCAGGGCCTGCAATGAATTTGCAAACTTCTTTACTGAGAAAATCCTAAAAATTAGAGGATCAGTTTGTACATCCACACCAACTCTAGAACCAAAGCCGTATTCAGCTGGGACTTATCCTGACAAAATGTCCCAATTCAGCCAAATAAACTCCAAAAGCTTAGAGCAGATCATTCAGCAGCTAAGTTCCTCTTCATGCTGCCTTGATGTTCTACCCACAGCTTTCCTTAAGAAAGTTTTACCTGTCATAGCGTCTGAGTTGACTCAGATAATAAACACGTCCCTTCTGTCAGGTGTTTTCCCCCTAGTCCCTAAAAACAGCAACTATCAAACCACTGCTGAAAAAGACCAATTTAGACAAACTTCTACTCCAGAACTACAGGCCCATCTCAAACCTCCCCTTTATCAGTAAGATTATTGAAAAATCTGTGTTTCAACAATTAAACACCTTCTTAACAACGACCAGCCGATTTGACGTTTTCCAGTCAGGCTTCCGTGCTCACCATGGACCGCGGAACGCATTTCAAATTGGTCGGGCGCATGGCGAGAAACGCGGCCGAGCGGGGGGGAGAGACACGCTTTTCGCGGAGGGGGGGGGGGGTGAAGAGACAAGCGCGGGGGAGGACTTGATCATCAAAAGTAGGTAGGGCCGCGGCCCTACCGGCCCTACCGGTTCCGCGGTCCTTGGTGCTCACCACAGTACAGAGACGGCCCTTATCAAAGTGTTTAATGACATCCATATAAATACAGACTGTGGAAGAACCACAGTGCTGGTTCTATTGGACCTCAGTGCAGCATTTGATACTGTCGATCACTCCATTCTGTTAGACCGTCTGGAAAACTGGGTCGGCCTCTCTGGTACAGCTCTCAACTGGTTTAAATCCTACTTAAAGGACAGGGAATTTTTTGTATCAGTAGGTAACTTTACATCAGAGATGACAAAAATCACATGTGGGGTTCCCCAAGGGTCCATCCTGGGTCCCCTCCTCTTCAATATCTACATGCTCCCTCTTGCTCAGATAATAAAAAACAACAACATCAGCTACCATAACTATGCAGACGACACACAGCTTTACATCACCATGTCACCAGGTGACTATGAACCAGTTCAGGCACTCAGTAAATGCCTAGAAGAAATCAATACGTGGATGTGCCAAAATTTTCTTCAGTTGAATAAAAACAAAACAGAAGTAATAACATTTGGACCAATAGAGGAGAGATCAAAAGTTAGCACACAGCTTCAGCTGCTTCAGCTAAAAACCACTGATCAGGCCCGAAATCTGGGAGTAGTGATGGATTCAGACCTGAACCTCCAAAAGCACCTAAAGACAGTTACAAGGTCGGCTTTCTATCACCTGAAGAACATTTCTAGGATTAAAGGACTGATGTCTCAGCAGGATCTGGAAAAACTAATCCATGCGTTTATTTTTAGTCGAATAGATTACTGCAACGGTGTTTTCACAGGTCTGCCTAAAAAGTGGATCAGACAGCTGCAGCTGATCCAGAACGCTGCTGCCCGCGTCCTCACTAAGACTAAGAAAGTAGAGCACATAACCCCAGTTCTAAAGTCCTTACACTGGCTCTCTATATCTCAGAGAATAGACTTTAAAATACTTCTGTTAGTCTATAAATCCCTAAATGGCTTGGCACCTAAATACATCACAGACTTGTTATCGGTGTATCAACCATCCAGACCACTCAGGTCTTCTGGCTCCAGCCTACTCTGCATACCTAGAACCAGAACTAAACAAGGAGAAGCAGCATTTAGTTCCTATGCTCCACTTATCTGGAACAAACTTCCAGAAAATTGTAAAGGTGCGGAAAGCCTGAGTTCCTTTAAATCAAGATTAAAAACACATTTGTTTAGGATTGCCTTCAACTGTTCTAGTTAACTGAATCACCACTTTTTTGTTCTAATTTCTATCTACATTTTATTCCTACTTGCTTTTATTCTGTTTTAATTTGCTATATTTTAATCATGTAAAGCACTTTGCATTGTCCCTGTACTGAATTGTGCTATATAAATAAAATTGTCTTGCCTTGCCTTGCCATTGAGCTGTTGTGGGAGCAGCTTGACTGTATGGTACACAAGAAGTGCCCATCCAACCAATCCAACTTGTGGGAGCTGCTTCTGGAAGCGTGGGGCGCAATTTCTCCAGATTACCTCAACAAATTAACAGCTAGAATGCCAAAGGTCTGCAATGCTGTAATTGCTGCAAATGGAGGATTCTTTGACGAAAGCAAAGTTTGATGTAAAAAAAAATCTTATTTCAAATACAAATCATTATTTCTAACCTTGTCAATGTCTTGACTCTATTTTCTATTCATTTCACAACGTATGGTGGTGAATAAGTGTGACTTTTCATGGAAAACACAAAATTGTTTGTGTGACCCCAAACTTTTGAACGGTAGTGTATATATATATATATATATATATATATATATATATATATATATATATATATATATATATATATATATAGTCTGCATTTAATCATTTAGTGCAAGTCCATATTCTGGTTGTTGGACAAACGTAAGGAAAAAAACAAGACATTTCATTTTATCCTATCTTAACTGACCAGATCTCCTGTGAGGCAAATGATATCCCAGGCTACATTAAGATAAAACCCTAAATATGATTTACATGTAATCCTTGTAACACTTTTGTCTTTCTCTTAAGATAACAGTAAAGCTCGGACACACAGTGACATCACTTCTTCTCCCAAAATAAATAAGTAATGGAAAGCTGAAAAAAACTATATTTTCTTTTGTTTTAATTTGTATTTTATTGTCTTTTTCGCAGTGTAAGTCTTACACCAGCATTGAGTATCTCCATATTTTGTTTGTGCCGGAGTCACAAAAACCTTATTGTGTTCTTTTTGGTAACTGTAACATAGTGTATGTTATTTTCGGCTTGGCTCCCGGCCGCATGTATCTAGGTATAATTCTGTCCCATTTTATATATTAGTTTATATGAAATTTGCTTTCTGTCACCTCAACTGGTAGATTCTGAAAGTGTTAATCTTAAGCATTTCAACTCTTGATGCCAAACTCAAATATGGTATTGATTTCCATTAAACAGGTCAGTCTTTATTTTAGATATAATTTGATCATAGTTTGAGAACTTGAATTTTCCCAGCTCTTTTGGTATTTAAATCCCTAAGTACTTCATAGATTTCATATCTCTCTTGAGCTGATAATTATTTAGTATGTTTCGGTTTAGATTATAGTTTAATGTCATAACTTGAGTTTTTTGAACATTGACTTTGTACCCTGAGAGCATACCAAATTCCCTAAAGGCATTCATTAGTATTAGCAAGGAGGAGTATTGGCAAGTAAATGAGGACATCGTCTGGAAATATCACAATTTTATGTTCTCCTCCTGCCATCACCATACCTTCAATATTATTATTATTTTTAATCCATTGGTTTATTGACCTTGATCCTCGCTATAGGATTTGTGTATAAAGTCTGGGTAGTTTAAATACATTTCTCATGAAGATTAAACCTCTTCATAACCCTGGACAAGAATTCCTGCCTTACGGAGTCGAATGCTTTTTCTGCATCCATTCCCATCATTAAAGCTTCTAATTTTTTCTCATTGACCATGCTGCATGACGTGTAATGTTTGCCAGATATTATCGTGTGTTTGTCTACATTTTATAAATCCCGTTTGATCTAAACTAACGATACCTGGTAATTTTTTTTCAATACATCTTGCTAAAATACCTATGGAGAGCCTATAGTCCACATTTAAGACACTTATTGGTCTTTAATTTGAACAGTTACATCTTTTACCTTCTTTTGCAATTACCAAAATAATTGCGTCTCTCCATGAATCAGGAATTTCTCCTCCTTTCATTATATAATTAAAAGTCCTGTGTAGTAAGAGAAACAGCGATTTTCTAAAGCGTTTATACCATTCTGATACATATCCATCAGCCCCTGGGCTTTTGTTATTTTTGAGTTTTGAGATTGATGCATTTATTTCCCATGCTTATATTTCTAAGACCAATTAATTATTTTGTTCGTGTGTTATCTGTGGGAAATCTAAGCTATGTAGAAAATGTTCAATTTGTAGTTTATTATCATTATCCCCCTGGGAGTACAATGTTTCATAATGAAATTCAAAACAATTATGAGTTTCTCCTGTCTTATATGCTACAGAATTTGTTTGGGGATCTTTCATTTTGTAAACATGTCTCGATGATTGAAAAAAACCCCCAATATTTTTCATTTCTTCCTTTTATATTAAAGATCTTAAAGGAAATCAAAATTAGCAGGTCAAACGTTTACATTAACTGTAGAAATCAGTCATACAAGTATGCTCAGTGTGTATTTGAAGTAAATAGATTAAGTTAATACAAAAGTTATACTTGCAGATACTTCATTACTCCACTTTTTTAATTTTATATGTAAATCTTTTCACAATTGGAAGTTATTGAAGTTGATTTAGATCTCCGATTTGCGGAACAGTTATATTTTGTTTAGTGAGCTGGGCCTTACAGTCTATATTGGACACCCTCGTATATGATAACATTGTCTGGTTTTCAATATCCGACTCTAACAGGGTTTATACAGGAATGAGTAACTTTAATTTAATGCTTTTAAAGCTCTTAGAAATCATTTTAATGCCATCAACAAGTACCCATGACTGTCATATATATATATATATATATATATATATATATATATATATATATATATATATATATATATATATATATATATATATATATATATTAGGGCTGGGCAACGATTAAAATCTTTAATCGCGATTAATCGCATAATTTGCCTGATTAATCATGATTAATGAAGAATGAATTCAAAAGTAGTGTAAAGAGCACATTACATTGGTTAGCTTCTCTGAGTCATTGAATTGTTTGGTGATGTCTACAGTATGTTTGGCATTTAAGTGATATGTTAAGCTCAAGGTGCTCCGGTGATAAGAAAGTTTAACTTGGCAGTGGTTACAACAAACTTGTTTCTGTCATATTCGTTGCTGGAAGAACTTTAAACTGAAAATGTCAATTTAAAAGTTCTGTGACTTTACCCTTCCCCATGTCAGCTTTGTTTTTTTCCGCGTTATCCTTTTTCCAGCCAGCACCTTTCTTCCTGTTTGAATCCGAGGCTGGGCTGACAGCGAGGTTATTGGCGCATTATCGGCACCTACTGTTCTGATTCAAACCCCTACACCGCAGCAACAGACCTTCACAAAATAAAAGCATATGCAGTGTTTCCCGCAGCACTGTGTTGGCGAGGCGGCCACCTTGCCAAACTCACGCTACCGCCTCGCCAACATTCCAAAAAAAAAAAAAACTAACTCGATATGCTTGCATGTTTATTTGACGTTAACACGCGTTTTTTTTGTTGTTGCTTTCTCGCGTGCATATATTGAATGGCAGGGAAAAAACAGGCCAAAATACATGGATACTTTGAAGCGACTTCACCGACGGCGTCGATGCAGACGCCCCCCCCCCCAGCAGTCATCCGCACAAAACTTTTTCCGGCCGCCAACTCACCGCCTCGCCTGAGCAAATTCCTGCGGGAAACACTGCCTTCCCCATGTCAGCTTTGTTTTTTCCACATGTCAGCTTTGTTTTTTTCCGCATGTGCAACAGACCTTCACAAAATAAAAGCATGTGAGCAACATGCGTTAATGCGCGATAAAATAAATATCGCCGTTAATAGTCTAATGAATTAACGCGAAATTAACGCGTTATATTGCCCAGCCCTAATATATATATATATATATATATATACACACATATATACGCCCTACGTAGGCCTCCCTCAGTCTTCTCTTCCTCGCCAGCTCGTCTTCAGTCTCTATCAACACCACGCCTGTCTAGTCCTGTTCTCATCATTCTCCACTCACTCCACGTCTGTCAGCCTGGTTTGTTCCCTGTTTTGTTATTGGATTTCCTGCCTCCTCTGTGCCGCAAGTAAGGCCTTTGCTAGATGCTGGGTTTCCAACCTCCTCTGTGCCTCAAGTAGGCCTCTGCTAGCTGCTGGGTTCACTGCAGCCCCAGGATCTCAAGAACTGTCCCTGCTGCTCTGTTGCTGGACTGCCTGCTACCTCCGTGCTCTAGGTTTGCTCTCTGCTCTGTCACTGGTTTGCCTGCTATCCAGTGCTCCAGCAGTCCTACACCCCAAGAACTGTCTCGCTCTGCACCTCTGCTCTGACAGCAGCCCAGCAGCTCCAAGAACTCTCTCCAGTTTCTTCCAGTCAGCCTACTCCTGCACCCATCATCTCCCGTCCGGTTACTACTCTGGTCATCATCATTCTACTCATTACTTTCAATAAACTGCAATAGAACAAACTCTGTGTGTGTTCGGGCTCTGTCCGGATTTACGTAGACAAATCATGACATTACTTAAATGAGCTTCTCCTTCACCTTTCGCTCATTCACATCTGCTTACTAACTGCTCATGGTCATTCACAGTTCTGAGCAGAAGGTTAGAGGGAACAGGGCCTTCTCTATTGGGGCCCCTAAGTTATAGAACGACTTACCTTTGTACATTTGACAGCTCCCTCCACTTTCGAGTTTTAAAACCTGTCTTAAAACCTATTTTCACTCATTCATCTTTCTCAACTTTTCTTCGTACTTGTATTTCTGCTGTGCCAGCTGGTTCTATTATGTTTGATATCAAGTTTTTATTATTATAATAGTTTTAAATTGAGTCTTTACCCAAGTCATTTTATTAGATGTTATTTTGTTTTACTTCGTGTTAAAGTGCTCTTTAAATAATGATGACGATGATGATTATGATCACAAGAAACTTTTGCATCACCTCACAGAAGGTGGAAAGAAAAGAGAAAAGAGACTAAATATTGTAGGCTAAAATATTAAACTGTTTATTGGTTGTTGTTTTTTCTTCAATCCCACCGTTATGTTTAGTAATTTCTGCCAAAAGCTGCAGCATTTTTATTTATTCCATCTGAATGCAATATATTTGCAAGCCATACTCTGATTGGATGGAAAGAAACCTGTCTGTGATTGGCTGGTGAGGTGGACAGTTTTTGAAGTCATGAGCGCACAGACAGAGTCGAGTGATGTGGCGGCGGGTCAGGAGAGGTGGAGACCGATCGAATGAAACAAGGAAAGAGCTAGGTGGACGGCTTGACAGAGAATTCTATCTGAAGGAAGAAGGAAAAGTTGGCGGTAGGCATAAGCCAGTTTGTGACTGGATCAGGATGGCGGCTCAGGTTGTAGAGGATGAGGAAGATCTAGATGTGGATAGTTGGACGCCAGTTGCTAGTTACCGGGGAAGTGGAAAACTCAAAAGTAGTGAAGCGGGCAGAGGTTCTGGGAATTCAGGAAACAAAAGAAACCTTGAAGACCACAGTGCAGATGATGGAAGCAAGGGTGTGCGTAAAAAGATCATGAAAGAGAAGGTGAAGATAATATTAAAATTCAAAAAGGAAGATGAAAATATTGCTCTGAGCCCAATAATAGTTTCTAAGGAAATAAAAAAGAAAATAGGGGAAGTTGAAATGGCAAAAATGCTGAGAGATGGAAGCTTGTTAATTGTTTGTAAATTGGAAGAACAAAAAAGGAAAGCAATGAGTGTTGAAAGTATTGGAAAGAAAAGAGTGGAAAGTAAAAGAGTGTTGGGAGAAAAGAAAGGATCCCGAGGAGTTATTTATGGAATTCCAGTTAATGAAGATCTAGAGAAATTAAAACATAACATCCATAATGTTGAAGTCAAGGATATAAAGAGATTGCAGAAAACAGTTAATAATGAGAGAGTTGACAGCTTATCTGTGCTTCTGGAATGTTCTACTCCAGAAGTTCCAGATAGAGTTAAAGTGGGTTTCTTGTGTTATCCAGTCAGGCCTTATGTTCCACCTCCACTTAGGTGTTTCAAGTGTCAGAGGTATGGTCACATTGCTGCAGTGTGTAGGGGCAAACAGAGATGTTTAAAATGTGGAGGGGAGCACAAAATACAAGAATGTGGTGAAAATGTTCAGCATAAATGTTGTAATTGTGGTGGGGAACACAGGGCAACATATGGAGGGTGTGAATTTAGGAAGAAAGCGGTTGAGATTCAAAAAGTGAAAACAACAAATAACTTAAGTTATGCTGAGGCAGTAAAGAAGGTTCAGGAGCGGCAAAAGAAAACTGTGGGTGACATACAAGTATTGAGACGAGAACCAGAGCAGCATGGCAGGGTATGTAACCCTGTTGAGTTTGACAAATTAGTTTTGTTTATGGCTTTTGTTATTAACTGCACAGACCAGGGGTCTGTTCTTCGTACGTTGCTTAAAACATCTGAGATCAAATGAGACATCCAAGATGATTTCATCCGGCTAATCATGATCCGGCTAATTGGGTTCTTCGAACACGCCTGTTGTTTACGATTAGTATGGCTGGATTGAGTTATCTGAGACAACGGCGCGTTCATGCGTTTGTTTAAAAGGGGAAATGTATCGATAGTAGAAACATTGATCAGCAACGCTGATATTGGCTATTCAGCATAGCCAAAGAACGCCCACAGTTTTTCTCCCAAGCAGAACAAGAGCTTTTAATGGAAGGTAAATTAAGGTCAAAGTCTGCTAAAGCCAGGACAGAGGGCTGGCAAAAAGTAGCAGACAAATTAATGCGTAAATACTAGATGTTTCTATCACTTTCTACAGTATGTATTTGTGCATTTTAATAATTTCATATTTACTTTGTTCTTTTATGTCAGAGCCTCCACGGGACCACTAGAACATGGGGAAAAAAGTGAAGTACAAGAATATTCTACAAAATGGTAGCCTTTAATTATTATACTGTATTTTAAAAAGCCACTTGTTATGGCAACAGATTCAATATCAGTGTCATTCCTTAGACACTGGAAGTAAAGGATGCGTGCAAACCGTGAATTAAAAAAAGAAAATCTTTATTCATAAAAAATTAAGAAATAATGCAAATACAAAAATGACGAAACATCCGTTTTACAATTATCCGTTTTTCCTTTTCCAAGTCATACACAGCTTACACGGTCAAAAGAATGTGTTGCTCCATGTCTAGATAATCCGTTAATACAATATACGGCTCGATAGGAAGCAAGCCTTTCAAAATAAAACTAAACTTCACAATAAAATGGCCTGAACAAATCTTCTTACTGAATATGATAAAAATAAAAAGCAAACCATCATACAAATAACTTAAATATTTTCTATTTATGGCTCTAACACCACTTTTTCCTCTTTAAAAGCCACTGTTAAATGAAGTGTTTGTCTGTTTATAACAGCCACCAAGAAAAATCTCTCTACAATTACACTGTCGCGCTGCGCTAAAGGATCCTCTCTATTGCGCAATACGCGATTAATTTGAAAAGCTCTGCAAATTATTCTTGCACCTTCCGCAACAGGTTGCTGTCGTAAAAATGGACAAGACATGGCTACGACAGACTTCCCTATCTCCTCCGCTTATTAAACTGCGATCTAATCCTGTTTACATGAAATAAGCCTGTTGGAGAGCAGGCTTAAGTTTGCGCACATGTTGCTATGACAACAAGTGCAGGATGTCTTTCGAAGAACCAAACGATCCAAGATCATGCCAAATCGTCAACAATCAAATCCAGCTAACTGAGTTAGCGACGTACGAAGAACGGACCCCAGGTCAAACATAAAACTGAAAAAATCAAAATCATTGTTAAAGGAGCTGAGAAATTCATAGGGATGAGGAATATTTCTTGGGAACAAGTTAAACAAAAACTTGAGGCAGATGGCAAACAGGCAGGAACAGGTGATTAAGTAGCATGCTAATGCTACAATGGAATGCCAGAAGTTTAGTTGCAAATGGTCAAGAATTAAAAGGATTCATACAAAATCTCCAAATAAAACCTGAAATTATATGTGTTCAAGAAACATGGTTAAAACCTTCATTAGATTTTGTTATTAATGGATATAATAGTATTCGCAGAGATAGAGAGGAGGGTAATGGAGGTGGATGTGTAATTTTTCTAAAACAAGGGATACAATTTCGAATCTTGGATAAAGGAAAAACACTTGAGTATGTTGCAGTAGAAATTTGCACTAAAGAGGGAACAATTAAAGTGATAAATTTTTATAATCCTTGTAAAAAATTATCAGATGGAAGAGTAATATGGTGTGGAGATTTCAATGCTCATAGTTTAATATGGGATTATAAAACAGATGAAAATGGAATAGTTATCGAGGAATTACTAATGGAATCTAAAAATCTAGTGTGTATTAATAATGGAGATGGAACAAGATTAAACATCAGGACTGGTACAGAATCTACTATTGATATTACATTAGCTTCTGACTCGCTGGCAGGAGTTTGTTTTTGGAAGGTTAACAAAAATACAATTATAGGCAGTGATCATTTTCCTATAATGGTTGAAGTGGGCATTGATATACAAGAGGAGGATTTTGAAAGATTATATAACTGGTCATTTAGTAGAGCAGATTGGGAGAAATATAAGAAAATACGTGAAGATAAAATTAAGGAAATTGACATGAATCTTGATATTGATTCATTAAATAAAATCTTTTGTAGTTCAATTATAGAAACTGTTCAACAGTCAGTTCTAAAGAAAGGAGGGATACATAAAAAGAAGATTGTTCCATGGTGGACAACAGAATGTGACCAGACTATTAACTCCCGAAATAAAGCTTTTAAAATTCTAAAAAGAAATCAGAATTTTCAAAATTTAATTGATTACAAGAAGATGCAAGCTATAGTAAAAAGGGTTATAAGAAATACAAAAAGAGAATATTGGAGAAATTATTGTAATTCATTAGGAAGAGAAACAGATATAGGGAAAGTATGGAAAATGATTAAACGAATGAATGGTATAAGAAGGGATTATAGTTATCCAGTTTTAGTTAGCGATAGAACAACGGCATTTACTAATGAAGAAAAAGCAACAATGTTGGCACAAACATTTGTACAAATACATAGTTCCAATAATATTAGTGAAGAGTGGAAAAAGGGTAGAGCTATAACTTTATTAGAAAAAGGACATATGATAAACCGAGAAGAAGGAAATAGTGTTATTAATATCAATTTTTCTATAGCGGAGCCATGAGGAAAGTTAAGTTGTCAACCCCAGGGGTGATCAAATATGTTATATAATGATAAATAAGCTAAGTGAATACTGAAAATTAATATTTTTAGATATCTATAATAGAATATGGGAAAATGGGAAATTACCTAGAAGTTGGAAAGAGGCTATTGTGGTTCCAATTCCAAAACCGGGTAAAGATAGCTCAAAACCAGAAAATTATAGACCTATTGCTTTAACATCATGTTTAAGTAAAATTATGTAGAAAATGGTAAATGAAAGATTAATTTATTTTGTTGAATCAAAAGGGTACTTATCAAATTATCAAAGTGGTTTCAGAAGAGGAAGGAATACTATGGATCCAATTTTGTGTTTACAACATGAGGTAGTAAAAGCAAAAGTTAATAAAGAAAGTGTTTTGGCAGTGTTCTTAGATATAGAAAAGGCTTATGATATGATGTGGAAAGAGGGATTATTGATCAAATTGAGGAAAATGGGCATTTGTGGAAGAATTTATCATTGGATAGAGAACTTTTTAACAACGGATAATACAGGTAAGAGATGGTAATAGTCTTTCAAGGAGAAATGAAATAGAAAATGAAACCCCACAAGGCAGTATTATAAGTCCTTTATTATTTTCAGTTATAATAAATGATGCAATTAAAGAAATAGAAAATGAATTGGGTTGTTCATTGTTTGCTGATGACGGAGCAATTTGGAAACGTGGAAGGAATGTTAAATTTACTGTAGGGAAAGTTCAAAAAGCAATTCATAAGATTGAACAATGGTCTTACAAATGGAGTTTTAAATTTGCGGTAGATAAAACAAAAGTATTGCTTTTTACTCAGAAAAGAAATCAGTACAACTGAAGTTATATAATCAAGATCTAGAGAGAGTAAAGCAATTTAAATTCTTAGGAGCATGGTTTGATGAAAAACTATCCTGGAAAGTGCACATAGATAAGTTTATTGAAAAATGTAAAAAGATACTTAATATATTGAGATGTTTAGTTGGTTATGAATGGGGAGCAGATAGGAAAGCTATAAGATTAGTTTATATAAATCTAATTAGATCTACAATTGATTATGGAAGTATAGTGTATGGATCAGCATCGGAGACAGTACTTAAAAAATTGGATATCATACAATATCAAGCATTGCGTTTAATAACAGGAGCAATAAGGACAACTTCAACATCAGCTTACAGGTGGAGGTGGGTGAAATGCCGCTAGGACTGAGAAGAATACAACTGTCATTAAATTACTGGGTTAATTTGCAAGGACACAATCAAAGCCATCCTACACAGGGGAGTGTTGGCCTAGTGGTTAGAGCAGCACACTTGCACTCAGAGAAGGATGCAAGTACCTGGTTCGATCCCCAGCGCCTGCACTCTGGGTCCCTGAGCAAGACCCTTAACCCCAGATTGCTCCCCGGGCGCCGCACATGGCAGCCCACTGCTCCCCAAGGGAGATGGGTTAAAAGCAGAGAACAAATTTTGTTGTAATGTATGTTTCAATGACAATAAAGACTATTATTATTACTAGGTAACTTTACATTCCTGCAGTGAAAAAGAAAGAGTTGATAAGTCATTTGGTTGGACAATTATTCAGAAAGCAACAGAATTAGGATTAAATCAATTAAACATTAGTCCAACAGTACCATTATCAATAACACCACCATGGATTTTACCTGAAACAATAGTAGATTTAACAATATTGGAAAAGAAAAATAGAGATAAAATGTATATATGCAATTCTATAATAGTGGAGGAATATATAGAACAGTTTTATAATTATGTAAAAATGTATATGGATGCATCAAAAAATCAATTAGGACAAACTGGAGTAGGTGTAATAATTCCAGAGTTTAAACTGCATATAGGGAAGACATTAAATGAAGGATTATCTGTTTATACGGCAGAAATGATTGCATTATTAGTTGCTGTAGAATGGATTGAGGAAGTGAGACCATTAAGAGCTGTCATATGTTCAGATTCAAGTTCTTCATTGATCAGTTTACAAAGAAATCACTCAGAAAGCCGTCCAGATATCTCATTAGAAATTCAGCAAATATTATATAATATTCAGATGATGGGGTTAACAGTAGTGTTTCTTTGGGTTCCTGCACATATAGGAGTGCCGGAGGGACGGCCTTCATGGACATACAGATTTCCACACAACATGCACAAACCACTGACCATATTTATCGCATGGACTACACACGACCAATCTAAAATGTTCTCCTTCTGCTATTATGTGTCTCGTTATATGTGTGCCTACGGAGCCCCTAAAGGGACACAGAAGAGAAATAAAAAAATAATACTTTCTCGTGCGCACCACTTAGTTTCTCGTGCGCACCAGATAGTTTCTTGTGCGCACCACTTAGTTTCTCGTGCGCACCAGATAGTTTCTCGTGCGCACCAGATAATTTCTCGTGCGCACCAGATAGTTTCTCGTGCGCACCAGATAATTTCTCGTGCGCACCAGATAGTTTCTCGTGCGCACCACTTAGTTTCTCGTGCGCACCACTTAGTTTCTCGTGCGCACCAGATAATTTCTCGTGCGCACTACTTAGTTGTTGCATGATCGCATGAGTATTTCGGACAACCGTGTTCATTAGAATGGATGTAGATTAACTAATTGCACTATATTTTCAGTTTGGGCTACCATACAAAGACATTGCTGCATTGCTTGCAAGACGTCACAGTTATGTTGTGTCTGAACGTCACATAAAACGTATCCTGAAGTCCTGTGGTCTATTTCATTCCAAAAAAAGTAAAAAACAAAGCAACTGGACTTGTTTTCCGTAGTTGAAGACCTTTCGCTTCCTCTCCAGGAAGCTTTCTCAATTCAAAAAGTCTGGAGTAATGTGCAGTACCAAGCTTTATGCTGCTGCCCAAAACAAAGGCCTTGTAATGGCCAAAAATTCACAAGGAAGGAACACCACTCAGACCCATTGTCAGCAGCATTAATTCAGTAACATATAACATTGCTAAACAGCTTGCTAGTATTTTAGCCCCCCTGGTGGGGAACACGCCTCATCATATAGAAAACTCCTAGGACTTTGCTAACAAAGTCAAACATTTAAAGATGGCACCAGGAGAAACTCTGGTGTCTTTCGATGTCACTTCACATAGCAGGATTAATTTCACCCCGGACCAGATCTGTACCCTACTGGACCTTTGTGTTTCTACAACTTATTTCAAGTTCAGCGATCATTTTTACAGACAGAAGCATGGTTGTGCCATGGGATCTCCAGTGTCACCAATTGTAGCCAATCTTTACATGGAAGAAATGGAAAAGAGAGCTTTGGGAACCTTCAGAGGAACGCCACCAAGCCACTGGTTTAGATATGTGGACGACACCTTTGTCAAAATCCAGTTAAAAGAAGTGGAAGCTTTCACAAGACACATGAACTCGGTGGACAACAACATCAAGTTTACCAGAGAGGATGCCAACGACAACAAGCTACCTTTTCTCGACTGTTTGGTGAACATGGAAGGAGATGGTAACCTCAACATTGAAGTGTATAGGAAACCCACACAGACCAATATCTTCTTTTTCACTCACACCACCCACTGGAGCACAAACTTTCTGTCATCAGAACCTTACAACACCGGGCCGAGCATGTCCCGACTAAAACAGAAGGGAAGCACAAGGAACAGAAACACATCAAACATGCCCTCCAAACCTGTGGGTACCCTAACTGGGCTTTTGTCAAATCAGCAAGAAAATCCAAAAGACCCGCTGCAGAACATAATGGTGAGAAGAATAAACGCAAAAACATAGTCATCCCATATGTTGCTGGAGTCTCTGAAAAACTCAAGAGGATTTTCTCCAAACACAAAATCCCAGTACATTTCTAACCAAACAGGACCCTCAGACAGAGGCTGGTGCATCCCAAGGACAAAACCCCCAAACCTAAGATGAGCGGAGTGGTGTATGCAGTTCAGTGCAGTGAGGAATGTTCTGATCTTTATATTGGAGAAACCATACAACCTCTCCACAGACGCATGGCTCAACACAGGAGAGCTACCTCTTCAGGACAAGACTGTGCTGTACAAAGGACACTCTTTTGAGGACCAAAATGTCCACATTTTGGAGAAAGAAGACAAATGGTTTGAAAGGGGTGTGAAGGAAGCCATCTACGTTAAGAGAGAAAAAACAACCTTAAACGGAGGAGGAGGATTTAGGTTCCAACTCTCAAAAACTTACAATACAGCTATAGAATTAATTCCGGCCAATCATCACCTCAGTTCTCACCCTCATATGGGTGATCAAAACATTGTTTCTTTAAGCCAGGCCAATAACAACCCTAATGACTCCTCGTTACAGAGGAGTGGACCAGTTTCGGTTCAATCTGCTGCCTTAATGACTTCAACGACCGCCAATTACTAAGGGGTGGACCTGTTTCTGTTGAATTTGCATGTTATCTAAGCCATTACAAGGCCTTTGTTTGGGGCAGCAGCATAAAGCTTGGTACTGCACATTACTCCAGACTTTTTGAATTGAGAAAGCTTCCTGGAGAGGAAGCGAAAGGTCTTCAACTACGGAAAACAAGTCCAGTTGCTTTGTTTTTTACTTTTTTTGGAATGAAATAGACCACAGGACTTCAGGATACGTTTTATGTGACGTTCAGACACAACATAACTGTGACGTCTTGCAAGCAATGCAGCAATGTCTTTGTATGGTAGCCCAAACTAAAAATATAGCGCAATTAGTTCATCTACATCCATTCTAATGAACACGGTTGTCCGAAATACTCATGCGATCATGCAACAACTAAGTAGTGCGCACGAGAAAGAATCTGGTGCGCACGAGAAACTAAGTGGTGCGCACGAGAAACTAAGTGGTGCGCACGAGAAACTATCTGGTGCGCACGAGAAACTAAGTGGTGCGCACGAGAAACTAAGTGGTGCGCACGAGAAACTATCTGGTGCGCACGAGAAACTATCTGGTGCGCACAAGAAACTATCTGGTGCGCACAAGAAACTATCTGGTGCGCACGAGAAACTAAGTGGTGCGCACGAGAAAGAATCTGGTGCGCACGAGAAACTAAGTGGTGCGCACAAGAAACTATCTGGTGCGCACAAGAAACTAAGTGGTGCGCACAAGAAACTATCTGGTGCGCACAAGAAACTATCTGGTGCGCACAAGAAACTAAGTGGTGCGCACGAGAAAGAATCTGGTGCGCACGAGAAACTAAGTGGTGCGCACGAGAAACTAAGTGGTGCGCACGAGAAACTAAGTGGTGCGCACGAGAAAGTATTATTTTTTTATTTCTCTTCGGTGTCCCTTTAGGGGCTCCGTATGTGCCTTTATGCAATGAGGTTTTTTTACGTAGGATTTCTCATACTGTAACGTTTTTACATTATGATAAATTCTTGTCTTTTTTCCCTCCACTACCCCGATGTTCTAAATCTTCCTTCAACAGATTTCAAGGGCAACGCCTCATAGTCTCCGTGTAGACGGGGTCTGGGGCTGGTTGGAGGAATGCGTCTAACGGCTGCGCTTATAGCAGCGGCCAACTGGCTGCGTTCCTTGGCAACGCAAGGCCTCAGTCAATCGTTCCCCCAAAATGTTTGTTAAGTGTATGTGATGGACGGTTGTACTGGAACTGATTTTTCGATTGCAATGCAAATTGTAGTTGACAATAAAATTTGATTGATTGATTGATTGAAAGGTAATGAAATGGCTGATAAGAAAGTTAAAGAGTCGATAAACAAAAGTAAGAGTGATATAGAATAGACATGGGTAAATCAGAGGTTAAAAGTATTATTAAAAGAAAGATTCAAGAAAAATGGCAAAAACAATGGGAAGAAGATATAAAAGGAAGATGGCTTTACAGAATACAAAGGAAGGTAGGGGAAGTTCGAGGGAAAATCGGGAGGAACAGAATACAGGAAAGGATAATAAGACTACGGTTGGGATATACAGGACTTAATTCAACATTACAGTTAATGGGGAAACATGAAACAGGAAGTTGCAATGTATGTGGGGAATTAGAAACGATTGAACATGTTATGTATGTCATGGATTTCAGATGTTTTGCCCACATGCAGATACGAACAGGCGACAAAGGATGATTTTAAGTAATTTATTTGAGAGATGTGCAAATTACAAGAGCGAAACAAGGAATCTTCGCAGAGAGGTCTGAACGTCGAAGCGGGAGGGACTGCAAGAGAACGGGATAATTTGATTGATGGCTAGAACCCTCAAATAGGTCAGAACGTGCTCTGCTTACCATTAGCCAGGGCGGACCTAACCTGGGGGGAAAGGAGTGCAGAGGGAACCCTGTGAGCCTGCTCGAGATGGAATAGGCGGCTAGAGGCTGGAGGGCGGCAGCAGCGGCTGACGAGGGATCCGGAGCGAGCCTCCGCTGGGTTGAGTGACAGATGGATTGACCAGAGTTGAAGCGGGACCACCAGAATCCGGGAAGGCGACCTCAAGCCCGGCTGGGTAACTTCCAGGGAGCAAGAGGGGGAGCGCCAGAGCAAAATCTGAGCCTTGTGATTCTGGAGGAGATTCTTCGGACGGGACGTCAAGACGGGTGAGTGCTATCAGCACCATAACTATGACAAAAACAGGAGAGGAGAATTAGTCAAAGTCGAATGTAGAAAAAACTCACAAGCAGGTTTCCAAGAGCTTGGTCAGAGGCCATGTCGTACCACGACTGGTTTAAGGCTCTGGCGTCTTCCATCTGTCAGAGCTCTGCTTAAGAAGCCAGAGGAAGCCGCCTGTAACAAGCTGCAGGTGTGGACCACGCCCCCTCAGCCAAATAGACACACCTGAGGAGCAGAGTTAGAGCAGGACAACACAGAGAACCCTGACACTGTATAATTGTAGGAATTATCAAAGACAAAGAACACAGCTGATAAGGAGTCTTGAAAAGGGAAAAGAGCAGTATTGCATAATAAATATTTTAAGGAAAAACACAATTCAGGTTATAGAATTATGTTTCATTATTTATTGGTAACAGGTTTAGCGAAAAGAATATAGTTTTTTTTTGTTTGTTTTTTTAGCATGTTTGTCCTGATCCACACTCCTTAATGGTTGGTGGCGGTAATGCTCCATATAGTTCTTTGCCAACCGGCAATAAACACTAAAAGAAGAAGAAGAAGAAGACAGAGTCGAGCGTGCGGAGAAACAGCCGAGCGAGCGCGCAGCTGGTGTTGAGCGTGGAAGGATCAGGTTGCGAGCAGACACGGAACCGAGTGCGAGGATAGTGAATTGAGAAGAGTTTATCAGATTTGAGCGCGGGCCAAACAGGTTTTGAGCGCGCACGCGTAATGCTTAAACGCTGTATACCTGTCTCACTGCGCGCACAAACAAAAGGCACAAAAATCGCTCCAGAACTTGGTATACACAATGTTGACTGAAAAATAAGTGGGAATACGCCGTATACCCACGTACACCCTGGACTACACCACTGCCTGTCCGACTTCATGTGAGACCGTAAAGCATTGACACCCATTGTGCAAAGCTTTTTTTTTTTTTTTACAAACACGGCAAAATCCTTTGGCATCTTTACTGTCGACAGGCTGCAGCCATGTCCCGAATTCCTCGTTTTCCACCCACTTTTGTTGAAATTTGCATTTTACCATTCTCTAGCTCTTTCTCCACCTCAAGCTTCTTTTCCGAACATCGTAAAAACATACGGTGTAGGTACCAGATTGACTCGGGGTCCTGCGCCTCTGGATGACGTCACTATACATGATTGGTTTAACGTTTGCACAATTACGCAAAACATTGTAATTGGGCTGGACAACTTAATAAAAGTAATTATAGTGGGGTGTAGGTTTTATTCGAGAGCGGGATTGCGGTTTGTAAACGGACAATTTTACGAAGAAATTCTCCATGGTCCCTGCGCCTCCCGATGACGTCACGCAATTCTCCATGGGCCTTGTTCCTCCCGATGACGTCGCAATATGGCAACGCCACTCAAACAAACTACATTGAGCCCGCGGTCTGCATTTGTAACGAATCAATTTTATTTAGTTAATTTAGCGGTTTCCTTTTTCTCAAAAGCTTCAGGCTTAAAGATGAACATAGAAAAATGTGAAATCTTAGCAATTCAAAATAATCAACCCACTTTAATTGATAAAAATGAGGTAAAATATTTAGGTATAATGATTAACAAGGACCACACTGAAAATGACAGAACAAATATTCAAGCCATTTTACAAAAAAAAAAAAAAAAAAAAAAATTGACAGTTGGCTCAATTTTTGGAAGAATATTGTCACAATTTCATCTGGAATAATAAAAAACATGTGATCAGAAAAAACGAGTAATATCAGTAGAAAAACGAGGAATAAACGTTATTGATTTTAAAGTGATGAATGCCGTGATAAAATAAAAAATGGCTGCAGACTTTTAAATTGAAAAGAGTTTATGGTTTAGTTTCCCTTCACAACTTTTTTTTTTTAATTGGAGTAAGGAAATTTCTCTTAAGATGTAACTTTGATCCTGCAAAATTACTGATTAAATTGTCAGACTACCCCAGAAGCATTCCAAAATGATGTTAAAAGTTTTCATGCCTCGATTAAGTTACTGGAAAATAACCGTAAATTAACAAAATAAAATTGATCTGTAACAAATGGAGACCACGGACGTAGTTTGTTTGAGTGGAGTTGCCATATTTTTGACGTCATCGGGAAGCGCAGGCCCCCCGAGTCAATCTGACCACCCGAGTCGATCTGGTACCTACAACGGCATTACGATCAACCAGAAGCAGTTCAGCGTGTTTGGTTCCGCGCAAACACGTCAAATCAGTTATATCTGATATAATATATCTGACGAAACTGTTTTTAATCAACGTATTTTTTTTAGAAAAAAAATAAGGCATTTTAAATTAAAGCCTTAATTAAAAAAAATTATTTAATGACTTTTAATGATTTTTAATGACCCGCAGAAACCCTGTCTAAGATTCAATTATCTGAGATTTTATGAGTTTTTCATATCTGACATTTAGAGAATACTGTTTGATTTTTTGTCAGGCAGTTATCCTCCGACCCATCTGCTTGTGGCTGTCAAAGTCTGACTCCAAAAGGGAGCGGTGTAATTAGTTAAAGGTGCATTCACATTGGTGCAACACAGTTGCCAATTTTGCGTATTGTCGCTCACCTGACATTATTGCCGGTCTTCGTACAGCAGTTGACAGCAATTGCACACCGGGCGACAAGCCAGAAATACAGTAGTACAATGGTGCCATCTAGTGACGCTTTCACTTAACTGCCACTCCAGTTTCCTCACTCTTCTCCAGGCTTGCTTCTTTCTGGACTTGTCTTGGTAGTAATTAGCTACGTCATACAACTCAGGCCGACTGCACACCGCCACTATCAGCTTGTTTTCCATGTTGAATAAAAACTGCTTTGTCTCCGCCGCAGTCTATTTGCCGATTGGTTTTTATGGCGCGAGAAGACACAAGAGTTAATTTTTTTTAACTCCAACAACTATCACTTCGTATCCCTTGTAGGTGTTGTGTCGCTCTGCCTTCATTTTAATTTCCAAAATTGCTCGTTCTGCGATGCCAGAATTGCCTCTGTGGCCTTGCTCAGCATCGCTTTGCAACATGTCGCTCCCGTTTGGCACTCGTGCATAGGGATATCATGTAAATCTGTCGCTCGGCCTGCCAGATTTCTGTTCAATGTGAACGCACCTTAAGAGTGATGGGATGCTAAGGAACCTGCTTCCGCTTGTCTGTGAACCTAATTTGTTGTTGTTGTTACTTCCTGGATGATTCATCTCTGAGATATCGGTTACCTGCTATAGCAAAATAAAAGTCACAAAGACAGCTCTCTTCATAAAATCATTTTATGTTGACTCCTCACTGAGAGGTGCTTCAAAATCTGCTTCTACAAGGTCATCAGGTTAGCGAGAACTCCTTCAGCTATGGAAAAGTCACTCCTTGGCTACAAATCAAAGTATAATTGGCTGATCAGGTATCAGTTCTGTGTTTTACTCTCACTGGGGGATTCTAACAAGAAACTAGAATAGGGGAAACTTTGCTTGGAGACAGCAGACAACAAGTTCAAGGCATTCTGTTTCCAAGCAAAAAGAAGTGAGCAGGAAAACATGGAGAAAAGGTTGTTGTACACTTTTATTTTTCATAAGATTGTTGGAAATGATAAAAAAATGACTTCTTTGGATATTCAGACGTTCTGAACAGTTCCCTACGGAAGCGTTTAACTGCCAGATGTGATAAATAAATTTAGGAGCAGTATCTCGTTAAAACAAGAAAGTTATGTTGTAAAACAAAAAAGTTTATCATTATAACAAGATAGTTTTCTCATTATAATGAGATAGTTTTCTCGTTAAAACAAGATAGTTTTCTCATTAAAACGAGATACAGTTTAATGGCATGACATCGCATTTCCGTACTTCCACAGTTCCCCAATGTTACCTGTAGCACAGGGGTTAAAGTTCTCCGTCGCTGCGACGGATTTCCGTCATTTGGAAAATGAGCGCAAATTGTTTTTTTTCAAGGTTTTAAACTGAAGCTGCTCTCAACCAATGAAACCTGGCAGAGCCGGGACATTAGCCAATCAGAAAGAGAGTAGGGCGGGTCTTTACAAAGCAGACATCCACTAGTCTCACGTTTATTGGCGTTCAATCATATTAACTTTTGGAGGAGCGTCTCAAACTGCCCACAGATGCTATGAATGAAAGCAGTGGTGGTCAAAGGTTTTCTTTGGATTTATGAACCAGCTGGTAAAGTTCAGCGGATAGAACAGCTGACAACAACTTCCCTTGGTAAGCGTGACTGTCGCTGCTCCTGCAGTTAATTAATGAATTATTTCCACCTGTGGCCACGTCACCTGTCAGCCTTTATTCCCCCGCTTCCCGTAACTTGCTGATAAACGCGGCGACCAACCAGGGATCTCTTCATTATTCACTGTTATGTTTTATTTAAAACCCAAAGAGTAACGCGCTAGCTCAGGCTAATTTAGCATGACACGTTTTTTTTTGTTTTTTTTTGAAGGGTCCGAATGTGAAACAATGTCCCGCATTTCACTGGGTCCGATTTGGAAAAAGTTAAAAAATAAAATAAATTCCACCTGCGCTTGTCTGAAGAAAGAAGGCAGAGCTGCAGTCAGTCAATAAATAAGCAGCAGCTTCCACCTGATGATCCGCTGCACACCAGGACACTCCTTAAATGATGAGGATTTAGACCCTGGTGACCGTCCAGCAGTCAGTGAGTGAGAGGCGGGGACACTGGGTCCATCCTGGACAGGTTTCCAGTGACAGGGCTAAAAGTTAGCAGTTTTATTACACTTTAAAATAGTTAAGTGATGCCTTTTTATAAACTCAGGAGCTGTGATAATTAATTGCTGTGCAATAATGGGCAAAGCAAAGACTGATTATTGTAATGTGAGATCTGTGTTAAATTAAAATGTATGACGTGATCATAGTGTTGGTTATGTGTCCTGCATTGTCCAGGTTGTGGTTGGCCTTGTATGATCATAGGATTAATTTACACTGAATGTGACAGGGAGCCAGAGGAGTTAATGTTCAGATTGGAAGTAGATGATGTAATGATGAAGCTGCTGGGTTTGTACTAGTTGTAGTTTATTGAAGTTTTCTGAAGGCATGGGAGGGAAGGGAGCTGAAATTGTAAAGTGGACTGTGGACCGGTTTGGCAAAAGTGTGAAGAAAGAACTTGATGCTGCAAATATGAAAGTTAACCAGGTGATGTTCTGGGTGTGGAAAGTGAAGGAGAGGATGTAGAGGGCTGTCAAGGATTACGCCAAGGCTCTAAAGCTGAAAGCTGGAACAGAGACAGGAATGGTCATTGCATATTTTAAAACTACCAGATTTGTGAGGGAACTAATGTGGCATTATGTCCACGGTCCCGGGAATATATGGGAATATATGGGCTGACTCGAAAAAAATTTCAGTCAAACTGATTATTTTTGCTTTAACCCCTGCTGTAGCAACAATGTAGGAAAAGTTGGCATGGTGTTCGGTAAATAAACACAATGCAGTCTTACCAGAGTTGTTATCCTGGAATACATTTTTATTAAAGACACCGAGAGAGACTGCAAAGGAACAGCATATATCAAGGAAGACAATCTTGTTGGAAAGATAATCAAAAATTCTTTCTGTTCTCAGTCTCAGAAGAAGATGACATATCAAGGAAGTGCTGCTAGTTCAGCTCGAGTTCAGCATTCTCTTTTCTTACATTCAGACAGCTTTGGTATAAATCCTCAAAAGGTTCTTATAACAGTTGTGGAAAAAAATAAAATCTGCAGTTAGACTGGTAACAATTGTGTAAAATCAATGAACAAACAAATACACGTATTCACACTAAAGGTGGAAAGGCTCACACACTGCATGGGTATTTTTGGTATATTTGTGGTGTTGGTATTATCAATAGGCCAGCTGACAGATTTGCCAGTGCCTGGGACAGCCTCCCCCCCTCGGCTTGTCGTTATGTTTTGTAAGTTTATTCACTTTGCTGTGAGCAGTAAGCCTTAAATCCAGTTTTTATCATAGGAACTCGCTTCCTCCACATTTCTTTCTTTCCAAGAACCCTAACGTGCACAATTTGCTGCTTGTCCATGTAATTAAAGGTAGACATCCTCTTATTTTCAGTCATACAGGAGTTGGTTTGCTTAGTTTTTTGTTTGTTTGTTTTTTTTGGTCTGGGCAGCATGGCTGTCTGTACATAACACAGCAGCTGAAATTTAAATCAGGGACCTTCTTAGTGTGAGGCAATAGTACTGAAAAGTTAGTCACTTGCAAATTGAAAAATGACCTAAGTAGCTCTCACAGTTATAACATTGGATTACATCATTATTTCATTACAAAGATGGGATGATGGGGATGTGATGAAAACATACTTCCTTCTCCTAATTGCTGCATGTGGAGCTTAACATTTTGGAATCATTTAGCAAATCTAATGGGGTGAGGGGGGGGGCTGCTTTGCTGCTTTGAAGTAAATTTCTTGGGGCTTTAAAAAAAGAGTCATATGCGTTTGGCATATGTCAGAAAACCATTGGGTTTCTTTATTTTCTTACATTTTCCACCTATTGACTGATAAGATCACAACTGTCCCTCAGTTTTTATCCCTGCCTATCAGCTCATTCAGATGTGTGTTCAGCGTTCAACCAACCACAAAGAGCGCTCTCTCTGTATTGCCTGTCAGAGGTGACACAGCTTTAGGTTTCGGGAATGTCAGCATGTCAACTTCAAGATAAATGATGAAAAAGGAATTGCAGCAAGCTTTTATTCTGACAGAGTTAGTCTCTGTGGAGCAGGTGTACTATTGGATGGAATAATTATGAAAAATAATTTATTGGTATACGATGCCTTACATGTATTAAATAGGAAATCCATAGGCTGCCAACCCTTACATTTTCGGCTGTACTTCATACTTATCTGCCAAATTTTAATAGTAATTAGGAGCAAGGCTGCAGGCCACAACATTGTGGAGAATATAATTGAATTAATTAGGACTTTCTGGTACAAACCAATACAATTTTTTATTATTTTGTTTTTTACTTAGCAACTTGGTTACTAATTATTAATATCTGATCATAAAATTGAATTATTCATTTGCCATGATATCCAGTGGATATCAGTGGATTTATTCAGTGGAATTTCCATTTCTAAAGCTAAATTCAGCCCCAAGACATCAAACAGCAGTTACAATAGACTGCAGAGATTAGTGATATGTAAACACATATTAAAGAGAACAAAAGCTGCGTATGTGCAGCATTTTCTATATTTTTAGCATGTCATCATTTGAAAATTCCTAATCTTGTCCTGATAAAAACAGTTAATACAGAGCATATTGATTGCTGTAACTGTTTTAATTAAATCAAATTGAATTAAATTTTATTTATATAGTGCTAATTCACAACACATGTCATCTCAAGTCACTTTACAAAGTCAAATTCAATCAGATCATACAGAGAGAATGGTCAAAAAGTTTCCTATATCATTTATACTAACGTGGTCGCCTTGCAGCCAGGTTTCTGTGAGACAAAATAAAGCAATCTGTTTACAAGAAATCAATTCATTCAGAACTGCATGTTCTATACTGCAGTGAAGACTTAACTGTATATTGCTGCAATATATTGGGTTTGATTCAAATTAATTTATAGCCTCCTGCACTGCACACTTAAAAAAGTTACTAACCTCCAAAGGCCACAGAATGATATCTTTGTTCTTATTCTATCCCTCAATTCATGAGAAATACACTGTTGAGTTTCTGGTGACTAATTCTGAGTTTTGTGTTGAAACACCCTCATCTAGTTGCCAAATTATGTATCCTTGTTGATAGGAAGTACTGTTTTTTTCGCACTATAAGGCACACTTAAAATCCTTAAATTTTCTCAAAAATTTATAGTGCACCTTATAATGCAGTGCACCTTATATGTGATTACTGTACTTGTACTTACTGACTAATATTATTAGGTACTATGCATTCAAAAACCTGTTGAAAAAATGCTTAAGTACGACTTCAGTAAGCAACAAAGCTGCTCCACTCAATGGATTTTCGGAGCACTATGGTACACTGTGTCACTTACCTGATTGCCCCGTAACAGGACCCTTGATCAGTCTACAAGACTGCCTGACTGTAATGTCTAAACTAGAAGTGCATTCAGCCCACAGCCGGAGAAAACGTTAGCAACAATACACCAAGTAAGTTGATTCAATATAACATGGAAGTTTAGTTTGGTCATATGTTAGAACCAGGGCAGTGTAGTCCAACTAATCTGTCCTCCCGACAGAGACGGATAACTCTCTCTCTCTCAGGTAGTGTGTGTGTACGCGGGGGGGGGGGGGGGGATGTTTAGAAACTGACCAGTGAAATTTCAAATATACCTGGAAAAGTTAGGGTGAGGAGCTCAGTCATCCGGGGAGGACTGAGAGTAGAGCCGCTGCTCCTCCATGTCGAGAGGAGCCAGTTCAGGTGACTCGGGCATCTGGTTAGGATGCCTCCTGGACGCCTCCCTGGTGAGGTGTTCCGGGCACGTCCCACCTGTAGAAGACCCAGAGGGAAACCCAGGACACGCTGGAGGGACTATGTCTCTCGGCTGGCCTGGGAACGCCTTGGGATTCCCCCGGAGGAGCTGGCCCAAGTGGCTGAGGAGAGGGACGTCTGGGCCTCCCTACTGAAGCTGCTACCCCCGCGACCCGAACCCAGATAAGCAGAAGAGGATGGATGGATGGATGGACCTGGACAAGTTACTTTTTTAGCATTAATAGAATGGGGTAAGTTTGGAAGCTAGTTAGTGTATTTACTGGTTCTGTGCAAATGCTGTGAATATAATATTTCTAAAAATGAAAGTACTATATATTGGAATATATTTTTTGTTTTGTATTTTTGCAGTTTCAGAAAACACCAGGTTTGAGTAAACAGTTTGAAAGCTCTTCCGACTCCAGGACCATTTATTTAGCTCGCTGTCTAGGTTATGTAAGAGGACATAACTGAGGGCAGAAGAGTTCTGTTTTTCATTACCATAATCAATGTTAAAAATATTCATTGAGCAGTTTCGCATTTCTAACAAGGATTGACCACCACTTCTAATGTTTAAATTAGCAACTGCAATTCTTACAAAATAAGACTTCATGTGCTTTCAAAATACTGTCTGAATGAAGAAAGAATGACCATTCATACAGTTGATTAATTATAACCATAGACTAATGTTCCACTTAATCTAAGCATATTTAATCCAGTCATTCACAACATATATGTCCCAGTATCTGGACAAACTATTTAAAAATAAAGATAAAGGAGACATATACTTTTCAGTTCTTCCTATTCAAATTGTAATCACTCAGTTGTGGTCTACATAAAGTGGAACTGCAATGCTTTGGTCTGAATCCCTCATTAATTTACCTCTACATTCCCCCCTTTCACCCCTGTTCTGAGTTGTATCTGAAAGCAACTCATTGGTACACTAATGGTACTTTGTTACTGTGCAACAGAACCACAATGATGCCAACTGGTGTAAAAGGTTTAAGGTATTTTTATAAGAAAATGTGAAATATATTTGTGGTAGTATGTCAAACAGCCAGCCATCACTTTCATTTTTATGTCCTCAAAACCTTTGGTTGTTTTTCATCTTTCTTTGTTGCATCGTCTCTTTTCCATCCCTGTTCCTAAGTTGTGTTATTCCTGTTCCTAAGTTGTGTTATTCCGTGAGTTGGCTTCATTAAAATATTATTATTTCCAGTATGCACCTGCCATCGTCTTGCTGCTGCTTTGGCAGTATCTTTGTACTTCCTTCCATATATTAAATGTTTGCTGTGATCACCTCAAACCCTCACAAAATGATGCAACCACAAAAAGGACCAGGCAACAGGAATGCAAGTGATCACTTCCTTCGCCAGGAAGAGAAGAACATGTGCCGGACAAATGAGGTGGAAGAGCGGTGATTGCCATGTTGGGGCTCAAGGTTGGCCATCCGTCTTTTCCAGGTACCGGTCCCCGGTTTTACAACTGCTCTCCACCACGGCAGGGCAGAACGTCCCGGTGTTGCGGCTGACGAAGGGGAAGAAACACCTCGCCGGCCAGGGCTGGCACCATGCACGCTCTCCGCTAGAGTTAGCCACGACACCTTCTCCCTGCTGCTCCCAGGTCCTAGAGCCCGTTTGTCTATCCGCACCTCTTTTTCTATCTTTGTCGGCTTGTGCTCAAAGCAGCCCGACAGGACCGACACCAGCCCTGAGATGCCTCATGGCATCGACGGCAGCTTCGAGACGCCTAATGGCACCCAAGCCTCCTCCTCACCTCAAGCTGCAGCCGCCTTGGGTCCACAGCCCCAAGGTCTCTGATAAGGATTTCCAGGTGGACATGCCTTGTGTTGCAGAACCCGAGGTCTGAGAGGTTGTTCGGGTGGTCGAGGTTCCTGTCTTGGCCCCAGAGGACCCAAGCATGACAGGTCCGAGGCTTCTTCTGGGGTTCACTGTTGGATTCCTGTTAGAGGTTCGCAGTGGTCTCCAGTCTTCAGATGTTCTGAGTGGTCTCTAGTCTTCAGAGGTTCTCAGTGGTCTCCATAGCCGCCGCCCCCCTAGGTTCCTCCATCGCCGCCGGCCTCCAAGGTTCCTCCATTGCGGCCGGCCTCCAGAACACTTGGTTGGCTCAGAGCTACCTCCAGGTCCACCCCCAGAACTCTAATTTATTTAAACTCTTTCCTTCTTCCCAGGCCCTCTCCACCCGCCCTGGTTGGGTTGTTTTTTGTTTGGACTCTAGTGGGCATCTGGAATCCGCCCTTGAGGAAGGGGTAATGTCATGATCCTTGGATGTTTGTGTTAATTAGTTAATCCCACTTGCCTGTGTTGTAAGCAATTTCTGTTTATTACCAGTTCTATTTAAGTTCCAGCGTTTTGTTCTTTCTTTGTTGTATCGTCTGTTTTCCATCCCTGTTCCTAAGTTGTGTTATTCTGTAAGTTGGTTTCATTAAATTATTATTATTTCCAGTATGCACCTGCCATCGTCTTGCTGCTGCTTTGGTCCCTCACTTCAAACCCTGACAGCTTACTTGCTAAACAGCAGCTGGCATTTTGTGCAAACAATGAAAGTACAGGCTCTGCTAATCGTGCAACTATGAGGAGCTTCTATATGCTTTTGCTGAGAAAGATGACAGGCTACCTAGACATTTGGAGACATCTCCGCCTTTTTCTGGCTTGTCAAACAGAATATAGAAAGATTTTATGTAATTATAAATTAATTAATTATATACTATAGAAGAAGGCAAGACTACCGATGTCACAAAAAAAGCTCAGATCTCTGTCATTTTGTGTTATGTGCTTAGAACTGAAGCAGACTGTGAGGTGACGGTGTTTTTATCCTCATGGCATATGAGTGCATTTTCAATGAAACTGATGGATGATGAATGTTTCCTCATACAAATCCGCGACACCATTGCAGGTCTCCAGAGCATGGGTCAGGAATTTGATAGTTTCTATGACCGAATTAAGCAGAAATGTGACACACTTGCTTTGGAAACAAAATTGAAAGCATTAGAAACAATATCAGCCACATGGAGATGAACGGAGACAGATGTTTTGTTTCATTCTGGACAACATCAGTGATCAAATGAAGGCCAGGTTTGATCATTCTGATTTGGTGGATTATGCAAAATTATGCAGAGTCTGTCAAAACATGCAACATTCTTCAACTTTGTGAGACTAAAAGTACTAGATCTCATTGGACTCAAGGGTGTAACTTTGTGTTGGAAGTTGGTGGGGACGTACTGTGGGGGAGGGGGGCTGACGCACCTTCAGTTACGTGACTGGAAGACATTTATGTGCTAGGAATGAGAGCAAAACATAAATGTGAATTCCATGTATTTATTTAATGCTTCCCTACTGTTGAAAACACAAAAGTTACAAAATTCTGTAATGTGTTTTTCAAGAATTATTACAATAATATACTCGGCTCTACTTAGGCCTCTTTAAAGTGCTCAAACACATCAACAACATTAGATTTAATAACAATCAAAATGTTCAAAACGCATTCAAAAACAGACTAAACTTCTATGTAAGTCAAATGGATTCTTGTCAGTGCAATCTTATTATTATTATTATTTTTTCAAAATGGGAACATATTGATCCCTAGCGTGACAACCTGGTAAAATAATACAATAACAGTAACAACCTAGCTGTTTTAATATAATTATTTGGCAGGTTACATACCCCTGCCTTCTATCTGAGATTTTGACATTACATTCATAAATGTAAACCTAACTTGGAATAATTGTGAGAGTGTACATAGTTACAGTCAAACTAAGGAAAATAAACTTGTAAAGCATATTATACAGCCTCACAGTTTGATTTCCCTGAAAAGGCCCTTTCCATCTCTCCAAATGCAATGAACATTTTAACACTGAGTGCATTTAAATGACTGCCGTACATGAAACATATGCTACGCCCTTAAACTTTTAAACCCGTCTGGCCCTATCTCTGGTGGGAAAGGAGCCTGAGCTAGTGCATGAGGTTGAGAGGTTCCGGCTAGAGATAGTCGGACTTACTTAGACACATGGCTCTGGCTCTGGAACCAGTCTCCTTGAGAGGGGTTGTACATTCTTCCACTCTGGAGGTGCCCCTGGTGAGAGGCGCTGAGCTGGAGTGGGCATACTTGTTGCCCCTCATCTTGGTGCCTGAATGTTGGGGTTTACCCAACATTCAGGCACCATGTTGGGAGGGTGGCCTCCCTCTGCATACGTGTGGGGGGACGGGTTCGGACTGTTGTGCTAATGCTCCAAACAGCAGTTCGGATTACCTACCCTTTTTAGAGTCCTTGGAGGGGGTACTGGAGAGTGCCACTGCTGGGGACTCTCTCGCTTTGCTGAGGGACTTCTATGCTCAGGTGGGCAATGACAGTGAGACCTGGAGGGGCGTGGTCGGGAAGAAAGGCCCACCTGATCTGAACTCGAGTGGTGTTCTGTGGTTGGACTTCTGTGCTCGTCATGGATTGTCCATAACGAACACCATGTTCAAGCATAAAAGAGTCCATATGTGCTCTTGGCACCAGGACATCCTAGGCCGTAGGTCAATGACCGACTTTGTTGTTGTTTCGTCTGACCTGCGGCCGCATGTCTTGGACACTCGGGTGAAGAGAGGGGTGGAGCTCTCCACTGACCACTACCTGGTGGTGAGCTGGCTCCGATGGTGGGGGAGGAAGCCGGTCAGACCTCGTAGGCCCAAACGTATTGTGAGGGTTTGCTGGGAACGTCAGGCAGAGTCCCCCATGAGATGGAGCTTTAACTCCTACCTCCGGGAGAGCTCTGAACAAGTCTCTGAACAAGTGCGGCTGGCAGAGCCCCCCTCTCCGGGTGGGTTTTCGGGGAACGGAGGTGCCTATCGGAGTCAGCACGGGAGCTGGCTCCCTGGGAGAGCATGAGGCTCCTCAGTTCTTCCCTCCCTATCCCCGACTCCTCCCTCTTCCTGCTCCATCACGCTGCCTCACATGTAGGACCTTCGGGGGGCGTTGTTGGAGGGTACCACTTCCAGTTGACGTCCCACACCCCAATTTTATCATGCATCTTAGACATTTTCATTTACAACATTTTCACAACACACAGATATGTCGGGCTCTGTTTGGGGGGAGGGGGTAAAGACATCTGGGAGGGGGGGCGCTTATTGTGTAGGCCTCACCCCTGATGGCTCCCTCTGTCCCCATTCACATTTAGACATTGAGGGTTCTGGGTAGGTTGCTTGGAGGGGGTGTGCCTGCACCAGCTACCTTCCGGAGGAGGGGTGAACTGTGGGACCCCCTTTGGTACTCCCAATTTTAAACACACTCAAGAACAACACACAACAACACAACATTTGCGCAGGTGGAGGGAGGATCGGGGTCTTTCTCACACCTCTGTTCTCCGATTACCGCCCAGAGTCTGGGACCTGAAGGAGGAGCGGGCGACACCACTGCCCTCCCTAGGAATGGGTGGGGGTGTTTGGCTAGGGCATGGAGGCGGAGGTGAGTGGGGGGATAAATATTCAGGATTTATTTGGGGGGGGGGGGCGGTGGATTCTGGTTGACTAGCCCATCCAAGCCATGTTGGCACTGTACTCTGGGGGCCTGTCCCGTGGGCTGTATGGCCTGGGTGTGGGGTGGGGGGCCGGGACCGGGACCGGAGCAAGAACCGAGAAGCTGGGGTTGTTGTGGAGTCCCCCCCCTTCTCATCTTGACTTTAGGGTTCACGTACGGGGTCCGGGTGTCTGGTCCTCCTTTGGGGTGCTGGCACCTAGACCTGCTGGCACCTAGACCAGACATGTGTGTGATGAATGCAAAGGTATGTATTGCATCACCTCCCCCGGGGTGTGGGGCCACTAGGGTGGAAGTGAGTGACTGAGACTGTGTTTTTTTTCGTCCATTTGTCAGGTTGGGTTTGAACTGCTCCCTCTCCCAAGGACATTCCGCTTAGTGCGTAGCCCATCACCCTGTCCCGCCCCCCTCCGCTGGCTGGCGCATTGGCCCGCTGGTGCATCGGTGGTACTCGGTGTCTGGGGACGGGTGCCCGGGCGGGTGCCGACCCACGCCTGCCGGCTGCTTCGCAGAGCCGGGCCCCCTCGGGCTCGGCCGGAGCCCCCGCTGTGGGGCGGGGCGCTCCGACCGGTCCCACCTCAGTGTAGCTGGCTGCGGGCGGAGCCCACGGGGTCGTCCCCGCAGCTCCTGGGGGCTTCAGCGTTGCGGCGGCTGGGGATATCCTGGGGGGGGTGTCTCCCCTCTTCCCTCGGTGGGGGTGGCGGATTTCCTGTGTTGGCCCCCCTTGGGCACCTTTACTTTGGGGGTCCTTTAGGGCATCTGGGGTTTTGGGTCCCCTGGGGCCTGCCTCGGTGCTCGGGGGGGGGGGGTCTTTGGCTCTTCACAACCACTATTGAGCATTTTCCCCAAGGATAAACCTTACACACACAAGCGCACGGTCACAAACACCTACAGGTGCTGGGATCCGGCTACTTACATACTGTCATGATTTGGGGTTTTGTTATTGGTTTGTTTTGTACTTATTTCTATTTTACCAATTCTGTCTTGGGTTTAGGTTCTGTCTTGGTTTTGGTTTATGGAATAGTTTGAGTTTTGTTGTGGTTTGATTTTGTTCTCTGTGTTTTATCAGTCAGGGTTCTGCAAGCTTTTAGTTCTGTTCACCTGCCAGCTCACCTCCCTGTTTTCACCCAATCAGTTTGTCACTCCCCTGTCAGCAGTCACCAACCTATCAGGTCGGTTCTTGGTCAGTCACTTCCCTTGCCCTGATTAGTTCCAGCCTTCTTATAATTAGTTTCACTCCATTTCACCTGTGCACTAAACTATATAGTCCTCCCTCAGTGTTCAGTTCCCTGCCAGATCATTATTGAGCTTTTGGTGAGTTCTGTCCAGCATCTTGTTTGTAAGCCTGTAGACTTAACCCAATTGCCTTTTTGTGTTTTCTGAGCCAGCCTGTGTTCCTGTCTGACTTTTCCTGTCCCGGTTTTTTGAATGCTTTCCTTTGATGACAAACCTTAGTCTGTGTTGAGAGGCCTACCTAAGGTTTGTCCAAGTCCGCATCACCCCTGTCTGTGATTCCTGCCTGTTTTTTGGATTGCCTTCTCGTGTACCGACTTTTGGATTCCCTGTATGACCTTTGAGACTGTCTGTTCCTGTTTTAATAAGTTCTGCTTATTAAAACCTGGTTTCTTTACGTACCTCGCTTGTCTTGGCTGAATTCTGGGTCCACCTTCATCTAATTCGTGACACATACTCATCAATTTTTATCTTCAGCTACCACTTTATACATTTCGTATTGATTAATACTGTAATTCAATTCAATTCAATTTTATTTATATAGTGCCAATTCATGAAACATGTCATCTCAAGGCACTTTACAAAGTCAAATTCAATCATATACAGATTGGGTCAGATTATACAGATGACTGAAGTATACACTGAAGTATATACTTCAGAGATGGTATCAAGGTGTTGCTGTATTGTATCTGTAGTTCTATTGGTTGTGCTGTTCTTTTTACATCTTTCTTTGCAGGTAATGAAGCAGACTGATGAAGTTTTGTCAATCTCTCTTATGTCTCCTGTTTCTTTCACCTTTTCTCCATTTTTTTTCTTCTCATTTCTCTCTCCTCTTCTACTTTTTCAATGTAGTGTCCACATAACATGAATTATTCCCTGCAACTATTTACATATATAAATCAAGCAGAGCACTATGGTGAAAGCGATAATGCTCCACTCGTGAGAATAAAATCTGTTGGGCTCTTTCTGGCATTAAGACAACAATTGTGAAAAAAAAAAACTATTGTGTGCACGGGACTTTATTTAGGGTTATCCTTAAAAAAAAAAAAGACAATTTGTATGAACTGCATTTCATCACATCACAGCTGAAGATTTTATTGCTTCCTTTGATTTAAAACTTTGTTACACTGTTACAATATCTAACAGATCTTATTTGCTGTAGACAACAAAGGCGGTGATGGCCAAAGGCCTCTTAACCACACGGATGACCAACAACTCCTGGAATATGTGAAAGGGTAAATGGTGCTACTTACAACCACGTGCTCTGTTCTCTGTGGACATTTTTGTTAATTTCCATGAGGTGGGCAGTGCTTATAGGTCATGTCATGCAAAGGATTGTGGGATTCCTTATAGCTCCTTGGCACCGGTAAGGGACATCGTAAAGTCCCTATGCTAAAGGAAGTATGACAGGAAGCATATAGGCTCCTTTCCTACTTCCTTCCTTATTGACTCCACTAATCGGACAACATTCCCGCTTTGGCTAAAGAGTTCTTATCTAAATGATGTTTTCTGATGGGATAAATTATGGACTTGCCCAAGTCTGGCTCATCTTTAGGTGCAATTTCTAAATGCCTGAAGGTGCTATGCTCATCTATTCAAACAATTATATGCAAGTATAAACACCATGGGACAATAAAAAAAAAAGAAAAAAAAAATGTGCATGAAGGGTTTGTTTCAGGGGGGTTGAGTTCTTGAATGCTCGGTCCTAGGTGGTTCCCTGATGGCAGAAGAGGAACTTGATCCAGAAGGAATTAAAGCAGAGTAAACGTCAGGAGGTGGGTTTGGTAGGAGCACAGTGGAGGATGGGCAGGTCACGATCATAGGAGTGGATGAGGAATGTTGTATGATGCAGATGGTCTAGAAACAGGTCAAGGAACAGGAGAGGAATCCTGAGCACAGGGTCAAACCTAAGGGAAAACATAGTTAGTCTTACAGGGAAACTGAAAGTTAAACTGAGCTACAGAGGGCTAGAGTCATACCACATAGGTAAACACTCAGGCATTGAAGAGCGGGCAGCAGGCTTCTTAAATACTCCACTCTTAATGGTGCAGATGGGAAACACCTGCTAATTCACCCAACCAATGTGCTCCCTGACGCCATCTAGAGGAGTAAAAGAATGAAGCAGAAAGAAAAAAGGAGACAAAGGCCGTTTCTCAATATGCGTTCCTGAGCGGTCTCGTGTGCTCGTGACACGTCATCAGCCTCAGCCCGAGCACTGTTCCAATTGCCGAGAACGCCAGAGCGAGAACGCACCACATCCCCCGATGTTGTTCCTGCCCCACCCTCTTTATCGAGCATGCATCAGAGCAGACTTGTACGTTGTTCAGACTGACCGCTTTCCCAGAATGCACCGCGGCCGCAACTTGATTCGCAAACAGAGCTCACGTCACGAGTATGCTTCTGTTCCAATACAGATACGTGCTGCGTGCTCGCGTTCTCGTCAAGTCCGGACTTGAATTGAGAAACGTGAATTGAGAAATGGCCAAAGTCTCCCAGATTCCAACATTAACTTTATGGACACCTTGTTTGGGACCGAGTTCCTTAATCATACCTCAATTTTAGAAATAGCAGACAAAGGCACTCTCAAAGTCATTAACATGTCACGACCCACTACTATGCAACATGAGACTCCAAAATCCACAGTGCTTCCTCTGTTAACCACTCGCGAGCAGGGTTATTTCATGTAAACAGGATTAGAGCGCGGCTTTATAAGCGGAGGAGATAGGGAAGTCGGTCCAGCCAGTGCACTTGGACCAACCTAGTGGCAGAGGACGGGACAGAATTGTGGAACACCATTTTTCAATGTTTAATAAAAGACAAGACAAATATGCTTAGTTCCTGTCATTTTATTTAAACAATTCTTTATAAAGAAAAGCCAGCAAGTCATCTTTCGCCTGCAATTAGAGATAGTTATGTAAAGTCAGCAATACTACTATGTGTCAAATGGTGTATTAGCACTTACTCTGAAGGTCCTTTTGAAGCAACTCGATCTCTAGTGCAATTTTTCTCTTTTTCAAGTTGTAGAGTTCAATTTCTCCTCTTAATTTGTGTTTTTTCAGGTCAAAATGCTACATTTTTTGTTGAAGATGCCGTTTATATAGGGAACGGATGTCACCCTGTGTCATTTTGTGAAAGAGAAAGAAAGGGTCAAAACATGCCTCATGCAACAAAAGTGAAAAGTAAAAGTACAACACTGTCCACCTCTGTATCAGTTCTTTGTGCAGACTCTTCTTCAAGCCTTTCTGTAGGTCTTTCTCTAGCTATGGACTCCTGCAACTCACATTGCAGAGAGAAAGAATAGGTGCACAAGTATATACAAATTAGTGTAAGGTTATTTATGCACTTACAGGTTCTTTCTCCAAAGGACAGTCTTCTGAGAGGGTTTCTTCACTGTTCTGTGCAGTTGAAATAAATGGGTATTACAAAGTGTTAAAAATTCTTCCCTTTATGTAAGTTAGAAAAAGTACACAACTTACTGCATATGCCTCAGCCACCACTTGCTTGGGAACAGGTAAAAGTGTTGGTGTATTATGTAAAACTTCCCAGAAAGGGGGGGGGGGGTTGTCATTCCAATTAACTACACTGTAAAAAGTATAATGTGATCATTAACTCATAGCAACATATTTTATATTAACTAAAAGTTTAGAAGTTTTCACTTTCACAAATGGTTGAAATTACTGTACCAGCCATTTGGATTATACTTCATTTAATGCAGCAACAAATAATGTTATAGTGTACTAAGATAATTGCAAGCTCATTTAGCCTAGCAGTAATAAAGGTGTTGCTGCTACTGGTCCCTGGCTTTGGGTCTGAGGAAGAGCTGCCCCCAGGGATGCCCTCCACAATGGTTCGGTTTTCATTTAACCCAAGGACAAGCTCCTCTGCTGGGGTATAGTGTGGTGGTTTAATTTGTCTGCTACTTTTTGCCAGCCCTCTCTCCTGGCTTTAGTAGACTTTGAGGTGTTCCCTGTTGTTTTAATTAATCACTCAAATTCGGCATAACCTTCCATTAGAAGATCTTGTTCTGCTTGGGAGAAAAACTGTGCACGCTCTTTGGCCATGCTGAACAGCCAATAGCGACGTTGCTGATCATTGTTTCTACTATCGATACATTTCCCCTTTTAAACTGACGTATGAATGCGCAGTTATCTCAGATAACTCAATCCAGCCATACTAATCATAAACAACAGGTGTGTTCGAAGAACCCAATTAGCCGGATCATGATTAGCCCGATGAAATCATCTTGGATGTGTCATTTGATCTCGGATGTTTTAAGCAACGTATGAAGAACGAGCCCCTGGCCTGCTGTCTATTATGTGCCCAAGTTGCCCTATGATGCTGAATCAAAACTTCAGTAGGCAAGCATGGCATACAATCAGAATGGAACTGTACTTATTCCAGATCCAAAGTTGAAGTCACCCATCCTTGACGGTTTGGTGCAGGAAATTATACAGTATAAAGTGTATGTCACTAATAAAGAAATGGATAAAGTTTCTCAGATTCTGATCAAGAAACATCCCTGTCTAACTGAGATAGGATCCAGCACTGGATGTGGAGGATGAAAGACCAGTTTAAAATATAAACTCACCAACTATTGAACCCTATTAAGAAAACTGGGGTGCCCAGAGGTGACTGTAAACTCTTTAAATAGCAAACCTGTTGGGAGATGCAGTGCCGCCTTTGGTGTCGAAAAAAGCAAAGAGAGTAGAAGTGAACTTGTGCCCAACGTATCCATCAGAAGAGACCGAGGAAAGTCTAGAGGCGATGCGGAACACTTTACTCTAAGACATAAAGAAGAGGAAAAACAGAGAGTTGGTGAAACTCAAGATGGAAAAAACGTTTGCATACAGAAGACATTAAATTGTTTGTGATGCATCGATGGTGGACACTTTCATGGCAAGATGGCCTGCTATATTTGATATCCGTGAGGTAAGGCTTGTCTCATACAGGAGAGGTGGTGTTAATCTAAAATATTTTGGTACAATTATATGACAGCCCACTTCTGCAGCAGGAGTGACTGTGGCCCTCTTATAGGTGTTAAACATTTGAAGCTCATTCCTTTGTGCTCACTTTTTCAAATCAACGCTGAGTTTAAGAAAATTACCACCATCCCACTTCAGTCAAAGTTCTTGTGTCAGCTGGATCTCCATTTTGACAACCTGGTGAAGCTGTTCAAAAGAAGAGGAGGACAGCTTGGACAAAAGCTAAAACAAATTGTGTCACAAATGAATGATGTAAGTCATAAAGCCTTAACACTACTAGGAACCTTTTTGAACAAAGATTTTTCTAAATATGGAAAATAAAGGTTTTCTTGTGACCAATGCTCTGATCTTGTGCTATTACGTACATCTGCTTGTTTTTGTTTAAACCTTCCCTTTAACTACATTAGTGTTGTATGCCTTTGGATGCAAGTGTGTCATGAAGGGAGTATGTGCATATATATATATATATATATATATATATATATATATATATATATATATATATATATATATATATATATATATATATATATATATATTTGTGTGTGTGTGTGTCTTTTTAAATAGGGCATTGATGAAGCTGCCATCAATGAGACCATTGAAGACACCACTGTTGGAACTTATCATATTAAAGAGGAAGCTTCAGCAGATGAGCAAGAAATTTGAGTTGTCCTTGAAGGCATCAGGGTGATCACTAACTTGAATAGTGTGGCATTAGCTGTTGTGATGCTATTTGGACTGAGCTGAACCTTGCATATCCTGCTGACTTTCCCTACACTTTTGAGATGTTCCAGAAGATTTTTAGTCAAAAGACTGCGCTTTTCCAATTTTTCAATCAGTAAGGTTAAAATGCTCATGGTTTGTTTTTATATTCTTCTTTTTTTTTCAATTTAAGCTGAAATTATTTTAAATGATATACATGTTCTATACTTTTGAAGATATTCATAGTAGATTGTTGTTTTTCGTTCCTTGCTTTTAAAATTCAGTGTAAGGAATTTTAGAAATTGTATACAAAAACAAGTTATACATCTTTAAACCTGTTTATTCATAAAAAGCCTGTTGTTTCTTTCTAGGTAAGGCCTAATTTAGTTTTACTCCTTTTAATTTTTACAAATGTTAAACACAAGACTTGTATTCTTTGCTTTTTTTCTTGGTCAATGATCAGTGTATATTTTATTTTCATTTTTCACATTACGAAGGTAAGCATTTTTATAAAGTTAACGTGAAAAAATTAAGTAGGATCACAATGGAGAAATTCACTTCTGCATCTTAACCCATCACCCTTGGGGAGCAGTGAGCTGCCACTGTGCGGCGCCTGGGGAGCAATCTGGGGTTAAGGGTCTTGCTCAGGGACCCAGAGAGCAGGCTGTGGGGATCAAACCGGGTACTTGCATCCTTCTCAGAGCGCAAGCACACTGCTCAAACCACTAGGCCAACACTCCCCTTTTTTTTTCTTTTTGTACGTTAACATAATATTTTTAAGTAATCTCATGTAAATTAAATATTCTGATTTGAAAAGCGGTACGTACTTGAGAGAAAGAGGGATATTATGTCCGTTTTACTTACTCTCATTGTGTAGGACCGATGTACAGAATACAATCAAATAAATTTAACAAACTTTTTTTTCAGTGCAGAAATAGAGACATTTGTAATAGTGGTTCCACTTGAAAAACATTCTTTAATATCTCACTTTCACACAAAAACTACATTTTACATTTAAAATTTGGAGCTATACTTAATTTATATCAGATATGTAATTTCAGGCTGAAATTGCACCTAAAACCCTCTAGGCTCAAAAGGTTAAGTTAAAGGGGCTCAATTACCATGCTATGACAGAGCTCTGGCCGTCAAAAAAATGCTTACAGCAACAAAGCAAGAGGTAAATTTAAACAATGACGTACACATACCCTTCATGGGTTTTGAAAAAGACAATGCAAGAAGGAAGAAAATGAAAAACAAAAATGAGTCAAATGGTAAATCAACTACTCTCAACTGTATGCCTTAGCACCAGGGGTGGTGCTAGCCATTTTGGTGCTCTAAGCATAAACTAACACGGCTATAATAGGGGACAAGGCTCCTTTAAGATCAGCACTAAATGTGTACATACTGAGAGCCAAGTGGGGATTGCATGTCTGGTGCTTTTCTGTACATAGGCAAGGCAAGTTTATTTATAAAGCACTTTTGTCATGATTTTGGGTTTATTTTTGGACTTTTCTGGACTGTTTATTGCATGTGTGAATTTGCTCCAGCTATGTCCTCTTTGTTTGTTCTTGTGGCTTCGCTGCATTCTGTCTTTGCTGTGCCTCACTTGTTTTCCTGCTAGTGTTTGCGTGCACTAGCTTTGAGGAAGGAGTCCTGTGGGATTATGTTTTTGCTCTGTTCACGCTGGAGACACTTCTGTGGCTTCTGTGAGGATTTAGTCTATGGCCTCTGGTCAAGTGCACTTACATCTGTGAGTTCCTGATTACCTCTGGTTCTGTTTCACCTGCCTGATTCTCCACAAGTCATCTTTACAATAAATCTTTTAACCCTATTTTCGTAACCCTATTGTCCGGCTGAATTATCGAGCTCTCAAAACATTTTTGTTACATTACTGTAGAGGTGACAGAACTGATTGGATAATGACATGTGGTTGATGGCAGAGAGGAATGTAACCATAAACAGTTCAGAAAAGTCCAAAAATAATCCCAAAAACCCAAAACCATAACAACCTTTCAGTAGCAAGACGATTCAAAGTGCTGTGCATGAACAAAAGAAAGAAAAAACTACGGAGGAAAGCACATTGCAGTGGAACAGTAGCAGCAGGGTAAGATATAAGACATGTTGGACTATAAACTAAAACATTAATATTCAAAGGCAACTCTTAACAAATGAGTTTTTATCCTTGATTTAAATGAACTGAGGGTTTCAGCACTTCTACAGTCCTCTGGGAGTTCCAGCTAAGTGTAGCATAAAAACTAAATTCTCACAGGAACAGGTGGAAGCAGAGAAGCATAACCCATGCTGATGTTGGTGGTAAGACCTGACTGCTAAGTTAGAATGACCTAATTGTAAGTTAGAGTTAATCAGTGTCTCACCCATCAAGAGACCAGGTGGAAGATTTCAACAAATGAGCCTCATCAGGCTGGCCATGGAGAGGGGAAGAGTGCACAGGGTATTTCACCTGAGCTGGAGTACAATAATGCAGACCCTTCTTGACAGCCTTTTCTCTACTGGAAGTGTCTAACAGGAAATTCCATACTCTTGACTCGCATGCCCAGTTCTTTCATTGTTCTTTGGCAGGGAAAATGGAAATAGTCTCTTAAGCGATGGGAATATGTAAATAAAACAATTAAGTTTCATTGAAGAAGATGCATGCATCTCTGGGTGCAGAAATGTTGAATATCAGGAAATATGGAGATAGCAGGGCATCCCTGCTAGTATCATTTAGTAAGAATCTAGGGAGTGGGCCTGTAGGAAAAAGTCCAGGTCTGTTTTTTAATCCCAGTCTTCCCCTGCACACAAGTGAATAGTGAATGTTCTGGGGGTCTAGGCTATGTGATCCCTGTGATAATAAAATACTTTTTTCCAAATTCAAAGAAACTCTGTTGAGTCTAGTGAGGGAGACGTGTTTCCTGGTGTGCCAGATCAGAGCTGCGTCCTCCATAGAAGCCTGGAGGGATTTGATCCAGCTCCCCTACAGGGTTTAATATGATGCAAATGTTTTCTGTCATCATTTTTGGTTATAGACTGTGAAAGTATCCTCTGTGCAGCACTTGAGTAAAACGGTGCAAGTAAAAAGAAAAAAGAATAACAATATAAGATGACAAAAAATAGAAGCTGTTTGAGTGTTAGTTTGGTAGTTGAACTGTAAGTTTACATAAAATGAAGAGAACTTTAATCTATACTTTCTTTTTTCTTCAAGAACACGGTTATTACAGAGTCGGCAGGAGAAGCTAAAGAGGTTGAAGGTCCGGAGGCAAATGCTGTTTTGTTTTTTGGTGTGTCACACCAATATTTTTGATGGGCCCATATGGCCACACCTACAAGAAATTCTGGACTTGGGAGCTGCAGAGGATAACCGGGCACCTGATAAGTTTTAAGTAGGAGATCTGTCACAGGTAACATGACTCAAGGAATCCGGGTGTGGTATGGGTATCAACATGAGGTTCAACCAAGGATGAACCGTGGACATGAGGTTTGAGTTGAGCTCAAGTAAGCAAAAACAAATGTAGAAATGACATGTTCACAAATACAAAGTAATCAATCAAGAAGTTGCTTGAGGAGGAATACAGGGGTTGAATAAAAAAAACAAACGGCAAATGTAAGGTAAATGTAATAGATCCTACATCTATCCATCCGTTGTGTATATGATCTTTCCCGCCATTCCGGTCCTGTATACTTATTCTCATTTATTAAAAAATATTTGAATCACATTTTCATTTTTACATTCAGATGTCCAATTATACTTCATGCCTTATATCTTTATAATTGTGACAGTTCTCCTCTATAAATTATATAACTTTCTGCATATTTAGTCTATATTAGCCTTACATACATCACACATATTCCCTAGATATAATTGGTAATCACACTAATCACATTAGTTGATTATTTCCCTTTAATAATACTATGAGTAGTATGTGTTTACGAAAAGTTTGAGTCATGATGGCTGTAGTGGAACAGATTTATTTAAAGATACCTATTTTATTCTTTCCATGTGTTTGGAGGGAATAGAGAAAGGAAAAAAACACAGTTGCAAAGATGCAAGCTCCACACAAGAAGGTCCTCAGAAAACCAGAGGAGAGGAGATCAGAGAGGACACGGACAACTCCACCACTTCTACTAGTGATTGTCATGGCTGTATATTTCCCGTCAGATACACACTGCATATCAAAACCCCAAATCATTAAGAGTCACAGAGAGTCAGCAGGTTATGGCACACTACAGGTACATCACTGCTTTACTTGTAAAAGGATATTGTCCTTACTAGATCCAGCTGATCACCACCAAATCACGATTACAGTAGGTAAGCTAAAGGATGCTTGGACTTGAGGCCTGGAATCTGATGAAGCGACCCTCCTCACTTCCATTTCCTAACACAAATGCTGCTGCATCCACTTTTCAGGTCTCTGCTATCATCCGCAGGCCCCGATGCTGAGCTCAGCTCGTGTTTCTTCTTCTCTGTGGGAGGATTTGATGAATTCACTGGTGGAGGAGAATTAGTGGCAAAAAGGAGAGACCATAACTTGACGTTGACTTCATTTTGATTTCCTGTCAGAGGTTTGTAAAATCCCTGTTCTGACTTCAAACTTCACATTTAGTTTTGGAGAATTTTATTTTAAAGGTCTGTCTAGACAGCAGTAAGAAATATACCTCAAATATTCTATATACAGATTAAGCCCTGTCAAGTCTACCTTTACTTGGTTGTAAAACTCCATCGCCTTTCAAATAATAGGCCGAGGAAGACATGTCAAAGGGAAATAAAGTAACTAAACTTTATTTATATAGCACCTTTCACATGATAAAAACACATCATAGTATAAAAATAATTAAAAACTAGTTAAAAGCCAGTCGGAACATGTGGGTCGTCAACTGCTTCTTAAAAGAATGAACAGAGTCAAGACAGTGTAAAGACAAACGCAATGAATTCCACAGTCTGGGGGCCACAGCTTTAAAGGACTAATCCCCTCTGGTCCTGAAATTAGTTTGTGGAACCGTTAACAGCCTTTGGCTGGAGGATCTCAATCTACAAGAAGGGGAATATGGTTGTGAAAGGTTGGTAATATAGGCTGGAGCTTGGCCACTCAGGGCTCTGAATGTAAAATGACTAAAATTTTAAAATGAACTCCAAAATGTGCCAGTGGCCATTGTAAAGTGTTTAAAACTGGGGTAATGTGCTGTCTTTTTCTTTGATTGGTTAAAAAACTGCACATGGCCAAGATCTTTTTTAATACAAACATATAAAAGGCTGTTACAATAGTCAAGACGAGATGAAATAAAAGCATTAATAATCATCTCTAATTTAGCCTTTGACACCAAAGTTCGAAGCTTAGAAATATTTCTCAGCTGAGAGAAACAATTTTTGATACATCTGCATGAATGACACTCTAGTGACATGACACAATCAAAATTATGCAATGGTTTCTGAGGCTTGGTTTGACCATAGTAGGCCAATACCGCCAGACATTTCTTAATTTCTGTTATTTGGTTCTCAGGGACAATGCTGGGTCCGTCCGTTCGTTGTCTTTTCTTGTTGTGTTTTCGTCTTATCAGAGTTTACCTGCAAGTAGTTGTCACAGAGCCACTGTTTAATATCATTAACACAGTTTATCAAGCAGGACAACTTAAAATATTCAGTAGGCTTAAAAGAACAATGGAACTGAATGTCATCAGCACAGAAATGACAAGACACATTAGGGAAATGTCTGATGTTCTGGTCAAGAGGGAAAATATATAAAATAAAAAGAAGAGGTCCCAAGACAGAGCCCTAGGATACCCCACATAGTATGTATTTTGAGTCGGACATGAACTGGTTTTCAAAAACACTAAAAGATCTTCCAGAGACATAATTTAAACCACTCTAGAGCCTTACCCAATAGACCGACTACATCGCAAAGCCGAATAATCAAAATACTGTGATTGACAGTATCAAAGGCAGATGTAAGATCCAGGAGAACCATTACTGTTGATGCTCCAGAGTTTGCAGATATTAAAATATCACTAGAAACTTTAAGTAAGGCAGTTTCTGTGCAATGGAGCTTACAAAATCCAGACTGAAAAATGTCCAAGGCTCATGTTTTTCCATAAAAGAAGAAATAAACACACATTTAAAATTATTTCAAAATATTTCTTCAAAATGGGACCAATGATAAGCACAGTCTGTTTTCTGTGAAAGTAGACATTAAAACAGGCAACCAGCCTCCATAGAAACCAGTTGCTTTTGAATCTTCTTTGCTTTTGCAGAAAAACTGATCTGCGACTGAATGAGGCCACTTCATACAGATGAGAACAGCACACCTTCAAGCCACCATGCTGTGCCCAGCTGAAACTGAGAGTTGCCTTCATAAGCCGATCCTAGTGCAGTACCACCAGAGACCCATTAGAGGTTATCCACAGCACCTGCATCCCAATACAAGAGCCCTTATCCAGCTTTTATCCTGAGCTACAGCGCAAGCTAACTGTGTTTTCACTGGGTTTTTAAGTTTAAATTGAGGTTAAAACATGGAGCTAACTAATAGGCCAAGCTACCTGCTAGCGCTCTTTGAGCCTGATATTAATGTGTTTTGGTTTGTGTTTTAGGGTTATGATGTACGTTATTTCAATGAGGGTTTTAAACACTGATGGGGTGTTTTCTGGTCCACTCAATTCACTGACATATAACTAAAGAATCAGTGTAAATAAATTCCAATGTCCACAAACATTAGTAGCTAACAGCCAAGTTAAACATAGCTACAGTTTGTTTAACATAATGCTTGTTTTAGTCCTTTCTGCAATTGTCCAATAGTGCCACGAGCATTTGTATAATATTAATAATAAACATTAATATTGATTAAAAGGTATAGTGGGCGATTTTTCAGTAAATGTAGGTAAGAAACTCATCACTTTTTTGAATAACTGTGAATGCGCAAGACTATCCTACTTGGTCTTCCATGGTTGCATGAAATAATATCCCAAGAGGAAACTGGAAAGTTTAATAGGGAAGAAAACAGAAGGGACTGCAGGTGAGAGTAATCAGCAAAGGTGACATATATCAGACTCAGAGAGCTGAAGGAGAGGGAGCGCAAGGAAGGTGCAGGAAACCGTGAGAAAACACAGGACCTAACAAAAATACAGAAACCACAAAGAATAAACGGAATATGCCAACAAACTCACTAGCTAAACTAAAGACCGGCAGGCTGGAAAATAAGGATCTAAAAGAAACAAGACTAAACTGCACGATCTCCTGGATCCCATTTCAGAAAGCTGGGTTAGTGGATATTCAGAGTAATTTCTGGGGTAAATTCCTGCATACACTGGCTTTTCTGTTTCAGAAAGCTCAGACACCTTTACTCCTGAGTCAAATTATGACAACAAATTACCCCATGAAACAACCCTGCTACCAAGCAGAGTTGTTAGGGTTAACCCTGAGTTTTTTGTACTTTGTAGCTTAGATATGGCACAAGGAAGTGTTGGAAAATACATGACATGCTCTTTTTAATAACGTAGGTGACACAGGACATTTTTCAGAGGCAACTGTATGTCGCTTTCAGGAATGTTGCTGTTGCACTCAGTTATAATAGAGTATAAAGGGATTCTATAGTCAGAGACCCACAAGATTAATAAAAGAACTAAGGTATACAGAATGAAAGCAATATTTTATTCTGTATCAAATTATGAGACTTCCACCTCTAGTTTTCTATTCATATATTTTAGTTTCATATTTTAGAACACCCCCCCCCCACACACACACACACACACACACACACACACACACAGAGCTAATGCTATGCCACATTGAATAAGACCTTTACTTCAACTTAGCATATAAATATAGCCTATATAATTAATATAAAGTAAGGTTGGCCCAAATTATACGCACAAGAAGTCAAGTAAGGATGGCCGAAGCCAAATGCTGGCAAAAAGATGAATGAACATTATCCCATCCTTAATTGTGTCAGGGTTCTCTGTTTTCCGTGCTCTCTAATTCTGCTTCACAGGTGGCTACAGTTGACGGGTGGGCGTGGCCCGCACCTGCGGCTCATTTGGGAACCCTCGTCTCTGGCTTAAAAGGAGTGCACAAACAGCTGGAAGACGCCAGAGTGTTACCCTGTCGTGGTATGCCTAGGCCACAGATCTGTCTCCCGTGCTTCGTACCTGTGAGATTTTGGAAACCCTGTTTTTGGAATAATCCTGTCTCTTGTTCTTCTCCAGTTTGTCATGTTTGGATTTACTCACCTGTGTTGGCTTCGTGCACTGAGGACCAGTCATCCGAATCCCAGCCCGTTCAGATTCTGCTCTGGCATCTCCACTTATACTGCCTTGGAATTACCAAGCCGGGCGTGAGAACTACACCTACTACTATGCACCCAATAAGGGTTTCTTTATAGTTTATTTTTCTTCCATCACCATTAATACAGCCCGAACCGTAGGGTCTACCCCCACAAAGTATATATCAAAACGTGCGTCTCGATGCCGTGAAGTGTGCTATTTGTACTTCACGCCATTTCGAGTTACCATGGCGACACAATTCGCCAAAAACAACCCCAAAAAGCCCCATAGAAATCAATGGAGAAAATGGCAGAATTCTCCAACTGCCACAGTGGCCCACTCTAGCGTTTTCAAAGATTTCACAACTGCAAACAACTTCAGCCTACTCGCTCAATTTTCACTCTACGTAGACAAATTATACATCAAAACGTAGGTATTTTTGTCTGGATTCAGGAAATGTAACCCTCATTGGTGTAGGATTTATAGATTTTTCGCAAATCACCTCAGACCACCACAAACTCAAAATCCTCCCCATTCATTTCCTATGGAGCGGTTTTGAAAAATGACACCTGAAAATCCAAAACATCACATGTTTTCGCATCGTCGCTACTCCTAAACCGTTTGATGTAGAGGCATGAGACTTGACATGAATGTCCCGACCCTTCTGCCACTCACAAAAAAGGAATTTTGTGGATAACTGTTACGGTTTTGCTGCAGGAACAATTTGTTCGGGAGTAGTTAATGTGCAAAATCCTGAAAACGCTTTGGACCTGCATCCCCCCAAATGATGCACTTTTTTACATCGTCGCTGTGCCTACACCGATTTTTGTACAAACATAAAAATAAGCGCCATAGACCTCAAAAGCCTGCTGATACTCACGGTGAAAGAATTATTTTGATATCTCTTATACTTTTTCAGCTACAGTGATTTGTTCGGGCCCCTTTTTAGAGGATTTTTGCATTTTCATTAAAACTCCCCTTTATATCATAATTCTTTGCGCCTTTATTAAAATATTTCCAGCAAAAACCGATAGTTTGTCTTGTTCCCCTATCCGTTACGAAATAAACGCAGAAAAAATTACGTCTCTACCCTTTACGGTTCACGAAATATCGAGTGTTGTTCAAGGCAAAGTATTCCATTCTATTCCAATGGCGTCCGCAAGCGAGCTATTTTTAGAACATGACGTCATATCACGTGGTACAGGTAGGGCAAATATGCGTTGTCCTCCATTCTTTCGCTGTACGTTACCCTTGGTTTTACTCGGTAAAACGACTGCTTTTTCTAAGTCTAACACGTCTCCTAACCATGGTTTTTAAACATTGTTGTTATGGAACGTGCAACAGCGACTCAAGGTACGCTGATAGGCCAAATATGAAGGATGTTAAAGCCGCAAGCAGCGTCGATCGGCACTCGCAGCCAAGCGCCGCTCTGGCCTATTGGCCACCGCTGCAGTGCCGGCCGGCCGGCGGGGTTTGCGCACCGCCGGCCGCCCGCCACCGCAGATGCTGTCACGCATTCTCCCCACCCGTCCACCGGGCGATTCACACGAACGCGTAGGGCAGCGCTCCCCCATGACTCAAAAAAATCTGGTGCAGACCGGTCGATGCAGCGAGGAGACAGCCGTTGGCTGCCGTTGGGATAATGTTATGATAATGCTAGGGCTGGGCAACGATTAAAATCTTTAATCGCGATTAGGACTGAAACGCCTCAGTCAGAGACGTCTGTGGGTCTGTCGGGGCAATGACAGAAGTTTCGTCTCCTCTCTCCGTTTCTGTGGCTCGACGTTTTCTTGCTCATGTTTTTTCACGTGCTTAGATAAATTTGTTGTGTTTCCACTGAAATTAACCGGCTTTTTACAAAACATACAGCTTGATTTCATTTACGGTATTAAAATAAAGCTAAACGGTGCTACTTTCCCTGTTCATGTTTTTCCGCTGCTGCAGTCTCTCTCAGCAACGTGATTGTTTGTGTGTTGAGTAGCCATCATTATCTCATTAACGGTGCCATGACATCACTGTATAAACCATTTCATGTAGTTGATATTGCTACATATGTAAATTCTCCAAATTTACATATGTAAAATAATAATAATAATAATTTGGACCATTACCGACTGTTGTCGTGCCTTAATGATGAGTCATAGCTGTAATCTTGGGGTCATTTTGCTCAGCTTCCCACTCCTGGGAAGGTTCTCCACTGTTCCATGTTTTCTCCATTTGTGAATAATGACTCTCACTGTGGTCTGCTGGAGTCCCAAAGCTTTAGAAATGGCTTTGTAGCCCTTTCCAGATTGACAGATCTGTTACTTCTTTCTCATTTGTTCCTGAATTACTTTTGATCTCAGTATGATGTCTAACTTTTGGGAATCTTTTGGTGTACTTTACTTTGTCAGGCAGGTCATATTTAAGTGATTTCTTGATTAAGAACAGGTATGGCAGTAATTAAGCCTGGGTTTGCTAGATAAGTTATACTCAGGTGTGATAAACCACAGTTATGTTTTAACAGGGGACTCGTTTTGTCGCCCAGAACCATATAGGTTAGGATTTTTTTCCCTTAATAAAAACCTTTATTTAAAAACTGTACTTTGTGTTTACTTGTGTTGTCTTTGAGTAATATTTAAATCAGTTTGTTGTTCTGAAACAGTTATGTGAGAAAAACATGCAAAAACATAATAAATAAGGAAGGGGCAAACGCTTTTTCACTCCAATGTACCAATTCTCCAACAAAAACAAAGGTGTAGCTTGTATTTTCAGGAATGTGAGCAAGCCAGCTCGGTGCCTCTTGTGAACAGTATGTGCGCCATGCTTTTCTTCTATATTGGAGAAACTGCTGCAGCAACCGCAGTGCCAACCACAGACAGCGGCCATGGCCCATGGAAAAACTCAGGTTGACTCCAGCTACTCCCAAGCCTATGGTAGCCACACAATACAACAAACCCTTACCGACCACAACCCATTATCGCTCTCCCGGGCACCTGCTGCTACCCACCACAGGCGGTTCACTATCTGCAAAGGTGTTGCACATAGTAAAAGTAAAAAGGTCCTAGAGAATGTTCTTGTGAAAATACAAAGCCTTATTTTTGATTATTCAGCACACTTTGTGTGGTTCAGTCCTTGAACAACATCCAGGCCTTGTTGGCATCATAACAGAAATGCTGCCATGTCAGTCTGACCAGATGTATACTGTTAATGAACCATGACAGCTGCATCTGTAAGACTACAGGTTCAGTCAAAGTCAGACTGAAAAAAATATCAGGTTTACATTCTTGTGGTATGCTAAATGAACTTTGCTAACAATAAAGAAACAAACATAATTAAAAGGTATTTTGCACTTGAAACAATTACATTTTTGGAATTCATTAGTATATGAACAGCAATAGCATCATGGGCAGTTCCAGACAGGGGCCAACTGGGGCCAGTGCGCCTGTAGAAATGGTCCTGGCCCTTGTTATGGCCCCTGTACTAAAGACTAACATTAAATATACTTCTTACAATTCTATGCACTGGCAAAGAAACCATAACTGATTGGTCACTTTGACCAATTTTTTACCTATGCAGTTTTACTCTAACAAGGATTTAAAATTAAGGTGTTTCACATCTAGCTTCAGTTGTATTGAGCTGGGATCACAGTTTTCATCTGCGAGATCAGGGGTCTGAAACCTGCAGCAAATTAGATAAAAGTGACCAAATTGTGTGGCTCAAGTAGTGCATATTGCTGAATCAAAGTGATGTGAGCTGTACGTTCCGCACACAATTCATGGTGATTCACAGCATTTGTGTGCCACGCATGTTAATTGCACTTGTTTGGGTCAGGTGTGGTGATGGTTTTGTATGTACCCTCCGATAAAATCCTGCATGAGCCCCTGATGGGACTCATTGGACATGGGGTGAGTTTGAAAAGTTTAAAAAGCCATTATGATGTATCACACAGAAATTAAAGCTGTGTATCAATCAAACTTCCATTTTTATTATCCAAACAGGATTTTAGCAGAAGATTATTTTGTTAACTGTTTTGAATGTAACACAAGACATTACAAGTATACATTTATCGTGTTGCAACCGTATGCTTAGCTAAATAGTACGAAAAACGTAGTATATAGGTGTGAACATCTCTATTCGTACCTGCATAATCAGCAGACAGGCACATCACCAACCCCTAAACTGTGGTCTTTGAGCTAGAAATGCACAATCTTTTTTGTATCATTGATTGCTGCTCTTTGTGGAAGATTGCTCCATTTGATAATTTTGTACTGTAATGGCAATGAGAAATGTTATCTTAACAAGGGCCCATAAAACGTATTTTGAACAGAACAGCCAATTAAAAAACAACAATACCGTTGTTAAAAAACCTTAAACATCTTGACATTTAACACATTTCTAAATGATAACCCACTTTTTTGTTTGCACGTGTGTGTTACCGTTACATTTGGTGTTCTATTTTTTTGGACAGTTGAAAGATGTCCATTCAATCAATCAATAAATTTTTAGTGTCAACTACAATTTGCATTATAATCGAAACTAGAAAATTTCAGAAGAAATTTCAGAAGGCGCCCGCCATCTGTATGTGCTGAAAAGAAAAATGTAAGCTGTTCAGAAAGAATGCTGCTCATTTCAAATATGTTTGCTTCCTTAAAAATCATCCTTGTTTGTAGGCTTTTATTGCTTGAGGATTTTAAATCAAATGCTTTTAGAGGTTCTTTTTAAGCAGAGGTTTGATACAAGTGTTAAAAGATTTGTGTGCAGTTTGGCACCAAATATTCCACATTTTAAGTCCATACCTGGTACATGTATGTACTGTACGTAGGTGGTCTTGATCCACCAACTCTGTCTTAAGTCTTGTCCTTGGGAAGCTTTCCCCAATTTATTGAACAGATTCTTCTTGACAATCCTCACAAAAAGTAGTTCTTGCTGTTGCTGGTGCACTGTTTAAGACTAAATGTTTTCCTTTTACTCAACTTTCTTGAACATGTTTGTATGTTAGTAACGTTTGCATGTTAAACCTTGTATTAGTCACTGTTACAAAGAACATAAGATAGCCGTTGTTGTTGTTGCTGTTGTTAATTTTATTGCCGAGTGCTTTTACACGGACATGCCGGTTAAACTGTAAATAAAGTAAAAAACAAAAAACAAAACCTCAATACTTAGTATTGCAATAGTCAATAAACACAAACTTAAACATAGATTTAGGAGCTAGGCTTGACCTAACTAACCAGTTATAAGGCAGAGTTTACACTTAGAAAACTTCGTGACATAATAAACATCAGAATTCATCCATCACAGTGCAGCAAAATACAACTAGCATTTGGCTAATTGGCTCTAGCAAATTCACCAGCCACACGCTTAGAACAGATGACAAAACTCATCACCTCACAGCTTACAGCATTAATATAACTCACCACATTGGGCAACACTCATGAACTCCAGTAGGATATGATCCTATGGCCGATTTTGCTTGTTAGTTTCAGCCAGAGCCATAGAGAGAAAGCGTCGCGACACTCCCATTGGACTCCGTTGTACTTCCGGGGTATGCAGCCTCGCGTAGTTCCAAAAAGCCGTTCTATGGCGTTGGACATCATTCACTTCCATTGCTGACTGTCGAGTAACTTCTGAGGTAAGTTGATTAAATAGCTACCTATTTTGAACTGTCAACTGTCTATATTTTATCAGAGGTCCTTTATGATGCATATACTGATCTTTATTTGTATGTACACAGCGTAATTATATATATGTTTTATCTTGGTAGACCACCGATTGTCTGCTAGTTTGTTAGCTTGACTTCGCCCTCTGTAAAAGGTAGCACTAACGTTATATCCAGGCGTAAATTGATTAAATAGCTACCTCTTTTGAATTGTCAACTCTGTATATTATATAAATAGGCCCTTTATGGTGCATATGCTTATATTTATTTGTATGTGCACAGTGCAACTGGCTTGAATTGCTGGACCACCAGTATCATTGTTGTGGCCATCACAGGTTTCAGTGGAGCCCCCCCCCCCCCCTCCAAAAAAAATGGTTAGGACACCTGTTCTTAACGCCTGTTTACACATTTGTTGTTCTTGTTCACACATACGTTTGTTTGTTTGTTGATATTATTGTTACGAACGTGAATCAGGCAAACCCAGTATTCAAACCAAACAAGTGAGGTGAAGGCAAAAAACAGGATTTTAATAATGAAAACAGGGACAGGCGGGCTCAATAGTCAAAAGGGCAGTCCAAAATCCGGTACACAAAAAGCAGTCCAAAATAGGCAGAGGTACAGACAGGGCAAAAGCAAGCTCGGATAACCATGGGACAGAATTAAGTCGGTAAACCGGTAAATCAGTCAGACAGGGCAGGAAAAACAGATCAGGGAACAGGCTGGCTCAGAATCAAAGGCAATCGGGTTTGCATCAACAGGTTACACAAGAAAGGAACGCTGGAACAAAACTCACCGTGGCTTGTTAATGATCTGGCGGAGAACTAAAGACTGAGGCAGAACTATATAGTGAAGTGCACAGGTGAAATGGAGTGAAAACTAATTACCGGGAAACAGCTGGAACTAATCAGAGGCAGGGAAGTGACTGACAGTGAACTGAACTGATAGGTTGGTGACTGCTGACAGGGGAGTGAGCTGGCAGGTGAACAGAACTGAGCTAAAAGCTTACAGAACCCTAACAGATAGTATAACACAAAGAACAAAATCAAACCACAACAAAACTCAAACTATTCCATGAATCAAAACTAAGACAGAACCTAAAATCATGACAGAACCCCCTCCTTAAGGCCGGATTCCAGACGGCCTAAAGCAAAAGAAGACAGACTAGATCGGGTGGGTGGAGGGAGGTGCAGGACGGAGGGCTAGAATCAAACAAATGTCCAAATACAAACTAAAACAAAGCAAGACGAATCAAGTTCTCAGGCGGGCGTCCAGGAGGACGGCCCCGACGAGTCAGGTTCTCCGGTGGACGTCCCGAAGGACGACCCAGGCGTGTCAGGTTCTCCGGCGGGCGTCCAGGAGGACGACCCAGGCGTGTCAGGTTCTCCGGCGGGTGTCCAGGAGGACGACCCAGGCGTGTCAGGTTGTCCGGCGGACGTCCCGAAGGACGGCCTCGGCGTGTCAGGTTGTCCGGCGGACGTCCCGAAGGACGGCCTCGGCGTGTCAGGTTTTCCGGCGGACGTCCCGAAGGACGGCCTCGGCGTGTCAGGTTCTCCGGCGGACGTCCCGAAGGACGGCCTCGGCGTGTCAGGTTCTCCGGCGGACGTCCTCGGCGTGTCAGGTTCTCCGGCGGACGTCCTCGGCGTGTCAGGTTCTCCGGCGGACGTCCCGAAGGACGGCCTCGGCGTGTCAGGTTCTCCGGTGGACGTCCTCGGCGTGTCAGGTTCTCCGGCGGACGTCCTCGGCGTGTCAGGTTCTCCGGCGGACGTCCTCGGCGTGTCAGGTTCTCCGGCGGACGTCCTCGGCGTGTCAGGTTCTCCGGCGGACGTCCTCGGCGTGTCAGGTTCTCCGGCGGACGTCCTAGGCGTGTCAGGTTCTCCGGCGGACGTCCTAGGCGTGTCAGGTTCTCCGGCGGACGTCCCGGCGGACGACCCCTGTGAGACAGGTAATCCGGCGGGTGTCCTGTAGGACGGCCCCGGTTAGCAAAGATGTCCGGCGGCCGGTGGCGGAGCAGGTCTCTCGGAGACCGGCGGCAGAGCAGCAACCTCGGGGACCGTCGGTAGAACAGGACCCTCAGGAACCGACGTCTGGAGAGAGAGAGAACAGAACCTGCCGCCGGACTAAAGGCTGGAGACAGCGCCGGACTAAGAGCTAGAAGAGACGCCTGGCTAAAGAGTTCAGGAGGAGCCTGGCTACAGAGTTCAGGAGGAGCCTGGCTACAGAGTTCAGGAGGAGCCTGGCTACAGAGTTCAGGAGGAGCCTGGCTATAGAGTTCAGGAGGAGCCTGGCTATAGAGTTCAGTCGGAGCCTGGCTACAGGCTTCAGGTTCAGTCGGCCCCTGGCTACTGGCTTCAGGTTCAGTCGGCCCCTGGCTACTGGCTTCAGGTTCAGACGGCCCCTGGCTACAGGCTTCAGGTTCAGACGGCCCCTGGCTACAGGCTTCAGGTTCAGACGGCCCCTGGCTACAGGCTTCAGGTTCAGACGGCCCCTGGCTACAGGCTTCAGGTTCAGACGGCCCCTGGCTACAGGCTTCAGGTTCAGACGGCCCCTGGCTACAGGCTTCAGGTTCAGACGGCCCCTGGCTACAGGCTTCAGGTTCAGACGGCCCCTGGCTACAGGCTTCAGGTTCAGACGGGGCCTGGCTACAGGCTACAGGTTCAGACGGGACCTGGCTACAGGCTACAGGTTCAGACGGGGCCTGGCTACAGGCTACAGGTTCAGACGGGACCTGGCTACAGGCTACAGGTTCAGACGGGACCTGGCTACAGGCTACAGGTTCAGACGGGGCCTGGCTACAGGCTACAGGTTCAGACGGGACCTGGCTACAGGCTACAGGTTCAGACGGGACCTGGCTACAGGCTTCAGCTTCAGGTTCAGACGGGGCCTGGCTACAGACTTCAGGTTCAGACGGGGCCTTGCTACAGGCTTCAGGTTCAGACGGGGCCTTGCTACAGGCTTCCGGTTCAGGAGGCCCTGGGCTACAGGCTTCAGGTTCAGGAGGCCCCGGACTACAGGCTTCCGGTTCAGGAGGCCCCGGACTACAGACTTCCGGTTCAGGAGGCCCCGGGCTACAGGCTTCAGGTTCAGGAGGCCCCGGACTACAGACTTCAGGTTCAGGAGGCTCCGGGCTACAGACTTCAGATGCTCCCAGACCCTTTAACACCCAGAACCTCAGCAGTAACCCCTCCAGAACATCCGACAAAGAGAGCCTGGTCAGCCACTTGGGAAATTGGCTGTCAAGCCAAAGGTGAGGGGGTAATAGCTTCAGAAGAGGTCCAGGGACCTCTAAGTCTCCATGGGGCTCTGGGTGCTTGTCTTCTCGGCGAGACCCCCGACGAAGCTTGTCGTTTGGATGAGGGCCGCGACGCCGCTTGTCGTCTGGGCGAGGGCCACGACGCCGCTTGTCGTCTGGGCGAGGGCCACGGCGCCGCTTGTCGTCTGGGCGAGGGCCACGGCGCCGCTTGTCGTCTGGGCGAGGGCCACAGAGCCGCTTGTCGTCTGGGCGAGGGCCACGGCGCCGCTTGTCGTCTGGGCGAGGGCCACGGCGCCCAGTGTCCCGATGAGCCCCCGAGTTGCGGCCTGAAAGAGGGCTCGTCTGAACCCCCTCATCGTGGACCCGTGGTAGACCCTCCTGGGTTCCCACGTCGCAGACTGGCGGCGGACCCTCCTGGGTTCCCACGTCGCAGACTGGCGGCGGACCCTCCTGGGTTCCCACGTCGCAGACTGGCGGCGGACCCTCCTGGGTTCCCACGTCGCAGACTGGCGGCGGACCCTCCTGGGTTCCCACGTCGCGGGCCGACTGCGGACCCTCCTGGGTTGCAGCGTCTCGGGCCGGCTGCGGACCCTCCTGGGTTGCAGCGTCTCGGGCCGGCTGCGGACCCTCCTGGGTTGCAGCGTCTTGGGCCGGCTGCGGACCCTCCTGGGTCGCAGCGTCTTGGGCCGGCTGCGGACCCTCCTGGGTCGCAGCGTCTTGGGCCGGCTGCGGACCCTCCTGGGTTGCAGCGTCTTGGGCCGGCTGCGGAGCCTCCTGGGTTGCAGCGTCTTGGGCCGGCTGCGAAGCCTCCGGGGTTGCAGCGTCTTGGGCCGGCTGCGGACCCTCCGGGGTTGCAGCGTCTTGGGCCGGCTGCGGACCCTCCGGGGTTGCAGCGTCTTGGGCCGGCTGCGGACCCTCCTGGGTTGCAGCGTCTTGGGCCGGCTGCGGACCCTCCGGGGTTGCAGCTTCTTGGACCGGCTGCGCAGACAGTGCTGCTTTTTGGCTGCCGGAGGTCGGCACTGGAGCTGAGGTAGGGGGCGGGTCCTCTGGGACAGGTGCAGGTGCCGAGGCGTCGGCTGGACCCTTGGGGACAGGATTGAGTCCACTATAGAAACCCTGGAGAGCCGCTCTATAGTGCCCCTCGACCTCCTTTAATTTAGCCTCCAGCTCCTCTGAATACTGGCTGAAAAGAGCCTCCCTAAGGTCTTTAATTATAGGGGCAAAAGCTCTTAACTGGTCCTCCAGAGCCAGATCCTCAGCATCACGGGCGCCACCAGGAGGCGCTGTGGGCAACTCAGCTCTGGGGAGCACCGGACTCCGATCCACTGGGCAGGAAGTGGCAACGGACGGGCGCGGTACTGACTCGCCTGTCGGCCGAACAGAACGGGTGAGGGAGCGACCCACAGGTTTCCGTCCCCTCCTCCGACGGCGGGACGGCAGGACTTGCTGGAGGTTTGATTCTGTCGGTAGAGCCGGGATCGGCGGAGCCCACAGCGTTCCCTGCATCTCCTCCTCTGGAGGGAGAGAGAGAAAAAGATCCGGGCGAAGATCCCGCACCACCTCCGCTTCGACCTCCATAAACAAAGTTGGGTCTGGATAAAACCCATGGGCAGAGCCGACAGCGGTGTCGCTGGGTGAGTGATCCCTTCTATTCTGAGCAGAATCTGAATTTGTGACAAAGAGCCCTCCCAATCGTAAGCTCGGAGCAGGCAGCGGGTTACTGCTGCTGCGGCTGCTGGAGAGATGGCGTCTGGGACCGATACCAGGGGGACAGAACGCCAATCTGGAACCCTCCCAAGCCATAGCGTGTGGAGGGAAAAAAAAAAAAAAAACTCTAAAAACTTGTTTGGCGATAGGTTTTAGGGGGCCAGATCATTCTGTTACGAACGTGAATCAGGCAAACCCAGTATTCAAACCAAACAAGTGAGGTGAAGGCAAAAAACAGGATTTTAATAATGAAAACAGGGACAGGCGGGCTCAATAGTCAAAAGGGCAGTCCAAAATCCGGTACACAAAAAGCAGTCCAAAATAGGCAGAGGTACAGACAGGGCAAAAGCAAGCTCGGATAACCATGGGACAGAATTAAGTCGGTAAACCGGTAAATCAGTCAGACAGGGCAGGAAAAACAGATCAGGGAACAGGCTGGCTCAGAATCAAAGGCAATCGGGTTTGCATCAACAGGTTACACAAGAAAGGAACGCTGGAACAAAACTCACCGTGGCTTGTTAATGATCTGGCGGAGAACTAAAGACTGAGGCAGAACTATATAGTGAAGTGCACAGGTGAAATGGAGTGAAAACTAATTACCGGGAAACAGCTGGAACTAATCAGAGGCAGGGAAGTGACTGACAGTGAACTGAACTGATAGGTTGGTGACTGCTGACAGGGGAGTGAGCTGGCAGGTGAACAGAACTGAGCTAAAAGCTTACAGAACCCTAACAGATAGTATAACACAAAGAACAAAATCAAACCACAACAAAACTCAAACTATTCCATGAATCAAAACTAAGACAGAACCTAAAATCATGACAATTATTCATGCTTGTTCCCATTTTTTTTGTTCCACACTGTTCATTTTTATCTTATGCCAGGTACCTTTATTATTAATGTTGTCCTTCCTTTCAGCCCTGATGCACTCTGAAGCCTGATGTATGTGGAGGATTTTTTTTTAAATGTATTAATCACTTATAATATTCCTCCCTGTTCCTTCACTTTGTTCTTGTTTTTCCAGTTAGACACACACATTTACACACACACACACATCTTGTTGTCTCACTCAGTATTTTTTATTAAACAATATTTGATTCATTCATCCAAGCTTAATGAGTTGTTATTCTTTAATATATTTGATTCTTTGTGCATGGCTTAGTATTAAAATTATCATTGTTGTGTGGCCAACTCCTGCCTCATCAGAAAAAGTGGGTGTAAATGCTGAATGGACTTTTCTTTCTCAAAAAAGAAAAAAGCAACAACGGAGTCCAATGGGAGTGTTGCCTGTCACTGTTCTCTATCACTCTCTCTGCAGCTAACCTTACTCTTACTCTGTGCATTAACCCAGAGACGTAGAGAAAAATCTTAATAGCTCTGCACTTACCTATAGACCCAAACATATAAGCATAATGCTTTTGATAATATGTGAATGGCTTAATCTTAAAATTATATTCTTAGTCTTAACATGATCATGTTTCACGTTGTGGACTGGGGATGACCACTTATCAGAAGTGAGCTAGCTGCTAGGCGAATGCTGAATGGACCACGGCAGACCTAACGCTACCACGAAGGTAAGCTAATGGCTGAATCGGAATTTATAAGCAAAATCACAGTAATCAATAATACAGCCCAATCGCGATAAAATGAAAATCATGAGACATCTGTGGCTCTACTGCTTCTAAACAGTTCAGACACTGTGCAGGTTCTAAAGATTCCTCCAACGCTGCCTCACTTACTGAGGACGAGGTAATCATGTTTGGGAGGATGCCAATTATTTTATTTTTAATGGAATCAATTTTATTTATGAAGAATCCCATAAAACCATTACTGCTAAGAGCTAAGGGAATGGATGGATCAACAGAGCTGTGACTCTGTGTAAGTTTGGCAACAGTAATGAAGAGAAATCTAGGATTATTTTTGTTCTCCTCAATTAATGATGGAAAATATGCTGCTCTAACTCTGCGAAGGTTCTTGTTATACAACAATAGACTGTCCCTCCAGATTAGGTAGGATTCTGGGTCTATTGTCTGTTCGTCTCTTATTATGAAGTAATTCCTTAACTGACATTTATATTTTTAACAGGGGCCACAGAAGGAACCCAGGCCCTCATCAACTGGCATGTTCCCAATGAGGGCCTATTTACTGGCAAGAGGAACTCCTCCAAAACCGAATGGCAGTAAGTAATTTTTACCTAAATGTTTACATTCAGCTCTTGTGACAATAAACTTCTTTTCTATTCAACTAGTGATTTTGTGAGAACCTCTGGCCTGCAGGTCACACAAAAGCAGGGCAAAAAGAAGTGGCACACTTGCATAATATTAGCTCACATTATGTATTATTCACACCACATTTCTGGTATTACCAGAGAAAGCTCAGGGTTGAAGGATGTTGTACAGATTAACTAAAATGGCAAACCATTTGACTTGATCTGGACTCAGCTTGAAGTCAAGCATAGACCAGTGGCAAGGGGACAGGGAGGCCACCGAAAGGGGCCATAAATCATTGTCCCCTTTTGAAAAACTTGTTATAAATAAAATCTATACATTTTTTTCCCTAAGTGAGAATCTTTTGAGTGTGGACACGAAGAATTGAGAGGGGAAAGAAAACAATTGTAACAGTGTATAGAAAGACATTTATTTTATACAAATGAATTAACTTTGGAACAGAGTCAAGATGTAACATGTTCAAAACAATTAACATATGATTTAAAACAAAGAATTAACTTTTATAAACACCTTGGACAAATAGACAACACCCACATACATACAATTGATAAATAATAGGAATGGAAATTAATTTACTGATTATTTAATGTATTTTTACAGGTGGTGAAAAAAATTAAATGAAGCAGCATGTGTACATGACTACAAGCTATCTAGGTTAGGTCAGATGTAGTCATGTTAACTTAAACATGCAGCTGGGCTGCCAGTCTGGCTCGGAGGCAGCTTCCAGACAGCTCCCTGTCTTCAGCCACCGGATGGCCATCCTCTTCTGGGTCAACCTCCTCCTCCTCCACGGTCAAGCTGGTCACCTGCCTCTATACTAATATTGTGGAGGATGAAGCAGGTACTGATTACTTTTGGGGCAAACGTCCGGTGGACCTCCAGCACCCTTAAGAAGATGGAACGCCACCGCGTCTTTAGAGCACCAAAGGCACGCTCATTGATGTTTCTCGCCCTGGAGTGGTTCCTGTTGTAGCGTGCCTCCACTTGGACTGTACCAAATATAAAATAACTTGTAATTTAGGTAATACACTGATGTCTTAATCTTCTATCCAATTAATGTAATCTGTGTATCAATTGTGTGTCGTTGTTGGCTCTATTTAAGGACAAGAAGGTAAGAGATCTTACTGGCAACAGGCTGGCGATAGGGCGTCAGGAGGGTGATCGGGTACCGGAGGCATGGTAACGCACCATCGCAGAGTAGAAAAAAGCCCTCAGGTGGGTATAAAACATTTTTATACAACGGAGAGCGCCATAGTATCGGTGAGTCATGGACAGAGCCGATATTGTCGATGTAAACATTCAAAATCTTTCCCCGTGCGTCACACACAACCTGCAGGATGATTGAGGGGAAGAGTTTTCTGTTTAAATAACATTTCTTTTGTGGCTCTGCAGGTGGAACAATTTGCACATGGCACCCATCGATGGGACCAACTGCTGCTTTGAAGGCCTCGTTCCCGACAAGGCGGGCAAAACCAGCCCCCACTCCCTCCAAATCTTGTATTTTTGGGAAGAAAATTATTTTTAGAATGATGTCCATCAGGGAGTTTACAGCTCTGTGCACCACCTGGCACACAAGGGCATTTCGGCTGTTTCCCTATAGGATGCACCACAGGCCAGCCAGTAGAGGGTCACCAGCACCTCTATCTCCCGGGCCATGGGCCTTCTGGATGGGCAGCAGCTGAAGGAGGAGGACGATGGTGGCCCTGTTTAGCCTGAAGGCTGGTTTCAGGTCCCCTTCATTAAAAAAAGATTTGGAGGACTGACACAGAGGTGTTTATCCTCACATATAGGGTTTCTTCCTGTAAATAAAAAAAGCCAAATGTTACCATAATTGGTTTTTAATTTCTCACCTTTTTACATCATAAAACTATACCTGGTTAACATGCAAATTAATATAGTTCTCAAGAAACCAAAATGTATAGTCCTGTAAAACTAGTCAATTATAGTAAATGTAACAAATGGCTTCCCTTCTCTGGTATTAGCTATAGTGTTTTTATAATTCAAAGATTCTCATTGTAAGATGTATTGATTATTTTTGCCATTTCACTAAGAGAATGAACTGAACTGACTGCACACAATTTATAGATTAATCACAGTAAAGGTGGGCAGACATAAAAATGACTTTTCCTTTCTTAATGATCAATGCTGTGGTCAGTAGGTACAACAAAGTAGCATAACCCTACTGCCATACTGTTACTAATATGTTAAAATTGTGTTTTCATTTTAATGATTTATAGAGAAATTGTCACAATTTCAACCTTATCACTTGTTTAATACCATGCTCAATGCTTTTTTTCTTAAAGATAAAAGTAGGAAATGGCTGTCAATCTTAAAATGCCTACCAGTTGACACAGATGGGCTTGCAAAGCAACACAAGTCAGTCAGATAAACACAAAACAAATGAACGTTTTACCGAATTAAAACAAAAGCGCCATCAGAACCAGCGGTACTTCACACAATCTAGGCTGAGAGGTTCTGCGGATCACTGGTCCGCTCAACGTCGGACTTTTTTTTTTATTACACTAACTCTGTAAACGTGCCATATAGGAAAGCTTAAAAGTATAATGTTATCGCCTCAAATGATCTGAAAACGTACTCTTAAAGAACAACAGCAGCAGCTGCAGAAAAAGTTGCCTTGACTCTGTGGAAAAATAGAAGCCACAATAGGAAGGGAAAGGGAAAAACACATATGTCACACTTTATCCCATTAAAAGGATACAGTTTGAGATATCAAAAACCTCCGCACTAAAAGCACAAATATGACGAGACACATATAAGCAGAGGTTAACATTGGAGACTAGTCGCGTGTAAGTTCATGAGATAAGTCATCAGTAGTGTGTGTCGTTTGGAGTTTTGTGTGTCCATGAACGCCGTCCAGCAGGCAAGTGTCCTTGATACGTTGGAAAGTTTTTATCACTCGTGCCGCAGCTTAACGCATCCACAGGTGTCCGCAGGGGAGGAGGGAGCGGGGGGGAGTGTTCTGGGCCATCTCGCCATAACATCCAGGGGAGTTTTTAAATAGTGGGGTTGCCTGATTAAAATACACAATTTGTTATGAGAAACAAGCTGAACCAACTTTCCGTTAGCTTTAAGAGCAGTGTCCGAAATTAACTTTGTTATTCACCCGCCAGGCATATTTTTTACCGGCCAAAATATTAATCCTGACCAGACCTCAACTTTTATAAAAATTAAGAGTGAGATTATGTTAATTTTGGGGGGCGTGGTTGGGGGCATGGCTGACTGGACCCTGGAAGAGAAATCTTTGTTTCCTGACTTAAAAAAAAAGAAAATATTGTAGTTGATTATAAAAGACACAATATGAATTATCAGATTCACATCCAGGCGATAAAAAAACACTACAGATTATCATTATTCTATCCATGTTGGTCTTATTTGTGAATGAGGCAGAGTTTCATCAAGCCTGTACGGTCAGTGGGGGTTCTAGACCAAATTTAGCAGGGGGGCCAGGGTGGGGCCAGTGTTTTTTCACAGGGGCACAGAACAAAAGATTGTTGGGGGGGGGGGGGACTTAACAGGTCAACATTTCATCGTTTAAAATATTAAGTAAGCCAAAGAGCCAATTGTGGCTCTGGAACTGCAGGTTGCAGACCCCTGATCTTTTCTCAATACAGCGGGAGCTTAACGTGAAACAGCTTAATTTTAATTATTGTTATTTTTTTTATATATATATATATATATATTTTTTTTTATTATTTTGTTATTTTATTATTGGGTAAAAACATAAATGAAAAAAATACAACTGATCCAAATGACCAGTCACGTTATCTTTGTCAGCATTTATCATCCTAAGAAATTTAACATCATGTTTTTAGTACAGGGGCCATAACAGGGGCCAGGAACAGTTCTACAGGCCCCTGTTGGCCCCTGTCCAGAACCGCCCCTGTGTATGGTTCAAAATTTTCCCCTCACCTGCAACACTTAAAGCACTCAGGGTTCACGCTGCGTCTTTACGCTGATTTAGCTACTGGATTTTACCCTCGTGCGCTGCGCCCCCGATGTTACAGGTTACATGTGACGTAATTTTGCGCACCTGAATTCAAGCGCAAGGCACCACGCCCACCGAAGCACTGCTGGTTCTATGTCGTTAAAAACAAAACAGCATGAAAAACAGTTACTGACTCTCCTACTGACTTTAATTGGGACATTTTGGTACGAGTGGAAGGACATTAAACGTAGTGATTCACGTTTTGAAGGCTGGACGCTGTTAAAAGCACCTTGCTCCGAGAGGGGGGGGGGGGGGGGGCACAGAGCCGCAGCGCAGGTAGTTAAAAAAATCTGAATAAATAAGAGCGAAACTTATAAACAGACTAATTGGCATTTTAGACTGTATCTGGTTAGCAGATCTGTTTTCTGATCCAGCGTGCAGCCATGACTGGTTCTGAATGTGAAAGAAGCTGAACCAGCACCGCAGAAGGCGTGTTTAGACTGAGCTCTGGATGGACAGAGCTGTGAACGGATCATATGGGTTTCGTTATTTTTATGTTATTTTTATTTTATTTGGTACAAACATTTACTCGCCATGTGGCAGCTAGCACTCTGAAATTCACTCGCCAAACGGGAAATTTACTCGCATTTGGCGACTGGCGAGTGTTAATTTCGGACCCTGTTTAAGAGTCTTCATCGCTGGCCTTCACGAATCCAATATTCCAAATTAGTTGGGCTTTTTCGCGTTTCACGTCCAGATTTTATCCCCTCTCGCCTCTGAGTTAAACCACCGAAGCCAGTCTGCGTTCGAGCGCATCCAACTTACAGCGTAACTCGTTCAACTTACTGTCCTGCTCAATCACTGCCTTAGTGATTGTGTCGTAAGCTCCCGGCAGCCTAATCATTGCTATATTTGCTACCGACAGTCTCTGAAGTTGCTGATAAATCAGATATCCACCGACTCCAAAAAGAAGAAATCCCAGTATCATGAATCCAAACATGTAAACGTCTTCCATGTCCTCGACTGACAAAATCGAAAGACACACCGTAGACCACTTCTCCCACGGGTTCATTTGTACATATCTAACAAATATTGTAATCCAGAGCTGTGAATCATCTTTACACGAACAAAAATGTACGGTGACTTGATCTGGACCCTCTATTGGCAGGCATTAAATGGGTGGGAGGTGTTGCAGCAAGGTAGGCAAAGTAATTCAAATCAACAGCTTCCGTTAACATCCCCCTGGCTGGGGGTGATTCTAAATAAACTTTGAGGCCTGTTTTCTCACTAATCTTTGCAGAGTGCCCACATTCAAATCGTCCCTTTTTTCTTCAATTCTTTGTTGATTTCCACAAGTTCAACATCATTGGAAAGCTGAGATTCCACTCTTTCAGAAGACTTGTTCCTGGTTTTGCTGTGGTCTGTCACAAATGAAGATTTTGGAGTGGCCTAGTCAAAGTCCTGACCTGAATCCCATTGAGATGCTGTGGGTTAAAAAAAACCTTAATAAGGCCGTTCATGCATTTTGTGTTTACTTGTGTTGTCTTTGACTAATATTTATATTTGTTTGACGTTCTGAAATACTAAAGTCTAACAAAAGTGCAAAAGCAATAAATCAGGAACGGGGCAAAACCTTTACACACCACTGTATCTAGGGGATTCAAACGACGTTTTTTTGTATTTAGAGATTCTACTGTGTCTAATGTTTGTGTTTTATTCAAATTATCCATCTCTACTTCATTTAGACTGTATTGGACTACAAAAACACTAAACATCCATCCATCCATTTTCTAACACGCTTATCCCTATTGGGGTCGCGAGGGGTGCTGGTGCCTATCTCCAGCTGTAAATGGGCGAGAGGCGGGGTACACCCTGGACAGGTCGCCAGTCTATCACAAGGCAACACTAAACTTTTTTTTTAAAATATTTGTAACTAAACTCATACAATAAGAACTTAAGACATGCTAAAAACTAAGCTGATTTTTATACCATGATAATTTCTGAATTGAGGAGATATACCTCATATCATGACATTAAAATGAAATTTAGACACAATCCTGAGATGATCATCTACGTCTTTACGTTTCAGCCACACTGATCTACCGTTTTCTTCAGACTATTAGGCACACTTAAAATCCTTAAATCTTCTCAAAAATGTATGGTGCGCCTTGTAGTCTGGTGCGCCTCATATGATTAAAGTTGTGCTTACTGACCGATTTTATGTGGTAAAACGTGCTCAAAAATCTGTTAAATTGTGTAAGTACAACTTTGGTTAGTAATGAAGCCACTCCGCTCAATGGACATTCAGAACATTACGGTACACTGTGTCATGACCTGATTGGACTCTTGAGCTGTCTACAAGACTGCCTGACGGTAATGTCGAAAGTAGAAGTGCATTCATGTAAAGCCCCCCACATACTCGGGCGTAGTTCACTCCACACGTACTCAAGGCAGACTCTGCACATTCAGGTACGTGTCACACTATAAACTTCTCAAAGGCAAGAAGTCTTTACATCAAACTGTTTTATATGTGACACGAGCTTGATACACTGAGCTGCTACAAGCAGGACGCGCAGCGTCACAGTCCCTCTCTGTTCTCACTGACAGGTGGGAGCCTGGTAGAAAAGAAACAGCTCAAGGGGCTCAGCTAGCCAATCACACATTTTACCATCCGTTCCGCCGGTTCGTCCCACTGGTAAAAAATGTGGGAATTGTAGGAATTTGGCACAAGAAATGTAGGCAACAGTGCGCTCAACTATAAAGGGGAAAACATCCACGGAGAGTCCGCCAAGCTCACGGTATGTGCACAGTACGCCCGAATATGTGGGAACCTTTAGGCACCCCTGGCCCAGAGTAAGCCCTAGCAACAATAAACCTAGTAAGTTAATTAAATATAAAAGCTAAGTTTATTTTGGCCTTATGTTAGAAACAGGGCAGTGTAGTCCAACTACTTTGTCCTCAAAACAGAGATGGATGAGATTCCGGTGTGGACAAAGACACAAAAAGACATGTTAATTCACTTTGTACCTTATAATCAGTGTCGCCAACTTAGCGACTTTGTCGCTATATTTAGCGACTTTTCAGACCCTTCTAGCGACTCTTTTTCAAAAAAGCGACTAGCGACAAATCTAGCGACTTTTCTGGTGTCACTGGCGACTTTTGGAGACTCTGACGTGAAAGCATGTATCGTTCCTACTCTTGTCCTCCAGCGGCAGGTGCTGCCGTGGGGCACCTCCCCCGTCCCGCAGGAGTCCCTCTCAGCGCTGCAGTGAGAGCCACAGCATGTTTAGCCTCAGCGTCCAGACTGCAAAAGGCAAGGGGATGAACATTATTTCTATGGGCAGAGCGCAAACTCACCGCAGGATGCGTGTGTCTAATTACTTCTACCATGAAGCTTCTACTAATACAGAGATAGAATTATAAACAGAAAATCTGCACTTGCAAATTTTGTTTTTATTTTAATGTGAGTTGCTTTTTTTTTTTTTTCTTCTCGCTAACGTCTGCCGCGGAGCGGTAGCCACACAGGCCGAGAATTAGATTCTGTTGCTGGGAGGAGACCACGCAGAATCGCCTCCCTCCCCTGCTAACGTTATTATTATTATTAGCTGGCTACGATGCGTCAACTCCATCCTGTACATCCGATATGGACTGAAGCTGTCTGGTGAGGCTTGTTACGAGCACCAGCTGTCTGATCATGTTTTGCAGCTTTTTTGGCACATCAGCTGCTTACTCATTTAAGTCAGCTCCCTCAGTTGCTGAACCTGCCATAGAGAGCCTTGACCAACATGACGATGACCCACTCTTTCTGTGAGCAACCACAGCCTGTGTGTGTGGAGGGAAATCTTATTAGTTTAAAAAATAAATAAATAATTACCATTATTTGCTCACTTTGCCATTGATTCTTTGTAGTCTTTTTTTGGTCCATTTAGATTGTTAATGTTAATGTAATGTAAAAAATGTTATAGTTCAAAATGTTCATGTTTTACTGTGACTTGTAGGCTCCTTAGTGGACCACAAGGGAAAAAAGAAAAAGTTAAAAAAAAAGTTAAAAAAAAAAGAAAAAAAAATTTTTTTTAACTCCGCTATAGTGTCTCTTTATGGTTAATTTTGCCAGTCCCAAACCCGGGTAAAGGGAGTAGGGTTAGTATTGTAATAAAATAAACATTAATGGACAGAAAAAAGTAGCTCTATATATTCTGAGTGTTTTTACTCACTTTTTGTCTCTCTCTAACGACGATATTTCTCCCACAGCGTCAATAACATGCACATCACATCATGTGGCAGATTATGCAAATTAGGCAATGACGTCATTCAGCGACTCCTAGCGACTTTTAGTACACCCAATAGCTACTTTCCTTACTGAGGAGTTGGCTCAGATACGGTAAATTCAGTCCAGAGAAAAGAACATCACCATATGTCCACAGGCATGGCCTTTGGTGTCAAAACCCTGTTATTCAGTAGGGTAGAATGGAAGCTACATCTGTTTCCTTTTCTGTCATATTTTCTCTTGAGTTCGCACCTTGTTTTTCTCTTTTGACAAAGATGACAATAAGAAATTGGACTTTTGGTCATAGAAGATTGATGACTTCCTCTTAACGCTACTGCCTGTCTTTATTTTTTTGTTCTCCGTTTTGTCTCCCCTTTTGTACAATGCTGTTGACATACCATAATTTCCCTCTGGGCAGACAGCTAACTTAGAGTAGATAGGAGGCCAGCAACAGAGGGAAAAAATGCGGGGGGGGGGGGGGGGTAGGGGGGTCAGCGCTTACATCTGTTAACAGACCTTAAAAAGAGCAATAAGGGAAATTTCTTTATTTTGGATAGAAAGAACAAAAACTAATAGTTTTGTGAAGAAGTAACGATATCTTTTTAGATGGACTATGGTTAAATGTCACAAACTATCACTCTGTGTTGTTCTCCAATCTCTTGTTTACAGGCCATGCACACACATAAATGTGAACAGCTGACACGCCCTGCCCATAAATGCCATTGCCAGGCACAAAATGGTAGAGAGCACGCCCATTGGATCAAAATATTCTCTTGCTAACAGCATTATAAAGTTATGAGTTACTTATCTATCCTTTGCAAAGAGGCTCATATGAGCCGATGGGTGAAAAGGGAAATGGGTGCTGAGTGCTGGAGTAGAGAAAGGCATTGCTTGATATACATCTTGTTTTCAATTCAATGCAATTACATTTTATTTATATAGTGCCAATTCATGAAACATGTCATCTCAAGGCATTTTCCAAAATAAATTCAATCAAATTATACAGATTGGTCAAAAAACATTTCCTATCTAAGGAAACCCAGTAGATTGCATCAAGTCTTGACAAGCAGCATTCACTCCTCCTGAAGAAGCGTAGAGCCACAGGGAGAGTCGTCTGCATTGTCCATGGCTTTGCAGCAATCCCTCATACTGAGCAAGCATGAAGCGACAGTGGAAAAAAAAACTCCCCTTTAATGGGAAGGAAAAACCTCCAGCAGAACCAGGCTCAGTGTGAAAGGTCAACTGCCTCGACCGACTGAGGGTTAGAGAAGACAGAGCAAAGACGCAACAAGAGAGACAAAAAAGCACAGAAGCACACATTGATCCAGGAATCTGTTCTACATTATTTGTTAATAGCGGATGATCTCTCTTCCCTGGATGATGTCACAACAGAACAAAAAGTTAAAAACTGAAATGACAACAAGCAATGCAAATTGGAGAACAGTAGGAGAACTCAGCAGAGTGAGAAAAATAGGCCCTGATGTCCTCCAGTATCCTAAACCTATAGCAGCATAACTATAGAGATGGCTCAGGGTAACATAAGCCACTCTAATAAGCTTTGTCTAAAAGGAAAGTTTTAAGCCTAGTCTCAAAAGTAGACAGGGTGTCTGCCTCATGGACCAAAACTGGGAGTTGGTTCCACAGGAGAGGAGCCTGATAGCTAAAGGATCTGCCTCCCATTCTACTTTTAGAGACTCTAGGAACCACCAGCAGACCTGCAGTCTGAGAGCGAAGTGCTCTGTTAGGCACATACGGGGTAATCAGAGCTCTGATATATGATGGAGCTTGATTATTAAGGGCTTTATACGTTAGAAGAAGAATTTTAAATTCTATTCTTGATTTAACAGGAAGCCAATGAAGGGAAGCTAAAATTGGAGAAATATGATCCCTCTTGTTGATTTTCATCAGAACTCTTGCTGCAGCATTTTGGATCAGCCGAAGACTTTGAACTGCATTTTGTGGACTTCCTGATAGTAAAGAATTACAATAGTCCAGCCTTGAAGTAACAAATGCATGGACTAGTTTTTCAGCATCACCCTTGGACAGAATATTTCTAATTTTGGCAATATTCCGGAGGTTAAAAAAGGAAACTCTGGAAACCTGTCTAATATGGGATTTAAATGACATGTCTTGGTCAAAAATAACACCAAGATTTTTTTACTTTATTACCAGAGGCAAATTTAATACAATCCAGATTAAGTGATTGATTAAGAAGTTTATTTTTTTAAGGACTCTGGTCCAAAGATTACAACTTGTCTTGTCAGAATTTAAGTGCAGGAAATTTAAAGTCATCCAGCTTTTGATGTCCTCAAGACATGACTGTAGTCGAAGTAATTGATTGGATTCATCAGGATTTGTGGATAAATATAGCTGAGTGTCATCATCATAACAGTGGAAATGAATCCCATGCTGTCTGTTAATTTTGCTAATCGTATATATATATATATATATATATATATATATATATATATATATATATATATATATATATATATATATAGAGAGAGAGAGAGAGAGAGAGAGAGAGAGAGAGAGAGAGAGAGAGAGAGAGAGAGAGAGAGAGAGAGAAAAGAGAACTGGCCCAAGGACTGAACCCTGTAGTACTCCACAATCTGTCAGACAGATAAGATTTAAACCAGCCTAATGCTTTCCCCTTAATCCCTACAGTATGTTCAAGTTATTCTAGGTCTAGGAGAATATTGTGATCAACTGTTTTGGTGTACAGACAGTGCTCAAGCTCCACCTAGTGGTGAAATACCACTTACCGCTCCTTTAAGTCTGATGAACCTCAACAAGTCCATGCTCAGAAGCACTCTGACTGACATATACCTACAGGACATCCTCAACCTCTGAGTGAGTCATCTGCAGTCTGATTTGGAGAGACTGATAAAAGCCAAGGACCAGTTTCATGTTTCTCACTCGTGCCATTATTGTTGCTGTTATGTTGCTTTCATGTTGGACAGGTACTTTTGACATTTTGCACTATATTCAATTATACTGAAATTTATAGATATTTGTTTAACTGCCTATAAATGACTTTTGTTATATTTTGTGTTCTGTAATGTTCTGTACACAGAACAGAAGGTAAAAGAAATGGTATAGAAATAAATTACTTTATTTAAAGAAGTATTAGTGTTTTGTTTATTATAGTATTGCATTTGGCCCACAACCCTTTTATAGATGTTAATTTTGGCCCTCTCTGGTGAAATGTTTTGGTACCCCTGATTTAGAGTGAAAATCATTTTGCTGTTACAGAAGGATTTTATTGGTCTGTAAAGTAATTTCTACAGTTTTCTTTTAAAAACAGGGTTTCATTCTCTTGCTACCTACCGTCTCTACTGTGCTATATTATGCCTGGATGATGTTTTAATTTGTGGTGAATTCCAATTTAGCAGCATTTATATTTTGTGCTTCAACTTGGGCATCTTTCATTTAATCCTTTGCTTTTAATCCATTTGATGTTAATCCTCCTAGCAGATGTTTTATTAGCATGACTAAAAAAATCAAATCTGCCAAACAAGGTTAAAGGCTGCTGTTGCCAGAAAAAACATGATGATAACATCAAAAGCAGGAGAGCAAACCACTTGGTTACTTATTCCAGTACTTATTAGAGCAGATAAATCTAATTATCAACATGTCATGGATTTGTAACGTCTCTGGAAGGAAAACATAATGATATTCATACTTGTTTAAATTAATTATTTAAAAGAAAAGTCAAAATAGAAAGCATATTCCATAAACTTGCTGTAAGTAAATGGTGTGTTTATGAATGAGTCTGTTTGCATGTGCACCCTATTTTGTACTATCTGCTGGGATGTTGAGGTATATTTCTTTGAAAGATACTTTTTCTTAGATTTTTTTTCCTTTAGTGTCTGAACTGTCTGTGGGAGTAAAAACATTCATAATAAAATATGATATGCCAGCATGTGGCATTAATGGGAATCTTACCAAAATTAAAATTCCAGAGAAGATTCTGACAGTGCTTAAATTAGTGCCAGGCTACTCATCCAAAAACAATTGTAACTCACATTGTCCTTCACATCTAAGTCATTTGGTTTTTCAGATTTCACATTTAATTAAAACAGAACCAAGTCAAAGGGAGACATAAAAAGTGATCTACTGTTGCATTTTGGTAAAAAAGATGAGAATGGGAATGTGCAAAATTGATCCTCTGTCGCTTTAAAAAATATCTCTGGTCCACATAGGCTTAAAATCTCCTCTCTGGTCACTGATCCTAAACATTCCTGTGTTAATATCCCAGATTAATATGGACACAGCCTTAGTATTGCCTTAGACTCATTCTAGAAAAATCTGCACCACTTAAAACATTAGGATTGTTTTCCTGAGATACCAGGACACATAGACGCGGGAAGGAGGGTGCTGCGGGGGCTGCAGCCTCCCTCGTCATAGCATCAGCCCTCCATGGTGGGGGGCTGTGGAGTAACATAATATTGTACTTAAAAACGTGAAATTATTTATGTATTTATTTTTTAAAAGACTGTGTTTGATATGGGATTAAAATGATGGGCTGTGTATAAGATATAAACCAATGATTAATTATTTTAATATTTCATAAAAGATTAGGCTACAGACCAGTTCACGCGTGACGTCAGCGCTACATCCGGGTCCCGCGGGTAGGCAAAAAACATGTCTACTACATGACAAAACGGGTGATTTAGAGCGCGCTTTTAGTTAGTTTATTTTTGGAATCTAAACAATGTCTACGACTTGTTGTGCTCCCGGTTGCACACAGAGGCATTCCAAATCGTCGGATGTACGTTTCTGTCGTTTCCCGAAGGACGAAAAAAGAAGAAAGAAATGGATAATTTCAATGAAAAGAGCGCAGGCAGACACTCCCAATGGACTGTGGGAGCCATCATACCCCGACAGAATTTGCAGTCTACACTTCATCTCCGGTAAATACAACTTAATTTTGCTCTATTCATTGTTCTACTTAAATAGCGGCGGAGGGGAGATGGCGATCGCTAGACGGGGCCGGAGAAGCGGAGTCGATGCAGCCAGCAGCAGCAGCCGCTGTCTGCTGCTCCAGACTGCGGCTCCATTACGCCCCCGTTCACGGGCGCTAGTACGTCTGTGTTTACGCTGCAATGTCGCCGACACCCCCACCCATTTTAACAAGACAAAAACACCAAAATAATCCGTACTGAACAATGTTTTTTTTAACCTACCGGGCGGTTCTTCCTCTCTGCTGAGACGCGGTCTGTGTTCCCATGTTTTAAATGGCAGTTTTTGACGACAAATGTAGGCCTACAATATTATGTTAAAAACGTCAGCCACAGCCCTCAACATAATGATGTCACGTGTTTTCCAACCCAGCCATCAGCCCCCCTCGCTTGAAACAGCTTTCAGCGCATCTGCCAGGACAGGAAGTAAAAAAAGACAGTTATCCTTAATTCCAGCTCTTATCTTCAGTTAAACATTTCCAGTTTTTATTTACATTGGTCTTTGTGCAGAACTTGTTTTACTGTGTTTGAAGCAACTATTACCAGCTCTACTGTTAAAAAATGGCAATGATATGGCTAGCTTAGCTGCATTCAATTTCTTGATTAGAAAATCGGAAAAGAGGGACATTCCTGATGTCCAAATACTGACTGCTAATAGTAGGCCATTATAAATAAAGTTGCAAATCAATTTACCATACCATACCAACTTTATTTATGAAGCACTTTATACACCGACAGGACCAAAGTGCTGTACACAATCATAAAATACAATGCAGTTATAAAATAGAAAGGATCGAATATAAAATACATATTAGTATACAGACACAATAAAACAAAGTGAAATCTCTCAGATTGTGCCAAAAGCCAAAAAAAAAGATGGGTCTTAAGAAGGGACTTAAAAACACTGAGTAAAGAGGCCTGTCTTATGCTCAAAGCCAAATCATTCCATAGCTTAGGAGCTGCCACAGAAAAAGCACAATCCCCTCTGAGCTTGCACTTTGTCTTTGGCACCCTCAGAAGCAACTGATCAGCTGACCTCAGGGAACGGGAGGGGGTGTAAGAATGTAGCAGCTCAGACAGATAGGGAAGGGCAAGGCCATTAAGAGCTTTAAAAACAAATAAAAGGATTTTAAAATCAATCCTAAAATGTACTGGCAACCAATGTAAGGAAGCTAAAATAGGGGAAATGTGGTCGAATTTTCGTGTACCTGTTAAAAGACGTGCAGCAGCACCTTGTACCTTCTGAAGCTGGGAAATATATAAATCACTGACTCCTATATAAAGTGAGTTACAGTAATCCAGCCGTGTGGTCACAAATGCATGGATCACTGTTTCGAAGTGCTGTCTGGAAAGAACAGGTTTTACTTTGGCTAGCTGCCTTAAGTGGAAAAAGCTGGATTTTATAATTTGTCCAGAACATGTTTGATGTTGAACAAAAAAAAACATGTTTGATGAGTAGTTTAAAGTTAGTTTTCAGGATCAGTTTTTCTTAGATTCAACCAAGGTCTTATGCAGTTACCACTGCATTACAATACTGCTGCTAAGTTCCCTTTGCTTTTTTCAGATTCTCTCAATGCCTCCCTACTCAGTAATTTAGTGAAAAAAATACTTTCTTCACATAAAACTAAGTGCCCCAGTTCCACCATTCTTCATAAGAGAGATGAATTCTCCAACCGTTCCTCAGAAGACTTTCCCACTTGGAATGCAGCCTCAAGTAAATGTATTCCTTTGAGAGCAAGATATGTTTTATTTATCTGAGACTGATTCCCTTCAATATCTTTTTCACTCCGATGCAATAAATCATAATTCATAAAGTGTCAGCCAGGAAATGTGGTGCTACCAGATAGGAGACAGAGCTGTATGTTTGCATCCATATGAGGCAGTGCAAGCCATTGTAATAGAGAATGTACTGGAACAAATGTTTTTCAAAGGGTTGTTGTGTCTATGCTTCTGTATGGTTCTTAGCATAAAGTTAGACACTTCTAAGGCTTCAGAAGCAGGTTTTCTGCCCATACAAAGGTTGCTGGCACAAACCCTAGGTGTCAAGAGGAAAAGGCACCTATTTATGGGTGATAAACTCCCCTAGTCCTTTTCTTCCTGTTAATACAAAGCACACAGTCTGTGACTTCTAAGAGCCCACACACTGGTTGGAAACTGGCTGTCTCGTCTCTTTACATGTATATTTATGTCTTGTATTCAAAAATAGTATATTACTCCACACTTCACACTACTTTTCAATATCTTCCCTTGTTATCTTTACAATAACAATTATTGGAGAAACCAATAATAGCAGATGGTAAACACAAAGGTTATTAAGTATTAAGCATGTGTGGCTACAGAAAGATTAGATGTTTCATACAAGTCATACAATAATTTTATGTAGGGTCATACAAGTATTGGACAGAAAGTGGAACAATTTAAACCAACCTCCAAGGATTGTACAATCAGTGGGGAAAAGATAATCCTAAAATATCCTGGATCAAGAGGTACCAAGAATTCGACAGATGACCAGAATCCGCCAGTTTTCATCGTGATCGGCTTGAAAGGTGAACAGCCAATCTCTAAAATCCAATTTATTTTTCTTGTGTGGTTGTTTTTTTTCCTATCACTGAATGTACCTAAGGAGACCAGAGGAAGCACAAAAGGTTTAAGAAAAGCTATCAAAACTGAAACTATAAACTGATTATATATTTGTAGAAATGAGAAACATTCACCGAGTTTCTGAATGTGTGTTCCTTTTTAGAGAAGACAATTGTAAATATTCATTAAGACATAAATAACAATCCCAATTAATAATGGTTAACAAAAATCATCATAAGTGTAACTGTATTATCAGACAGCTAACAGAAAAGTGGTGATACAAGCATAACCCTTCAGACAACAATCACTTTACATAAATTAAGCACAAACAACTGTTCTTTATGTATGTGTGAACTTATTAACTACATAAGTTGAACTTATCAGTTAACATGAATGAGCGAATAAATTATCCACATTTAATAAAACTACTCACTAAACTGGGTATGAAATGGTAACTAAGAGAAAAACAAACAAATGGATCAGTTGATAACTTATGATCAAACAGAAATTGTGAGTTTTTAAACCAGCAATATATGAACAATTCGGCAAAGCTAATGCGCTAACAGTAAACTGATAAAATACAATAAAAATCAACTAATGAGTAATTCAATGAGGAATAACCACAATTTCAGGATAAGATGACAACATGACACAAAATAAGGAACACCAATTGAGCAATGACACTATGGTATAGGTAAGTATGTCATTTTTTGACACTTTGGCTCCAAACCTGGAGGATGCTCGGAGATGTGTCTTTGTGCATCTGTGTGCCTAGCCTAAGTGGCAAGCTAGCCAGGGTAAGATATGAGCAGCTAACTAGCAAGATAAGCACCAGTAACGATGGCTCAGCTAAAAGCAAGAGCCTGCTAGCTAGCTAGCCAACCATTAACACCACAGGGGCCACATGAACGTATGCTGTGGAAAAGGCAAAGAGTTGTAAAACCAAAGGAGGAGGGGGGGGGGGGGGGGTTGGGGGGAGAAGAGGAGGAACAGACAGTTCAACTTAATAACAGTACCCAAAATGCAAAGAGCACTTTATTAGGTCAAAATGACTTAAAAAAATAAAGACACAGTGACCAGTACTCAACATAGACATACATAAATCAATTCAAGCTTAAAACACAGATCATTAACATGCGGCTGCTGCCGCAGGGAGCATTCGCCTCGGTGGCTGATGTAACAGTCCAAACGTACATAAAAATAACACAATAACGATTCTGTTCCATTTATCTAAACCTATCTGTAACCCTGTCCAGATGAAAAAGGTAAAAAAGAGCATTCCTTACCTTGTGTTGTCTTCTTGGGAGGGCTAGATGACATAGGTTTTATCATCTTTCCTCTGTCTGCCTGTTTTATTCTCCTCCACAGCTGTTCCACATTCCCCTGGTTACCTCATCTGGATCCAATGTCTTTCGTCATGTTCACCTCAGAATATAAGCTTGTAGGTTTTCATTGCTCTTTACTGGTACCTTTCATGGGGGTGGCCTAGTGGTTAGAGCAGTGTGCTTGCACTCTGAGAAGGTTGCAAGTTCCTTGTTTGAGCAAGATCCTTAGCCCTAGATTGCTGGCGCTGTGATAGCTGCCCACTGCTCCCTAAGGGATGGGTTAAATGCAGAAGACAAATTTCATTGGAATGTACAATTGCAATGACAAATAAAGATAAAGATTAGTCAGGTTTGCCTCACATAAAAAAGTTGGGGAGTGGTGGCCTAGTGGTTAGGGCATTGTGCTAGTGTCCTTAACCTCAGATTGCTCCCCAGGCACTGCACAGTGACAGCCCACTTGCCCAGGGGATGGGTCAAATGCAGAGAACAAATTTCATTGGAATGCATGTTGCAATGACAATAAAGATGATTACTCTGTCTTTGCTCTATGCCCTGTTCACCTTATGCCAGTTCTGTGAGTTATCATAAATAAATATTTTACTATGCTGATTTCACATTCGTGTCTGCAGTTTGGTCCTACTCACAACCTGAAAAGCACAATAGGAAAACTATCTGTCAATGACATACCTGCAAACTGACCAACATAACGGTATGGAGTGTATGTGCCTCTGTAGTTAATTCTTTAAGCTTCTAACTCCCCTTCATCCTTCTCTCTGTCTCTGACCCACAGTCATAGCCCCGTGATGTTCCACTCCCTTTGATTCTCTGCCCTCCACTCTTTTTGCTTCTGTCAAGCTTTAGTGGCCATGTTCGTTTTGACTGATGGTAAAAAACATTTTTGTGGTTGTGGCTGATGTTTTTTTAAGATGCTAGAAGAATAATATGGCTGATGAACAGGTAACAGAGATTAGCTTGATTAAGCTGCCACAGGATATGGCTAACAGGTGCCTTAGATAATCTTGATTACAACCGTGCAGGATGAGTGACAGCAAGCAGACAGACAGGCCAGAAAAAGACAAGACTATGAATTTTATCTTTCTTCTCATTGTAGTCTGAACAGGTAAAATATTAGAGTGCACATAAAAAGTTTAAGTTAAAAACCAATAGCATATTCCACTTTCAGCAGAACAGCAACCCTAAACATACAGCCAGAAATAAAATTGAAGGATTCAAGACATATTCATGTGTCAGACCGGTCCAGTAAAAGTCCAGTTCCTAATGTAATTGAAATCTATGCCAAGACTTAAAAATAGACAACTGAAGACATAAAATCAGACTGAACTTGAAATATTTTGCAAAAAAAATAAAAAAAATAAATAAAGGGCAAAAGTTTTAACCTACCCAAAAAGGTTTTTAGTTGTAATTGCAGGGTAAGGTGATCCTACAAAATGTTAATTTAGAAAAGTTTGACATGCGTTTAGATTCAGCCCTTATGACATGTCTCTTATTTAAAGAAAAAAAATCATGAATCATTTTACTTCTGCACTGATGCGCCATCTTGTCTATCACAAAAAAAATTCCATTAAAATGCAATGAAGTTTCTGGTTATATTGTGACAAAATATGAAAATGTTACTGTGGTATGGATCTTTTGGGTGGACAAGGTTTTTTATCTATTTTCCACACCTAATGTCCAAGGGAAACTGGCAATTTATCACTCTTAAGCATGATGCATGATTTAAGGAATCGGTGCTGTATGTCTTTCTTGTTTCCCTAGGCTGTTCCAGTAGGTTCTCTAAAAACAGAACAAAGCAAAAAAAATTGTCCCTAGCCACAAAGCCAGATCAGAGCCATATCACTGCTTGTTTAAAAGATCTCTACAGTAATCAGAATGTAACTGAGGGAGGAGCATACAGGGACTATAAGAGGAGCACAGGGCAAGGTAGAAGTGTATTGTCCAAAATTTCAGGATTTGTCTTATCTCACCATCCCTGCACACAAGTGTTTTCATATCATTAAAATAATTTATACATGCCGTTTTAAACAACAGTCAGTGTCTCTGAACAGCCCCTTTTCCATTATCATTCAAATGCCTGGGGCCTTTGAGAAGCCTGGGGCTTTGCAAATCACGGGTAGCGTTTCCATACAATTTACCCGACTAATTTCACTTTCCGTGGCTTTGGGCCCTGAAGCCACCCATTGCTTTCTTGGGGCTTGGTGAAGATTCTCAGTCATCCAGGTCATGGTCATTCCAAAAAAAGGAAAAAACAAAGCAACTGGACTTGTTTTTCGTAGTTGAAGACGTTTCGCTTCCTCTCCAGGAAGCTTTCTCAATTCAAAAAGTCTGGAGTAGTGTAGAGTAACAAGCTTTATACTACTGCCCAACAAAGGCCTTGTAATGGCTTAGATAACATGCAAATTCAACCGAAACAGGTCCACCCCTTAGTAATGGGCGGTCGTTAAAGCCATCAAGCCAGCAGATTGAACCGAAACTGGTCCACTCCTCTGTAACGAGGAGTCATTAGGGTTGTTATTGGCCTGGCTTAAGGGAGCGATGTTTTGATCACTCGTATGAGGGTGAGAATTGAGGTGATGATTGGCCGGAATTAATCCTATAGCTGTATTGTAAGTTTTTGAGAGTTGGAACCTAAGGCCACCTCCTCTGTTTAAGGTTGTTTTTTCTCTCTTAACGTAGATGGCTTCCTTCACACCCCTTTCAAACCATCTGGACAAAGAAGACAGATGGTTTGAAAGGGGTGTGAAGTAGTTTTGCCTAGGAACCCCACAAAGTCCCTTACCAGCGCTAAGAGGCCTTAAACCGGTTATGAAGCGACCGTCAGTTTGACTTAACCTTACGTATATATATAGCAAAATATGAACAAATAAATATACCACCGAATTTTTTTTATTTTTTTTTCCACATGTAAGAGAAAATCGTAAAAGTTTGCGATCACATTTCAATCAGTCTCCAACCCGGAAGTCGTGACATCATGTCGTGAACATTCATCTCAACATGGCGGATAACAGCACTATATGCGAGAGCGAAAACGAGAAATCTGAAAGCAAAATTTCGACTTCGACCGAGCGATTCCTACCACGTGACCATTCTGATGTATCGGAGGAAGAATATTTGTGTCTCGAGCCTCACATGTTCGACCCAGACGTTTCAGAGGAAGAGAGGGCAGCGGACGAACAACAGCCTTCAGAGTCGGACAAGGAGTGGAGATTGCACGTCGGGAGATTAGATGAATGGTTGGACACGTTTTTTCTTTTAACTACGCAGTTCAAATATTTTTTCGTATGTTGACATCATTTTCTTTTAGGCACCATAGATATTTAATGGCTAAAATGCCGGTGTTGTGCGAAATTCAGTTCCCCTGTGAAAATTTGTCCCCCCCTACCTTTGTCGGGAGCGTGCATTGCAGCCGTTTTCACGGCGCTTATAATTGATTTTTCGGTAAAACAACGCATATAATCGTGTCAAGGTTGTAACATTCAGTTTAATCGGCAGCTGTTTACAAAATTATAAAATAAAAATAAATAAACGAGGTCTTCTTGCGCTGTTTTGTGTTATTTTAAACGCCAAGATAATCGGTCTTTTTCCAACTTTTGTCACTTTTACTGAGCCGACGTGACAAGCGAATTTCTCCACTGTGAGATCAATAAAGTCTATCTTATCTTATCTTAAATGAAGAGATGAGGACAAAATGTATCACTACAATGAATGAGCATGTATTCACAACTAAAATAAATTTATGCCATGGTCTAGTTAGGCCCAATGATGAGGTGCTACTTATCATAAAGAATCACTTGACAACAATTTATAAACAGTATCGGTACATATAATAATATTTAACCTACCTGCATACTAGCATAACAAAAGTCAAAAATAATAATTTATCAAAAATATACACTGAGTAATATTGAGGCCTAAAGATTTCCTTAATGTAAATCCATTTCCAACTTACCATAAATGCATTAATAGTGAATTTAGCAAATCAGTTATAGTGTGTAATTCATATACAAATATACAATTAATCAATCTTATTTTTTTAGGTGTTCCTGTTCTCACTGCCAATAATGGATTCTGTGAGAGAGTGCATCTGCTGCCAGGAAATCGGCTTGGTTGTTGCTAAGATGGAAGAAGCCAGAGATGAGATGGATGGAGAAATCCCTGGCTGTATCACAGACCATCCTGGCATGGAAGCAGTGTGTCTAAATGCTTGGACATTGCAGGTTGCTTGGTCCCAATACAAGCAACAGCATAGACATATAGCCTATAGACAATTTGTGAGATGGTGTTGGGACTATTTAGGCAAAGATACCAGGGCTGTGATCCCCTCGTGTGCAGTCAGCTGTACAAGGGCCCACTTCCCACCCCCAGGACATGATGATGATTTTACCTTTAGAGGTCACCTGTTGGCAGTTAAAAAAATACCCAAGCTTAAAGAATAAAATCTAAAACATGCATGTAAACAAAATTGTTGTGGTTATTATGTAATACAAGCAATTACTAATAAAATTATTTTATGGTCTTTTTGAAAATCGACTGAATGAGAGATTGATGGCATCATCTTTTGTTGGTTTCACAAATGAACTTGTCAGTGATGGGGGCTCTTATGCTGCATCAACCTGCTTAGTTTTTATTTTCTCCAGCTCTGCTAGCAGCAACTCCAAACAGTCGTCTACATAGTCTGAAACAAAAAGCAGCAGTGAGTAAAATTTCTCATAACTTTTTTTGATTGCTGGGGTGCATTTACACACAAATAAACAGATACAGGAAAGTAAGAGACAACACACATGTAGACATAGATACATGAAAATAAAAAGACAAAGAGTGAAGCAACTAGTATAGCAGTGGTGATTCCTGACAAAGATTATTTCAAAAAGAACATCTAATTATCTTAGTATATATGCAGTAGAATTATGTGCTATATTATAAGCTTGAGAATGGGTGGAAGATACTAATATAAATAAAATAATTTGTAGTGATTATCTGTATTGAGTATTCAAAAGGGATGTACAAATAATCATCAAAATATATTATATGAGGTTATGGCTGTTCATCATAGAATATGTGAACAAAATAAAAATGTAATATTATTTTGGACTCCTGCTCATGTAGGTTTTTTGGGCAATGAAAGAGCAGATAGGTTGGCTAAGGAGGCTATTAAAAAAGAATATATTGATTTGCCAGTAAAGTTATCCAAATCTGAAGGCAAAAGTATAGTTTGGAGAGAAAGCAAGAAGATATGGAAAAGTAGGTGGGATAATGAAATAAATGGAAGGCACTTATATAGGATACACAATACAGTTGATGTAGTAAGGATTAGAGGAATAAACAGGAGGGAGGAGATAATTATAAATAGAATAAGAACCGGTCACAGGAAACATCTTACTGGTTTTTGTAGTTGGTGTCATGATGTAGAAACAATAGAACATGTTTTTATTAATTGTAGAAGATATGTAAATCAAAGATTATTAAAAACGGAATTATGTTTTAATAGGAATTTAAATTTGAGAATGTGGTTTATAAGCTAAATAGTATTTAGGGGAAAAAGAAGATTTTTAGGTTAAAAAAAAAATACTGGGATCAGAGAATTTGAGGAATAGATATTAGGATCCAATAGATGGCAGTAGTGCAACAATAATGGATGCAAGCTGCCGTTAAAATCTACAGAGGAAGAGCAGCGGTTGTGAAGAGCCAAAGACCCCCTCCCCCGGAGCACCGAGGCAGTCTTTAAAATGACGATCAACAAACGGGCTCTAAGTGTGTCTTTTGGCCACTCATGCAATCCTTCATCTTCATGGGAACAGTACATAGCGATACAACGACGAGGCATCTTGTAAAAAAGCCGTGAAAGCAAAACAACGTTATCGATTTAGTACTCAGACAGTATAGCGGTTGCCGGCTTCCAGGTTTGCGACTCACGTTATGACGTCACTGGGAAAGTCCACCTAGCGAGATCGTTTTGATTCCATGGATTTTGCGAACGCAAAAAACGACAGATGCAGGTAGGAGACCGAAAAAAAATTATCAGAAGTAATAAATAGCTATGTGGACATCATCTGTGAGAAAAATCTCTCTGATCTGCCACTTCAACGATTAATGCAGCATATCCGGTTTAAGGTATCCCACAATACTTTGCATGACATGACGTGTCAGCACAGCCCCTCACGGAAATCAATGAAAAGGTTCAGAGAGAAGAGACCGTGCATTTATTTGTTCATTTTTGGAAGGCTGTAGGCCCGGATTGGACTCGCATCGCCCCTTTTGTGCATTTCTGTCACGTAATGACGTCGGAGTTAAAGGCTGAAGCATAGGAATAATATGTAATGTATTGGATCCTTTGTAACCTTTCTCTCAAACTGCCGTTTAGGTAAATGTACGAGCAGAGCAGTTGTCTTTGATATATACATGTGTTCTTTTGTCTAATTTGTTATGCAGGGGGTTGCCACAGCAAATCTGTATGACTTGCACACAGACTTGGCAGAGTTCTTACTGGTGGTCTTCCTAATGCAACCGGGATCCAAACTCAGGTCTCCTGTACCGAAGGTGCAGACATTGCCCACTACATCACAGAGGAACTATGTTGTCTTTGATATATATAAGTGATGCAATGTGTAAGTTGACATGTTTGAACTCAACAAGGACTTTTATCAGTAAGGAATAGCAACTGACTAAATGAGTGTGGCCTCAATTTTATTAATGAGCAAATTTACTACTGACATTTCAGACTCATTTTGCTTTCCAACAGCTAAAGCAGGGACGTGTAAATGAGAGGAGCTTCATTGAGAATTAGTCCAAATTAAAACACAATTAATGTGATAGCAACGTGGTATTAGATATAATTATTTACTCAATGTGTGATAAGTCGAAGGATCTATTTACAACAGCTGAGGAAAGCTGTGGAACCCTGAGGAAAGTCAGAAGCGATTTGTAACACAAGGTGGCCAGAATGAGTGAAAGGAAACATTTACAAGGTTGCTGTGAGACCTGAAATGTGTCATGGGTTTGGAGCCTGTTGTACGGCTAAGAAGAAGAAGGGACAGGTTAAGGCTACATAGTTAGAGATGCTGAAAACGGCACTTAGAGGGTTGAGGTTGGACATTAAGAATGACAGCTGTGGTCAAATGGTTAGAAGCCAAAGCTAAAGAGAAGAGACTGTGCTGAGTTAGAGATGTGCTGGATGGATGGAAGCTAAAGGTAGACCTCAAGGTCAAGAGGCAAAGGCCAAAGAAAATGATCTACTTTTAAGGCTAAGCTGTCTAAAAGAAAACATTACCTCTTATGCATAGTTCAAAGGGAGTTTGTCTTATTTTGAAGTACTCTTTGCTTATTTTTGAATCAAAGACAAAGGAAAGAAGATTGTATGGGAGGGGATTCCAGTTGACCTGAAATAGCTACAACGGTAATTAAATGTGGAGTGTAGAGGTTAAAAACTCCAGCAGAAGAACATCAAAGAGGTGCCCATGGGCAACAAGAAGTTAGAGCCTACAACAACAAAGACTGTAAGCGGCAGGGGGAAACCTGAACAGTGCCAGGTTCTGCAATACACCCCCAGCTGGGCCTTATTGTTGAGCCAAAGTCTGAATGCCTTCTGAGTCACACATCACACTAACAATAACATCCCAAAAATAAACTTGCATCACACTGATTTAATGAAATACTCCACTGTAGATTTACTGCTGGATTAATGATAGGGCAGTGACATTGACACGGTATTCATTAACACTGCGGGCAGACTTTTTAGCAGATTTTATTACTGCCTGTGGGTCCAACAGAAAGGAAGGAAGCACTTGTTATATTTCTAATTGACATTTTGCTTACAGTTTTTGGAGAGTATGTGTTTTTTTCTTCCACTTCAATGATTAGTCATTTGATGCCTAATTCAATTCAATTTTATTTATATAGCGCCAATTCATGAAACATGTCATCTCACGGCACTTTACAAAGTCAAATTCAATCATATTATACAGATTGGGTCAGATTATACAGATTGGTCAAAGATTTCCTATATAAAAGGAACCAGTTGATTGCATCAAAGTCCCGACAAGCAGCATTCACTCCTGGAGAAGCGTAGAGCCACAGGGAGAGTCGTTTGCATTGTACATGGCTTTGCAGCAATCCCTCATACTGAGCAAGCATTCACAACCAGAAAAAAACACCTGTTTTTGGATTCATTTTATTCTTTGAATAAGTTTGGAAATTAATATTTTGTGAAATTATTCTTAATATTAAAACTTTTAAAATTAATTGATATGTAATGACATTTTGACAGCTGTAGATAGGCACCAGCACCCCTTGCGACCCTAGCAGGGATAAGCTTGTCAGAAAATGGATGGAGGGATGGCTGTAATGACATTTGTTGATGATATAGTTCAGTACTGTAGTATAATAGCACCTGGTAGACTGTTCACCAAACTGAGGGAATGAGTGGACGTTTGTACTCATGTGTTGCATGTCCTCACTGGCTCAGCTCAGTCAATTCCTCTACCCTCTGTATGGAAGCAACTGTGTGGCCACTCTTTCATAACTTTGAAGAAAACACAAAGTTGGACTTTATATTTAACAATTATCATCACACCCAACAGATGATGCATCCAACTCATGAGAACATGTTTTACATGATACTGAGTTTATGAGAATGACACAAGATTTTAGCAATAGTTTGACCAACACCTATTCTTTTTGTAATCTTTTTTCTCTGTTAAAATTAGTCCACAAACTATCACCACTATTCTTCCTTGTCTTCCATGTTTATTTACTCTGAACTCACATTTGATCTTTAGAGGTTTTGCTAGATTTCCTGTCTGACATCTGAATGATCCTGAGTGAAATCTGTTCGTGTGGTGTGTTGTGCTTGCCATCTGACCGGACACCCCATGCTGTATGAACAAACCTCCTTTATCCATGATTTTTTATCGTTACATGTGGTGTCTCTTAGGCTTTGAAAATCGTCTGACTATTTTAAAATCTTCTTGTGTGAACCAGGCTTAACACAAAATCGGATTTCAAGGTATTTATCTGCAGTGCATTAATTTCTAATATCTATTGTTAGAAATAGGGTCAGGGTCCATCCGAATACCCTTATTGAGTAAGGACTCTCCAGCCAAAGCGGAAGTCCGTCAGGTCATTATGATAAGTACTGTGCAGATGACGCAGTTAGTGAGAAGGGAGGTAGGAAAAGGAGTTTGCATACTTCCTCCAAACCTCGCAATGACTCAACCTGATTTTGTATCTTTCATTGTAGGATGATGAAGACCCTTTGAGGGAACAGACATAAATACTTACTGAGGTCTGGTGCTTAAAACTGAATCTAACATGATCTGAGTTTTGTCTGTTAAAAAATTCAGAATTTCAGGTAAATAGTCAGATTAAAAATTAATCAGAATCCTTACTGGGGTGTCAGAAAATTATGAGAATCCACAAATTGGCATAGAAAGACCCAAAAATGTCAAATGAAACCTGTAATTTGTACCAATTTGTTTTGATTAGGATAAAATAAGCTTTTTTTCTTGTGTTGTGATCAGGCTATTAAAAAATTGGCAAAAAGAAAAGTCACCAGTTAACACTGTTAAAAGGCTTACAACGCGACTGTGGATTCCCTTTACATAGTTCTTGGGTCACACGAACTGAAGGAGATGAAATGCTGGATACCAACACCATCTATTACATATAAAGTGCAAACTATTGTTTCCTGCCCATAGAAGCTGTTAAACATTAGGTAAGATCATTTTCTATGAGGGGATATGTAATGACTACCACATGACCATATAACCACATTTAGATTGTGAATATGACATGTCAGATTGTGTATGAAAGCGACTGAAAATCCCATAATAGTCATGAAAACCCAGATCCAGCAGCTTTCATGAGTCAATATGAACTTTTAGTGTAAGCAGTTTAAAGAAAACATACACAGCCTGCAGCTTTTTGTGGTTGTTGTCATTGCTTTGGGCGCACCAGGAAAGCTGAAAATCCATTTATTTGCAGCTTCAGTGTAATCTACTGAAGTACTTTCAGATGCCAAAGCACCTTTTAAATTTTGCTTAACACAAATTTGACTCAATAACCCAAATCAATTCATGATGCTTTCAAAGCTTTATGTAGTTTTTGGTCTGTTGTGCATATTTTAAAATTGGATACAACTCAGGAGGGCTAAAAAAATGGCTACTTCAAAAGAATGCGTACCAAAGTGAGGCCCTGAGAAGTCAGCAAAAGTTATTTAGCAGATTATGGATCAAACAGACTTTTAAATAACACAAAGGATGTTTTACCCTGCAAATTAAAGCACCAGCAGTTTTTTTTTGAAATTGGGGAAAACGAAGTTGCTATTCTTGCTGACAACAGTCACTGTGAGGAGAAAGGGAGGATTACATGGATGAATGGTCACTTTAGTGATCAAAGTACAACCACTCAGGAGCTTCGTCTGTATGTTATGGTGGGATTCATATAGTTTTGCTGAGAATACTGCACTGATGTGAAGGTCTTACTAGTTAAAACTGCAGATTGAACAAATAAAATAAGAATAACTCAAAGTCTATCAAAGTGCAAACTGTGTGTAAACAAAGTCTGTTGGGTTGATACAATGCTAATAATAAAATGCCTCCTTAATCCACTGTTGGATATGCATTTTTCCATCTTCTAGCTGTCAATTTGCCCTCTGGCATGTTTGATACTAAAGTGTTGTAGCCATACAAGCTGTAGTGGGCTTTTTAAATTCTTTAGTTACTCGACTTTAGAGCCACTGCTGTGAAGCAAAGGTTGCACAAGGGATTACTGACATGCTTTGGCTTTTCACGTTTGTCTGTCTCAGAGGCTAAAAACCTCCAAACAACAGGTTTGTCTTTGCATGTTTCATTGAAGAAAGTAACAAAAGAGCTGCACTGGACATACTGAGCATGCTATGGAAGTTTAAACAGTTATAGTCCTGCAGACCTTCGGCATTGTAGTTGCCAGTTTGTTGAAGTAATCTGAGAAAATGTCTCCCCCATGCTTTCTGAAGCAACTCCCACTAGTTGGATTACCTTGATGGGCACTTCTCATGCACCATACAGTCAAGCTTCTTTTACAACAGCTCAACAGGGTTGAGATCTGGAAACTGTGCAGGCCACTTCATTATAGATGGAATACGCCATTGACATTGGCTGGCCTGTATTTCTGACTAATTTAATGTGATGTTAATTGAAGAAAATGGTGTTTTTTTATTATGTAAATATAAGGGCATTTCTAAGTAACTCCAACATTTTAGAGCAGTTGTGTGTGTGTGTGTGTATATATATATATATATATATATATATAGGTATCTGTAAGATAAAAAAGAGTAGCACAGGGGAGCTGAGAAGAGAGCCTTGTATGTACATGACTAAGTAATGTCATGTACGTACACCAAACTTGGACCTGAATGCATACAACAACGGTCAAGTATCTTTTGTATGAGTGGTGCTCTACAGCAAAAATGGCTTTGTCTTTCCCTCAAGAATTGTGGTTGAGAAAGTTTGTGTTACAGCAGGAATTGAACTTTGTATACAGTTTCAATTTCCCGAACTTAAAGCTACACCATTAAATCGCGTTTCCATTTCCATCTGTTGCCAGTAATTAGCTTTCAACTCTGGTCACCTGTTCACTCATCTATTTATACCTGCCTCAATCCACTGTTCAGTGCCAGATTATTTCGAGCCATTCGGTGAGTCTAGTCCAGTGTTTTCTGTCTGTTTGCCTACCTGTGATCTGATCCTATTTTGCCTCTTGATTTTTTGAGCCAGCCTGTTCCATGTATTACCTGTTTACCTGCCTGTTTCCTGACCTGTTTCTGTCTCCCATTTTCTGAGCCTGCCTGACCTCTGACTGATCTGATTGCCTGCCTGTTTGCCAGACCTGTTTTGTCTCCGGATAATTGAGCTTGCCTGACCCCTGTCTGCTTATTAAGTTGATCTGTCCTCTGACTCTGCCCCCCGGATTCTGATTAAGGACTGTTTTTGGTTTTCTGATCTCCTGGCTCTGACTTTGGATTGTTCTTGGTTTTTGGAGTCTGTCATCCCATTACAGGCTTGATGCTCGCCTAGTTTCTGCCTGCACATTACATCCTTAATAAAATTGCCTTTTACAGAACCTCTGCTTGGCTGGCTGAATTTTTATGTCCACCATTTCTGTTCATAACACTTAACTGTAAAACACGCCCAAAACACATCAGCAAAGCATTGTTTCAAATTTGCTAGTGGGGCTTAGCCTGTAAGCTCTGTTATTTTACCTCGAGTAAGCCTTAAAACAAAACAGTAAAACACATTAAAAATAAAACATTTAAACAATTAACCCCATTGTGACTTTCCCTATAATATTCTGCCAAACCTCTGCCTTTGTCTCTGGATGTGGCGACTCTGGTGCATCCGGTTGGAAGAAGTTGTTTCTGGATGATGCTGGTTGTCTGAGTAGCGAACAAGCCGCTAGCTCAGGGGAAAAATACTTGTGAATCCCAGCCTGGGATCCACTTTACACAGGCTCCGATGGGCTGCACTCGGCCTCTTGAGCATGGGGAACTCTGCATGGCAAAAGTGTTTCCTTAGGCTTCCTGCAAGAGCCTCTGCATAGTTTGCAGCAGACGACTTCAGATCAGTTTTTCTTCAGAAAAAGCTGAGGAAAGGTTAAAAACAAACTGCTTCCATGGTAGTCGAGTGCTTAGGTTCCAATGTTGGAAAAGCCGGCCGTAATTAGCTGTGATTCTAGACTGCGCCCATGTTTGCCGGTCTCTCCAGTGTGGACTCCTTCACAATCCAAGGGCAACAAGGATGATACGTCCAGGGGAGGTTGGCTTTATATCATTGGCACCCTGCTGTGTGTGTGTGTGTGTGTGTGTGTGTGTGTGTGTGTGGGGGGGGGGGGGGAGTTCCTTGGTGCCTGTAAAAGTCTCACATTTCCTTGTGGCTTATAATTTAAAGTGTAATTTAATATTCCATTTGGCTGAAAGTAAAACACAGAATAAAGACCAGATCAACAGTAATGACACAAATAATTCTCTGATTGCAATATTTATGGTAGCTGGAATTCAGTGTTGTCAGACCTAAAACAACAGGCATCTCACCACTCTATACAACAAAGACTGCTCGTAAGCAGTATAAATGTATGTTTTGATTGTAGCTGTTTTGCTGCAAACAACAGCAAAACTGTGCAAAACACTTTTACAAATTTTTTAACAACTCAAATGAACATACTTTAATGTTAATTACTGCCCCAAAACAATGAATGCAGTAAATCAGTAAAAACTGATTGAACAGTAAATGCAGTAAATAATTTCGCATGGTGAGCACATATTGCATACTTGCAGAATCAGCTGTATGCCTCTGAGAATTCTCCTATCTAAGGTCAGATTTAGTCTTTCAGTGTAATCTCTTTGTCCTACTCTTAAAATATATTCTCCCATATTTCCCCAATTTACTGCAACTTATTCTCACACAGTCGCTGTTTTAATTTTTTCTGTCACTCTCAGCTCCTTCATGAGTCTGTTTGTCTTTGCACAGTCAGCTTGGGGGGCAGTGACAAACAGGAAATGTCGACGTGGAAGGGACAAACTACCTACCTCTTTTGGTTTACTTTATTGTGGGGAGCTGGGAGATAATAAAGGCGTTTCATGTTGAAAAACAAGGCCAAAACCCCCAACCCGCAACTCACAGGTTTGTAAGTGACTTCCAACGAAAACAAGCCCAAAGTATGACAATATTTACCTATTTTTTTTTATAATGTCCTGTCTGGCAGTGTAGCATTAAAAATTGCTGTCTTGATGTCAGACAGAGTCCAACAGAGTTACTTTCACAAGTGGAGCATTACTGCTTTTGCTATAGTGCTCTGCTTGATATATATATGCAAAAAAACTTTACTGGATAGTATTTTGGGATTATTTCAAGTTTAAGCGACAGAAAATAGAAAAATAAAAGTGAAATAAAATGAAAAGAAAAAGTTGAGGCAACACGTTAAAAGGGAAGAGGAAAATGAGAGTACAACATAACATCCTTGGAGTCTTGCAGAGAGAGGTATAAAAAGAACAGCAAAACCAACCAAAAAAGTATCACAGGTACAAACAACCAACGCCTTGATGACATCACTGAAAAATACTAGATGTATATAGTGATAAATCTAGAAATCTAATTATAGGGTTTATCTGTATTCAATTGTTTATGTTCAAAATGTGAATAAACCGACGCACTCTTGGCCCCATACTTTAGTCCTTGTGCTGACATATGGCATTGATTGTGAAGAATTAACAGTATTTCCTCACAACCCTGTCCTATCTGATCATTTTTTAATAACATTTGAGTTTAATCTAACTGAGTTCTCCACCCCCAAAAGAGGGTTCCATTATAGTAGATCTTTATCGGACAATGCTGCATCAAACTTTAAAGAGTCTGTCCCCCTTTTAATATCGTCAGTATTGCAGAAATACCCTGCAGATAGCAGCAATGTTGTTTCTTCCCATTCACAAATAGATGTCTTTGTTAACGGTATGACTTCGTCATTGCGTTCTGCATTAGACAATGTAGCTCCATTGAAAAAGAAGGTGATTATTCACAGGAAGCTGGCTCCCTGGTTTAATTCAGAGCTGCGTTCCTTGAAGCTCAATGTTAGGAAATTGGAGAGAAAATGGCGCTCTACACACCAAGAGAAATCCTACCTAATCTGGAGGGACAGTCTATTGTTGTATAACAAGACCCTTCGCAGAGTTAGAGCAGCATATTTTTCATCATTAATTGCAGAGAACAAAAATAATCCTAGATTTCTCTTCAGTACAGTTGCCAAACTTACACAGAGTCATTGCTCCGTTGATCCATCCATTCCCTTAGCTCTTAGCAGTAATGATTTTATGGGATTCTTCATAAATAAAATTTATTCCATTAAAAATAAAATAATTGGCATCCTCCCAAACATGATTACCTCGTCCTCAGTAAGTGATGCAGCGTTGGAGGAATCTTTAGAACCTGCGCAGTGTCTGAATTGTTTAGAACAGGGGTGTCAAACATACGGCCCGCGGGCCGGTTCCAGCCCGCCGAACAATTTAGTCTGGCCCGGTGGCTAAATGTATTATCATTATTCAACAATAATGATAATTTTTTTTTCAGTGTCCTGTCTGACAATGTGGCAATAAGAATTGTTGTCTTAATGCCAAAAAGAGCTCATCAGATTTGACTTTCACAAGTGGAGCAGTACTGCTTTTGCCATAGTGCTCCGCTTGATTTATGAATGTGAATAGTTTTATTGTGATTCATGCGGGGAATATCTCAAATGATATGGACACTACAATGGGAAAGTAGAAGATGAAACGAAGAACAAGAACAAAAAAAGAAAAGGTGAATGAAAGAGGAGATAAAAGGAAGAGAATGATAAAACAATTATTGAAAAAAACATGTACTTCATTTAATTGAAAATCTGCACTTCCTATATTGTCCACGAGGGGCGCTGTGTTTTAATCAGCAGATGGTAGCACTGAGCTTCAGATGTGGAAAATTTATTTTAAATCATTTCTTAATTTTTATCTGTTTGATGTATTTTGTCATGCAGGACAGTGTTTTTAAGTTCCAAAAAATGTGATAAATGTTTTTCAACATTGTACAATCACTGTAAATGTTTAACTGAGTAAAAGTATTGTTGAAATTGCACATACTTTTCTTAAAAACGCTGAGGTTATTCATAATATATTGTGTAAAAGTGAAATTAATTTTATATAAAAATCAACAAGTTCAAAAGTAGAATGGGAGGCAGATCCTTTAGCTATCAGGCTCCTCTCCTGTGGAACCAACTCCCAGTTTTGGTCCGTGAAGCAGACGCCCTGTCTACTTTTAAGACTAATCTTAAAACCTTCCTTTTTGACAAAGCTTATAGTTAGAGTGGCTCATGTTACTCTGAGCTACCTTTATAGTTTTGCTGCTATAGGCTTAAGCTACTGGAGGACATCAGGGCCTATTTTTCTCACTCTACTGATTTTTACTGTTCTCCAGTCTACTGTTCTCCAGATTTGCATTGCATTACATTGAAATGACTGTTGTCATTTCAGCTTTTAACTTTTTGTTCTCTCTCTTTTTTCTTCATAGTAGGTACACCTGGTCTGACGTTCTGTTGACTGTGAAATCATCCAGGGAGGACAGATCACCACTATTACCATCTAATGTAGAACAGATTACTAGATCAATGTGTGCTTCTGTGCTTTTTGTCTGTCTTGTTGTGTCTCTGCTCTGTCTTCTGTAACCCCCAGTCGGTCGAGGCAGATGACCGTTCATACTGAGCCCGGTTCTGCTAGAGGTTTTTCCTTCCCGCTAACGGGTGTTTTTTCTTTCCACTGTCGCTTCATGCTTGCTCAGTATGAGGGATTGCAGCAAAGCCATGTACAATGCAGACGACTCTCCCTGTGGCTCTACGCTTCTCCAGGAGTGAATGCTGCTTGTCGGGACTTTGATGCAATCAACTGGTTTTCTTATATAGGAACATTTTTGACCAATCTGTATAATCTGACCCAATCTGTATAATATGATTGAACTTAATTTTGTAAAGTGCCTTGAGATGACATGTTTCATGAATTGGCGCTATATAAATAAAATTGAATTGAATTGAATTAAACAAGTCCACTTTTATTAGTTCTATTTAATCTTGCAATGAGTTTACTCGTGTGGCCCTCTTGAGATCAGATTAAGATGTATGCGGCCCCTCAACCAAAATGAGTTTGACACCCCTGGTTTAGAAGCAGTAGAGCTTTCTGAGCTATCTAAAATTCTAGCTTCATCTAAAGCTTCTACCTGTATGTTAGACCATATCCCAACCAAGTTGTTTAAAGAGATTTTCCCTCTGATCAGTGGCACTATTTTAGACATGATTAATCTATCCTTAGTAAATGGATATGTACCACAGGCTTTTAAAGTAGCTGTTATTAAACCGTTACTTAAGAAACCTTCTCTTGATCAAGATGAGTTAGTAAATTACAGACCTATATCTAATCTTCTTTTCTTATCTAAAAATCTTGAGAAAGTAGTTGCTAATCAACTTTGTGACCATTTACAAAGTAATGACCTACTTGAGGAGTTTCAGTCAGGCTTCAGAGCTCATCATAGCACTGAAACAGCTCTGGTGAAGGTCACCAATGATATTCTCATGGCCTCAGATAATGGACTTGTGTCTATACTTGTCCTGTTAGATCTCAGTACTGCATTTGACACAGTTGATCACAATATTCTCCTACAAAGACTTGAGCATATTGTAGGGATTAAGGGGAAAGCATTAGGCTGGTTCAAATCTTATCTGTCGGACACATTCCAGTTTGTTCATGTTAATAATAAATCTTCTTCAAACTCTAGGGTCACTTGTGGAGTACCACAGGGTTCAGTCCTTGGACCAATTCTCTTTACTATATATATGCTTCCGATCGGCAAAATTATCAGACAGCATGGGATTAATTTCCACTGTTATGCTGATGACACTCAGCTATATTTATCCATAAATCCTGATGAATCCAATCAATTACTTCAACTACAGTCATGTCTTGATGACATCAAAAGCTGGATGACTTTAAATTTCCTGCACTTAAATTCTGACAAGACAGAAGTTGTAATCTTTGGACCAGAGTCCTCAAAAAATATACTTCTTAACCAATCACTTAATCTGGATGGCATTAACTTAGCCTCTGGTAATAAAGTAAAAAATCTTGGTGTCATTTTCGACCAAGACATGTCATTTAAATCCCATATTAAACAGGTTTCCAGAGTTTCCTTTTTTCACGTCAGGAATATCGCCAAAATTAGAAACATTCTGTCCAGGGGTGATGCTGAAAAACTAGTCCATGCATTTGTTACTTCAAGGCTGGACTATTGTAATTCTTTACTATCAGGAAGTCCACAAAATGCAGTTCAAAGTCTTCAGCTGATCCAAAATGCTGCAGCAAGAGTTCTGATGAAATTCAACAAGAGGGATCATATTTCTCCAATTTTAGCTTCCCTTCATTGGCTTCCTGTTAAATCAAGAATAGAATTTAAAATTCTTCTTCTAACGTATAAAACCCTTAATAATCAAGCTCCATCATATATCAGAGCTCTGATTACCCCGTATGTTCCTAACAGAGCACTTCGCTCTCAGATTGCAGGTCTGCTGGTGGTTCCTAGAGTCTCTAAAAGTAGAATGGGAGGCAGATCCTTTAGTTATCAGGCTCCTCTCCTGTGGAACCAACTCCCAGTTTTGGTCCGTGAGGCAGACATCCTGTCTACTTTTAAGACTAATCTTAAAACTTTCCTTTTTGACAAAGCTTATAGTTAGAGTGGCTCATGTTACCCTGAGCTACCTCTATAGTTATGCTGCTATAGGCTTAGGCTACTGGAGGACATCAGGGCCTATTTCTCTCACTCTACTGATTTCTACTGTTCTCCAGTTTTGCATTGCATTGAAATGACTGTTGTCATTTCAGCTTTTAACTTTTTGTTCTCTCTCTTTTTTCTTCATAGTAGGTACACCTGGTCTGGTGTTCTGTTAGCTGTGACATCATCCAGGGAAGACAGATCACCCGCTATTACCATCTAATGTAGAACAGATTACTGGATCAATGTGTGCTTCCATGCTTTTTTGTCTGTCTTGTTGTGTCTCTGCTCTGTCTTCTGTAACCCCCAGTCGGTCAAGGCAGATGACCGTTCATACTGAGCCCGGTTCTGCTGGAGGTTTTCCTTCCCGTTAATGGGGAGTTTTTCTTTCCGCTGTCGCTTCATGCTTGCTCAGTATGAGGGATTGCTGCAAAGCCATGGACAGTGCAGACGACTCTCCCTGTAGCTCTACGCTTCTCCAGGAGTGAATGCTGCTTGTCGGGACTTTGAAGCAATCAACTGATTCCCTTATATAGGAAATTTTTGACCAATCTGTATAATATGATTGATTTGACTTTGCAAAGTGCTTTGAGATGACATGTTTCATGAATTGGCGCTATATAAATAAAATTGAATTGAAAAAAAAAATTGAATCACTGAAAAATACAAGATGTATATAGTGATAAATCTAGAAATCTAATTATAGGGTTTATCTGTATAGAAGTGAATCTGTATGTACATCGATCAAAGCTTGACATACCCCAAACCTGACATACCCAGTCCATAGCCCAGCCTTAACCCCCCACCTCAATCCCAGCCCCAACCCCATGAGCCCAGAGGTGCTGCCTCCCCCCACACCCTATTCCTGGGGAGAGCAAAAGTGCCAGTCCAAGCCAACTTCCAGGACCCAATGCCCTTCCCCAGACCCCAGCTAGGTGGCCCGTTCCTCATCCAAGCTTCAAACTCCGGATGGCAATCGGTGAACAAGAGTGTGAAAAAGACCCCAAGCCTCTCCACCTGCTCAAATGCAATGTTGCTGCATTTTGTACTCAGGTTTCCATGGTTTCCTTTTTTCACCTCTGGACTGTTGCCAAAATTAGAAATATTCTTTCCAGGAGTGACAGATATTCAAGCCCCTTTTAGCCCTCCCAGTTTGAAATGCACTTGTTTATTATGGACATCTTCATTGCACGGTGTGGAGAGGACGCTGGTGCTGTCTGTTCGCCGCTTCTCCAGTCGCATTAAAATAACGGCAAGCTTTTAAGCAAACTTTTATTTTATTCTTCTTAACCTTCCTACTACTCGGACCACTGACCAGTGGACCTGATTTTTTTAATCAACTATTTTAATTTCCGCACCACTGAACTGTGGACCTTTCTGGATTAGGTGGTTTTTCGAGTCTAGCGGTGGCCTACCTGTTGTTGCTGGCAGAAACTCCTGCTCGGAGACTCCCTGGAGTTGGTCATTGCTGCTGAGGCCGCAGTCGGAAAGGTCTCCTCCTGGACAGCCTGGACTCAGTTTGTCCTGAAAACCACCCATCGCCGCTGTCGCAGAGTTTTTCCACCGCCACCGGTGCCATCATTATGTTGAGTTACTCCGTCAACCAGCTGGTAAATCTCAACAGTTTCCTCACTCCAGCATGCATTGCAGCGATTAAACAACTAGGACTTCTCCGCCGTTCGCGCTATATCCATAGACGTTCCCGCAGAAAGTTTTTCTGCTCACAGACAAGTCACACCATCCCGCTTCTTTGGTCAGAAATGCGAACTGTCGCTCCACACAAACGTAATCAGAGCGCCGTCTCCTACCGGAGAAGTAGTTTGGACATCTCCATGACAACACCTCTCAATGTGCTGAATGGGAAATGTGGAGAGGACTTCAGTCTACTACGGCCAGTGCAAAGATTTGTTGCATCATCAAGTAGCAACATCGCACTCTTTAATGCACAGTCTATCACAAATAAATCCTGCCTCATTCACGACTACATCCTGGATAAATGTCTGGATTATATGTGGATTACAGAGACCTGGCACCGACCAAATACCTTTTTTTCTTTAAATGAGAGCTGTCCCCAAGGATATAGCTACCTCCAGAAAGCTCGCAGCACAGGGCGTGGAGGCGGCCTTTCAGTCATCCATCGCAGTGATCTGTAGTTATCTCTGCAGCCTTTACCTGAACTGTCTTCATTCGAATGCCTTGCATTTAAATGTCAGTCCCCTTCCCCTGTGCTGTTCCTCCTTATCTACCGACCACAAAAACCAAACCCATCATTTATTACTGAGATGTCAAATCTCCTCACAACTTTCTGCACATCCTCTGCCGATGTTCTAATTTTAGGTGATACGAACATCCACGTTGACACCCCCTCCTGCCATTTTGCAGCTAAATTTCTCCAACTGCTGAACTGCTTTAACTTAAAACAACTTGTTGATGTCCCCACACACACTAGGGGGCATACCCTGGACCTGGTCATTACAAACTCTGCCCCTCTCACCAACCTGCAGGTGCATGACCTAGGTGTGTCTGATCACAAAGCCATTTCTATGGATCTGCCATCCCCATCCAGTTTTTCCAAGCCTAAGCAGAATATCTGCTTCAGAAATCTTAAAAACATAAACCAAGAACTCTTGGCAGCAGACTTTCAACATCTTTCCACACACTTGACTTTTCATCAGCCGATGAAGCAGTGGACTACTATAACAGCCATCTGAGCAGCCTCCTGGACCTTCAAGCCCCGGTTAAAACAAGGACAGTCACCTTCACCCGCTCAGCACCCTGGTTCACAGATGGGCTTCGTAAGATGAAGGCAGCAGGGCAGGTCCTTGAGTGCCGTTAAAGGGCCTCTGGCCTCACTGTCCATAAACAAATTTACCAGGAGCACAAACAAAAATATGCACAGTCCCTCAAAGAGGCAAGGTCACAGTTTTACTCTACCATCAGAAACAACCCAGGAAATTCCAAGCAGCTTTTTTCCACTATAAACCACCTTCTCAAACCACAACCCCCCCACTGACTGCCATTACAGAAGAGCAGTGCAATAAATTCATGGATTTCTTCACATCAAAAACTGCACTTATTCGCTTTGCTCTCTCTGGTCCTCCCACCCAAACTGTTCCCCCAACTCATACTGTCTCCAATCTCCTAAACTACTTTCCTGAGGTTTCATCAGAAGAGGTTCAGAACATCATCAGGAAGATGAAATCCTCCACCTGTCCCCTGGACCCTCTCAGACAGATAAGATTTAAACCAGCCTAATGGTTTTCCCTTAACTCCCACAGTATGTTCAAGTCTTTCTAGGAAAATATTGTGATCAACTGTATCAAATGTAGCACTGAGATCTAACCCTAGTACAGACACATGTCCATTATCTGAGGCCTTTAGAATATCCTTAGTGGCCTTCACCAGAGCATCTTTGGTGCTATGATGAGCTCTGAAGCCTGACTGAAACTCTTCAAAATGGTAATTTCTTTGTAAATATTCACATACTTGATTAGCAACTCCTTTCTCAAGAATTTTAGATAGGAAAAGAAGTTTAGATATAGGTCTGCAATTTATTGTCATCTTGATCAAGAGTATTTAATAACATCTGCTTTAAAAGTCTGTGGTCATATCCATTTACTAAGGATAGATTATTAATTTCTAAAATGAGGGCATTAATCAAACGGAATACTTTTTAGAAGAGCTTGGTTGGGATTGGATCTAACATACAAGTTGAAGGTTTATTTGAAGCTAAAAGTTTAGATAACTCAGAAAGCTCTACTGGGTCTAAACAGCCAAACAACGATCAGGTTCTAAAGATGCCTCAATTGTTGCCTCACTTACTGAGGATGAGGTAATAATGTTTGGGAGGATGCCAAAAGTTTTATTTTTAATAAAATCCCATAGTCATTACTGCTGAGAGCTAAGGGAATTGATGGATCAACAGAGCTCTGAATCTTCTGCACTAAAGAGGAACCTCAAATTATTTTTATTGCCCTCTATTAATGATGCTGCTCTAACTCTGCAAAGGGTGTTTTTATACAACAGTAGATGGTTGTTCCAGATTAGGTAGGATTCCTCTAGATGTGTGGAGTGCCATTTTCTCTCCAATTTCCTAATTTTGTACGTTAAACAACGCAGCTCTAAATTAATCCAGAGAGCTAAATTCCTATCAATAATTACCTTCTTTTTCAAAAGGGCTACGTTGTCTAATGCAAAACGCAAGGAAGTAGTAACACCATCAACAAAAGCATCAATTTGTGAAGGGGAAGAAATAATATTACTGCCCTCTGCTGGGTATTTCTGTGATACAGAGAAAATTAAAAGGGGGAAAGACTCTAAAGTTTGATACAGCATTATCTGATAAACATCTGCTCTAATGAAACCTTCTTGCAGAGGTTGAGAACTCAGTTAAATTTAACTCAGTTGTTATTAGAAATGGTCAGATATGACAGGGTTATCACATTCAGTGTCAACATGAATGTTAAAATCCCCCACTATAATAACCTTTTCAGTGCTTTACACTACATCAGATAAGAAGTCTGAGAAATTATCTAAAAACTGAGAGTAAGGGCCTGGTAGACGATACAAAACAACAAACAAAAGAGGTTTCATTGCTTTACAGTTCGGATAAGGGAAACTAAGGGTTAAATGTTCAAAATAAATGTAGTTATTAATTGGCCTGGGACTAATTAATAAATGAGCCTGAAAGATGATTGCTACTCCCCCTCCTCCTCGTCCCGTAGTTCTGGGAATGTGTTAATTTAAATAATTAGAGGGAGTTCACTCATTTATACTAATGTATTCCTCTTGTATTTTTAGATTATGTTTTATTCCTTGTTTTATATCTCAGTCTTTTCTTAGTCAAGAATTTCCCCTGGTCATCCTGTATTTCTTATATTTATTAGATCAGCCATGTTTCAGGTCCCGTCTGTACAGTCTTTAGTTTATTCCCTGTGTGTAGTTATCCTCAGTTACGTTTATCCTCTTCCTTGTTCCTCTGTTGCTCTCTTTTGCCCCCTATTACCACTCACTCTCTCTCCTTAGTTTTTTCTCCAGCTCCTTCTCCACACCTGCCATCAATTAGTCAATCAACCCCTGCCATTGTTCCAGCTCTCATCCTCCAAGTATTTAAGCTCCTCTCATTTTCCCACTCTGTACTCTACGGTACTGTTTGCTACCTGGGGCAGGTAAATAACTCATCCCAACACCTCTCACAATGGTACTAGCAGACTTTTTATCGAATGGCAACACATTTGAAGAAGCAGCAGAAATTAGCTTCTTCCGGAGGGTTGCCGGGCTCAGCCTTAGAGATAGGGTGAAGAGCTCTGTTATATTGGGGAAGCTCAAAGTAGAGCCCCTGCTTCTCTGCATCAAAAACAGCCCGTTTAGGTGGTTTGGGCATCTGATGAGGATGCCCCCTGGGTAGCTCCCTCTGGGGATTTTCCAAGCATGTCCCATTGGGGCAGAAGATGGATGGATGGATGGATGGATGGATGATTTGAAAATCTTTTTCTGACTTTTAACCTTGCCACAAGTGATGCCCTTTCTACTCGCTAAGATACAAAATGTGACTCAAGACATTCAGAAATTCTTCCATAAAATGTATATTTATACAGTACTACAGGTAAAGGCAAATTGTCTGCTGTGTATGGTAGTAGCAATCTGGCTGACATTCAAATGCAAACAACACAACAACATAAACAGTGGTTCCTGTAATCAGGAACAACCTTTGAGATACAACATTTGTCCAGAAGAGAGCACAACATAGAATAGCCGAAGTATTCTATGGAACCCAAAAGGTAAAGAAAAAAAAGGTCTCTGCAAAAGACCAAAGCTTGGGTATTTTTTTCCATCCAAAATCAATCCATACATATAAATATAGTGATAGCTGATTTTAGATCGGTCTAAAAATGAGAGGAGAGTGTGACATAAAGCAGAATAATTGTCAAGAGTCAAGACTTTAAAATAAGACAGGAATGGATGATGAGAGTATAAGGATAAAAAAGGTTGTCTCTTTGAGTAAACACGTTTGGGCGGAGAAGAGGAGAATGAGCGAGGTTGAGACAACACAACACTGACAAATCTCAATGAATATGATAGCGAGCACGAGTCCAATATTCTATCAATCAGGGACATGGCTGTAACAGATCACTTAACATGCAAATAGTGCTGCATTTACTCCAATGAGAAATCACAGCGTCACACTAAAAGACATAGCACACACATACAGGCACAAGTGATTTGTTAATCTGTTGCACTCATTAAATCCTACAGTGCATAAATGTGTGCTGTGCAAAGGAAAGATGAAACAGTAGTGTAGCTTGTTTCTTGAATGTTTGGGATAGGTCTGTCAGTCTAAAAGGCTGTACCTACAAGGTTGGGTCAATTTGGGTCAGTGGGTTATTTTGGCTCTTACCACTCATGTTTTAAGGTTTAAAAAAACAGACTTAAAAAAGGGTTATTTTCTGAAGCTGTAAAGTCATTTATCTCACTGTAATCAGACACTCACGTCCCAACTCACCTACACACACACACACACACACACACACCCTCAGACACACACATAAGATCAGTCTTGAGAGAAACAAGCCACTTGATCCATCAACACAAGCCCAAAAGAAGCCCAGCTAACAGCTCTTGTTGGGGTTCTGTCAGAAAAAAAGCAAAGCCCTAAAAAGCGTCTTCAAGCTCAAAAACAAACCCAAGAAACCATTAACTCACAAAGGTTACAAGCAACTTTAAAGAAAAACAAGCCCAAAATCACATAAAATAAGCGGAAACTGAAGTTCACATAAACACTCCTCATGGATTGTTGGATGTTCCTTTTTTCGTTGAGAAAAAGACAAATAAATGTAGCCTAATTGCACAGACATTGCAGTCACTGCTATCAGGTCTGGACATTCAAGTGTTAGCTTCTTACCACAGAGGAAATATAGAGAGCACATAGGTGACTTTTGTTAGATTCCATGATAAAGTTCTCCCGGTCACCAGCTCAAATTCAACACTGATTTTTCTCACCAATCCTTCGGGTTTTTGGGGAAATCAATGAAAAAAACTCCCTCCATATGGTTACAATTATCATATCACGAGTCACTCAGGTGGATACAAGTAAATAATTAAAGCTGGCCATGGTGGATGGGTGCTGGCACAGAAGCGGCATAGAATCCTCCCATCCCCCGCTCCTTCCTCCCCTTTGTTACAACCTGTCTATCAGACAACTATGGCAGAAAGCGACATGCACCGCTGCAGGCAGAGGGTGCCCATTACCCACAGGTGGAGTAGTGGGCACCTGTGGGTAGTGGGCACCCATTAGGCGCTGTCAGTCCATGGGGATCTCAGGGACGAGAAGCAATCTTGGGTGGCTGCCCACGTCACCCATATTAGAAACCGCCACTATACATACAATTAGTTAAAGGGACAATGTGTAACTCATTTGGCTTTTTATTAGCAAGAAATCCAGCATTGCTTTCATAAATATATACTCTGTCAAAGTCTAATAACAATGACATAAAAACTGAAAGTGTTCTCTTAGCTTAGAATGAGTAGTTTATAAATGCATAGGTGGTAGTGCACCCAATGGATTCAGACAACAATGGTGGCTCGCAGCGAGTAAGCAAGCAGTAACCAGACGTCCCCAAGTCTCTGTTTTGAATGACCTGTCCCCAGCAAAAGCTGTCCCCGGAAATGTCCCCAATTTCAGTGTATCATGATGGAGTAAAAAAGTTTAACGCAGCAAGAGGTATGTACCCAGTCCTGCCTCTGTCACAGCGTAGTAGAAGAGCGTAGCCGAACGCGCCTTCCCTGCCCCGTTGGCGTTGCAGATCAGGCAAAACAAACCAACCCCCCGACAGAGACTCTTTGCCCACTTAGCAAAATCAGAGACGTCCCCGGTTTTCATTAGAGAAATCTGGTCACCCGGTAAAATTGATGCTGCTATTTCATCAGTGTTGTCCAATCTACCAAATATGAATTCTTTAAAAGAACACCAAAGAATGGCTTTGTAGGCTTTTGTTAGTGGAAACGATGGTTTCGATGTGAGTGGTTGAAGTCAGTCCATCACTTGTCCATCATCTTTACGTCAGTAAAGATGATGGACAAGTGGTTTATCCAATCAACGATTTTATATAAGGCCCTTTTTTCTGAAATACATTTCCAATGGAGCAATCTCAGATGGATGTGTGGAGCTCTGTGGAATGAAATCCATCTAGTGAGAGTCAGGTTAACAAAATACAGGGAAACACACCAAAGATCAGATATCAGAAGTTGAGTTTCATTAGGGAATCCCAATATGGATAATTTGAAAATACCAATAAAGAGACCTCCATTTGTTCCTTCGGATCAGCTCAAGATACCATTTATGTACAATGCTGTGAAAAATTATTTAATTCCCTAACAGACTTTTGTTTTTGCTTTTGGTTCACACATTTTAATTTTTGACACAGAATACCTAAGTATAAATATAACATGAGGATTTTAGAAGATGATTTTATTTATTAAAAAAACAATCCAAATCAACCTGGCCCTGAATAAAAACGTAGGCATCACATACACATAATTACTGCTTGGTAGCATGAACTGCCAACAGTTGTTTGAAATGACTGCCATTGTGTCTTTTACAGCAGTGTGGGGTATGTTGGCACACTGTTCTGTGCCAAATTGTTTTAATTAAGCTATGATTGACAGTTTTTTTAGCATGAACATCCTGGTTAAGGTAATACCTCGGCTGGATTTAAGGCCAAACTTTGCTATTTCAAAACTTTCATTTTGTTTTTAGCCATCCAAAGGCTCTGTTATGTGGTGCTTTTGAACATTGTGCTGCTACATAACTCAAGTACACTTGAACTTTAGGTCCCAGTGTGGTATGCAGACATTATATTTCTACATATCCTGGTACAGGGGTTTTCAAATTCATTGAATGCGAACCTCCCCTTGGGATATGTAAAGACAACCAAGCCCCCCCCCCCTCAACCACAAACCTACCCCACACAGGTCCCTGCAGTAAATGCATCTTTCTTTTGTGTTCCTGAAATGCTGTGTTTCAAAAACAACTGATAGCCCATGTCATGGCTCAGTTTTTGGCCCGCCTGATTATGGATATTTTTCTGCACCTTCCTCCTCCCATATACTCCAGTCTGCACTCCAGTCTGCACTCCAGATCCCTGGCACCTGTCGCTTCTAATTAATGAAAACTGAGTCCACCTGTCCACCAGCTACTTATACTCTCCTTGTCAGCTCATCCTTGCTGGTTTGTCTTTTGACTTCCCTCGTCTCTTGACTCACTTCTGCTCACCTGTTGGCACCAGACTACGTCCTCCAACCCTCATCGTCTTCTTTACTGCCTCCTCCGCCTCAAGCCTGCTGAACTTGCGCTGCTGCGTTGCGACACTCCCTCGACCCCAGCGCTCTCCCATCTACCCAGGAAGCTTCCTGTGTTTCAGCACCTGTCTGGCTCTGCAGCGCAGCACCCACGGTCCTCCAGCTTCCTTCACGCCCGCCTGCTCATCCGCTGGCTTCTGCTGTCATCTTCCACATCCCTCAGTCTGGTCCAGATCTCTTGTTCTCCTCATCCACACTCCACCAACTTCAATAAAACTGTTAAACGTGGCTCTGTGTGTGGCTAAATTCGGGTTCACCAGAACAGTTTCCTGACAGCCTAATACATGTTGTGATTTTTTTTTTTAGTTTTTTTTAAGAAAGTACATCCATAAAACAAGGCATTTCTTTATTGTTTTCAACAGCAGACAAACTGAACCAGACGCCAATGTCAAACTGAACTCACATCAACAGGAGACGTTGGCTAAAATTATAAAAATAAAGAACCTGAATTTTTTTTTTCCTCAGTGTCCTGTCTAGCAATGTGGCAATAGGAATTGATGTCTCAATGCCAAATAGAGCTCGACAGATTTTGCTTTCATAAGTGGAGCAAACAGCTTTCGCCATTGTGCTCCGCTTGATTCATGTAAATAGCTTTATTGTGATTCCTGCAGGGAGAATTTCAAATTATATGGACACTACAATGTGAAAGTAGGAGAGTAAAGGAAGAACAAGAAGAGAAAAAAAAGAAAGAGAAGAGGTGAAAGAAAGAAGAGATAAAAGGGAGAGAATGATAAAACGTCCTCCGTCTGCTCCATCCCCTGGAAAGAGAGACGCAAAAAGAACAGCACAACCAACAGACATAAAGCAACAGATACAATCGAGTAACACCTTGATGCCATTGCTAAATCATATGTATTATTATTTAAGCTGACATGTGTAAAGTGATACCTGAAAAAAAGTGAAAGAAAATAAATAAATAAATAAATAAATAAATTACAGGCTTTCTGTATATAGGTGAACACTTAATACCTGGAACCCTGCACCTGTGGGAGTTTGTGAGAGTGCACTAGTTTAGGCGAAAATTACTCAGGCCCCGTGAAGCAGCCACCGGGAATTGGCCGGCACCCACCCAGGAACCCGCCCCAAACCCGATGACCGCCAACGCGCCAGAGGGCCAAGGCGCCTGCCAGCGCAGCAGGGGGGGGGGGGGGGGCAGGACGTGGGGGGATGGGCTTCGCACCTAGCGGAGACTTGAGATGTTCTTGGGAGAGGGAGCGGACCGGATCCATACCTGGAAAAAAAAAAAAACTCATTCATACCATCCCTCCCTGGTGCCCCACTCACCACACACAGACTTACAAAAAAAAAAGACGCTGTACACACATTCCCACATAACACTCACATCTAACAATCCCAAGTGGGGGGGTCACCATAATTCAACTATACGACTGCCTGTGCCCGACCCCCGCCCCCGGACCAGACGCCCCCTGGACCAGGCCCCCCAGAGAGGGGGGGCCAACACGACCCGTACGGGCCACCCATCCAGAACCCCCCTCACCCCCTAAATACCTAATAAACCCCCTCCCTCCCCCACCTTACCCTAGCCACCCCTGCCCTCCACCCCTTTCTGGGGGGAGCAGAGGCGTCAGCCCCAGACCCGGCAAGCCGCTGGCCACCCACAGCAGCCCCCCGCCAAGACCCCGGGCCCAGTGGCCCGCTCCTCCTCCAGGCCCCAGACTCCGTGCCGCCATCGGAGATCAGGGGTGTGCAAAAGACCCCGATCCTCCCTACGCCCGCTCAGATGTTGTGTTGTTGCATGTTGTTCTCAAGTGTGTTTAAAACTGGGAGCGCCGAAGAGGGTGCACGGCACAGCCCACCCCCCCTCCGGAAGGAAGCTGGTGCCAGCGCACCACCTCCAAGCAACTGCCCAGAACCCTCATTGTCTAAATGTGAGAGGAGGTGAAGGGAGCCGTCCGAGGGTAGGCTCACACAACATAAGCCCCCCCCCAGACGTCTTCACCCCCACCCCCCATACCATGGCCTACATGAATGTGCGTTGTGAAAATGTCTAAAATGCATGATAAAATTGGGGAGAGGGACGTCATCAGAAAGTGGCAACCTCCAGTAACGCCCCCCTCCCCAAGGACCTACATGTGTGGCGGCGTGATGGAGCAGGCAGAGGGAGGAGTCCGGGGATGGGGAGCAAAGGACTGGGGAGCCATCCCAGGGAGCCAGCTCCCCTACTGACTCCAATAGGCACCCCCGCTCAAGAACCTGAATTTAACACACGTCAACATATTTTGATTTACTTTTTAGGCTAATTAAACGTAATTTAAACCTGTTGCTATTTTAACAATCATGTTCTCAATGCGAACAATGAGGACGCACCTTTGATGTGCAAAGCTGTTCGATGCGGGTTTGCACAGAAGTAAGAAAGAGCCTCAAGTCATCCTGCACTTCCAGCCTTGACTGGTATTTGTTCTTGATCAAGGTGAGAGCAGAAAACCCACATTCACACAGGTAAGTGGAGGTGAAGGGGATCAGGACTCTCATGGCTTTGGCAGACACATGGGGAAACTCGCTCTCGACACTTAACCAGAATTTTGTTATCGGCATTTCCACCAGTCTCTGTTTTAAATCCAGATTAGAACTGAGCTCATAAAAGAGCCTCCTCCTCATCGTGGACTGTGGGTGGGAAAGAGAAGGGGTTTCTGACCCACTGGTTTCTCAGTGGCTCCTCTCCAAAATAGTCTCCAAACTGATCACGCAGCCCGCTCAGATGTTTGCTGATGACCGGTTTAACAGAACTGAGCGGCAGCGCTGTCTTGTCCAGCGCATCCTCCAAGGTTGGGAACATTTCAACCGATCCTCTTCCAATACGATCACACCACACATCCAGCTTCTTCCTGAAGCCGGACACTTGGTCGTGTGCGGTAAAGACGTGACACTCTTTGCCCTGGAGTGAAGTATTCAGGGAATTGATCCGCTCGAAAATGTCAGACAGATAGGCCAACAGCGCGATCCAGTTCATGTCTTCCAGATGTTTTGCGAGAGGGGAGTTAATCTCGGTGAGGAAGAGGAAAACTTCTTCTCGCAGCTCGCAGACCCTGGTGAGGACTTTCCCCCGAGAGAGCCACCTCACCTGAGAATGCAGGAGCAGCTGGTTGAATTGAGCGCCCATTTCATCGCACAGGATTTTAAACAGGCGTGCGTTTAAGGCACGCGATTTAATTGTGTTCACAATTTTTACTGCCTTATCCAGAACCGCACGCAATTCTTTGGGCATCATTTTTGCTGCTAAAGCCTGCCGATGAATGATGCAGTGTTTCCAGACAGCGGCAGGGGCAACGGTCTCCACTTGTTTCACAAGACCGCTGTGACGGCCGGTCATGGCCCTCGCCCCATCGGTGCATATGCCACAACACCGGCTCCACTCAAGGCCTTCGGCTTGGTAAAGATCATTCAGAGCCTTGAAAAGTTCATCTGCTGTCGTGCGGGCAGGGAGAGGAACGCAAAACAAAAAATCTTCGCGCACACTTAGCTCTTCAATGAACCTGACGTACACCATCAATTGAGCGCAGTGTGCGACGTCAGTGGACTCATCCAGTTGAATGGCGTGGATGGGGCTTTTGCGAACGCTGTTCACCACCTGCTCTTTGAAATCGTAAGCCATGTCGGATATTCGTCGCTGGATGGTGTTGTCAGACATTGGGATTGTGTTAGCTGCAGCTGCTTCTCCCAGCATCACTGAACACATATCTCTAGCAGCAGGGAGCAGAAATGTTTCTCCATCAGTATGGGGCTTGCCTGCCTTCGCTATATGAAGAGCAGCTCGATAAGATGCCTCAGTTGCCTTGACGTTACTGGTGCCAAACGAGCGCATTATTGATTTTTGTGACCGCAATTCATCCCGTTTCCTCTCAAAAAATTCCAGTGGCTTGTTGATTAAATTGGTGTGCTTTGTTTTCATATGACGGCGCAGTTTGCATGCCCGTATACTGTCGTTTGCTAACAACTCTTCACACATTGTGGCAGAGGTGCGCTCTCAGAACCGGTCCATGTAAAACCTAATTTTAAATAATCATGATCGTATTTCCTACGTTTTTTAGCAGACTTGTCCCTTTCTGCTGACTTCTGTTGTGGTATAAGAAAACAATGCATTTCGTTAGGCCTACTTATTCACACAGACAAGCACGAACAATTAGCCTACTGCAGATGTTTACAGAAACCGTTATATTTCTTTCGCGCCTCCCCTGTGACTCTTTGGCGCCCCCCAGGGGAGGCGCGCCTCATCTATTGAAAACCCCTGTCCTAGTAGAATATTATTCATGGTTGAGTAACAACAAGTCATGCAGATCCTGAAACAACAAATCAGCCCCCAGCCCATTACACTACCAGCACCATGCTTCATTGTCGGCATTATGTTCTTCTCTGAAATGCTGTTAGGTTTACACTAGATTCAACAGGACACAAACATTAACAGTCCATAGAATATCTTCCCAAAAGTTCTGGATATTCAAGTTCTTTTTTCTGATTGAATCAGAAAAAGCATAAAGAGTGGATCAACTGAGGTAGATGCCATACAGTTCTCACTTAATGAGTGGTAATCAGGTCATCTACTCTTTGTGAACTTCTGCACCTTAGCTTAGCTTTCACTTTCTCCTTTCAAGAAGAACCTGTTCTACAGTCCAGTCCTTCCTCTGTTCTTCAGTCTTCCTTGCTTCCCAGAATTCACTCACCTCTAAATCCCTTCAGAGAATGTTCTCACCATTCCTCCTTTTGCTACATCCTGGAACCGCTGCCTGGATACCCCTGCACCCCAACATCAGGACTCCTCTACTTGTCCACTCCGCAAAGCTCAAATGCTCTATCTTCGTCTCTGTCTTCATACTGGAAGGGAAACAAACACCTTCACACACTGCAGCCTGTTAGCCTCAGCCCTTGTTGATGTACTCACCTCTCTCTATGGATTCCCTTCTATTTGATCACAGTAACCTCACTTCCCCTCACATGTTCTCATTTCACTACTAAAAATAATCACTTACCTCTTTACCTCAGTGTCACACTTAAACATTTTCTGTAATATCAATAGACAGTTTAAACTATCCAATCATATGCATTTGTTACCTGCAGAAGGGTTTAATTTTAAACAATTTTGGTACTTTCCCTGGTGCCATTTTTGATTAGATATAGTGTTGATTCTGCACATGCAGCTATTAAAGTTGATAAAGTTAGCCTCTAAGTTAATGTAATTATGCGAAGAGATATGATTGTAAACTCTGTATTAGGATGATCTGTTTTTATTGTCTTATTTGGAATAGCTTCTGCTTCTGCTATACATGCTCACAGCTGCATCTACACTATATTCTCTGAGGAAACCAGTTACAAACACATACTAATGCAAAGTGTCTGGTTATACATAGATAAGACTGATACACACAGAGAAATGCCCTAACAGGGTGTAGCTTAGAAGATAAAAAGAGAAGAAGTCTGTTGCTCGAGGCCACTCTGTCTGTACTCCTAATGACAGCTTAACTGTGGTCCAGCGCTGGGGGTGAACTGATTCTCTGTATTATCCACATTGTGTACTTACTTTATTGCTTTTATTTTGCCTATTATGGAATAAATATTGCTAATCTTGACCTTTTATCTCTTTTTGCATTATTCAGAAAACTGATCCCTTTCAAATAAAGAAACCAGGTCACAGCAGAATATTCTGTCTTAGTCAGCTAGAGGACTGGACAATGTGTGCTGCTAAAACCAGAAAAAAAAAAAATCAGACTTTGAAAGGTTATTGATCAGAACCACTTTGAAGCATTATCAGTGAACCGTGTATTATAAAGTACTTTCATTACACGATAATAGTTGCTTTCAAATAACCCGTCTCAAGCTGCTCCAAACATTCATGGTCTCTCAAACTAGGACGCTCCATGTTGCATCCGTAGCACTTATCACGCATGTACTTGTCGATCGCGACGCTCAAAAGATGCTGCATGGCAGTTTTCACTGCTCTGATGAAGCCGAAGCGGATCCAACCATCGTTTTCATCGGAGCCCGTGTCAGCCTCTCCTTGGCTGGGGGGAAGTTGTGAGTCCTCAGGCTGAGAAAGGGAAAGCCCTGGGGAGGGTGGAAGTTTTACAACTTGTGAATCTTCGTCCTGGGTCTCTGATAGAGACGGCATGGTAGGAAGCCTGGAATTCTTATCCCATAGAACAAAGTACTCAGGGCTGCCTTTCACGCATCCGGGGGGCCTGGACCAGTCGACGGTGTGCCTCTGCAGCGCTGTGAGGATACTCTCGCTCCCTCTGTCGCTTTGGGAAGAAGAATCAGGAGTTGGCGAGGATGTGGGTGAAGGAGGGTGGTACAGCTCCGGGGAGAATTTGTCGCTCTCCGGGGAGAGTGACAAATTCCCTAACCCTATCCATGATTCCGTCCTCGGTTTCTTGTTTCACAGCGGGGTCTGCTGCATTCGACTCTTCGGGGCCTAGTCTGCAGAGCATGACGAGTTACAGAACAGCCCAATTGTTTGATGTCAGCATGCCCAAGGAGTGGATAGTTTGCAGCTTGCCCCCTTCTTCATCCAGCTGATAGAGGTACATCTCACCGGATTCATATTTGAAGACGTACCCCCATTTACCGCGGGCTCCATAGGGTTCCAAAGACCATTGTTCTTGCAGAGGTAGGGTCGGAGGCATCTGAGTTCTGCATAAAAACAGCGTCGCCTTGCGAGGGGTCTGCCGGACGTCCGCCGGAAGTTGGGGTCTGGAAGTGGGGGTCATAAATCATAGGGGTCATAAATTTACTTTTGACATAAGGTGGAGACTATACTTTTTTATTATTTATTGTTTAAAAGTGTTTTCTGTGCCTGAAAAAAATAAAAAAAGTTTTGTTTTACTATTAGTCTTCATTAACTATGTTAAGTAACCTATAGACAGAAGATAAAACAGTTGCTAATTTTAACCATTAACACAGTGCTATTTACTCCAATGTAAAAAAAATAATTCAAGCCCAGAGAGAAAGAGAGTAAGGAACACATTTTGAAGATGCTGTTGTCCTCACTACACGAAGAAAGTAACATGACTTGTCCTCTGCTGATTTGTTGAATATTGTCGCTGAGGGTCTGCTTATTCTCTTAAACAATTCAAATTACTGATAGAAATAAAACCGTGCTTTTGTCCAACATAATAAAAAGTGGGAATACAGCAGGTGAATTGACCTTCAGCCTTCAGAATAATAACTTTAAACATAAATACACTGATTAAATAAAATACATTTTTAAGTAAAAGCGGTGCACATTCACACCACTTGTAGAAATACAACAATCTGACAGATGGGTGCATTGTTCGGTCTGCAGACTATAATGTGTATCTAATATAATATTATTACTACTCAATAATGTAGATCTTGATACTTACACGAGGTTGGCTTCATCGTTAGTGAAATAACTACACCCTTTTATTAAAACTGGTATATTATTGATAATGATAAATTTCAAACAAATCATCTTAAATTTGTAAACATTTCTTACAATTAAATGTCATATAGGTACAAAATACTCTATAAATTTCTAAATATTGTATCTTTTTAAAGTAAGGGATAAATTTGCCAATTTAGTTGGAGTGGTAGGATTTCCCTCCGCCTGTTCACACTCACCCATGAGCACCTTCTTTCTGATGCATCCATTTAATTAGTGTTCATGTGGTGATACACTTTCTAAAAATTACCTGTAGTGATTTGTTGCCTAATTTAGTGCTTTTCCACCGCTGCACTCCGGCACCATTATCAGCCCTGCAGATGTGAGGAGTTGCTTAATTTAGCATCACCGTGTGATTGGATCCAACTGTATGCACTCAGGAAGTGTTATATAAAATGCATAAAGGTCCTCTGTATTCCTTGTATTATTGCTGCCAGAGGACTTTGATGTACTGTAAGGGGTTTGCTGCAGGCCTGATCTATAGCTTCAACTGTCTTTTCTCCTTTCCTAACCAGTCTTTCATTTCAGAAACAAGGCAAGTATATGATGTTCATAAAAACAGCAGATTTTATTTCTTTAAAAGGCGGCAATAAATCTGTATGTTTTCCAGCTTTTTAACAGCCAAGTCTGTCAGCTGTTAAGAGAGTGCACTGGGGTGAATGATCAACTGTTAACCACCACTGCTACTTTACTGATTACACTGGCAGACCCTCCATCTGTCTCACCCCGTTCCAAGCCCTCCCCCAGGATACACAAACAATTCCCTCTCTAGATATTTGTCTCTCAGTCTGCACAACCCTCTCCTCGGTCCCTCTCTCTTTGACCTACAAATCCCTTAACTCATGCTGTCTATCCCCAAGAATTACTCACAATCTCCACTTCTCTCCCTATCCGCTTCATTTCCATGAGAGCTCATAGAGAGGCACTTCCAAGCTGAGAGCAGTGGAAGGGGGGAGCAGGCACTGAAGGCTTTGGCAGCGTGCATTCTATCAGAGTCAACGAGAGGGGGGCTTTAAGAGGTCTCTGTACATCCATTCGTCTGCTCTGCAAGACAGCTCTTGTGGTGAAGCAGGACTTTTCCAGCAGAAATCGACCTGCGCTCATTGATTTGTCTTCCGTTATTGCTCGGAGGAAAGGGGGTGGTTGCTCCCCCAGACAGGGTGACACGGTTCTGTGTCAGGGGACTTTTGATAATTGGTTTGATTCTGTTTAGACTCTGAAAAAGCTTCATTTTAGGCAAAAAGAGTTGGATTTGGTTGATGGACTGGTTAGGGATTAAGAAACTGAGAGAGGTTTCAGTTCAATATTTTCGATTTAGCGCTTTGTCTCTAAAGATTTATTAGTGCTTATTTTGAGAGGTTCAATGACGTTGCAAAATCCATAAATAAGCACTCTGTGTAAAACCATCTTGGCAGTTCCCTATGCTCTATTGATAAATATCTCTCATGTTTATTTTCAACATTGTATGTTATAAACATGCTAAAAATTTTAAGAATACCTGATCATATTAGGATGATAATATCATAATACAAGTCAAATGGCCTCATCCTAAGTTTTATTTGCAGAAAATAAGATTTGTTGTTGAAAATGCATCACAATAAAGACTTAATTATGAATATTCCCTGGCATTGATGTTGCTTTTGTTCATCTTGGAAGTAAAAATAGGGCAAAATAAAAAAATCCAACAGTCCGTACGTCTGAAGTTATCCAGTTATGAGGGTAGACAGGATAAGAGTAACTATAAAAACTGAGAATATTAAATAACTTTAACCGGTAAAACTATCAAATGAGCACAAGAGTGACCGAAGCTGTTCCTCCTTCCATGGCTACTGTACAATTTCCGGCTACTTCATACTGTCAGAGTCTACTTAAGATACTTTAGTGTCTTTCCCATCGCCCAACTAAACAGATTAAAAACTGATCTAAAATGAGCAAATCAAAAAAATCTCATAAAAACAAATAATCCTCAACTTGAACCAACAAATAAAACACTTAAATGTGGTTTATTAAATATAAGGTCTTTCTTTCATTTAGTTAATGGATTGATTTCTGATAATTAGATTGATTTATTTTGTCTCACAGAAACCTGGCTGCAAGAGGACTACGTTAGTATAAATGAGTCAACTCCCTCTAATTATTTAAATTAACACATTCCCAAAACTATGGGATAAGGAGAACGGGTAAGGTAAGGTAGGTTTATTTATATAGCACTTATCATTAACAAGACATTCAAAGTGCTGAATAGCAGCCATCTTTCAGTCTCATTTATTAATTAGTCCCAGGCCAAATAATAACTATAATTATTTTGAACATTTAAACCATAGTTTCCCTCATCGAAACTGCAAAGCCATAAAACTGCTTTTGTTTGTTGTTTTGTATCGTCCACCTGGCCCTTACTTTTTTTTTATCTTAACGAGTAGAAAGGGCATCACTTGTGGCAAGGTTAAAAGTCAGAAAAAGATTTTCAAATCATCCATCCATCCATCCATCCATCTTCTTCCCCAGTGGGACATGCTTGGAAAATCCCCAGAGGGAGGTACCCAGGGGGCATCCTCATCAGATGCCCAAACCACCTAAACGGGCTGTTTTTTTAATGCAGAGAAGCAGGGGCTCTACTTTGAGCTTCCCCAATATAACAGAGCTCTTCACCCTATCTCTAAGGCTGAGCCCGGCAACCCTCCAGAAGAAGCTAATTTCTGCTGCTTCTTCAAATGTGTTGCCATTCGATAAAAAGTCTGCCAGTACCATTGTGAGAGGTGTTGGGATGAGTTATTTACCTGCCCCAGGTAGCAAACAGTACCGTAGAGTACAGAGTGGGAAAATGAGAGGAGCTTAAATACTTGGAGGATGAGAGCTGGAACAATGGCAGGGGTTGATTGACTAATTGATGGCAGGTGTGGAGAAGGAGCTGGAGAAAAAACTAAGGAGAGAGAGTGAGTGGTAATAGGGGGCAAAAGAGAGCAACAGAGGAACAAGGAAGAGGATAAACGTAACTGAGGATAACTACACACAGGGAATAAACTAAAGACTGTACAGACGGGACCTGAAACATGGCTGATCTAATAAATATAAGAAATACAGGATGACCAGGGGAAATTCTTGACTAAGAAAAGACTGAGATATCAAACAAGGAATAAAACATAATCTAAAAATACAAGAGGAATACATTAGTATAAATGAGTGAACTCCCTCTAATTATTTAAATTAACACATTCCCAGAACTACGGGACGAGGAGGAGGGGGAGTAGCAATCATCTTTCAGGCTCATTTATTAATTAGTCCCAGGCCAATTAATAACTACATTTATTTTGAACATTTAACCCTTAGTTTCCCTTATCCAAACTGTAAAGCAATGAAACCTCTTCTGTTTGTTGTTTTGTATCGTCTACCAGGCCCTTACTCTCAGTTTTTAGATAATTTCTCAGACTTCTTATCTGATGTAGTGTAAAGCACTGAAAAGGTTATTATAGTGGGGGATTTTAACATTCATGTTGACACTGAATGTGATAACCTTAACATAGCCTTTAAAACTATCCCAGATTCAATTGGGTTTGCCCAAAATATGCATAAACCGAAGCATTCTTGCCTTCATAATTTGGGCCTTGTGCTGATATATGGCATTGATTGCGAATAATTAACAGTATTTCCTCTCAACCCTATCCTATCCGACAATTTCCAATAACCTTTGAGTTCAATTTAACTGAGTTCTTCACCCCCAAAAGAAGGTTTCATTATGGTATATTCTTATCAGATAATGCTTTACCAAACTTTAAAAAGAGTCTGTCCCCCTTTTAATTTCCTTAGTATCACAGAAATACCCAGCAGATGGCAGCAATGTTGTTTATTCCCATTCACAAATAGACACTTTTGTAGATGGTGTCACCACCTCGTAGCGTTCTGCATCAGACAAAGTAGCTCCCTTGAAAAAGAAGGTAATTATTCACGGGAAGCTGGCTCCCTGGTTTAATTTAGAGCTGCATTTTTGAAGCACAATGTTAGTAAATTGGAGAGAAAACTGTGCTCTACACACCTAGAGGAATCCTTCCTAATCTGAAAAAACAGTCTACTGTTGTATAAAAAGACCCTTTGCAGAGTTAGAGCAGCATATATTCCATCATTAATAGAGGACAATAAAATAATCTTTGGTTTCTCTTTTGCACAATTGTCAAACTTCCCCACAGTTAGAGCTCCGTTGATCCATCCATTCCCTTAGCACTCAGCAAGAATGACTTTATGGGATTCTTCATGAATAAAATTGATTCTATTAAAAATAAAATCATTGGCATCCTCCCAATCATGATTACCTCATTGTTTAAAAAGGAAATACATGAGTGTTATTTGACGCAGAATTAAAGATGTATTCTCACACTGCACTCATTCAACATCCAAAAAAGGGAGGGTGCGCATTTATTACATGTCTAGGTGTTGACAGAGTGAGGTAGAACTCAGAGTAGCAGCTATCTACTCAGGATAGCACGGCTATTCTTTCTAAAATGGGGCCCTGGCCTCACTGATGTTAGTCTCCGGCCTACACCAATTCGTGCCTCCAAGAAGGGTCCCCCAGAATGCCTAATATGTAGTGTGGACTGTGACATAATGTTCATGCTCTCAGTTGACGTTATCAATATCTTTATTTATTTATTTTTTAATAGTGTCCTGTCTGGCAATGTGGCAATAAGAATTGTTGTCTTGGGCCAATCTGTTGGGCCAAAAACAGCCCAACAGATTTTACTTTCACAAGCAGAGCCGTACCTCTTTCGCCATAGTGCTCCACTTGATTTATACATGCAAGGGAATATTTCATGTTATATGGACACTAAAACAAGAAGGTAGAAGAGCAAAAAAAGGAGAAAATGTGAAAGAAAGAGGAGAGTAAAGGGGGAGAATGATGCAACATCCTCAGTCTGCTTCTTCACATGCAAAAAGATTTGTAAAAAGAACAGCACAACCAGCCGATAAAGTATTACAGATCAATTAACGCCTTGATACCATCACTAAAGTATATACAGTATTAACTAATACATATATAAAGTGACAGCTCAAGATAATAATAATGCTTTTCTCTATGGAAGTGAGTCTGTAAGTACCTGGATCCAAGCACCTGTAGGTACTTGTGAGAGGGTGCGTGTGTATGTAAGGTTTATCCATGAGGAAAATGCTCAATAGTGGTTGTGAAGAGCCAAAGACCTGCCCCCCAGAGCAACCAGGCAGACGCCAGGGGAACCAGAACCCCAGATGCCCGAGGGGACTTTCAGAGTAAAGGTGCCCAAGAGGGGCCAACACAGGAAATCTGCCTCCCCCACCCAATGGAAGAGGAGAGACGGCACCAAGGAAACCCCCCAACAGCCACGATGCCGAAGCCCCCGGGAGCTGCGGGGACAAGTTCGTGGACTCCGCCGGCAGCCAGCTACGTTGGAGCGGACCCGGCCGTGGGCCCCAGGAACCATGGGCGCCCCATACCCCGGCGGGGTACCTGACTGAGGAGCCCCGGGAGGCCAGGCCCCGCAAAGCAGCCATCAGGAGTGAGCCGGCACCCGCCCGGGCACCCATCCCAGGACACCGAGTACCAGCAATACAAAATGTCTGGAGTAGTGTTGAGTTCCAAGCTTTATAGTACTGCCCAACAAAGGCCTTGTAATGGCTTAGATAACATGCAAATTGAACCAAAATTGAATCGGTTCAATTTGCAAAGCTTGGAACTCCACACTACTCCAGACATTTTGAATTGAGAAAGCTTTCTGGATAAGAAGCGAAACGTCTTCAAACTTTGGAAAAAGGTCCAGTTGTTTTGTTTTTTAACTTTTTTGGGAATGACACGGGGCTTGGCCTCTGACAAGCTGATCTGCAGCACAGGAGCAAAAACCGATGGAATTAAATAAAAATACATCAACAATAATTTTATATTATTGTGAAAATATTAATGTGAAATAAAGTATTATTATACAAATTTTGAAAGAATGAAAGATATTTCATACTAATGAGATGCTAATTCAATAAGCATTTAATTATTTCACAATTTCATTGTCATTTTGAATATTTATATTGAATATCTTATTTATTGAAGTAGATTATTATTTCATAATGTTTCATTTACTTATTTCATTTTGAGCACTTTGGTGCTCCACATGGTAGGCTTCTGCGTCTGCTCTGCATGATTGGTTAGATTGTAAATAGCACTGAAAACCCACGCTGTCTGGTGTAATGCCAGAAGCTGTTTGAATATCATTATTATTATTAATTATAATTTGATGTTATAATTTTAATAATAGGTCATTCAAACTCAAATAGTAGCTATAACAAAATATGGCACAAATGGCGGTGATGCCAGGGCCCGAAGCTTGTAATGATTTATACCACTAATGCATTTATTAATTAGCTGTTATGGGCTAATTTATGCTGGGACAGGAGGTCTGATCGGTTTCTTAGCCGATGAGATTTATCCAGCAGCGTTGATAACTCAAACTATAACTGCAATTAGAGTTTAAACCTTTACTCCTTTATCCCTCATCCAATGTTAATGTCTCTGTGTTAATGTCAGATGTTAACTCGAAAAGTAGGTAACTCTATATTCTGAAAGACCATGCAACTCTGAATTGGAATGAACACAAACAATTACTATTCCACACGTTGTAATTTATTAAACCAAACAATTCCCTGTTACAGTAATTATTCTAATTCAATAACTTAGGAAACTCTACTCACTACCAAACTAAACATGCAAAATTATATGAAAATAAACAAGTCAAAAATGGATTAAAATAAGAGGTAGCAAAATCTTAGTTCAACTCAGTTGTTTAAACATCATATTCAAGACGTCGGCATTTAACGTAGCAGCATTGACAGACAAAACAGCTTTGAGAATCCCACTGGACGCTTTAATTTTTCCAACAAGCTAGTTCAACTTAGCTAGCTACAGTTTAGCTATGCTACACCCTTCCAAGATGGCAACTATGAAGACACGTGACCCTTACGCATCACCTTCCGCGATGCATAAGGGGAGGTCTTAATGACGTAACCAACGCTTACGTTGATGTGGGGTGGTACCTTGATTAAGAGGCGGTCTGAATGAGAAATTCGAGAGGAGACCGCGAACTGAGGTTTAACAAAGAGATTGAACTGATAAGGAGAAAGCAAGGAGAGAGGGAAAAAGATGGAAAAATCGTCACTTATAAGAACCGCAAATCAACACAGCCAAAATAACTTACAAAATGCATGCACATACAACAGAAAATGTTCAACAGTTAAAACAAACTCCGTCTTGGAGTAAACAGCATTAAAACTAAACCTAAATAGGTTTCTCTGCCCAGGCACACTTAGATCACCTTAAGGATGAAAAGAGAAATAAAAAAAGGGGAATCTTTTCTTTACTCTGACGTTGTCCCGGCTGGGGTCCGGGAGCGCTCCGAGTCCGCGGATCTGGTTCAGCTCAGCGAGCCGGTGCGTCTGACAGCGGGGAAACGGGAGGAGAAGTTCCTTCGTCTCTCTGGGCCTTAGACGCTTTGTTCGGCCAAAACAAAAGCGTGGTCCTCTTTCGATCACTGGGAGATGAAATGGCTCTCAGTCTTCGATCGAAGTGGGTTAGGAAAAGTACTTTTTAGAGTCGACCTCCTGTCCAACACAGGGATGGTTTTGCTCCGAAAATCTTCGGTCCAGCAAAGAATTATCGAGCACGTGGCGTGTGGGGGTTGAAACCCACGGAGTGAAACAGCTGCATGCCTTCCCGTACTGGCGGAGCGCCAAGAAGAAGGCAGAACGCGGCGCGTCCATTGCTTATAAAACCCTCCATAGTAACATTATCAGGGTTTCGTCGTTAGGGTCGGCGGCCATTTTGGGCCGTGTTGCATGATGGGAGTTGGTGGCCATTTTGACCACATTACATCATGGGAAATGCAGTCTGTCACGTCACGGCATGGAATTACACTGGTCTGCTCATTCTGTTGGGCTCTGCCTTGTTTTTTCTTGTTCCTTGCATAGTATTGTTCAACGCACCTGTAACAATATTGTCACAGATGTCGACACCCAGATACTCGCGTGTCTCTTTGCCTGGCCTTCATTGTTAATTGCAGCCATTGTTCACAATTGACCCCAGTTTTCCCCATGGTATAAACATGTGACACCATCCTCCATTTGGTGTCCCCCCATCTTTGAAGCAAAACTAACTAGCAAACAAGATAGTGGATTAGGCAAACACTTGCTCTCACTGCTCTCACATATAACCATACCAGAATGTATGTGCATGTGGAACTTATAAGATTGTGGCAGTTGTGTCCTCCTGTTTGTTGCCCCAGCCTTTGTTTTAATTTGGTATCATATGTTATCTCCTGCGCTTACATTGTCTGTTGGCTTGCTGGCCAGTTAGCCTACACAGACACACACATATATATACTGTGAGTATGTGAGGACACGTGACAGAAGGCTGGTTTGCAGTACACAAGCACTGCAGAGAACTGTGCTGACACCATTTCTACACTGCAAACACTTTGATGGCTCCGTTTGATGGCTCATCTCTATATTTATTCAGTAAAAAACGATGTCCTGTACTTATGGAACCATTGTTTATCCTGCACTTGCTGCTATTGCACTTCTGGTTAGACCTAAACTGCATTTTGTTGCCTTGTACCTGTACCTGTGCAATGACAATAAAATTGAATCTAATCTAATCTACAGTAGAACGACTCAGAGTGCAAACAGTGGACAGAGAGCTTTGTAGACAGGTGCCAGCAGAACCAACTCATGTTAAATGCAGGGAAAACAAAAGAGCTGGTGGTGGGAACAGAGTAGACCCACCTCACTGACACAAGTGAACATCAAGGGAACTGATGTGGAGATGGTGGACACTTATAAGTACCTGGGTGTTCACCTGAACCCTAGGCTGGACTCATAATTACTGATGCTCTTTACAGGAAAGGTCTCAACCATTAACTGTCTACACTGTTCCCAAATGCTAAGATAACTGTTTACATCCTGATAGTGCATATTGCATAGTTTTGTACGTTATGGAAATTGTACATATGGAAATATTGCATACTCTTTTATCATGTGTTAGCTATATAGGCTGGAGTTATTTTTCCACTCTCAAATAACTTTGTTTTTCCTTCAGTCAATTTATTTATTTACCCTTATATATTACTCTTGGTGTTTTCTTTAGAGCTAACTTTAGATTTGACAGTTTACCTTTCTTTCCTTGTATTTTTTTTTCTTTTCTCATCACTAATAATTGTGTAAGGAACGGAGACTGGACCCAGTAAACAACCAAGACAAGGTCAGTGACGCTTTCAAGTGTTTATTTAATGGCGGTCGCACGGCAACCCGAGCGGCTCACGTCTGCAGGAACCCTGGAGGCAGAGCAGCTGGTTAATGACCAGGAAATGCTGGCGTATGATGGACAGAGGAGTAGGCACTAACCTGGAGAGTCGGGTAATCCGAGCGCCGGCTAGTAACGAGGAAGCGGGGCAGAGAAACGGGGGTCCGGGGAAGGAGCCGAGGGGTTAGAAGTCCAGAGAGGGTCCAGGGACGGATCCAGAGCGGGTCGGGGTCCAGTCCAGGTCCTTAGTCCGGCTGAGTTCAGAGGTTCACAGGGGTTAGTCAGATGCGTTTACTCACAAACAGATCGGGGTCGGGCAACAGGCAGGCAGTCCAGTTCCGGTGGAATCCGAAATCCTGAGAAGGTCCGAGGGAAAGTCCAGAGCGGGTCGGGGTCCAGTCCAGGTCCTTAGTCCGGCTGAGTTCAGAGGCACACAGGGGTTAGACAGATGCGGTTACTCACAAACAGATCGGGGTCGGGCAACAGGCAGGCAGTCCAGATTCAGAGGTCCAGGATGAGTCCAGTCCAATGCAGAGGACCACGGGCTGATCGGTGGGAGTCCAGACAGGCAACAGAGCGAGGTGGCACAAGACGTTCTGGCACTTTTGCTTGGACAGAAGGCTGATTAAATGGAGCTGGAGACAGGTGGATCAGATGAAGGCTGATTGAGGACTTGGCAGAATTTGGGCAGGTGTGTAGGGTGGATGATCAGCCCAGCAAAAGTACTGAGATCATTACAAATTGTGAGTGTTTGCCACTGTCACACCCGAATTTTCCCATTGAGGGACATTAAAGGAATTATCTTATTTTATGACTTCAAATTTTCTGCTCTTAGATTCTCCTCTCCTGTGGAACCAACTCTGAGTTTTGGTCTGTGAGGCAGACACCCCGTCTACTTTCCTTTTTGATAAATCTTATATAGTGGCTTAGGTTATCCTGAGCTATCTTTTTAGTTGTGCTGTTATAGGCTTAGGCTGCTGGAGGACATCAAGATCAATTTTTCTCACTCTGCTGAGTTCTTCCTACTGTTCCCCTATATGGCAATGTTAACTTTAGTTAAAATTATTTGTTTATGTAACAGAACGCCAGACACCTGGTCTGGCGTTCTGTTAGCTGTGACACCAGCATGCAGCGGAGGCAGATCATCTGCCATTACCATATAACGTAGGGAGGATTCCTGGATCAATGTGTGCTTCTGTGCTTTTTGTGTCTCTGCTCTGTCTTCTCTAACCCCCAGTCAGTCGAGGCAGATGACCGTTCACACTGAGTTTGGTTCTGCTGGAGGTTTTCCGCTCTGTTAAAGGGGAGTTTTCCTCTCCACTTTCGTTTCATGCATGCTTAGTATGAGGGATTGCTGCAAAGCCATTGATAATGCAGACGACTGTCCACTATGGCTCTACGCTCTTTCAGGAGGAGTGAATGCTGCTTGTCAAGACTCGATGCAATCTGCTGGGTTTTGATAGGAAACTTTTTGACCAATCTATCTGGATGATTTGATTGAATTTGACTTAAAGTGCCTTCAGATGATGTGTTGTGAATTGGGGCTATAGAAATAAAATTTTATTGAATTGAATTTCTACTTAAAGGATCTATAGGTCATGCAGTATTAAGCACTGGCTCTGGCTGATATTATAGTTGTAGCTATTATAGGATTTAAATAGAGTGCAATTATTTTTTTTTCCCTCAAAGGGTGATTTGATTTGGAGAAAATAATTATTTGAGCTTTAAATTACTCAGTCGACACCATCCCATTAGTCATATGTATGAGTAACATGTCCTTTTGTTTCCTTGGCGGTGATAAACTGAGGGGCAGATGGATGGATCTTTCCTGAGTGTACACTGCAATCCACCCAGTGAGGGTTGCAGTATGCTTCAACCAACTGTGAGTCTCTAGAGCTTGTTCTGAATGCTTCGGAGGAAAAATGTCTAGTATGTTTAGTAGCGAACTTGTTTTCATGTATTTCCTTACTGAGATGTTAGGGTTAGGGTTAGGGTTAGGATGAGGTCTGGCAGAGAAAACAGAGAGTTTGTTTAGGATGAAACAATTTGGGATTGTTTACTCATGATGTGTTTCCCTGTGTTTTTAAGGTAAGACCTGAAGCTAACAGGCTAAGCTACCTGCTAGAATTCTATTGAAACAAAGCAATGCTAATGTGTTTTGGCTGGTGTTTTAAGTTTTTTTAACAAACTTAATTTCCATGAGGTTTTTAAACACTGTTGAGACCTTAATGTTTGTGTTACTTGATCTGCTCATTACACTGAACACGACTAAAGAATCAGTTTGAATAAGCTCCCGGATGTGCGCTTGCATTAGCAAATAACAGCAGTCCACAGGGCAAAGGTTTCCAGAAAGGCAAGAGAGGAATCCGGGATCCAGGGGAGAGAATCAATAACAGGAGATACACACACACACACCAGGTAGAGGTTTCCAAGTGGGGCAGAGTCAGGAGACAGGTCCGAGGTTCAGGATTAGGCCGTTTACGATAGGTATGAGAATCCAGATGAGGCAGAGATAGGCAGGTTTGGACGGCAGGTAAGGCAGGAGGTTGATGTCCAGAAAACAGAAGCCAACAGGACAATCCGATAAGGGCAAGGCAGGCAGGAGAAAACAGGAACGAGAGCGGTTGAAATCAGCAGGTCAATACAAGAAACGCTGGATGGTCTATTCACACAATGGCTTTCAAGAATCTGGCGGTTACCCGCTGAAAGAGCCAGGGATATATATTGCTCCTCCCAGTAATTGGAGCCGCCGCAGGTGTAACCACTCAAATCTGAATGCCGATGCAGCACAGAGAGCCGGGAGTGACGTCATGGGACTGCAAACAGCAGCTTTTCAGGAAGGAACTGGTATAATTACAATTGTTAATTCGGGTAAACAATGTCATTATTGGTGTTCCCTGGATGGACATTTATTTCTGTTGATAAATTCTTATATTGGAATAGAAGTTGTCAATCATTTATTCCATATGTGTACAGAGTTTGCTGTTAGAGAATGCTAGCGCTCAAACCCCTCTTCACCTATTGCCCTAATCTCAAAGCCAAACTGGGCTGATATTCACAGGACAATACCTGACAGACCGAAGGTTATTTGATAAAACATTAAATAACCTAAATTATTTTTTTGCGCGATGCATGTAATATGTTTTTTCCCTTTCACATGTTTAATTACCACAAAGTCATATTGAAATGAATATCAAATTATTCTCTGGACTTTAAATAGTTGTAAAGAAGTAGGTTGAAACTGAGTAAAAATGTGATTTCATCCTGAAACATTCTTGCTCTCATTGCCGCTATTCACATCAAACCAAGCTTTTTCAGGCTGCTATTCAGAAAGAGTTTGACATTTTGAGATTTCTTTTCTGTGTGATCCAAACCCCCTCCAGAAGGATATCAGATATTCCCCAAACTGGAGACTCTCATTAGGGATGACACATCCTGACATCTGCTCATACACTCTGAAAAAGCAACTTCATTTCAGCTTGCGTTGAAGTGCAAATCTGCACAAACATACAACTTGTTGAGAATGCATGCATGATTGCATGTTAATACTGGGATGTCTGTACATTTAGGCCTCATCCACACATGAACATGGTAAATATTCATAATTGGTTAAGAAAAAATGTGCATCCACAAGAGAGGATACAGCAGAACTGAAAGGCTGCAGTAGGCATCCCGGGCCCATTGATGGCACTGTGACATTGCCAAAGAAACATGCAAAACACACTGGGCATGCGCTGAAAAGTCATGTGAAATAAACACAGCATGGTGGGGGATCAAAAACAAACATTTGCAAATGCTCAACTTGATCTTTATGTAGGGTTTGCATGGGACACACTGTATAAGGCAGGTTTTTTAGAGAGGAAGAGCCCAAGGATGCTACTAACAGCCATAAAAAGCTAATATTTTCTTTGCATGATTGCCACACCGAACAGAGCCACCTTTATTGTTATTTGTGAGAGTGAGGCAAAAGTAGACTAAGGTGCGTTCACATTGAGCACGAATGTGTCAGGCCAAGCGACGGATTTATGTGATATCCCTATGCACAGATGCCACATAGGAGTGACGTGACACTACGTGAGGCCACAGAGGCAATTCTAGTGATGCAAAAAGTACAATTTTGGCGATTACAGTAAAGCCAGAGCGACTCGAAACCTGCGATGGATGCAAAGCGACAGTTGGAGCTGAAAAAGCTGAACTTTTGTGTCTTGTTGTGCTACAACAACCAATCAGGAACCGAATGTTGCTGTGACGCGGGGTGAAGGACTGTAGTGGAGACAAAGCAGTTTTCATTCAACATGGAAGAAAAACTGATAGTGGTGGTCTGCGGTCGGCCTGAGTTGTATGACTCAACAAGCCGAGACAAGTACAGAAAGCAGCAGGCCTGGACAAGAGTGAGTGAGGAGACTGGAGTGCCAGGGAAATGAAATGTCACTTGATAGCGCCATTGTACTGCTGTATTTCTGACTTGTCACCCGCTGTGCAATTGCTCTCGCCTGCTGTGTGAATGGCCACGATAATGTCAGGTGAGCGACAGCAAGCAATAGTAGCGACATTGTGGTGCCGATGTGAACGCACCTTTACAGAAACCCGGGTAACTACAACATTATCATTTAAGAAAGGATATGGCTTGCATGTAGAAAAACGAATTGGAATTTTGAAGTTTATCCACTCTGAGACCAAGTTTCGAAAACTATAATTTTTTGTCTCCCAAAATGCCACATCCATGTATTTTTTTTTTTTTCCCAGTGTCCTGTCTAGCAATGTGGCAATAAAAATTGATATCTTAATGCCAAATAGAGCTCGACAGATTTTACTTTCACAAGTGGAGCAAACAGCTTTCGCCATAATGCTCCGCTTGATTTGTGCGTGTAAATAGCTTTATTGTGATTCCTGCAGGGAGAATTTCAAATTATATGGACACTACAATGGGAAAGTAGGAGAGTAAAGGAAGAACAAGAAGAGAAAAAAAAAGAGAAAGAAAAGGGTGAAAGAAAGAAGAGATAGAAGGAAGAGAATGATAAAACGTCCTCTGTCTGCTCCATCACCTGGAAAGAGACACAAAAACAACAGCACAACCAACAGACATAAAGCAACAGATACAATCGTGTAACACCTTGATACCATTGCTAAATCATATGTATTATTATTTAAGCTGACATGTGTAATGTGATACCTAAAAAAGAAAGTAAAAGAAAGTAAATAAATAAATTATAGCCTTTCTGTATATAAGTGAACATTTAATACCTGGGACCCAGCACCTGTGGGAGTTTGTGAAAGTGCACTAGTTTAAGTGAAAATTATACAGAAGGAAATATATTGATAGTGATTGTGGAGAACCGAAGACCCACCTTCCCTAAGCACAGAGGCAGGAGTCAGGGGACCCGTAACCCCGGACTCCCAAAGGGGCCACCAAAGCAGTGCGCCAGAGAGGGGCCTTCACAGGAAATCTGCAACCCCCCCCCCGAGGAAAGAGGAGAGACGACCCCGAGGAAATCCCCCAGCCACCGCAATGCCGACGCCCCCAAGAGCCGCGGGGACGAGCCCGTGGGCTCCGCCGGCAGCCGGCCGCGCTGAAGTGGTCCCGGCCATGGGCCCTGGGGGCCAGAGGCCCCAGGGGCGCCCCGCCCCCGCGGCAGGGGCCCCGGCCGCCCCCCGGGGGGCCAGGCCCCGCGAAGCCACCGCCGGGAATGGGCCGGCACCCACCCGGGAACCCGCCCCAAACCCGAGGACCGTCAACGCGCCAGAGGGCCAAGGCGCCCGCCAACGCAGCGGAGGAGGGCAGGACGTGGGGGGATGGGCTCCGCACCTATCGGAGACTTGAGATGATCTTGGGAGAGGGAGCAGACCGGACCCGAACCTGGGAAAAAAAAAAACTCATTCACACCATCCCTCCCTTGTGCCCCACTCGCCACACACAGACACACAAAAAAAAAAAAAAAAAAAAAAGGACGCTGTACACACATTCACATCCAAAAATCCCAAGTGGGGGGGGGGGGGTCACCACAATTCAACAATACAACTGCCTGTGCCCGACCCCCGGCCCCGCCCCCGGACCAGACGCCCCCCGGAGCAGGCCCCCCAAAGAGGGGGGGCCGACATGACCCGTACGGGCCATCCGACCAGAGCCCCCCCTCACCCACTATATACCTAATAAACCCCCTCCCACCCCGACCTTACCCTAGCCACCCCTGCCCCCCATCCCTTCCTGGGGAGAGCAGAGGCGCCAGCCCCAGATCCGGTAATCCGCTGGCTATGTAAGCGTCTACATCCATGTAAGCGTACGACCAAATGTCTTTGCAGATACATCTAATCTCATCTCCATGTGGATGGGGCCTTCTCTAGGAGTAAACCTGTTGTGTATATATCGCCAGTCACATACATAAACACTCATCTTCAAAATCAATGACGTTACTTTCGTTTTTTTATTTATATACTTTCCTTTTTTCCAAAATAAAATAATAGCACAACTTTAATGATTTTCAAAAATAAAAATGGAAGAACAAGTTAGATAATGAAGAAATTAAACTAAATATTGACAATTTGACCATATATTGTTTAGATAACTTCTAAATCTAAAGGGTCACTTCCTGTTTGCGGTAAGGCGTATTGTGTCACTTCCTGTTGTCACGGTGTGAATTTGCGGTCTGTTGCTCCAGACTCTCTCCAGACTCTCTCGCTTTTATCTTTAATCTCTTTGCTGTAACCTCTGTTTCTAACACATAAGCACTTTTAAAACATTCTCTGTTGCTGCACATCGCGCTTGGGAACTCCTCGTGTTTCAAACGGTTTGCTTTGTGGCATGGTAAAAGGGCGCTAGCCTAGCTTTAGCCTAGCCTAGCTTTTGCTAAAACAATGTCGGACTCCGTAATTTTCTCTGGTCCCCTGCCTAATCTGACATGTTTAGCCGCATGTCATCATTCAACCGCTGGTTGCCTAGGTGGTGTCCTGAAAACGACGTGGGCTACATTGATAACTGGCGAACTTCCTGGGGAAAACCTGGTCTGATCCGGAGAGACGGCATCCATCCCACTTTGGATGGTGCAGCTCTTCTTTCTAGGAATTTGGCCGGATTTATTATTTCTCCTAAATGCTGACAACCCAGGGTCCAGACCAGGAAGCAGAGCCGTAGTTTAACACACCTCTCTGCAGCTTCTGTACTGTTACCCACCCATTACCCCATTGAGACAATGTTTTTCCCACAACCAAAACTTAACAGATCAAAAACTGATCTAAAAGGAACAAATCATATAAACCTAATAAAAATCAATACGGCTCACCTTGAACCAAAAAATAAAACAATTAAATGTGGTCTATTAAATATAAGGTCTCTCCCTCCAAAGACTTTGTTAATTAATGAATTGTTTTCTGATAAACAGATTGATTTATTTTGTCACACAGAAACCTGGCTACAAGAGGACTACGTTAGTATAAATGAGTCAACTCCCTCCAGTTATTCAAATTTCCACATTCCTAGATCTGTGGGAAGAGCAGGAGGAGTGGCAACCATCTTTCAGTCTGATTTATTAATTAGTCCCAGGCCAATTAATAACTAGTTCTTTTGAACATTTAACCCTCAGTTTCCCTTATCCAAATTGCAAAGCAATAAAACCTCTTCTGTTTGTTTTTTTGTATCGTCCACCAGGCCCTTACTCTCAGTTTTTGGATCAGCTGTCAGACTTCTTATCTGATTTGGTGATAAACACTGACAAGGTTATTATAGTGGGTGATTTTAACATTCATGTTGACACAGAATGTGATAACCTTAGTGTAGCCTTTAAAACTATCCTAGATTCAATTGGTTTTGCTCAAAATGTGCATAAACCGACGCACTCTTGGCTCCATACTTTAGACCTTGTGCTGACATATGGCATTGATTGTGAAGAATTAACAGTATTTCCTCACAACCCTGTCCTATCTGATCATTTGAGTTTAATCTAACTGAGTTCTCCACCCCCAAAAGAGGGTTTCATTATAGTAGATCTTTATCGGACAATGCTGCATCAAACTTTAAAGAGTCTGTCCCCCTTTTAATATAGTCAGTATTGCAGAAACACCCTGCAGATAGCAGCAATGTTGTTTCTTCCCATTCACAAATAGATGTCTTTGTTAACGGTATGACTTCGTCATTGCGTTCTGCATTAGACAATGTAGCTCCCTTGAAAAAGAAGGTGATTATTCACAGGAAGCTGGCTCCCTGGTTTAATTCAGAGCTGAGTTCCTTGAAGCTCACTGTTAGGAAATTGGAGAGAAAATGGCGCTCTACACACCAAGAGGAATCCTATCTAATCTGGAGGGACAGTCTATTGTTGTATAACAAGACCCTACGCAAAGTTAGAGCAGCATATTTTTCATCATTAATTGAGGAGAACAAAAATAATCCTAGATTTCTCTTCAGTACAGTTGCCAACTTACACAGAGTCATTGCTCCGTTGATCCATCCATTCACTTAGCTCTTAGCAGTAATAATTTTATGGGATTCTTCATAAATTAAATTGATTCCATTAAAAATAAAATAATTGGCATCCTCCCAAACATGATTACCTCGTCCTCAGTAAGTGAGGCAGCGTTGGAGGAATCTTTAGAACCTGCGCAGTGTCTGAACTGTCTAGAAGCAGTAGAGCTTTCTGAGCTATCTAAAATATTAGCTTCATCTAAACCTTCTACCTGTATGTTAGACCCAATACCAACCAAATTGTTTAAGGAGGTATTCCCTTTGATCAGTGGTCCTATTTTAGACATGATTAATCTATCCTTAGTAAATGGATATGTACCACAGGCTTTTTAAAGTAGCTGTTATTAAACCTTTACTTAAGAAACCATCTCTTGATCAAGATGAGTTAGTAAATTTCAGACCTATATCTAATCTTCTTTTCTTATCTAAAATTCTTGAGAAAGTAGTTGCTAATCAACTTTGTGAACATTTACAAAGTAATGACCTACTTGAGGAGTTTCAGTCAGGCTTCAGAGCTCATCATGGCACTGAAACAGCTCTGGTGAAGGTCACCAATGATATTCTCATGGCCTCAGATAATGGACTTGTGTCTATACTTGTCCTGCTAGATCTCAGTGCTGCATTTGACACAGTTGATCACAATATTCTCCTACAAAGATTTGAGCATACTGTAGGGATTAAGGGGAAAGCATTAGGCTGGTTTAAATCGTATCTGTCGGACAGATTCCAGTTTGTTTATGTTAATAATAAATCTTCCTCAAACTCTAGGGTCACCTGTGGAGTACCAAAGGGTTCAGTCTTTGGACCAATTCTCTTTACTATATATATAATTCCGATTGGCAAAATGATCAGACAGACCAGAGTCCTCAAAAAATAAACTTCTTAATCAATCACTTAATCTGGATGGCATTAACTTGGCCTCTGGTAATAAAGTAAAACATCTTGGTGTTATTTTCGACCAAGACATGTCATTTAAACATATTAAACAGGTTTCCAGAGTTTCCTTTTTTCACCTCAGGAATATTGCCAAAATTATAAACATTCTGTCCAGGGGTGATGCTGAAAAACTAGTCCATGCATTTGTTACTTCAAGGCTGGACTATTGTAATTCTTTACTATCAGGAAGTCCACAAAATGCAGTTCAAAGTCTTCAGCTGATCCAAAATGCTGCAGCAAGAGTTCTGATGAAAATCAACAAGAGGGATCATATTTCTCCAATTTTAGCTTCCCTTCATTGGCTTCCTGTTAAATCAAGAATAGAATTTAAAATTCTTCTTCTAACGTATAAAGCCCTTAATAATCAAGCTCCATCATATATCAGAGCTCTGATTACCCCGTATGTTCCTAACAGAGCACTTCGCTCTCAGACTGCAGGTCTACTGGTGGTTCCTAGAGTCTCTAAAAGTAGAATGGGAGGCAGATCCTTTAGCTATCAGGCTCCTCTCCTGTGGAACCAACTCCCAGTTTTGGTCTGTGAGGCAGACACCCTGTCTACTTTTAAGACTAATCTTAAAACTTTCCTTTTTGACAAAGCTTATAGTTAGAGTGGCTCATGTTACCCTGAGCTACCTCTATAGTTGTGCTGTGATAGGCTTAGGCTAGTGGAGGACATCAGGGCCTATTTTTCTCACTCTACTGATTTCTACTGTTCTCCAGTCTACTGTTCTCCAGTTTTGCATTGTATTACATTGAAATGACTGTTGTCATTTCAGCTTTTAACTTTTTGTTCTCTCTCTTTTTTCTTCATAGTAGGTACACCTGGTCTGACGTTCTGTTAACTGTGACATCATCCAGGGAAGACAGATCACCACTATTACCATCTAATGTAGAACAGATTACTGGATCAATGTGTGCTTCTGTGCTTTTTTGTCTGTCTTGTTGTGTCTCTGCTCTGTCTTCTGCAACCCCCAGTCGGTCGAGGCAGATGACCGTTCATACTGAGCCCGGTTCTGCTGGAGGTTTTTCCTTCCCGCTAATGGGTGGGTTTTCTTTCCACTGTCGCTTCATGCTTGCTCAGTATGAGGGATTGCTGCAAAGCCATGGACAATGCAGACGACTCTCCCTGTAGCTCTACGCTTCTCCTGGAGTAAATGCTGCTTGTCGGGACTTTGAAGCAATCAACTGGTTCCCTTATATAGGAAATTTTTGACCAATCTGTATAATATGATTGATTTGACTTTGTAAAGTGCCTCGAGATGACATGTTTCATGAATTGGCGCTATATAAATAAAATTGAATTGAACTTGGAGCATTGTGTTGACCACATGCTTTTTTCACCCTCAACAAGCTTCTGGCATGATTTATAACCTCTCTCCTTGGCAGAATCGGTACAGTTAATTTAAACTATTTGGTTTCCATACATTGAATCCACTTTTAAACATGATACAGATATTTTCAATCAGGTTGAAGTCAGGCTTTGGAGAGGCCATCCCAGAAACATGAGTTGTGCATTCTAAAAGGGGGTTTAATGTGTGTTTGGAAGCATTGTCTTGTTTAAACACACAACTGTATCCTGGTTTTATTCATATGACCAACACAGGCCCCCTTCAGGCGAAAGAAAATTGGCTAAGATGCACAACAACACCACATGACCCACAGAGGCTCAAGCCTTCTATAAGATGGAAGCTCCTGATGCACCCAAGTCCCTTAATACAGTGAAGAGTTTTACAACACTGTCAACAGAGGGTGTCAGCCCCTGGTAAAAATGTATATCTTCAAGTTCAACTGAAATTTGTACCGCTTACATGGACAGTTCAACTGATTTCATGAAAAAGGTTTTATGCTTAACTGAGACAAATATTAAGCTATTTAAACACAATGACAAGAAATCAAGGTCAAGTTGTGGCTTAAAACCTTCATATAAATTAACACCTATGCCCATGGAAAGTGGTCATAATTGTATCTTCCATCAAGAAAATTATTCAGAAATAGACATTAAAACAAAACTTTGTCCAACAGTACAGTCAAGAAATATTGCCCCAAGCAATATCCAAGCCTACCTAGCCCTATGTAAAATCTAACTGCCCCCTAAACCTAATAAGTGTTGTACCCCGCTTCGTGGCAAAAATTGCTAGATGTTTGTGATAAATGAAGCTGAAGCGCAAGTTCAATCAAAGAAACTCATCGCCTGCCTCCATTCAATCAGAGTCCGATCCGCCTCTGATGTGAGCCAATCAGCTACGAACCGCACCTCCATGAAGCCAATCAGCATCCCGCGCTCATCTTAAAAGCAACTTCAAATCCACGTCTCAGCCTGCTAACCAGCAAGCGCAAACGGATTGCATGTCGGATTTCGAATCAGATGTCCGATTCAAGACGATAACAACTCATCCTCAAATCCTGCTGCTCATAGGAACGCCATCTAGCCGCGCATCCATCCTCTGCAATCTCTGTATTCGCTCCAGCATATCTTAACCAGCACTGACCTGAATTCGCTCTCTTAGCTGGCCTTCTTCCGCTGTGGCGTCTCATTCCGCCACCCAACCTCTGTTTTCATCAGCTCCGATTCCTGGCGCTATGAACTTGCAAATCCCCGCTTTTCACAAGCGACGTAGACGCCGTCCCAACTCTACCTGAGCTCCGGTCCCGCTCTGCTTCGTAGCCGAGAGGCCATCCTCCCGTATCGTCCATGCGCAACTTTCAGCCAAATCTCCTCTCATGCCCGCTCCTAGCAGCTCAAGGTAACATGTATCCACTCATGTTTTCATTCATATTACATGCATTTCGCTCATCATGCTTCTGAACTGTCCGTCTGTTAGGCAGAAGTATCCCATCTATTCTGTTTGTTTTTGTTTTCTTCTTCTTCTGGTTTTGGCGGTTGGCAACAGGCTTGTAGTAGCATTACTGCCACCTACTGGTTGCAGTATGGTTCGTGATGGACTCCATATATCTTCTCTTATTTCATAATTATGTCATTCTAATTTAACTCATTGTTCATATTTTCTACAGTCATTTCTTGTCCATAGTATGCTTGATTTTAAGTGTTAATTAAGTTTGTAAGCTGAAATGTTAACCTTATCATTCTCCTCTTTTGTTTTTTTTCCCCATTTCTGTGTTCTCTTACTATCTTTGATATGGTAACGTTCTTCACTTCTCCCCTTTATCATCAACCTGCAGGCTGTATTAGCAAATGTGTCAGCATTTTAAATCTCTGATTTTGTCATTCAAAGACTTACTATTGGCAATCCTTCCGCATTAAGTACCTTCAATGTCATTTACATTCAGTTTAACCGGACAGTAGGGTTGAGTTGTTACTTAACCCATTTTATTTCAGAAGTGCATTTTAAATCCAGCGATTTATACCAATTGTTGTTAAAACCGCTGCAACTCTGGTGCAATTCGGCGTTCATTTGGAACGGTCTGTACTGGTTCAGACCTCTTATTCATGCTGACCAGGCCACTTTGTCACTCTTGTCATTTCATCGGTCAGTTTAATGTTTTGTTAATCAATTACTTCAGGTGTTGTGAAATTATACATGTTAAAGTTGTTTAAATGTTCTTGTTTGTAGGTATTGTCTGATGAATGTCAGCTGGGAGCTGACGTCAGGATGGCCGTGGGGGATGATTTGAGTATTGGCGATCTTTTAACAGCAATTGCTCATGTATTTTAGGGATTGACATATTTCTTTTCAGGTTCAAGAATTTATTTTAAGATGAACATCCGGAGAGAATCACTGTGGGTGCTGGTGTCTGGTTGATAGTGTTGTGCAATTATACACTGTTTAAAGTTATTTAATGTTTCATAAATAACTGTCTGTTGGGTATTGTCTGGTGATGATCGGCTTTTGGGCTGATATCGAGACAATGGTTGAGAGGGATGAGTTCGAGCACTGGCAGTCTTTTGACAGTAGAACCTGCACACACAGGGTAAAGGAGTAACGGCTTCTTTTCAGGTTCAAGAAATTAGTAACAGGTAAAATGAACATCCGGAGAGCATCACTATGTGATACTGTTTGCCTGAATTAGCACAATGTTCGATTGCTAGGCTGGTGAGACTTGACTGGGCTACTGGGCAAATGAAGATAGATAACTCGGTGAATCCTTGTTCACTGAGGGTCTGATTCCAAGAACATGGAATGGAGTTGAGACATTTGCCATGTATTTCAATCCATTTACAATGCGGGACCCAAGTTAAACAGAACATTATTTGTTGAAATAACGGCTCTGCTGCCATGTGGTCGGGTCGGAGGCCTGGTGTGAGCACGTTCTCTGAACCGGTTGCGGTCCGATTTGAGCAGGGTTTTTCCTCAGAATTCCACAGCTTTCCGCTCATCTGGGTTCGCTCCTCAGTACAGGCTGAGAAGAAATACACAGAGCTGTTTCGCATGCAGGATCTTTGCTCCTGCTACCGGTTGTGAGGTTAGGACAGCCATTTAGCTCTGTATTTGCCCGGACCTGTTCTCCAGGCGATGAGAGCCTCTCAGATGCTGAAGCAGGCAGTCGAGTCTAGCAGACCCAGGATGAAGCGTGGCTGGCCAGGCACCTTTCCCAGCTGCTGGCTTGTGTGTTGGTCAGGGCCGACCAGGCCTCATGGTTTGGCCTTCTTTGTCTGCTCTGAGAGAGCTGCTAAAGAAGTCTGCAGGAGTGAGCTCAAGAAAGAGAGCTCTTTGTCTGTGGGGGAAGGTTTTTAATTGTAAGGAAGGTTCTCAGCAGGACCCCCGGTGGGAAGAAAGGCCGTCCAAGCCTTGAGGGTCTCATGTTGCAGCAGGACAGATTTCCTGTTACCTTCCCCATACCACAGTTCAGAATTCAATCCGAGATCAATTATTTATCATGCCATTATTGCAAAACATAAGTTTTCAATTACGGATCCTGTCTGTAGACTGGTGAGGCTAATTAAGCTAATAAGTAATGAAGATCACCAGTTTTATCAGAATGTATTGCAGAATCTAAATAAAGTATTAATTTAATTTCAAACATCATGGAATGAGCTAATAGCTTAATCCGTTCATGACAGCATTTAGTATGCGTTCGGCAGTTTATGCATTCATGAGTTAAGCAAACATTATTTGATAAATTATGTCTTAAGACATGTTACCCATCTTCATCCTCTTCATTCATTCATCTTGTGGTCGCTTCCTCTCATAGATCTTCCTTTCACTATTCTCAGTTTGTCCTTTCTCAAATTAAACCTGTCGGCCTGCAAATTGAGTTCTAGGTGTTGATCTCAACTTGGTTCCAGCATGGCTTCCTGCCTGCAGTTCAGCTTTCTAATTCACAAGATATCAGTCTCATTCCATATACACTGTAGTTATTTCCAACCGTCAGCTGCCTCCTTGCTCGGTTACCTCAATCTCACAAATGCATCATTGCCAGAGTCACGCTTTATTTCCAGGCAGCTCGAGTTCACTAAATTTGTTCTCCTCTTGAACAGGATACTCTGGTTGAGAGCTGCCGTTCTGACCGTCTGGTCTGCTTCTCGCCTGGATCGAAATATATTTCTACAAAGCCTTTCTGTCATGGATGTGTTTAAAAATTTACGGATGCTGCCATCCGTAGGTTTTGGGGGGGTTCTTTATAATTGTTTCACAGATTCCTGATCACTCAAACAATGGGCCATGGTCATCATCATCATGCCTCACACATCGTTCTGAGCATCCATTCATTTTAGCTTTAAGGTAATCTAACTGCAAATACTGGTGGTGGATTGAAACTTTTCACATGCTTCGCCAGACCCTTCATGTTTCACTCTTTCAAATTGAGTTTATCATTCATAATCATCACAGTCCGTAACTCTCATGCATGCGTCAAGCATTCTGTTATGCATGTGTCAAGCATTCTGTTATGCATGCGTCAAGCATTCTGTTATGCATCCAGTCATGCATCCTGTCACCTGTGTTGCATCTTGTCATGATCACTCATTTCTCTATGTGCATCATCTGCAAGACATCTTCCGCAAGAAAGCATAAGCAAGACATCTTCCGCAAGAAAGCATAAGCAAGACATCTTCCGCAAGAAAGCATACGCAAGACATCTTCCGCAGGAAAGCATCTCTGCTCACTTCTCCTTGTTCATTTCTTTCATTTCATTCACCTAATCATCTCCCATTCAAATCACGTAACATGTGGGGGGCTCCCGGACGAGCCCCCACATGTTACTACCCTGGCTCAGGAGGGTAGGAACAATGATGGGGAGACCACACAAAAGAAAGTTTTAACAATTTATTAAAGTAACTAAACGTGCTAGTGTAGGTCAGTGGTGTATGTAATGTTGAGATGTATAAGGTGCGTGAAAGTGTACATGGATCAAACTAAACTAAAAGCTGGAGCAAGAGGCCAGAGGAGTCCATGGAGAGCAGAGCCAGAGAGAGACGCAGCCATGTGCTCTGGGCCAATTTATAGGAGGCCACTGCAGGTGTGGTACTCAGGTCCGCCGCCCACTTCCTGGAAGCACAAACCAGAGGAGCAGTCTCTTCACAATAAAGGCGGCCTTGGCCGTCACACTATCCCGTCACACTGCCTTATAAGTACAGGCGCTCTGACCTCGGCATTTTTTTGGGGGGAACATCCCTGTTCTCATACATCTACTTATGCATATTAAAGTATAATTCAGCATTAATGTTCCTGCCGAGGTCTGAGCGCCAAAGACTTAAAATATTGTGTCAATAAAATCCTTCGAATTGCCATTTCTTTCTCTGTGAGTTTTTCAGATTGAAATGAAGCTGAAGCGCAAGTTCAATCGAAGAAACTCATCGCCTGCCTCCATTCAATCAGAGTTCGATCCGCCTCTGATGTGAGCCAATCAGCTACGAACCGCACCTCCATAAAGCCAATCAGCATCCCGCGCTCATCTTAAAAGCTACTTCAAATCCACGTCTCAGCCTGCTAACCAGCAAGCGCAAACGGATTGCATGTCGGATTTCGAATCAGATGTCCGATTCAACCCACCCCCAACCCCTTCTCCAACATCATAGCTGAGTTCATCTAGCTTCCAAGACGTTCCTCCATCCTCAACCCATCAGAGTGTTTTCTCCCTTCAGTCTTCAGCACTCCCTATCACCTCGTTATTGGTCCGGCAGAAGACCACCATGTTGGGCCCGGTTCTGCCAGAGGTTTCTTCCCAAAGGGGAGTTTTTCCTCTCCACAGTCACTTCAAGCTTGCCCATCATGGACAGTTCATGCAAACCTGTGTTTATCAAGTTGGACATCTATCTTAAACAGATCACCATATGGACTGAACAAACTTCTTCTATCTCCACTCCACCAGTTTCAGACCTGGGGGGAACATCCCTGTTCTCATACATCTACTTATGCATATTAAAGTATAATTCAGCATTAATGTTCCTGCCTAGGTCTGAGCGCCAAAGACTTAAAATATTGTGTCAATAAAGTCCTTCTAATTGCCATTTCTTTCTCTGTGAGTTTTTCAGATTGAACTAGCAATTGTCATATTTATGTAAAAGTGACTCTGTGGAACGCAATGACTGACAAAAAAAAATAGATTTAAAAAGGTTTATTGTATGGTTGGAAAAGGATGGTTCTTTCTGCGGGTTGAAGGTCTCACGGGTTCTGCCGGAAAGATGGAGAGGGTGGTGAACAACTTGAGTTTGGTTATTGTGAAGATGAGACTTGGTCAGGAACTCACTGAGGCGGTAGCTTGGGTTAGGTCCAGAGAGGAGGTGCTGCGCAGACGTCCGGGTTGTCAGTGCAAGTCCTGGTTCCTTCTCAGTGTTGTGGCTGACTGGAGGGTGGACAGGCAGGTGAGCACAGGCAGGAGGGCTAACTGGGTTCTGAAGGTTCAGCTTGGTTCTTGTGGACTGGTCCAGGATGGCGTCTGGTAGCGTCAATGAGGTATCCAGGCAGAGAACAGATGAACGGGTTTCTAAAGCAAAGAGGCAACGGGAACAAGGTTAGTAAAGGCTTTCAGGAAATAACAAGAGATACAAGGTTTAGGTCCGTACCACGCAAGAGCGCAAACGAACTGACGCCCTCCTCCTGGTTCCAGCTCCTTATAAAGGGTGGTAATCAGCTCTGATGTATCACACCTGCCCGTCCAACCCTGCAGATGAGAAAGAGATAGGAAAACAGGCCTGCACCTAGACCACGGAGTATGACAGCAATAAGTCTCTTACATTGGTGTGGACGACTGTTTGTCCAATGTTCTTTGTCGAATTGTTTAAATTCAGCAACATCTGAGAGTTTTCAAGCATTAATAGAGCAATAGAGCAAATATGGAAGTACAACACAGGAGAAAGGCCACAGATCCAAATCACAACAAACAATTTTTCTGACGCTGAGCAATGAGCCACCAGAGAAACAATGGGATGTCATAAAGTCCCCATGTCTGAGGAGGTTTTCTACAACGCATTAGAAAAACCCTCAGTCAGACTGACTGATGACACACAGAACATGCTACAATTGACTTAATTTGGATTGGAACTGCTTTCAATTACTGCAAGTGTCATGCTGGCTCTTGGCCTGGTAGGGACCTTTGGAGAACACATGATTTGCTATTGTTGAAGACCCAGGTCTGTGGAGGAACTCAGTTTGATCTATTTCAGTTGTGTGTCAATGTCATTAAGAACTACCTTTGCTCAAGTTGGGGCTGTGTGCATGCTGAATAATGAAGCTAAGGGCAAGGAATCTTTTGATTAAGAACTACACCATAGGTGTTGTGTGGTTCCAAAGAGCTTTGTGCTTTGAATTTCATGTCAAGTGAATATTAATGATATTTATTTTGGATCACGTCTTTAGTTATTTATCTGGTGTTTCTCCTTGTGATTTAGTTAGCAGGTTCTTTTGATTATCTATAATCTTGGTGTGGTTAGCCTTCTTCGCTGCCCTGTCATTATTCTCCATCTGCTCCCCACCTTCATTGATCACAGCTGCTCCTAAATACATCTGACGACTACAGCTGGTTTCTCACTGATCTATCCATTCTACACTGGCTACATTCGAAAGGATCTAATTGGTAAAGACTCTTCAGCCAAAGTGGAAGTGCATCAGCATTTGCCATGATAAGGGCTGTCTGAATAGTGCAGTGAGTAGAGAAGGTGGTAAGAAAAGGAGCCTGTAATGCTTCCTATCATAGCTTGTTTAGCATAGTGAGCTTGCAGTGTCCAATACCAGCACTAAGGAGAAATAAGGAATCCCACAATCCTTTGTGTGACATGGAAATGCACCTCATGGAAATTAATAAAAATGGCTGGAGAGAAGAGAGTGCACAATTTGTTGTTCTTTTTTTGTAAGGCTGCAGGCCCGGATTTGACTAGAATCAGCAATGTGTGTTGCTGTTGCATAATGACATGTGAATTAAAGGCTGTTCAGCACAGCAGTCTGAAGCACTTTTCCTCCCCACGATAGTGGAGGAAAGAGTTCTTACTGTTGACCTCATGCAAGGTCAAGGAACAGGAGATAGGAACAGGAGCTATGAGCTACAATTAAAATATTTTGTTCTCTGTTAGGAACATATGGGGTAATGAGATTTCTGATATATGATGGAGATTGATTATTAAGGGCTTTATACGTTGGAAGGAGAATTTTAAATTCTATTCTTGTTTTAAGAGGAAGCCAATGAAGGGAAGCTAAAATTGGAAAAATATGATCTCTGTTGTTAATTTCCATCAGAACTCTTGGTGCAGTGTTTTGTATCATCAGAAGGCTTTGAACTATATTTTGTGGACTTCCTGGTAGTAAAGAATTACAATAGTTTAGCCTTGAAGTAACAAATGCATCGACTATTGTTTTTCAGCGTCACTCCCGGACTGAATATTTCTAATTTTGGAAATATTCTGGAGGTGAAAAAAGGAAACCATGCAAACCTGTTTATTATGGGATTTAAATGCTACGTCTTGGTCAAAGATAACACCAAGGTTTTTTACTTTATTATCAGAGCCCAGTTTAATGCCGTCCAGATTAAGTGATTGATTAAGAAGTTTATTTTTTGAGGGCTCTGGTCCAAAGATTACAACTTCTGTCTTGTCAGAAATTGAAAGCTGGAAATTTAAAGTCATCCAGGTTCTGATGTCTTCAAGGCATGCCTGTAGTCAAACTAATTGATTGAATGCCTCAGGATTTATGGATGAATATAGCTGAGTGTCATAAGCATAATAGCGGAAATTAATCCCATGCTGTCTGATAATTTTACCAATCGGAAGCATATGCACTGCTCAAAAATATAAAGGGAACACTAAAAAAAACACACTACAGGTGGATCCAACTTTTATGTAATCTCCTTAAGATAAGTCAAAATGAGGCTCAGTTGCGTGTGTGGCCTCCCTACAACGCCTCGACATGCTCCTGATAAGGTGGCAGATGGTCTCCTGAGGGATCTCCTCCAGACCTGGACTAACGCATCTGCCAACTCCTGGACAGTCTGTGGTGCAACGTGGCGTTGGTGGATGGAGCGAGACATGATGCCCCAGATGTGCTCAATTGGATTCAGGTCTGAGTTCTCTGGCTGTCAGAATCAGAATCAAGTTTATTGCCAAGTAGGTTTGCACTTACAAGGAATTTGACTTGGTGTTGATGGTAAAGACAAAACAAAATAGATATATATACAGAACGCTATATACACGGTAGACTGTGCGTTAATGTAACACAGAAGGTCTGCAGATGGTACGTTGGTGTAGCTTGTAGGTCCTGAACGGGGGCTTGGCCTTGTTAATAAGGCGTGCAGGGAAGATTGTGGCTGATCCCGCGCACCCCAGTCACAACTATTTCAATCACTTCCCTCTGGCAGGAGGCTGCGGTCCATAAGTACCCAGACCTCACGCCACAAGAACAGTTTCTTCCCATCCGCTACCAGCCTTATATTTTTTTATTTAATTATTTCTTGTTTTATTTTTTATTTTTTTTATTTCAGACACACAAGTATATAATAAAAACAGTATATGTCCATATAACAAAAATTAAAACAGTCTGAAATAAAAAAAAGTGTGATTGACTAGGAGTTACATTGTGTTGTTTAAGTGTTCCCCTTATTTTTTGGGCAGTATATACAGTAAAGAGAATTTGCCCTACTGAACCTGGTGGTACTTCACAAGTGACCCTAGAGTTTGAAGAAGATTGATTATTAACATGAACAAACGGGAATATGTCAGAAAGATAAGATTTAAACCAGCCTAATGCTTTTCCCTTAATCCCTACAAATTTTCTATTTCTAGGAGAATATTGTGATCAACTGTATTGACTGCAGCACTGAGATCTAACATGACAAGTGCAGACACAAGTCCATTATCTGAGGCCATGAAAATATCATTAGTGACCTTCACCAGAGCTGTTTCAGTGCTATGATGAGCTATGAAGCCTGACTGAAACTCTTCAAATAGGTAATTCCATTGTAAATGTTCACATACTTGATTAGCAACTATTTTCTCAAGAATTTTATATAGGAAAAGAAGATTAGATAAAGGTCTGTAATTTATTAAGTTATCTTGATCAAGAGATGGTTTCTTAATTAAAGGTTTAATAACAGCTACTTTAAAAGCCTATGGTACATATCCATTTACTAAGGATAGATTAATCATGTCTAAAATAGGGGCATTACTCAAAGGGAATATCTCCTTAAATAACTTGGTTGGATTGGGTCTAACATACAAGTTGAAGGTTTAGATAAAGGTACATTTTTAGATGGCTCAGAAAGCTCTACTTCCTCTAAACAGTTCAAACACCGATCAGGTTTCAAATATTCCTCCAACGCTGCGTTACAATTACAGAGAATGAGGTAATCATGTTTGGGAGGATGCCAATGATTTTATTTTTAATAGAATTAATTTTATTTATGACAATCTCATAAATTCATTACTGCTTAGAGCTAAGGGAATTGATGGATCAACAGTGCTATGATTTTGGGTAAGTTTGGCAGCTGTACTAAAGTGAAATCTAGGAATATTTTTATTGTCCTCTATTAATGATGAAAAATATGCTACTCTAACTCTGAGAAAGGTCTTTTTATACAACAGTAGACCTTTTTTTACAGATTAGGTAGGATTCCTCTAGATGTGTAGAGCGGCATTTTCTCTCCATTTACTCAATTTTTCTTCCTGTGAATAATCACATTCTTTTTCAAGGGGGCTACGTTGTCTAATGCAAAATGCAACCACGAAGTGACACCATCAACAAAAGTATCTATTTGTGAATGGGAAAAAACAACATTGCTGCATTTCTGTGATACTGAGGAAATTAAAAGGGGGACAGACGCTTTAATTTTTGATACTGCATTGTCTGATAAAGATCTACTATAATGAAACCTTCTTTTGGGGGTGGAGAACTCAGTTAAATTGAACTCAAAGGCTATTAAAAATGGTCAGATAGGACAGGGTTGTGAAGAAATACTGTTAATTCTTTGTAATCAATGCCATATGTGAGCACAAGGTCCAAAGCATGAATGTAAGAGTGCGTCGGTTTATGCACATTTTGAGCAAACCCAATTGAATCTGGGATAGTTTTAAAGGCTATGTTAAGGTTATCACATTCAGTTTCAACATGAATGTTAAAATTGCCCACTATCTTTACCTTGTCAGTGTTTAACACCAAATCAGATAAGAAGTCTGAGAACTGATCTAAAAACTGAGAGTAAAGGCCTGGTGGACAATACAAAACAACAAACAGAATAGGTTTTTTTTGTTTTGCAGTTTGAATAAGGGAAACTAAGGGTTAAATGTTCAAAAGAATCATAGTCATTAATTTGCCTAGGACTAATTAATAAATGAGACTGAAAGAAGGTTGCTACTCCTCCTCCTTGTCCTGTAGTTCTGGAAATGTGGAAATTCAAATAATTAGAGGAAGTTGACTCATTCATACTAACATAATCCTTTTGCAGCCAGGTTTCTGTGAGACAAAATAAATCAATCTGATTATCAGAAATTAATTCATTAACTCACAATGTCTTTGGAGGGAGAGACCTTATATTTAATAAACCATATTTAACTGTTTTATTGTTTTGTTCAAGTTGAGTTGTATAGATTTTTATGATTTTATCCTTTTAGATCAGTTTTAAATCTGCTCATTTTTGGCCATGCGAAAGACTTGTCTTAATAGGGTACAGCTCTGCTTCCTGTTCTGGACCCTGGGTTGTCCACATTTTGGAGAACTAATAAATCCGGCCAGATTCTAGAAGAAGAGCTGCACCTTCCAAAGTGGGATGGATACCGTCTCTCTGGATCACATCAGGTTTTCCCCAGAAAGTTTCCCAGACATCAATGTAGCCCACGTTGTTTTCAGGACACCACCTAGACAACCAGTGGTTCAATGATGACATGCGGCTAAACAGGTTATCACTGGTCAGATCAGGCAGGAGACCAGACAAAATTCCGGACTCCGACATTGTTTCTAATAATGATGAGTCCCACTACAGGGATGAAGTCAGCAATCTCACACAGCGGTGCTCCAGGAACAACCTGATCCTGTACACCAGTAAGACCAAGGAAGTAATAATGGACTACAGGAGGTCCAGGGGGACTGAACACACTCCTCTCAACATACAGGGGGAGGTAATGGAGCACGTGGAGAGCATTAGGTTCCTGGGCATTCACATCTCTTCCGACCTCTCTTGGACTGTGAACACCTCCCACCTGGGAGGTGGCCCAACAACGGCTCTTCTTCCTCAGGAAACTGAAAAGGTCTGGACTTCCCACTAAACTGCTAAAGAACTTCTATAGAACTACCATAGAGTGTTTTATGTCTCAGCATAACTCTGTGGTATGGGAGCTGCACAGTTCAGGTAAGGAAGAACTTAGCACGAGTGGTGAGAACAGTACAGGGGATAGTGGGATGCTGTCTGCAGGATCTAGACTCAATTTATGCAGAACAAATCCAAAGAAGGGCCAGATGCATCTCCACTGATCCCACCCACCCAGGTCATGCGCGGTTTGCCCCTCTCCCATCAGGTAAATACTTCAGAAGCCTCAAAGCCAAGAAAATAAGCTATGAAACAGCTTCTCCCCAAGAGCTGTGAGGGCAATCGTCCCTATTGGAGACTGCTGTCTAACACTTTAAAATCACCCCACTGTTACTAGCCCATTATACATTACAATCACCTTAATGTTATTGCCTACCTGCACACTATCATCTCAGAATATTTAAATGCAAATTTATGTAAATGAAGCCTTAGATCATCATTGCACACTAAGAACCGTATTACCTCATTATCTGTTATCTGCGACTCATGAAGGACAACTAGGTCATACAACTTTTGAATCATCCTTTTTTATTTCTCTTAAATGCTATGACAAAAAACTTCCTGTAACCCTTGTTCATTGTCAGCTTGTTTGCCTTCATTATGTGTACTCTGAACTGGAGTGGCCACTGAGAAATTTCGCCACGGTAACATGTGGTGACAGTAAAGACTCTTTGAATTTTTGATTGTTGTAGCAAACTTACACACCAAAGCAAGACTAACTTTAATGACCTCTGATTGCCGTAACTGGGTTTCATTACCGCCGGCGTAAATAACAATCTTACTGTATTTAAGCTTATCCTTAGCCAGCAGTTTCAGGTAGCATTTGATGTCGCCCATTTTGGCCCCTCGCAGGCATTAACTATGGTCCCTGGTGTCTCTAGTGCCACGTTTCTGACTATGGAGTTGCCAATCACCAGAGTCGGCTTCTCAGGGGTGTGTCACTGACTGGGGAAAATCTGAAACGCAGAAAATCTGAAACGCAGATGGGTTGTTGGCATGGATGGGCAGTATTTCTAATACAAGTATTTGAAATACGTATTTCAAATACAAAATACTACTTTGTAATTTGTATTTTATTGAGATGATGAAAATGCCTTTGTATTTTGTATCAAAATACTTCAGTGTTGTGTATTTTTGTATTTTCAAAATACTGTAAAATACTTTCTGTGAGACATAGTCTGTGATGACATCTAACTACCTATAAAGCATGAAATAGTGTCTGTGGCACCTTTGCAGTCAAGTCCCTGTGATACCACTCTCGGCCACTAGGGAATTTTGGCACTGTTTCGCACATTGCACGATCAACACAAAACGCACGGTGCTGCATATTAGATTGAGTCAGGTATCTTCTACTTGGTGCTTTGTCTGGACCAGTCAAGGAAGTTGTTTCAAAGCAAGGTGAGCAACCAAATTTACCTAGTTTATTTCAGTAACTAATTTATTCTCAACCATGAATCACTCTTTTTATCGCATGTTCCTGTTCAGTGTAACGTTCAGTGTTCGTAAGGCTAGACTATTTAACTTTTGAATGTTAGCTGCTAACTAACTCTCTGTGTTAGTTTCACTGTTGTTGATTTCACCATTGAACATTCAAAGAATCAAGTTTTTAAAATTATTGTTATGTTACACGGTTTCCTTTTGTTTCATGTAATTAGCCTATAGCATATATAGGACTTTTGTATCTCATTATCAATATGTGTGCTGCTGCAGCACCACAGGTGACCTTCTCCGCCACTTTTAGTAGGCTAGTTTTGTCTCATACTAGTGTTGGCCATTTTAATTTACTTTTCCTTAGAAATGTACCTAAATAATGTTCTACTGTTGACTGTATGTAGCCTACACAATATCAGTGTTGGGAGTAATGCAGTAAAAAAGTAATTTAATTAGGCTACAGTAATGCATTGCTTTTTGCAGTAATGCAGTAATGTAAGGCATTACCAATACAATTTCAGTAATATTTTACTCGGTACAATTCTCAGTAACTGAAGTTACTTTGCTTTTTAATCCAAAATTGAGAAATGTTTAATTGGCACCAGAGAAGATTATCCAAGAATTAAAAAAGGTCATCTAGGCTGGTCCTGGAATTTGATTGCCCTGTTTAGATGACTGTAGAAAGGGAATTTGAGTTATGCTTAGGCTATACTTCTCATTTCAAGCAGTGAGAATAACTAAAATGTTGCTTTTACGGACAAAGATCTTAGCCATTATTCTCAAACTATTTGCATTAAGTCTAAACAACTGTAAGTGGAAGAAAAGTCAACCAGCAATGATGAGAACTATTTAAAGTCAACATACAATTTCACTGTGGCTATATTTTACTAGATTAAGCAGTGAGTGACCTTTGGCCGTTGGGGCCTACATTGTCCCATGAGCCATAACTGCAACCATTATATTGTTCTTTTGTTAGCCTTAAGCCTAGCTCAGTCATTATGCCATACCACATCACCTCCTGCCGTGTAATGAGCTGCATTGAACACATTAAGAAATCCATATTTCCTGTTATTTTGGTGAAAGTAATGTAAACGTAGTGTAATGCTTTACAATTCAAAGACAGTAATATTGTAATGTAAAAAATTATGGTTGAATCTGGGCGAGTAGAGGGCAGAACATGAGAACTAGAGCACTTCTTTTGATCCACAGTTTAGACAAGGTAAGATTACACAGCACATGGCTTACAAGTTGAGTTCAGAAGCTTAGATCGCAACACTTGAGTTTGCAATTTGCCTTTCTTTTTTAATGTTTTACAGTATTAATGTAACAACCAGATTTTTTATTTTTTACTTTTTTTGGTATTTACATTGATCAAGGTTGTGCACTGTGGTAGTTATGGTGTTAAATCACTTAAAATGTTAAAATGCTTACCAGTTTAAATGTCTAAATAAATCATCCATTTTAGTCCGTGGGCCAGAATCCGTAGGACGTCTCCTTAAAAAGTTTTGTATGAACTGTCAGGGGGCAACTTTCTTGCATTTGGATAAGTTGCTACACATAGCAGTGATCTCAAAACACCACTGTTCCCACGATTTCGCTTGCACATTAATAAGTTATAGCCGATAAAAAATATAAATTTTGCGCTCCGGTCCAAGCAGTCACATGATTCGAGTTTTGCTGCTCAGCCAATCAGATCGCTGTATTATCAGCTGTGTGAGTTCAACCAGTTCATCATGGCTGCGTCCGTAAGGTGTTGTTTGCATCTGTTTCCAGACGAATAAAGCCCAATAATACAATTTTCTGGTGCCAGTTGGCAGAGATCTTGATGGCGAGGAAAAAGAAATACCCCAGTCCGTCCGTCCATCCATCCATCCATTCATTTTCTAACACGCTTATCCCCGCTGGGATCGCGAGGGGTGCCGGTGTCTATCTCCAGCTGTCAATGGGCGAGAGGCGGGGTACAACCTGGACAGGTCGCCAGTCCATCGCAGGGCAGAAATAGCCCAGACTTTTGCCCAATTTACTGTGGTATCACCAAGACCTGCTGTGCTAGGATAGCACAGGCGACAGGTGTCGTTAGAAAATGGATGGATGGATGGATGGATGGACTGGGCTATTTATTTTTCAGTGCCATCAAGATCTTTGCCAACTAGCACCAGAAATTTGTATTATTGGGCTTTCTTCGTCTGGAAACAGATGCAAACAACACTTTACAGACGCAGCCATGATGAACTAGTTGAACTCGCATAGCTGACAATACAGCGATCTGATTGGTTGAGCAGCAAAACTCTAATCACGTGACCTCTTGGACCGGAGCGCTACAGTTTACATTTTTTTACTGACTTAAACTTATTAATGTGCAAGTGAAAACGTGGGAACATTGGTGTTTTGAGATCACTGCTATGTGTAGCAACTTATCCAAGTGAAAGAAAGTTGCCCCCTGACAGTTCATACGAAAAGTCACCCTACAGATTCTGGCCCACAGCCTATTTGGATTGTTTGTCTTTGAGTTATTGTCACTGATTCATAGTGGCCAATCTATTCCACCTATAGAGTAAATAAGTATACTTAAGGAAGGGCTTCTTGAGTTACTGAACATTTCTCAGGGCAGAGGTTTATATTGGGGTGTCTAACATGAGGGGTCAGCATATGTTTTTCCAGATAGTGTACAAGTGAAGGGATAGAAGAAAAAGGCGCTTAGAATGAAGTATTTTATAGTATTTTGAAAATACAAAAATACAGTATTTTATTTTGATACATTTTTTGGCTGCTGTATTTTGTAGTTTATTTTGATAAATTTTTAAGGTGGGTATTTTGTATTTTATTTGGAAATACATTTTGATGTATTTGTGCCCATCCCTGGTTGTTGGTGACCTTGGGGCTGGAATCTAGAGCTATGCTTCCTGCGTATTGTAACCCAGCTGGCCTGATTACCTGGCTGCATGGGAGCTGCTAGAGGACCGCTACGTGAAGCTTATCTCTGTGGCTTTGCGCTAGGTAAGGGACCTCTGCTATCTGCTGGTTTTTCAACAGCACAGGGCTGCGCTTCCAATTCTGACATCTTCACCTCCACAGTTACAAAAACTCTACATTTATTACACTTACCGTTATCACTAAAGGAGGCAGAGGAATAACTAAACATCAGACGCAGCGAGCAGGAGAGAGGGGAAGACTTAGACAGAGATGGAGACGCTGATATAAGGATAAGGGAGGAAGCCATAGTAAGGCTAAAGCTACGCTAGGGTAGACCGCCTGAGCTCTTCAGGCACTCCAGCAACATATGGGGTGACAATGTTTTTGCGCTTGTTATTCTCCATGTTCTGTTCTGTGACGTGTTTTTTGGAGTCTCTGAAAAACTCAGGAGGATTTTCTCTAAACACAAGATCCTAGTACATTACATACCCAACAGGACCCTCAGACAGAGCCTGGTCCATCCTAAGGACAAACCCCCCAAGCCTAAGATAAGCAGAGTGGGGTATGCAGTTCAGTGCAGTGAGGAATGTTCTGATCTTTAAATTGGAGAAACCAAAAAAACTCTCCACAGACGCATGGCTCAACAAAGGAGAGCTACCTCCTCAGTACTCAAGACTCAAGGATAAAGGACACTCTTTTGAGGACCAAAATGTTCACATTTTGGACAGAGAAGACAGATTGTTTGAGAGAGGGGTGAAGGAAGCCAAGTAAAGCGAGAAAAAATAAGTTTCAACTTTCAAAAACTTACAACACAGTGATAGGTTTTATTTATACCACGTTTCACCCCAATTCCCACAACATACATGTGACTACAACATTCCTCCTGTTAGCCAGGCTAACGATGAGCCTTATTACCCCGTTTACACTACCCTTTTTTAACCGTGCCGAGACCAGTCTGAGCTCGGTAACTGAGATAACTATCGAGTGTAAATGGATCGCAAACTGAACTGGACCGTGCCAGACACAACCGGACCGTGCTAAATCTAGACCAGTTCAATGAGTGGGCTCGGCCCGGTTTTTCCCTGGCTCGGTTCTCTGATAACAAAGAGCGCATGAGCAGACCGCAGCATCTCCTTACAGTCAGCTGACTAGTTTTGCGGTTTCAGACATTCATAAAAATACTAGCTTCCTTACCGTGCCACACGGTTTCCAGTGATGATTCTGCTTAGCAGTATGATGAACCTCAACGTCTGTCGTTATTTCCTGCGTCTGTAAACCCTGATTAGACGTTCGTTTGTCTTATCCACGTCCCAAAAGCCGACTCCGTCAAGTAAATTCACCAAAGGTTGCCTTCTTCGCATGACTCTCCGCAAAAAGCAATTATAACCAAGCATAACTTCCTGAATGTTATGGGCGCCGCCATTTTGATTTGCTTGAGTCCCTCCTTGAGTCTCTGAATCCTAGAGAGCAGTAGTACCTTAGATCGTCACTAGGAGGGGAGGAACGTGATGTGTAAACGGTCGTCAGAATCAAGCTCGGTCCGAGCTCGGCATGGATCAGTTTAACAAGGGTAGTGTAAATGGGGCTCATGACTCTCCATTGTCTAGTGGCGATCAGTTCCAGTTGAATCTACATGCGAATCCCAGCTCTGACGATGCCTCCCCAACAGGTTTATAAAGCTTGGAACTCTACACTACTCCAGACATTTTGAATTGAGAAAGCTTTCTGGATGGGAAGCGAAACATCTTCACCTTCAGAATAGAAGTCCAGTTTTTTTTTGTTTTTTTTTAACACCTTTTTTTAATTCTCTTGAAATCCAAACTTAGTTTGAGAATTTGTTTATTTATGAATTTATTTTTGTTATTTTATCTGTTTTATATTTTATTGTGCTGATGTGATTAGGTAAGGCAAGTTTATTTAATAATTTTAAATTTTTTCAGTAATTCAAAGTGCTGTACATGAGGAGAGAAAAGGACAGAGGGAAAACATTAGAGAAGAAAGCACATTGCATTGGAAGAGCACCAACAGGTCAGATACACTATAAGACAAATTGAACTACAAATTTCCACATTACCATTAGAAGGCAACTCTAAACAAACAGGTTTTTAGCCTTGATTTAAAGGTGTCATGAGTTGTCTTCGTGAACCTGGACAGAGCACGCACACACAGAGCTTGTTCTTTTGCAGTTTATTGAAAGTACTGAGTTGTGGATGAGATGAAGAGAGTTAGTTACCAGACAGGAGATGATGGGTGCAGGAGCAGGCTGACTTGGAAAAGACCGGAGAACTCAGAGCTGGATCTCGTGACGAATACATGGAGGTGCTAGGACAACTTTCGAACCAGAGATGCAGTGAGAGAGAGTTCTTGAGATGCAGAGCTGCTGTCGAACCAGAGAGGCAGAGCAAGAGAGTTCTTGGAGATGCAGGACTGTTGATGAACCAGAGATGCAGAGCGAGAGACTTCTTGGAGATCCAGGACTGTTGGCGAACCAGAGGTGCAATGAGGGGGAGTTCTTGGAGATGCAGGGTTACTGTCGAACTGGAGGTGCAGAGGTAGCAGGAGAACCAGCAGCAAAGCGGAGAGCTTACTTGGAGAACAGAGGTAGCAGGTGACCCAGCAACAAGCAGTGAGCAAACTTGGAGCACTGGGGCAGCAGGAAATCCAGCAGCTAGCAGAGACCTTACTTGGCGCACAGGGGTAGCAGGAGATCCAGCAACTAAGCAGTAGTGATGTTACGTGATGTGCCGAGGCTTCGAGGCATGTATCGAGTAATGGAGGGGGCGTTTCCGTAATGCGCGTATCTAAGCTTGCTTCATTTAGGGGAGGAGCCGAAAACGATGACGTCGGAAGCCTCGCTGCCCGGCTGTACCACGTGACTGCTTCGGGAAGTGGCTCAGATTTCGGCGCGGCTTCAACAGCTTTAAAAAACCCACAGGCTCCATTCAAAATGTGGGTTGTTGTAGGCGAGTTAATAATAATTTAACTTTATTGATCTCACAATGGAGAAATTCACTTCTGCATCTTAACCCATCCCCTTGGGGAGCAGTGGGCTGCCACTGTGCGGCGCGTGGGGCGAAATTGGGGGTTAAGGGTCTTGCTCAGGGACCCAGAATGGCAGCTTGTGGGAGTTGAAGTCAGAACCTCTGGGACCGAAGCTCTGTGCTCTAACCACTAGGCCACCACTCCCCCGGTCAGTTGAGAGAGTGGATAGAGTTTTGATAGTTTGGATAGCAGAGTTTGGATAGTGGTTATTTAGTTTGAGACAGTTAGTTTGGTGTTTGGAGAGTTTAGGAGAGAGATAGATAGATAGGAGATTTAGGAGTGCGAGGACAGGATAGGAGTAGGATGGAGCAGGCGAGAAAGAGGAGGATGTCCCCTATGTGGGAACATTTCGATTTGATAAGCCCTAACAAGGTAAGGTGAACTGAACATTTGCAGATGCATTAGGTTTGCTTATGAGGAACTGTATTTTTCACTGTTTCTTATTTTCTGTAAAGGTGAGGTGTTTATTGTGCTCCAAGGAGTTGGGGTACAATAATAACACCTCATCCATGCTAAGGCACTACCGTGCCTTGCATGAGAATAGGGAGGAAACTGGAGCTTCACCCAGCCAAGGTATTTCATTACTATATTACAAACACACTATCACAATTTTTGCATGCTGATGTTTGCTTGTTGTGCAAATAAAGACAGGTAACAGACACTGTATTTATTCCCTTTTAACCAGCCACCAGAAAACAAGAGCTGGATGAAGCTCTAGTCTCCATGATAGTGAAGGATACCCAGCCTTTCACTATTGTGGATGACGTTGGATTCAGGACATTTGTGTCTAAGCTGGATCCCAATTATGTTCTCCCTACAAGGCAGGAATGTGTGGGTCCATACATGAAACGAATGACTACATTATTGTATGTGTCACAATTCAGCAATATATATATATATATTTCTTCCTTTAGGCTCTGAAGGCCATGGTGGAGGCCAAATGTGAGTCTGCTAAGGAGCACGCTAAGGCTAAAGTAGAGAAGGTGGCTGCTGTTAGCCTTACATCAGATATGTGGACATCCATCAACATGGATGCCTACCTGGCAGTGACATGCCACTTTGTGGAGGAGAACGAAAAGCTGAGCTCGGTGTTGTTGGGAGTGCAGGCATTCCCCCAGTCTCACACTGCTGAAAATATTGCTTGTGTGAAAGCCTCCCTGATGGAGGAATGGGGAATCTCAGGCAAGGTGACATGCATGGTCACCGATGGTGCTCCTAATATGGTGGCATGCGTGAGAGACCTGAAGCTTCGCCACCACATTTGTGTTGCTCACACCCTCAATCTTGTTGTGAAGAGGGCGCTTGACCAGCACCCTGTACTCTCTGGCCTCCGGGCCAAAGCAAGGAAGCTGGTTGGCTACTTTAGAAGCAGCACCACTGCTAAGGTATGCTCTTTTCTTTTATTCCAATATATAATGTTAATAGTTTGTCTGTACTCCTACTGCAGTGACTTAATGGCCTACTCTTCTGTATCTTTAAAGCCCAGTTTAAGCTGCACAAGTGCAGCTTCAGCTGGGCATGCAAGCAACCAAGCTGATGCAGGAGGTGGAAACAAGATGGAACAGCACCTACTTGATGCTGCACCGTCTGGTGGAGTTGAGGGAGCCGGTAGGAGCGGCATTGGCTGGATTGCACACTGACATTCCCCTTTTCACTGCCAGTGAGTTTGACATTGTTGTAGCGTGCCTTTCTTTACTCTCTCCTTTCTATGACGCAGCCACGGAGCCCCCCCCCTAGTAGAACACGTGTCGGCATCAAAAGTTATCCCCCTCCTGAAGATGATAGAGAATGCCCTTCAGGAGGAAGATACCAAGTCGGTACCTGCAGTAGCAGTGGAAATAGGAGAGCAGCTCATCAGACAGCTCAGGGAGAAGCTGCACATGCTCCAGTCAATGAGCATCTTGTCGCTGGCTACACTCCTGGACCCACGATTTAAACTTATAGCATTTTTCAGCAACACAAAAGCTGCTGAAGCAGTGAAGCGCTTGACTTCAGAGTGTGCCACCGTCATCCGACGCAACACAGAAGAGAACAGATTACTAGATCAATGTGTGCTTCTGTGCTTTTTATCTGTCTTGTTGTGTCTCTGCTCTGTCTTTTGTAACCCCCAGTCGGTCGAGGCAGATGACCGTTCATACTGAGCCCGGTTCTGCTGGAGGTTTTTCCTTCCCGCTAACGGGTGTTTTTTCTTTCCACTGTCGCTTCATGCTTGCTCAGTATGAGGGATTGCAGCAAAGCCATGTACAATGCAGACGACTCTCCCTGTGGCTCTACGCTTCTCCAGGAGTGAATGCTGCTTGTCGGGACTTTGATGCAATCAACTGGTTCCCTTATATAGGAACATTTTTTGACCAATCTGTATAATCTGACCCAATCTGTATAATATGATTGAACCTAACTTGTAAAGTGCCTTGAGATGACATGTTTCATGAATTGGCGCTATATAAATAAAATAAATTGAATTGAACACTCACGAGATTCCCCAGGCTTCCACCTCTCAAGAATTCACTAGAGGTAATCTTTTATATTACATTTTGAGATTACTTATTCCTATTACAACACTTACTAACATGACCTGTGGTTTCCATTTAGGTAGCAGACTTTGGCAAAGATTGGACACTAGTGTCATGGAGGCAAAGAGGACTCAAAATTTGTCAGCAGATGCCACCGTAGAGGTCCAGCGCTACCTGTCAGAGGCAAACATAAGCAGGCTGGAGAACCCCCTGGAGTACTGGGCTAATCATCGGTCACTGTACCCCAATCTGTACAAACTTGCACTTATTTATTTATGCAACCCGGCATCATCTGTGCCATGTGAGCGTGTCTTTTCAAAGGTTGGAGAAGTAGTATCAAAAAAGAGAAATCATTTGAAACCAAAAACTGTGGAGAAATTGTTGTTTCTTAATAAAAATGCATGAAATCATCAGGGGGTAGTGAATAAGCATTAGCTTATTCACTACCCCCTGCCTAGTTCCACAAGCACTTTCATTGTCCTCTGCCTGATTAAGCCCATGCCATTTTTCTAGAGTCACAGAAAAACATTATTACACAACATGCCATATCATGTCACTACTATTTGGGGAATAATTACACACAGACAATACATTCAAACAATGTTTTATTATACACATGTGTATATAAAATTTATGTAGACAAATGATTTCGTCCTACACCTTTTGTGAAGTCATTCCCAAGAGCCATAATAGACAAAAATTCAATGCATCACACGTGTTAAGATACAGCTGGCTGTGATTATACACCTGGCCAGTAGGTGGTATCGTGTGCACATGAAGCATCAAGAAATGAACCCTTTCTCGAACCAATTGGCTCAAGTGGTTCAATGCCTCATGAGGCTTCATCTCACCATCACTACTAATCAGGGAGCAAACTTGGAGCACTGGGGCAGCAGGAAATCCAGCAACAAAGCAGGGAGCAAACTAGGCTGACAGACGTGGAGTGAGTGGAGACTGATGAGAACAGGACTAGACAGGCGTGGTGTTGGTAGAGACTGAGGACAAGCCAGCGACGAGGAGCAAACTGAAGGAAGCTTATATAGAGAGGCTAGTAGGTGAAGTGAGTACTGACTGATTGGTGCCTAACAGGTGTGACTGATTGCTGAGGGAGTGGAGGCTGAGCTGTGTGAGAGGAGGAGGTGCTGAAAAATAACAAAGGGAGATAGCCAGGCCAAAACTGAACCATGACAAAAAGAAGTCAGGGCTTCAGCACTTTTACAATTATGTCTGGGAGTATAAAAAATAAATGCTGCTTCTCTCTGTCTGGTTCTAGGTATGCAGAGTAGACCTGAGCCAGAAGACCTGAGTTGTCTGGAGGGTTGATACACTGACAACAGGTCTGTGATGCATTTAGGTGTTAATTCATACAGTGATTTATACACTAAAAGAAGTATTTTAAATTCTATTGTCTGAGATACAGGGAGCCAGTGTAAGGACTTTAGAACTGGGGTGATGTGCTCTATTTTCTTAGTGAGGACACGTGCAGCAGCATTCTGGATCAACTGCAGCTGTCTGATCGACTTTTTTTGTCAGGCCTGTGAAGACACCATTGCAGTAATCGGTTTCACTGAAGATCCTTCCTAAACATTAGTCTAATCCTGGAAATGTTCTTCAGGTGGTAGAACGGCGACTTTTTAATTGTGCTTAGATGCTTTTGGAGGTTCAGATCAGAGTCCATCAGTATACTCAGATTTCGGGTCTGATCAGTGGTTCCTAGCTGACGCAGCTGAAGCTGTGCACTAACTGTGCACTTAGTTGATTAGTTGGTCACAGTTTTATTGTATTTCTGCTTGCTAGATGTGGTCTGGGTATTTCTGTATTCTATTAGTTTTTAATTGGTGTACAGCACTTTGGTTAAAAGTGTTATTTTTATAGCCCTCTGTGTTGTTTGTAGCACATTTCAATAACAAGACAATTCATAATGTAGAACAGGACAGAAGAAAATAAAATATTACAGAAGAAAGTACATTGTAGTGGAATAGTAGCAGCAGGTCAAGATATAAGACAGGTTACACTGCGAAAGTTCCACATTAACATTCAAAGGCAACTCTAAATAAATATGGTTTTTAACCTTGATTTAAAGGAACTCAGGGACTCAGCACCTTTACCATCTTCATTAATAAGGTGCACCATATCAGACTTATAAACCACAAGCTTTTCTTGATGACAGTAATGACTAGAAAGTTGAGGTAACTCTCTCTCTCTCTCTCTCTCTCTCTCTCTCTCTCTCTCTCTCTCTCTCTCTCTCTCTCTCTCTCTCTCTCTCTCTCTCTCTCTCTGTATATATATATTGTGTCGCCATTAGGGCGATATGTGTATAGAGACTTTTATATTGACACATTCAGAAAGAGTAGGACCTTTTATTTTGATAACGTTTCCTGTATTTTCCTTACCACTTCCTGTCTTGTCATCAGTTACTGCACATTCAGTTCCTATCAGCTAAATACGGTTTCTACTTAAAGAATTCCTCTCTGTGAACGATGCTAGAAGCAAAGTCGTAAGTAAAGTGCATTGTTAAGTTAAATTATTGATAGTTTAAGTTACGTTTATAGTAGAAAGAGAAGGTAATAAATAGGTTAAAAAGACCGTTTTTATTTACATGTATTTACAATGAGATTTCATGAGACTTCATGTGAACCTGAACTTTATGTTAAAAACAGTCAAACTTTATTTGTTTCAGTTTTCACTCTGTCATGTAATGCTGGATCTTCAAGTAAACAACAGTGAAATGTTAACTACAGAATTGCATCAGAGTTTAACTTGTTGGATAGCTTCAGTTAATACACTGCAGTGAGGACAACACACACACACACACACACACACACATATATTATATATATATATATATATATATATATATATATATATATATATATATATATATATATATATATATATATATGGCATAATGCTTGTTTTTGTTTTGGTCTGCAAGTGTCCGGTAGTGCTATGAGCGTTAGTATAGCCTGAATATGGGTATAAGGTAGTGACGCTATATAGATTCAGTCCATTTACCATAAGGGTATTTTGTGTCACTTGAGAATAACCCATCAAGCTAATGGCTACGTCACCCGTATGTGCCCCAACATAACTACAGTCATCATCCACTTACAACGATCTATACCTTCCTAAGTCACTAATTAATATTGCAATTATTTCTGTATAAATAATTGCATTTATTAAAAGTCAAATGTCCTAGAGGTTATTTATTTCATTTAGCAGGAGTGTGATGTGAAAGATGGATAAAATGCGACATAACCGTTCAGACAGCGGATGTTTTGGGAAAAAAATCTGATACCTATCTGAATTAGTACCACATATGGAAGTGGCAGAAATATGATTTTTTGAGGAGAGAGAAAATTGGAATTGGGCCATTCACACTACCATGAAAAAGACAGATATGGGTTGCATATGGGCAAAAAGATTAGATTTGAGTTGCATTTCCTTGCAGTGTGAACGTAGCCTTAGATCACACACAAGTAGACTTAATTTCACTAATTATGTCACATTTGAAGGTATTTAGTTTCACTAGAAGCTTTTAGTGGCTTCGAATCAAAGGCATTGCATACACTTGCACTTACACATTTTCAGGTTTTGACTTTTTTATAGTTGATTTCACCTTCTGAGACTGTTTTGTGATGATGTGTAACATAAATTATAATTTAAAATATTTAAATGGCAGGTTGGAATGAAACAAAATATTTATATTGCCAAGGGGGAATACTTTTGCAAGGCACTACAAAAAGCCACTAATGTTACCAAACATATTACCTTATCTGCTGTTATTTTTTAAATTGGTTCAAACAAACAATTAGAAACCAATTATGTCTTGGTAACATAACACCCCGAGATTGCTTGGAGAACTAATAGGGAAGGTATGAAGAATTTTTTTAAGTATTGTACAATCTTCTAAAACTACAAATAAAGTTCTGGTTTAATGAATTTCTTAATTTTTAAGCATGATGGATATTCTTGACCCCAACAGAATTAACTCTTACTTTCTTTTACCCACCAAAGAGCAGCAGCAACTGGCTGATTAGAATAATCAGGACTGCCTGAGAAGTTTTTGAAGTTATTTAACAACATAAAGACCTCTGGGGTCTCTGAGAAAAGAGCTGATTCCTCTGTTGGCTTGTAAAAACGAGAGGTTAATGATAATTGAATATTTAAACAGGGGACTGAATAATGGCAGCCATGAAAAAGAAAATTGGAGAAGTTGGAGGTAGCCATAGAATTTGAATGAAACTTTTTTATTTCCATTGCATACTAGTATTCATTATACATGCAGCGCTTTAATGGTATAGATGAGCAGATGAAATCAACTGTAACTGTAAAAGATGGGCTTATAAAACAGAGCTTTGACCAAGATCCGAAGACAGACCAAATAACAGGAAGTCTCAAGATCCCATTTTTTTGGTGATTAAAGATACATGTTTGAGCAATGAAATGAAATTAAAAAGGTTCAAAGCAGCCCAATGAAAATTCATATTTTTGTTTCTACCCTAAAACAGTGTCATATAACACTGCCCAAATGCACAGTATAGATACATCTCAATAAGTTAGAACATCATTTAAACCTTGAGCTAGGACATCTTGAAATTAAAAAAATAACTCCATGTAATTATATACTGAGTGTTATATTTCAGTTGTATATTTCAGTTTATTTAGCTGATTATGGATTACATCTTATGAAAACACAAAATCCAGTTTCTTGCAAAATTACAGCCCTACTGTACACAAGAACAATAACCAAATCTGATTACAGCATGTTCTGTTACCACCTTGTTATGTCCAACAAAATCATGAGGAAGATTTGGCAGTTGTTCAGCCTATTGGAGGTGACTTATTCTCCATAAGGATGGCAAAGCATAAAAAGACATAGTCTAACGAGTGCTGTATCCAAGCACATTAATGAGAGGTTGAGGGTTAGGGTTAGTGACAAAAAGTGAAAAACAACTGGTGTAAGTTTAGGATCACTTAAAATGTCCTCAATTTTTTTTTTAAAAATCACAATTTTCTTCAATAAAACTAACATTAATCACTCTAGACATTATCAATGTGGTATTCTGTCAGCCAATTAAACTTGTGGGAGGAGCTTCAGGAAGCACGGGGGTGTTAAGATATCACCCTTTGACGATGGTGATCCTCCCCAAATTTGTTGATGAGAGAGAGCACAAAGACAACAGAGTCAAAACAACCAAACATTTAATATATCAAACCAAGTACAAAGATATCTTTGGAGATCAACACTTATAGCGATGCTGCGACAGCACCCAGCTTGTGCAATCTGGCTCTTTACCATCAAACCTTTTTATACGTAAACGCTGTACATCTGCTGCAGACAACTCCCAGATGCCTTCCTACAACCCCCTTCTCCTTGGGCTCTGTATCTGGTTCCTGACAAGGGGTTGTTTATAGCACCATGTAAAGTTATCTCCTGCAGGTGCCCTGAGTACAAAGGGATGTTGTTTCCATAAGAACCTACTCCCCCTTTCTCCCCTCACAACAAACATTCTCAAACACAGCACACAATTAAAGTTCACAGGTTCAGCTACAAAGACTACATACCTCACATGAGTTGCAATCACATATATAGTTCAATGAAACATTATTTTACTTATGATTAAAACGTGATTCCACAAGTCCCCCTTTTGATCTCTTTTAAGAGATCAACCTTACACCTATTCTTCTTCAGTCCCCTCAGCGAGTGACTGTAATAAAATCTGATAAGATGGTGGACCTTTGTCCACACTACCCTTTTCTATAGTAGCAGTGATTAACCTAACCGTGAGTGCCCTGACCAAGAGTCAAGAGAGTCAAGAGTGTTTTGTCACCGTGTGCTACCGTGGCAAAATTTCTCTTTGGCCACTCCGGTTCACACTACACAAATTGCACATAATGAAGGCAAACTGACAAACAAACAGGCAATGAACAAGGGTTACAGTGTTTTTTTTGTAGCATTCAAGAGAGTCATAGATAATGAGGTAGTGAGGTGCTTATTGTACAATGATGATTTGAGGCTTTGTTCACAGCAATGTGCATTTAGATATTCTGAGATGATAGTGTGAAGATAGGCAGTGACATTAAGGTGATTGTAACGTATGACGGGTTAGTAACAGTGGGGTGATTTTAAAGTGTTGGACTATAGTCTCCCATCAGGGGGCAATAGCCCTCACAGCTCATGGGAAGAAGCTGTTACTACAGGGTTTCCGCGGGGCATTAAAAGTCATTAAAAGTCATTAAATGAAATGTTTTAAAATTAAGGCCTTAATTGGCATTAAAAGTCATTAAATGTGATTATCTGTGGCATTAAAAATGCCTTATTTTTTCTAAAAAAAAAAAATACGGTCATAAAAACAGTTTCGTCAGATATATTATATCAGATATAACTGATTCCGCGTTGTGCGCGGAACTGCTTCCGGTTGATCGTAAAGCCGTATGTTTTTAATGTTCGGAAAAGGGACTCGAGGGCGGAGAAAGAGCTAGAGAATGGGGGAAAATGCTAATTTCAACAAAAGTGGATGGAAAACGAGGAATTCGGGACATGGCTGCAGCCTGTCGACGGTAAAGATGACGAAGAATTTTGCCGTGTTTGTAAAAAGAAATTAAGCTTTGCACAATGGGTGTCAATGCTTTATGGTCTCACATGAAGTCGGACAGTGTAGTCCAGGGTGTACGTGGGTATACGGCGTATACCCACTTATTTCTCAGTCAGCATTACGTATACCAACTTCTGTAGCGATATTTGTGTCTTTTGTTTGAGCGCGCAGTGAGACAGGTATTCAGCGTTTAAACATCACGTGCGCGCGCTCAAGACCTGTTTGCCGCGCGCTAAAAACTGATAAACTCTTCTCAATCCACTATGCTCGCACTCGCTTCCGTGTCTGCCCGTGACCTGCTGCTTCCACGCTCAACACCAGCGGTCCGCGGCTCGCGGGATTCTGTCTGTGCGCTCTCTTGACTTCAAAAACTGTCCACCTCACCAGCCAATCACAGACAGGTTTCTTTCCATCCAATCAGAGTAGGGGTTGCAAATACTGCATTCAGATGGATTAAATCAAAATGCTGCAGCTTTTGGCAGAAATGACTAAACATAACGGTGGGATTGAAGAAAAAACAACAACCAATAAACAGTTTAATATTTTAGCCTACAATATTTAGTTTAAAATAATTCCTTGAGTTACTAAGGGAGGTGTGAAAAATCTTTTTGTCTCTTTTCTTTCCAGCTTCTGGGTGATGATGCAAACGTTTCTTGTGATCATAATCATCATCATTGTCATCATTATTTAAAGAGCACTTTAACACGAGGTAAAACAAAATAACATCTAATAAAATGACTTGAGTAAAGAATCAACAATTTAAAACAACAACAATAATAATAAGCTGTTTAAATCCTTAAAAACAAACAGAAGTTCTTTAAACTGAACTCTAAGATAAACAGGCAACCAGTGAAGGGAGGCCAGGATGGGCTAATGTGCTTTATTTATGTTTTTCCATTAAAAGGTGTGCAGCAGCATGTGAACCAGCTGCAGACATTTGAGTGAGGACTGACCGATTCAGAGATAAAGAGAATTACACAAATCCAGCCATGATGAAATGAAGGCTTAGTAGTGTTTCCATATTTCTGCCTTGAAAGAATAGGTTTTACCTTTGCTTTGTTCCTTACATGATAAAAATGACTTAACTGAGGTCCCTTTTTGACTGTCACGTTTAAAATCACCGTCCATTTTAAAATCGAGGGGCTAAACATTCATTGTCAGGGTGTCTAAATCAACAGGATCAACAGTTGTTTGGGTGTTTCAACTGGTATATTTTGACAATTCCTCATTTGCAAAGACAAAGAGATTTGAGTTTTGATGTTCTCCTCGTTATTAACTTTATCTCTTTCTATAGATTCTCTTTCTCATTCAATTTAGGACTTTCCATATGCCTTATCATCTAGGTCTATATTGAAAAACCTACAGTAAAGTAATGAAATGTTGATTCTGGATGTAGTGTAGGAATTCCTTCAATATAAACCAAAGAAAATTTTACATTACCTGCCAGAAGCTGGATAAAATCTTTGAAAAAGAGACAACAATATTTTCACACCTCATGTAGTACCGCAAGGAAATATTGTAATCTAAATGTTTTAGGCTAAATATTTGAGGCTAAAATGAGTAAACCCTAGTGATGGATTTTTGGGTAAACTAAATAGAGCAGTGTTACATGTCATTGTTTCTAAAACAGCATTTTTCTGAGCTGCGTCTAAAAGGGCAAACATTGAGAGTATACCCACTTCTCCAGGGACCATTACACCACTGTGGACAGCCACAGATCAGCTGCAAGGGGCAGACAACAGCTAACAATGTCAAGTTACTTTTCTGTAACCAACGCAGTCACGTCCGCATTAGCTACCGCAAACAGCACAGCAGCAGCTGGAGCAAGCTTTACTGCCACTAACGTAGGGAAATCAGACGGTCTTCGAACAACATTTGGATCCAATGCAACACTGCATGCGGAGGTGCTCTGGTGTCTGAACACAGCCATCAACAAGTACTCTATATATATATATATATATATATATATATATATATATATATATATATATATGGGTACTTGTTGATGGCATTAAATTTATTTCTACGAGCATTAAAGGAGCATTAAAAAGCATTAAATTAGGGTTACTCATTCCTGTATAAACCCTGTACTAAGTTTGTTTGTTTTGATTTTGAGGCTTCTGAAGCGTTTACCTGATGGGAAAGGGACAAACAGCAAATTGCCTGGGTGGGTGGGAAGAGTGGAGATGTGTCTGACCCTTCTTTGCACTCGTTCTGCATAAAGTGAGTCTAGATCCTGCAGATGGAATCCCACAATCCCCTGTGCTGTTCTCTCCACCCATGCTAAGTCCTTCCTCTCCTGAACTGTGCAGCTCCTATACCATACAGTTATGCTGAGACATAAAGCACTCTCTATGGTAAATCTATAGAAGTTGTTTAGCAGTTTAGTGGAAAGTCCAGACCCTTTCAGTTTCATGAGGAAGAATAGCCATTTTTGGGCCTTCTTCACCAGGTGGGAGGTGTTCACAGTCCAAGAGTGTTCGGAGGAGATGTGAATGTCCAGGAATGTAATGCTGTCCACGTGCTCCACCACCTCCCCCTGTATGTAGAGAGGAGCGTGTCCAGTCCTCCTGGTCTTCCTGTAATCTATTATTACCTCCTTGTTCTTACTGATGTTCAGAATTGGGTTATTCCTGGAGCACCACTGTATGATATTGCTGACCTCATTCCTGTAGTGGGCGTTATGGAAAAATATCTGTGTCTTGGGAGAAAGTGGGGGTCTCCCCTCTGAGGGAAAAGAAAACACACAGCTCACAGGGTGTTTGTTTTAAGGTCTGAAAGCTATTTTATGGTTCTTGAGGTCATCTGGGTTGACCCCCTGATAGGACATCTGGGTGCTAAATCAGCCTTACTTCATGAAGACTCGAGAGAGAGAATAGTCTCCTTGTTTTGGGAGCAGATAGGACCTGAAGCCACAATGTCTGGGCCCACAACCCCCAAACTAATCAGGAGGGGCTGGTCAGTCTGATAAAAGATGGGTTTGCGAAGATGAGGACAGACAAAGAACTTACAATGGCTGGGGAGAAGGATGTCGGTAACATACTGAAACAAAGTTTTTAAGTTTTTCTTTGTCTCTTTGGAATTCCAAATGAAATAAATATGCATATTTTAAATGCTTGCCTCTGATAATTATTTCTCCTTTACTACCAAATCTTGAACCGGGGTGAGACGGGCCGTGGGGAATGGACAGGAGCGAGCCCATATTAAATCTTAACATGGGACTCATCATTGTTGGAGATGAGACCCACTACAGTGGTGTCTTCCGCAAATCTCACCACTGTGTTTGTGGGGTGGACAGCAGAACAGTCCTGGGTAAAAAGGATGAAGAGAGCAGGACTGAGGACACAACCCTGCGGCGTCCCTGTGTTGAGGATCAGTAGACCAGATGTGCATTTCCCTATCCTCACCATATGGGGCCTGTTCATGAGGAAGACACTGATCCAGGAGCAGAGAGGTGTGGATAATCCCATGTTTTGTATCTTCAGAGTCAGTATGTCTGGGAGCACCGTGTTGAATGCTGAGCTGAAGTCTATGAAGAGCATCCTAAAATAGGTGTTGGGCTTGTGCAGATGAGTTAGAGCTGAGTGAAGTGCTAATGAGACAGCATTCTCTCTGGAGCGATTCTCCCTGTAGGCAAACTGCAGGCTGTCTAGGCCAGCAGGGATGGCGTCCTTGATGGTGTCCTTGATATACTGGAAGCACTTCATGATGACGGGGGTCAGAGCGATGGGACGATAATCATTGAGACAGGTAATGATTGGTTTCCTGGGGACAGGCACGATAACGGATTATTTCAGACAGGCAGGAACCGTGGAGAGCTGCAGGGAGAGGTTGAAGATGTCCAGCTGCAAATTGTTATTAATGTAGTGACAGGTAAGACAGTGACAGGTAAGACAGGTTAGCCAAGTAAGCCTCCATGTTCACAGATGTCCACATGTCAGCTGTTATACTCACTGCCACAGCTTACTGTCCTTCCATTTTGACTTGTTCCCGTTCCTCCTTGTACTTTTTGGCCCACATTTGTTTGATGGTGTGAAAACCACACCAAGTCAAACCAAAAGCAAATCACTATATTTAAATTAAAGATGCAATAAATCGGATAAATAAACTACTACTTTAGATAATTTCCACAAAAAACCTTTCTGGTTGGCAAGACATATGAGGGCTGTAGGACCTGAACCAGTTCCCTGAACCCTTAATTCTCCACAATGCTGAGGGGCTGGCAATCCTTCAGGATGGAATTCAGCAGAACTTCATCCAGCATCTGCTTCCTGGAAGCTTGATGGTAAAAAATGTGCTAAAGAATAAATTAATAGGAATTATCAATAAAGCAACTGTGAGTAAGTTGCAAAATGCCTGTATGCCGGAATTTATCATGAGTGTATCTGGGACTTCATTCTCATGCTTGGCCCTATAATGTCTCAGTATTGTGGAGATGCTTTTGTTTAAACAAGAACGAAATGCGACATTTATCCTGCAGAAAATAATAAGACAGTAAACTAAGAGTCACTTTGAAATGAATTTCAATTCAAATAGTTCAAGTGAAAACTCTGAGAGGAACATGATGAAACAACAAGGAAATTTAAAACCAATACCTTATTTTCCGATATGAGATCAATATTGTCCCACATGGCGGAAACCTTTCGTTTGGCTTGAGGAAGCTCCATAATTCTTGATGAATTGGATGAAGCGCTAAAGATTCTTTTGGCAGATGCATCTCGTTGACAGATACCCTTCCTTTTAAACACAGTTTAGCGCATCAGAGTCAATTTGAAACAGTTCCTGTATCGGTCATGTGACTTTCTGATAGTGATATCATCGACACGGGTTTTGTTCTATGAGCTTGACGCATGCGCCGACGCATAGGTGTTGCCGGACCCATCATTAGTTTTATTCCTGTGTTTCAGACTCTTTTTGATGATCGCTAGTTATCTTCAGATTGGTCGCAAAGGAAGACTTGCGTGCTGCCATTGCAGCTTTGTGGTGTCCTCAGTATCCTTTACCCATTTGCCTGCTCTCCAGCGTGTTGCTCACTCCAAGAAAGCAACCTTACCCGAACTCACTCTTGTTCCCTCGGACCCTGGACCATTACCTCTCCACCAACACTAAATCCTAACTCTTTCCCCCACTCTTAGCAACTATGGCCAAGTAAGATCTCACCTCCTGTCATTTTCTGCACCTGCCCCTTTACGGACTTGTTAACTCATCTCTCTCCTATGTAGACATACCCGAAAGCGGATTCTGTAAATGGCGAGCTGACCTTGGTGAATTCAACTCCTTTACTGAATCTTTTGTAAATAAACCTTCTTCACTTTAACTGGTCTCTTGAGTGATTCTGCATGTGGGTCAGGAAATTGCCTCAAAACATGACAGCTGGTCATTTTGACCTTGGTAGTTTTTGGGTTTTGTGACATAATTTTTTTTTTTGGGTACAAAGTAAAATAATACAAGCATCCAAAATAAGATGTTTGGAAAAGCTGTTAAGAATTTATTGATCTGTTTAACAGCACCTGGGAAATATTTTGGGAAAAAACATTCAATTTCAAAGGGAGACTGATGATTTTGTCCTCAACTGTACATATGTCTCGCTGTTTTCATGTGTACTGCTTCTGCCATAAAGAGTTGTGCCATTTGCTGCTGCAAGGCTATGGTCGTTGAATCAAAAAAGGGCTGGCAGATCTTTGGAACTCATTGCACATATTGTCGTTAACTTGAAATAGCTGCACACTCAAGCAAAGGACAAGTTCAGACTTTAGGACAATATAAATATAGATTGGTAACAAGCAGCATTTGGGTCATGTTAAGGAGGGATCATTAAAGTGCCAGTAACCCTGGAAGCTCAATCTAATATATGGTCATTTATGAGCACTTTTGCTATGGTGAAACTATCCATCAGTAACAGCAAGATGGCTACTGTACACACTGCAGAAAAACAGGAGATCAATGACATATCATAAGGTGTGAAGATTTAAGAGCTGTCACATTGGTTCATTTAATTTCCATTTATTATTGTTATAGAAAATCATCTCTTTTCTAATGTGCTTGTTTGTACTGGTGACAAATGTGAGGGCTGGTGATTTAATTGTTTGCCTTCAGCTCCATTCATCTGCATTAACCCAAGCTAACATAATTATGGAGTTTGATGAAAGATCAGCCAACGTGTGTGTGTGTGTGTGTGTGTGTGTGTGTGTGTGTGTGTGTGTGTGTGTGTGTGTGTGTGTGTGTGTGTGTGTGTGTGTGTGTGTGTGTGTGTGTGTGTGTCAAAAAAGAGTGAAAGAGCCACCTCCTGGGAGGGCAACCAGTTGTAAGTGTAAAAGTCCAATAGAGATGTGGAATTGGTCTGTGTCCAGCTGAATTTTTGGCGTCATGACTAATGCTGTTAAAACCATTCACATTTACATACACTGTATAAAATGTAACGGCCTCTTGGAATTAACAGCCAGACGCAGAGAGTTCCAAACGGGTGTAGTTTAATCTTTACTTTTCTTGTGAAAGACACCGTGAAAACTGTAGTATGAAATACAAAGATACACAATTGTTGGACATGCTCAACTCTTGTAGAAAACCATCAGCATACAAAGTTCTGTTTTTAAATAAACATGACATTCTACAACTTCTTAAACGAATGAACGGCATCTCTTATCACAAATCACAATTGCATATATTCATACCTCATTCTGCTTTCCAAGGGCGCTATCTTAACAATTTTCCTCAGGTTCCTTCAGGATCAAACACTGGCCGTTTCTCAATATGCGTTCTTGAGCGTTCTCGTGTGCTCGTGACACGTCATCAGCCTCAGCCCGAGCACTGTTCCGATTGCCGAGAACGCCAGAGCGAGAACGTGCCCCGCCCTCTTTATCGAGCATGCATCAGAGCAGACTTGTGCATTCTTCAGACTGACCGCTTTCCCAGAATGCACCGCGGCAAGATAATGTTTAGGCTTTTTAGAAATTAAAAATGTTGTTTTAAAAACATTTTCAATAAGATTTATTGTGGTGTAGTATATAAATAGTTTTGAATGTTAAAGAAATGCTAAAGAACTGTGCGTCCCCTGACGTCACAGGTACGCTTCTGTTCCAATACACCATACGTGCTGCGTGCTCGCGTTCTTGTCAAGTCCGATATTCCTGTGTTCTCGCCAAGACCGGACTTGACGAGAACGCGAGTCCGTACTCGCGTTCTCGTGAATTGAGAAACGGCCACTGTCTCATTGTGCTTAGTAAGAACAGGAAGTGCTACATATAACAAAACACACGAAGAAGAAATCTACCGTTCTTCAAAATAAATGCATAAATTAACCACTAGGTGTCACTGTTAAACCCATGAGCAAGAAGGAGAATTTTATCATTTAGTAGCCATTTACATAAAAAGACAACCTTTTCTCACTGTACAATTTCAAATCTGAGACTTTTATTTCTACACCTCTGACGGCAGCTTTGGAAGGGGGAACAGCTTATCCGGCTCTCTCTCTCATCCTCATTTGATAGTTTTACCAGTCAATTTTATTTAATATACTCAGTTTTTACAGTTACTCTTACATTGTCTATTGTTGTTGATTATTTCAGATTTCAGATTTTTACTTTCAAGATTAACAAAACTAAGATCGATACCAGGAACATTAACAGCATTATACCAAGACTTCAATCGATAGAACAGAGGGTTTCTCGGCTGGAGGTAAGTATTGAGATCAACGTGGGCTTTGAAAATGAAGCAACTCTACCAATGTTTTAAAACAACCGACAGTCTCCGAGCACCTCAGCAAGCAGCTAACCTGCCTGGAACTGTCTTGGAGCCAAGCCAAAAAAATAAATCTCACCCTTTGGACCTGACTAGAAGTCTAAAGAGACGGACCCCTCACCTAGATGATTTAAGGCCCGTTTACACTACACTTTTTTAACCGAGCCGAGACCAGTCCGAGCTCAGTAACCGAGATAACTCTTGTGTGTAAACGGTCAGCAGACTGAACCGGACCGCGCTAAACATAACCGGACCGCGCTAACTGCAGACCAGTTCCCTAGTAGGTCTTGGACTGGTTTTTTTTAGCCCGGTTTTCTGATAACGAAGAGCGCATGAGCAGACCGCGTCATCCCCTTACAGTCAGCTGACTGTCCGCATTTTTTCCGCCGTGTCTGGCTGCACGTCCCGATTCACACTCCATTCAGATAAATTTCAGACATAATAATACTAGCTTCCTTACCATGCCACACGGTTTCCAGAGATGATTCTGCTTAGCAGTGTGATGAACCTCAGTGTCTGTTGTTGTTTCCTGCGTCTGTAAATCCTTATTAGACGTTTGTTTGTCTTATCCACGTCCCAAAAGCCGACTCTATGTCTAACCATAACGTCCTGAATGTTACGGGTGCCGCCATTTTGATTTGCTCGGTCCCGCCTTCAATTCCAGAGAGCGGTAGTACCGCAGATCGCCACTAGGAGGCGAGGAGCAACCAAGGAACCGAGGTAACCGAGATAACTCTTGTGTGTAAACGGCCGTCTTATCTCGGTTAATTGATCCAAGCTCGGACTGGTCTCGGCATGGCTCGGTTTTTAGGTGTAGTGTAAACGGGCCTATAGTGTGGCCAGCATTGAGCCGAGACATCCCCTCGTCAACACCAGCACCAAAGAAAAAACAACAAGCAGCTGGAGCCGATATGATTCCATCTTCCTTAACTCTTGCTGCTCTTCAGCAGGAGCCTACAACAGACACCTCTCCTCCAAACATCAACAAGATCAACACAACCACCTCCTAAAGTGACCAGGAAACCAAAATGTATGCCAATAGTTGTTATTGTTTGGGATGCAGCAGTTAATGGAATCGATCGCCTCTGCAGTACAAAGACAACAAAGGTAATCTGCTTCCCAAATGACAGTGTCTGATATAACAGAGAAAATACCCTCCTTGACCACTTCTCAGTCGAACATTGAGAATCTTATCATACATATTGGAGCTTATGACCTGGCCAAACTTGGGGCCAAACTTGGAGTCTTGTTTACGAATGAGGGAGAGATGGAGCGGGAGATCGACAGGTGGATTGGTGCTGCATCTTTATAGATTTAGCAGAACATTATATTTATAGCTGATTTATTTATTATTCATTGGCTTCCCTCTGTAAAAAGCTTTTAAATAAACTGGTCAGTAACAAAAAAAAAGTCAACCTCTAAAGTAAAAGAGAATGAACTTATCAGAAAGAGAAAAAAGAAAATGTGCACAATGTTTGATAATACAGCATATTCAGATAAAATACAATATTCAAGTTAAATAGAGTTGTGAGAAAAAATGCAATTTGCATGATTGTACAAAGTCCACAAATTCAATGGGTCAAACATTTGAGGTTTTCTTCCACAGGTTTTCTCACAATAGTTTCCTCCATTCCTCCAACAGTGACCTACAAACCTGACTCAGTTAGGTTCTATGTTCAAAAACACATTTTCAAAAGGGATGCTCACTGCTAAACGTACTTATTTGTTCTGACTCCACTTTGTAATACGTTTGGTAGCCTGCTTAGTGTCATTAACCATTTGGAGAACCCATTAATGCTCAGGTTCCTTCGCTGTGGTGACAATGTTCTGAGGTAGTGCTGGGCGATATGGAAAAAATCATATATCACGATATGGACTATTTTATATCACAATAAAGATATATATCGCAATATGCCCCAATTAAGTACGTTTTCAGCAAATCTCTGAAAAATATGACAAAACAATATAATTGCTTACTTTTTTCCAACTTTATTTTGAAGTGACATTTATAGAACTGTCACAAATTAGAAAAATAAATTGTAGTGCAGCAACATAAATACATAAAATGAGGCGGAGTTAGCGCTACAGTACCCTTCAAAATCCTACATGTTTTTCAATTAAATTACCAAAATAAATAAATCAAAGTGTACTAATGTTTAGTTTAAGTTTCTGAGTAGAAAAGCACACATTTTGAATGAAAGTTGGTTACAAAAATAAACAGTTTTTCAAGTTTCTGAAATCTTTAACCTTGTAGTGCAAAGTTTGCATACCATAATGACAATATAAATGATCAAAATTAAATAAATCAGGGTTGAATATAACTAAACTGTTTAAGGCATCAACCATCTAAAAAGTGCAAACATAAAGGATAAATTATCGACGTAGAAATGTCGTTTCTGTCAAATTTATAGGTTGAGTGCGAGGAAGACAAGTTGGTCAACTGTATTTGGCTTAAGACATGGCCTCTTACATGTGACAATGTTCTCACTCACACTGAAGGCCCGTTCAGATGAAGAACTAGTAGCAGGAATGCACAAGTACTTCTTAGCAAGCCTGGCCACTAATGGGAAGTTTAACTCATGTTGTTTCCACCATCCCAGAGGGTCAGCCTCTGAATCAGGCCCAGGTGTCTGAAGATACATGGAGAGCTCACGTTCAATGGATGCTCTGCTTGACTGAGAGCGGCTGGTGTCTTGGCCTCCCCAAACTCTTCTTTGTTGGATAAGGAAGGTCTGGATCATCTTCAGCAGCTGGTGGTGAAATGGAGGTGGCTGTTTCTGCACTTTCAGGTGCCGGCGTTGCCATGTCCACCAGCTCTGCTGCAGCTTTCATCTTTATGAACTCCACCCTCTCTTCCTTCATGTAGGCTGTCTTAAACCGTGGGTCAACAAATGTCGCCATGTCTAGAAGGTTGTTGGTGGTACAGTCATCATACTTTTCATTGAGTTACTTAAGGATACCCTCTTTGATTGCTTTTGAGAGCTCTGTGTCCCCATCTTTGTGGCTCAGTATTTCGTTGTTGAAGAGGTGCAGTACTGGTTTCAGAAAAGATACGGTAACGTACTTCTCCCCCGATAAAGCATCAATAAACTCGAACAGTGGACCCAGTGCCTTGTTCATGGACTCTAGTACCATCATATGTTGCCAGCTTGGCACCAGATTTCTTGCCTAAGTCAGATAGCAAAGGAAATGGGTTACTGTCATCAGGAGGTGAATCTAGGCTGCAAACATAATCAGAATCCAAGGAATCTGTGCAATGTCCAGTTTCCATGTCTCACCTTCTTGTCTTCAAGAAGGACCTGTGACAGAACTTTCTCCTGCTCCAGGAACCTCTGGATCATCTGCTGCCGTGAACCCCATCTTGTGGGGGTTTCAGTGATAAGCTGATGGGGAGGCAAGCCCAGCACTACTTGAGCCTTGGCCAAATCACGTTTTCTCTTCCACGAGTTAGAGAATGCACTCACAACCTTTTTACAGACCCCAACTGCACGTTCCACAGTCTGCTTTGTAGATGCTGGTGTGAGAGCTTTCAAAGCGTTCTCTGTAAAGATAAAAGAAAAATTTATGTAATTTAATAACAATTGTGAATTTTATGATATAAATTATAAATACATTTATTTTATAATGAAATCTAATAAAATCTGCACGCAACTCCCGTTATCTATTATGAGACCCACCGCCAGGATTACTCCATTAGCTGGGCGAAACCCTGTTCAGTATTAATGTGTTGTGTGTAGGCTGATCAAACATAAAACAGGATAAACAAACAAGTTAAATTTCACTAATATTTTGTTGTTGTAAGTTTAATTTAGAATTGCCATTGTCACCACTTGTTACCATGGTGAAATTATTTGAGAAAGACAGCAGCTCAAGAAGTACACAGATAACATTATACACAGAAAAAACAGACACACTCCCTCAGTGATGCACTCATGCTCGCACTAAATTACACTTAAATTACACTTACCAATAGCTAGCTGGAGACGGTGACCAAAGCATTGTAGCCGTTGCCATTCATTCAGTTCCATTGCAGTGATGTTGTTGGTGGCATTATCTGTGGTGACACAGACTAGGTGGCATTCTTGCAGCCCCCATGACTCCAGTGTATCTCTGAGACCTAGAAGGATAAACGCTTTTATTTATATATAAATAAAAATTATGAATAGAATAAATGTGCAGCAATAGCAGAATGACACAATTACTGTTCCAGTAACATACCTTGGGCTAACATGGCTCCTGTGTGGTCATCTGGAAAGTAGGCAGTCTGTAAGCAGCGAGCGCAGAGGGTCCAGTCTTCACTGATGAAATGGATGGTTAGGCTCATATAGGGCTGCGTCACCCTGCTTGTCCACAGGTCTGTTGTCAAGGCGTAATGTACCACGCTGCAAACCTCCTTTTCTACTTTGGCCCGGCATGCGTCATATAAGCGAGGCAACTCCACTTGACTGAAGTGGTTGCGACTGGGCATAACGTACCTCGGGTCAAGTACTTTGACAAGCTCTCGGAAGCTCTCCTTCTCAACTTCGTACATGGGGACCATGCCTTTACATATGTAATGCGCAATGGCAACTGTGATTTGTTTATGTCGCTGAGAAGTTTTCTCATACGGGGTGCATCGTGCTAACGACTCCGTTATCTTTGGCTGGCTATGATTTTTATTTTTGCAACTTCCTCCCGCTGTTTCACAACTTGCTTTACCTCGCACTTTTTGGATCCTTATGTATTCTTTTTCGTGGTTCTTCTTTAGGTGATAGAAGAGGTTTGTCGTGTTGCCGTCGGGTGAGGGAACAGTCTTGTAGCATAGTTTGCAAATGACCGTCGTCTGCTCCGTGTCGGACTTCTTAAATCCAAAATGTAACCAAATCACAGACGTACCCCCTCTTTTTGGTAAAAGTGCTTCATCTTGTGTTGCCTGCGTAGCTGTCTCTGTTTTTTGCGACCACGGGTTTAAGACTTCAGCCTCCTGCGTCTCCATCTCTCAGCTCTCATGAGTTAACGTAAAGCATGTCGCAAACCCGCGTGTGAGTCAAAAGCCGTAAAGCAGCGTCATGTTGCAAAACCACAAGACGGCGCTTCTTTGTGAATTAAAATAAATAAATCTTGTTTATCACTTTTAAACTGTGTGTAGGCTACGTGACTACACTAATACATTCGTCGTAGTCTACCTTGGGAAATATTTGCTTGAATACGAGATAAAATGGTGTTAGAAACGATAGACACTTTTCTATCGTCCGTACGATATGTATCTTCCTATCGCCCAGCCCTATTCTGAGGCGTGTCAGTCCCCCCTACAGCAGAAAATCCCTACCACATGATGCTGCCATCTATCTGACTTGGCAAGTTCTTCTCAGGCTTGTAAGCTTCATCTCTTTCCTCCACAGGTAACAATAATCATCCTGGTCAAACACTTCGGTTTTAATTTCATCAGACCACAGGACATGTCTCTAAAAATAAAGCCCTTTGAAAACTGTAACCCAGCGGAATGGCTTATTCCTTGCTCATGTTTCACTGTGAATGGTGACGCTCTGTTACCATATTCCTCCAGCATCTTCATAAGGTTTACATGTAGCACCGAAAGATACACAGTGCGTGGTCCTTTCATCGACCGTACAATGGCTGCACATTCCCATTGTGTTTATAGTTGTGTATAATTGCTTGAATTGATAAACGTAAAACCTTCAGGTATCTGGAAACAGACTTTTGGAGCTCCATAGCTCTGTCATTAATATTTTTCTAAAAAAAGTCCCATGGAGCCACATAAAGAAGCAGTTTTATGAGTTGCCCTCAAATACAGGGAAAGCTGTGCCTCCTTTTAACTAGAATATTTCTATTTAATCTATCAGAAGCGTACAAAGCCATGTTCATATCCTCTGAGCTTCCCTATGCATAGTAATCCCAGTGTATATAAACTTTGGAATTTAAAGATATTAATAAGAAGTTCTCCAAAATCATTGTCAGTCATTACCCATTACTCATCACTAATACTCATTACTAATGTTAGTAATCCTAAGTGACCTAAAACAGTTTTGTTTTGTCACAGTGTATGTACATTTCTGTTTTTTCTTTTATCTGAAGAAAACAACTGGTTCATTGTCAATTTAAGAAGAATATTTTCATGTTCTATTTTAGTATTTTCATTTTGATGCTGATTCCTCCTTGTCAAATTAAACTCTGCTTGCATAGTTTTACACTTGTATGAGCTCTCAGTTCACCCACACAAATGTCAGTCATGTCACAGTTTTCCCTCAGTACATCAAAGTGTTGAGATTAAAACGTCAGCTGCACCCTGTTCTCCTTGTGCCTCACTGTATATCTGCATGTATGACCGTAGAAAAGATGGCAGTGATGATCCACCCTCACAGTTGAGTCAGGTACATACAGAGCTGTAAAAAACCCAGCAGGCATGTCCTTGGTTTAAAGCCCAAGCCCATACAACTTAATGGCACATATGCCCTCCTTGCATTAACTGTATTTGTGACCGTGTGCATTTTAATGGTACTCATAAGTTGTGAGAAGAGCACTGGAGCGATGTGTGGAAGGACAGGGAGGTCATATTTATTGGTGGAGGATAATATGATTCCCAGAGGATAATAGGTTATTTCTAATGAGTCACTATACCCAAGGGTAATATATCTGATTTTACATTCATCTAGAAATAGGTTTTCTAGATGAATGTATTTTCTTGTTTTTATTTGAGTGTTTGGAGAAAAAAAAAATAAAACTGAAGCTGGTCATCCTAACGTGCAAGATAATTTCTCTACAAGAAACTGATTAGGTGGAAAAATAAAACTTGCTACATTTTGCCAAAATTTATTTGATAAAAGAACTCAAACAATATTCGGTAGATAATGAAAGATTTCAGCAAAAAAAAAAAATCTGAAACCTGTGGGCACAGAGGCCAGGAGAGGTCAAACAGCTCAGGTTAATTTTTCAGCTCTTGTACTTTTTTAGGCAAGGCAAATTTACTGGTATAGCACATTTCAGTGCAAGGACAACGCAAAGTTCTTTACATGTTTAAAACATAGGAAAATAAAAACAGAAAAAAAGCCAGTTGGAACAAACTGTAGAAAAATTTACACAAAATAAAACATGGGAAAATGGAAACAGACGCCCACCGTCTGTATATATATATATATATATATATATATATATATATATATATATATATATATATATATATATATATATATATATATTATTTGTCAGGATGGAAAGACGATTTTACCCATTATAACAAAATGTGTTTCTGAACAGGATGACCAATTATTAACCTGACAAAAGCCAGCTGTATGTCGCTCCGCCTAGCTCCACTCACATACATCTGGGACACCTCCATAGGAATTTCCTTTACAGAAGGCTGGGCCTTATCAAAAATTCTTGCATATGATTGGATAAGCCACTTGTCTGTCATCTTTATTGACGTGCTATTTCAACCACTCACACCGAAGCTAACCCGTGACGCTGATGATAGCGACGCAGGAAAAAAAAAAAAAAAATAAATAATGTGTTTGCGGCTCTAGTGGCACGCGTTTTATTGACAGTGAGCTGACAGGAAGAGGGGGGAAGACAGGCGGCAAAGCGCCGCGGGTCAGAGTCGATCCCGGGCCGACCGCGTTGAGGACTAAAGGCCTCCTAACATAGTTAGCGCTAACCGCTAACCGCTCCGGGGCGCGTACGCGTCTGCACGTCCGCTGCAGACGCGGACGCGCCCCGGAAAACAAAACTTGCCAAATCCGGTCGGGAGAAGGGCGAAAACATCGTTTCCACCAACAAAAGCCTTCAGAGCCGTTCTCTGATGTTCTTTTAATGAAACAATATTAGGTAGATTGGACAACACGGAAGAAATAGCAGCATCAATGTTAACACTTGCTTCCTCGACGAGCCGCCATAGCTATCAAAACAGTCTCACGTCACATCTATGAAATGCCAGCCCTGCGTCCTGATTGGCCGGACCATAAATTTGGTTGGAGAAATCACTTTCTACCGGCGGTGTCCCAGATGTATGTGAGTGGAGCTAGGCGGAGCAACATACAGCTGGCTTTTGTCAGGTTAACCAATTATAGCTTTAAGTAGTATTTATCAGTTGTCTTTTCAGTGGCCAGACTAAGCACTGTTTGCAGTACAAGAGAGATTTAATGAGATTATAACTGTCAATATGTTTTATATGTGTGAAGACCATATTACATTTTTAGATCAGTTTTGCTACGATACCATTAAAAATTCCAACTTCAAGAGTATTCTAGATGATTGTTCCCTTGAAATTGTAAGTCTGGATCTTGTTTTCCAGTTTTAAACAAGATGTAAGCTTTGTGTTATTTTATTTATCCTCTGAGTAGCTCAAACTGATTAGAAACCTTGCTTGGAGAATGTTTAATATTTTTAGGGTTTGGCTTCATGTTTATCATAAAACAGAGGATTTAAAAATACAAAAAACATCTACTGAGAAATATGGCCATTGTGAAAAATGTAATAACCCAGTTCTACTAGATTTCTCTGTGCTGAACAAATGGTTTCATACCGTTATATTCTCAGAAGAAGAAACAGGAGAAAAATAGTCTCATTTTCCAATCGACATAAAAGAGGGGGGGGGAAAGCAAATTCACAAACTTGTGTGGAATAATTAACTTTAGACAGGCAAATAAAAAGGAGCTTGCTGACAATTTTTTGCTAGTTTCTTATATATATTATACACAAATGCTCCACACATATGGACAAAATAGAGTAACATTGTCTTATTCATGATTTCACACCTCTAGCATTAAAATTTAAATTCTTAGACCATGTAAATGGTAGATGGGCTGAACGTATATAGTACTTATCTAGTCATACCGGTATCTCAAAGCGCTTTACGTTACAGCCACATTCACTCAATTTTACTCACTTTTATACACTTCTATAACTTGGGGTTAGTGCCCTGCCCCAGGGCACATCAACACGTAGCAGGAGGTGCCAGAAATCAAACTCACAACCTTCAGATTGCAAGCATCTATCCACTTAGCTACAATCACTCCATGGTGATTGCAGTCGTCCCATGTAACAGTGAAGCCTGATGCTACATTCATTTCTATTTACACTAACAGTGACGTGTTTCCTGCAGCTTTGTGTTCTTGTCTTGACTGCTGTACTTCTGCTTCCTTGAGATGCTAGTTTTTGGTACGGTTGCAGTGTTTTGGTTGTAGGCGTCAGAGGTAGGCATAAAGAACTATCTTTACATCAACCTAATGGCTGAACTAGGTTAGACCTTAAAGCGGACCACTTTCAAGAGGTCCTGTGTAGCCAGTTTGCGTTTCATCATTTGCTGGAATTTGTGTTGACGTTGCCCATGAGAAGCTGCAGCTGTGGTGCCATTTACTGAAACAGGGGGCTTTACATACAGTACAGAGTACAGTTTGTGTGTGTACACTGCCTAAAATATGTAAGAACAAATAAAATACCCACATTATCTCATGTGAACTTATAGAGAAGCATCTGAAAGAAATGTGAACTGTTCTGTTGTGGATACACTTGAAGGATTCTTGTTAAGTTGTCAAACATCTAAATCCTCAGAAATAATTCTCATTCCACACTGAATTAGGCTGGCAGTCCTCAGCCTGTCTGCTCTTTTAAAGGTCTGCAGCAAGGACATGGGCTGTTGCAAAAAGTCAGGAATTACCTTTTTCACTGCTTCAAATTGATTTGTCTTGACTTGTGATTTCATCCTGGCCTTTCTAAAATAACCTCTGCCTGCAAAGTGAGCATAAAGGCCTGATTAAATCAAAACCGATCCTTCTTTGTTTCCTAATGCATGCATTCTGGAAAGGTAGGATTCTGCAACAGAAAGCCTTTTTCAGAAAATCTTAAAGGTTGCTGAGCCCTATACGTGCACTGAAAGACATAAAGGACATGCTGTTGCCAAAAATTGAGAATTTCTTTCTTTTCACACCATCTCATTTAATGCTTAACAATAGCGGGAACAAAAGGCAACTTCAATTGCTAATTTTATTTAGCAATTATTTCCTGTCCCCAGTCATTTTTGCCTACCTTATATTTTGAGAAATTTAAAATTTAGCTAAGAATCTGGTAACCGTGCTCTTTGCATTCTTTGTTACAGTTTATTTCTGTGTTGTTTCCACACCTTTACCTAGCACAGGATTAGACAGAAAAAAGTAAATGGTTGCCCTGACATCTTTGTTCCTCTTTCCTATCACTATGTTTTGCCACCTGTACAAAAATCACCTGTACAAAAAATTCACAGACAAGCAAAATCAAGTGTAAAAAGTTCACCTGCAGAATTTTTTTTCATACAGACAAATAATTCATTACATATTTGAAGTTGTTCATCTTCGGCCACATTTCCCACTACAACTACATGTCAGTGAACACAACTTCTCAAATCAGCTGCTGCACATGCTCAACTCTTGTCTAACAGGCACACACTCTCTCCCTTCACACGTGACTTCCCCATATGTTACAGTACGTTTCCTGCACATAATCTTCACATTCTTCAACTTTATGATCAGCACCACATTTGGGACACCTCTGGCTTCCTTTTCAGGCAGCAGCTATGTGCCCATAGCTTTGACATCTTCAGCTTTAGAAACACAGCATAATCATTCTTCTTATCTGATCACAAACAACAATAGAGATGCACACCGCCACCTACTGTGCATGAATGTGTAACTATATCCTTCGCCTACTAAATTCTATGCATTAGTTTTGTACTTTTCTGTAAAAATCTGAATTTATATACTTTATTTATTTATTTATTTATATATCAAACAACATAAAACATATTAAAACTACCTTAACACCAGGCTAAAAGAGCAACACCTGTATCATTACTCATACTCATTCAAAAATATTATGGCCAAACACCCAGCGCTAGTATCTGAGTTGCCATTTGTAAGGTTAAGCAGTTAAATTCTAACAGCAATATTTTGGGTTTTTTAGCCTGTCATAAGACAAAAAAATAGGGGTTCATTTTTAAAGTCAGATTTTCATCATGTTATGCATTTGTAAATGTCACAGTTCCAAACTAAGTATTTAATTACAAAGCTAAAAAGGGACACAAAATAAGGAGTTAGAGTTAAAGTTGGCTAAGGTAAACATCCCTTAGCTTAACTGTGTCTGCTCTCCTCTTGGCACGTCTACTTGGAGTTTTTATTGGAATTTCGTGGCCCAGCCACTTTTCTGGTATCGTGTGGTCTTCTATTGGTCTTTTGTCGTGATGGCAAGATGGCGCCTGTGGTGGCAAGCCGTCAGCCTCATCTCCTTCATTTGCTCAGCATATTGTATGCAGTTACCCTAATGCTATGTGTATTTTGCCAAGATGTTTCCACTTTGATTGTTTATAATCGCCAGGCTCTTTTTAGTAGTGATGGGTCCGGCAACACCGATGCGTCGGCGCATGTGTCGAGCTCACAGAGCGAAACCTGTGTCGATGCGTGTCGAAGCGCGTATCGCAATGGAAAAGTCACGTGATCGATACAGGAACTGTTTCGAACTGACTGACGCGCCAAACTGTGTTTATAAGCAGTGTTCCCTCTAAGCTGCGCACCTGTGCATTTGCGCACAGCATCTGGATTCAGCACGCACAGCAAAGCTATGCTGCGCAGTAAATAAAATCCAAGCTGAACTGTAAACAAAATAATAATAAACCAAGTTATTTTTTTTTACCATTTTGCAACTCTGGTGTGATGGTGTACCACGGCCCCGCTCTGTGAGCGTCAGGTGCTGATCGGAGCACACCACTGATTGATGGGTTGGGCAGACGCCTTTATGGTTGGGCAGGTTGCTCTGTGCGTCTTTGTTCTGAGCCCGTTTCATAAAAAACGGCTGATCTACCCTGAGTAGAAAGCTGCTACTCTGAGTAGTTCTACATCACTCTGTCATGCTCAGCATTTCTGGTTTCTGAACAGATGATATAAGTCAGGTAACGAAGCACAAGAGCGTCCGATCAACCATGAGTTGAACGTGAGCATGAGCATGAAAAAAAGTCCGATCAGACACTTTGCGTCAGAGTCTGCCTATCAGGTTATAATGGAGAACTTTGCCTCGAACAACGCTCCATATCTCCTGATCCGTAAATGGTAGAGACGTAATTTTTTCAGCGTTTATTTCGTAACGGATAGGAGAACAAGAGAAACTATCATTTTTTGCTGGAAAAAGTTTAATAAAGGCGTAAAAAATTATGATATAGAGGGGATTTTTAGCAAATTTCAGAAATCCTCTAAAAATGTTCCCGAACAAATTGCTGTAGCTGAAAACGTATAAGAGATATCAAAATAATTCTTTCACTGTGAGTATCAGCAGGCTTTTGAGGACTATGGAGCCCATTTTTATGTTTGTACAAAAATCGGTGTAGGCACAGCAACGATGTAAAAAAGTGGATGATGTGGAAGAATGAAGCTCCAAAGCGTTTTCGGGATGTTGCACATTCGCTACTCCCGAACAAATTGTTCCTGCGGCAAAACCGTAACAGCTATCGACAAAATTCTTTTTTTATGAGTGCCAGAAGGGTCTGGACATGAATGTGTGAAAGTCTCATGCCTGTACATCAAACGGTTTAGGAGTAGCGACGATGTAGAAAAGTGCCTCATTTGGGGGGATGGAAGTTTGATCCTGTTTTAGCATTTTTCCAAAACGCTACTCCCGAACAAATTGTTCCTGCGGCAAAACCGTAACATTTATCGACAAAATGCCTTTTATATGAGCGCCAGAAGGGTCTGGACATGAATGTGTGAAAGTCTGATACCTGTACATCAAACGGTTTAGGAGTAGCGACGATGCGAAAACATGTGATGTTTTAGATTTTCAGGTGTGATTTTTCACCACACCTTCATAGAAAATCAATGGAGAGCTTTAAGGTTTTGTGGTGCTCTGGGGTGATTTGCGAAAAATCTATAAATCCCACACCAATGATGGTTACATTTCCAGAATCCAGACAAAAATTCCTACGTTTTGATGTATAATTTATCTGAATAGACTGAAAATTGAGTGAGTAGGAAGAAGTTGTTCAGAGAAGGAAAACCTATAGAATCGTTAGAGTGGCCACTCTAAATGAACTCCCTAGCAACCATAGCAACGCATTCATTTCTCTGAATTTCTTGAAAAGCCAAAATTATTTTAAGGAAGTAGCTGAAGATAGCTGAAGGTTATTTGAACATTTTAAAAGTTGAATGGTGTTTCTAGCTGAAAGTAGGCTGAAGCAGTAAGCTGTCAAAAAGCTGAAAAATATGAAGAATGTGAAGGATTCTCCATTCCTTTTCAATGAGAGCAAAAACTCACAAAAAGTTGAATATTATAAATATAATTACCAAAAGTCATAGCAGCAATGTCCTGAAGGAGCTGAACGTTTTGATACCAGAATGGTTGAAATCGGTTGAAAAATGCGGAACGAGTTAGGCGTCGAAAAACGTGCGGAATAAAAATAAAGAAAAACAGGAAAACAACTAGAAAAGGCTGTTCCTGCGAAACAGCAGTGAGAATGCTTTACTGCAGAATGATTTGAGCAGAAGATGCAGAAGATTCCTGCAGAAGTGAAAAACTAGCTGAAATGAAATAAAAGAACCAATTTTAACATGAAAAACATCTGAAGGATTAGAAAAATGGTATGAAAAAACTGAACTAGTTGAAGTTAGTTGAAGGACATTTGAAAGTTAGTATTAGTAGTAGTACTATAAGTAGTAGTAGTTGTAGTATCAGTTTTAGTAGTAGCAGTAGTATCAGTAGTAGTAGTAGTAGTAGTATCAGTAGTACTATCAGTAGTAATGAAAAACAGCTGAAGGATTAGAAGAATGTTTTGAAAAAACTGAAGAAGTTGAAGATAGTTGATGGATATTTGAAAGTTAGTATTAGTAGTAGTACTATAAGTAGTAGTAGTAGTAGTAGTAGTAGTAGCAGTATTAATAGTAGCAGTAGTATCAGTAGTACTATCAGTAGTAATGAAAAACAGCTGGAGGATTCGAAGAATGTTATGAAAAAACTGAACATGTTGAAGATAGTTGAAGGATATTTGAAAGTTAGTATTAGTAGTAGTACTATAAGTAGTAGTAGTAGTATTAGTAGTATCAGTATTAGTAGTAGCAGTAGTTTCAGTAGTAGTATTGGTATCAGTAGTAGTAGTAGTATCAGTAGCAGTATTAATAGTAGCAGTAGTATCAGTAGTACTATCAGTAGTAATGAAAAACAACTGAAGGATTAGAAGAATGTTATGAAAAAACTGAAGTTGAAGATAGTTGAAGGATATTTGAAAGTTAGTATTAGTAGTAGTACTATCAGTAGTAGTACTTGTAGTATCAGTAGTAGTAGTAGTAGCAGCAGTAGTATCATTAGTAGTAGTAGTATCAGTAGTAGTATCAGGAGTATCGGTTTTTAAAGAATTTAAAGGAATTTGAAGAATTTGAGGGAATTTGTAGTAGTAGTAGTAGTAGTAGTAGTAGTAGTAGTAGTAGTAGTATCAGTAGCGGTAGTACTAGTTGTATCAGTAGTAGTAGTAGTAGTAGTAGTATCAGCAGTAGTAGTAGTATCAGTAGTAGTAGTAGTAGTAGTACTATCAGCAGTAGTAGTAGTAGTAGTAGTAGTAGTAGCAGTAGTATCAGTAGTAGTAGTAGTAGTAGTAGTACTATCAGCAGTAGTAGTAGTAGTAGTAGTATCAGTAGTAGTAGTAGTAGTAGTAGTACTAGTAGTAGTAGTAGTAGTAGCAGTATTATCAGTAGTAGTAGTAGTAGTAGTAGCAGTAGTATTAGTAGTAGTAGTAGTAGTATCGGTGGTAGTAGTAGTAGTAGCAGTAGTAGTATCAGTAGTAGCAGTAGTAGTAGTGGTAGTAGTAGTAGTAGCAGTAGTAGTAAAATTATCAGACAGCATGGGATTAATTTCCACTGTTATGCTGATGACACTCAGCTATATCTATCCATAAATCCTGATGAATCCAATCAATTACTTCGACTGCAGTCATGTCTAGATGACATCAAAAGCTGGATGACTTTAAATTTCCTGCATCTAAATTCTGACAAAACCGAAGTTGTAATCTTTGGGCCAGAGTCCTCAAAAAATAAACTTCTTAACCAATCACTTAATCTGGATGACATTAACTTGGCCTCTGGTAATAAAGTAAAAAACCTTGGTGTTATTTTTGACCAAGACATGTCATTTAAATCCCATATTAAACAGGTTTCCAGAGTTTCCTTTTTTCACCTCCGGAATATCGCCAAAATTAGAAACATTCTGTCCAGGAGTGATGCTGAAAAAGTAGTCCATGCATTTGTTACTTCAAGGCTGGACTATTGTAATTCTTTACTATCAGGAAGTCCACAAAATGCAATTCAAAGTCTTCAGCTGATCCAAAATGCTGCAGCAAGAGTTCTGATGAAAATCAACAAGAGGGATCATATTTCTCAAATTTTAGCTTCCCTTCATTGGCTTCCTGTTAAATCAAGAATAGAATTTAAAATTCTTCTTCTAACGTATAAAGCCCTTAATAATCAAGCTCCATCATATATCAGAGCTCTGATTACTCCGTATGTTCCTAACAGAGCACTTCGCTCTAAGACTGCAGGTCTGCTGGTGGTTCCTAGAGTCTCTAAAAGTAGAATGGGAGGCAGATCCTTTAGCCATCAGGCTCCTCTCCTGTGGAACCAACTCCCAGTTTTGGTCCGTGAAGCAGACACCCTGTCTACTTTTAAGACTAATCTTAAAACCTTCCTTTTTGACAAAGCTTATAACTAGAGTGGCTCATGTTACTCTGAGCTACCTTTATAGTTTTGCTGCTATAGGCTTAGGCTACTGGAGGACATCAGGGCCTATTTTTCTCACTCTACTGATTTCTACTATTCTCCAGTCTTCTGTTCTCCAGATTTGCATTGCATTACATTGAAATGACTGTTGTCATTTCAGCTTTTAACTTTTTGTTCTCTCTCTTTTTTCTTCATAGTAGGTACACCTGGTCTGACGTTCTGTTGACTGTGAAATCATCCAGGGAGGACAGATCACCGACTATTACCATCTAATGTAGAACAGATTACTAGATCAATGTGTGCTTCTGTGCTTTTTTGTCTCTCTTGTTGTGTCTCTGCTCTGTCTTCTCTAACCCCAGTCGGTCGAGGCAGATGACCGTTCATACTGAGCCCGGTTCTGCCGGAGTTTTTTTTTTTCCCGTTAATGGGTGGTTTTTCTTCCCACTGTCGCTTCATGCTTGCTCAGTATGAGGGATTGCAGCAAAGCCATGTACAATGCAGACGACTCTCCCTGTGGCTCTACGGTTCCCCAGGAGTGAATGCTGCTTGTCGGGACTTTGATGCAATCAACTGGTTTCCTTATATAGGACATTTTGACCAATCTGTATAATCTGACCCAATCTGTATAATATGATTGAACTTGATTTTGTAAAGTGCCTTGAGATGACATGTTTCATGATTTGGCGCTATATAAATAAAATTGAATTGAATAGTAGTAGTAGTAGCAGTAGTAGCAGTAGTAGTAGTGGTAGTAGTAGTATTATCAGTAGTAGTAGTAGTATCAGTAGTAGTTGTAGTAGTATGAGTAGTAGTAGTTGTAGTATTAGCAGTAGTAGTAGTAGCAGTAGTTGTATCAGTAGTAGTAGTATCAGTAGTATCAGTAGTTGTATCAGTAGTAGTAGTAATAGTAGTAGTAACTATGTGAAATCCAAAAAGTGACAGAAAAATGACACATGCCTGATAATCACTGGAAAATTAAAAAATATTAAGAGGACGTGACTGTGCGATTTTCAGATTCCTACATTAATCACAGCCACTGCAGCGGATGTCGAAAGTTGCCATTCTATCTCTATGGAGCCTGTCCCTCTGGCCCTCAGAGTTCCGTCGTCATGGAAACTCGCTCACACCTGCAGCGGGCCAGTCTACTGAAGTACAGACACTGCTCAAAATAAGTCCCATTGGATTATAATGGAGAACTTTGCCTCGCACAACACTTTATATCTCCTGATCCGTAAATGGTAGAGAGGTAATTTTTTCAGCGTTTATTTCGTAACGGATAGGGGAAGAAGATAAGCTATCGGATTTTGCTGGAAAAAGTTTAATAAAGGCGTAAAAAATTATGATATAAAGGGGATTTTTAGCGAATTTCAGAAATCCTCTAAAAAGGTTCCCGAACAAATCGCTGTAGCTGAAAAAGTATAAGAGATATCAAATTAATTCTTTCACTGTGAGTATCAGCAGGCTTTTGAGGACTATGGAGCCCATTTTTATGTTTGTACAAAAATCGGTGTAGGCACAGCAACGATGTAAAAAAGTGGATGATGTGGAAGAATGAAGCTCCAAAGCGTTTTCGGGATGTTGCACATTCGCTACTCCCGAACAAATTGTTCCTGCGGCAAAACCGTAACATTTATCGACAAAATTCCTTTTATGTGAGCGCAAGAAGGATCTGGACATGAATGTGTGAAAGTCTCATGCCTGTACATAAAACGGTTTAGGAGTAGCGACGATCTGAAAACATGTGTCGCTTGGGAATGTCAGGTGTGATTTTTCACCACCCCTCCATAGAAAATCAATGGAGAGCTTTCCGGCTTCGTGGTGCTCTGGGGTGATTTGCGAAAAATCTATAAATCCCACACCAATGATGGTTACATGTCCAGAATCCAGACAAAAATTCCTACGTTTTGATGTATAATTTATCTGAATAGACTGAAAATTGAGTGAGTAAGAAGAAGTTGTTCAGAGAAGGAAAATCTATAGAATCGTTAGAGTGGCCCCTCTAAATGAACTCCCTAGCAACCATAGCAACGCATTCATTTTTCTAAATTTTATGAAAATGCAAAATTATTTTAAGGAGGTACTGTATGAAAATGGTAGAAGATATGAAAAAGCTGAAGTAGCTGAAGATAGCTGAAGGTTATTTGAACATGTTAAAAGTTGAATGGCGTTTCTAGCTGAAAGTAGGCTGAAGCAGTAAGCTGTCAAAAAGCTGAAAAATTTGAAGAATTTGAAGGATTCTCCATTCATTTTCAATGAGAGCAAAAACTCACAAAAAGTTGAATATTTTAAATATTATAAAAGTTATAATTACCAAAAGTCATAGCAGTAATGTCGTGAACGAGCTGAACGTTTTGATACGAAAATTGTTTAAATCGGTTGAAGTATGCAGGAGTAGTTAGATGCCAAAAAACGTACGGAATAATAATCAAGACCTGAAGGAACTTAATAAGTGAGAATGCTGTATAGCATTCTCACTTGATAAGTGAGAATGCTGAATCAGCATTCTCACTTGATTACTGCTTTCATTCTGGAACACCTTTAAACTATAACTGAGTAACATTTCTGATAGCACAACATACAGCTGCCTCTGAAAGATTTTCTGCGTCTCCTAAGATATTAAAAAGCTGCCGTTGGCATAAAAATGAAGAGCAGCACAAAGAAATTGTTCAGATCTGAGAGCGTTCCCTCGTTGTGCCACAGATGATGCCATCCAGGAGGTGCACAGATACTTGGCAGAGGGTCCCAGGATCCTATGATATACTGGAAAACCCAAAAGAGTCTATCCAAACCTCTTCCATCTTTCATTACAATTTCTCTGCACTCCAGCATCATCTGTGTCGTGTGAGCGGCTGTTTTCTACAGCTGGAGAAGTGATATCAAAAAAGCGTAACAGACTCAATATCAAAACGTTGAAACAGCTTCTTTTTTTTAATAAAAATTTGTAAAAAAAAATGCTAGTCCACAAGCATCCTAATTCACAACAGGTTTACTTAGAGGTTATTACTTTATGATACAGGTTCACATTATTTATTGGCTGTATCTAGAAAAAAAATCCAAGATATTTCAAATTCAAATGAAAATATAAAATAATACAATGCAACATACAATGACTTAAATTGTATTATTGTGTATACTGGGTCATCAAATCAGTGTCAACTAGGTTGCTTGTAGTGATTTTTAAGGTCCAGCAGGTGTCAGTATTCAGTGACACAGTATCGGCACAGTAGCAATACAGTTTGGCAATGTGTCGAAACGCTTCATGACGCCTCATCGACCCATCACTACTTCTTAGCATTAAGGCTCTCAGTGAGTCGCTGTTATTGTTAAAGCCCAGACTGGGAAATCAACACAGTCTCCCACCTGTGTTTGCTGGAGTACCTGTGCACCTCCTGCGTTTCCCCTGTGCTCTTCCCCGGAAAAAGCGCTCTAGAAGATGCGAAAAACGAGGTGGCGTGATTGTGAAATTCAAGGCTTACCTGGCGACTTTTGTCGGAGGATCTGATGCTCGTCTAATCCATGACGGACGCTACTTCCCCGCAGTGCAGCGCGCACTGCATATGAGGGGCCGTTGGATTCGTCCTGTCCTCCCTGAGCTACTGACTACTCCGATCGCCGGCTTTTCGACGTTGCTTCAACTGTGCCCGGTTCTGCTGAAGTTTCCTGCAACTTCCTCCGACCTGTCAGCGGAGGTTCCACGCTGGTGCTGTCAGCTCCGGGCCCGCAGAGGTGGCATTACACCTGATCTCCTTAGGCCGCTGAAACGCGCTGTGTTACCGGCTACTGTGGAGCTCGATATTCGCATGGCTTTACTAAATACCAGGTCGCTGGTAAACAAAACGTTTTTATTAAATGACTTCTTCACCTCACAGGATTTGGACTTTATGCTCCTGACAGAGACTTGACTTCGGGAGGGTGAGTCCACACCATTTTCTGAACTTCTTCCTCCCGGCTGTTCATTCCTCAGTTCCCCTCGGAGCACCGGCAGAGGTGGCGGTCTGGCCTCGGTGTTCAAATCCAGCTTTCAGTGCCGTCTTATTCCATCCGCTACCTAATCCAACTTTGAACTACAAACTTTTGAGCTACAACTCTCCTCTCTCTCTGCTATGTTTGCGGTTATTTATCGCCCTCCAAAATTTAATAAGGACTTCATCAGTGACTTTGCAGATTTTCTGTCAGGTGCCACTGTGAAATATGATTATTTTCTTATTTCTGGTGATTTTAATATTCATGTCTGTTGTGAATCAAGACCACTGGTCACTGATTTCTTAAACCTCATTGAGTCTTTTAATGTTGTTCAATGTGTTAAAAGCCTGACTCACGAAAAAGGGCACATTTTAGATTTAGTTTTATCATATGATTTATCTGTGTGTGTTAATGAAATTTGTGAATCAGCATGTATCTCTGACCATTTGCCTTTTTACTGTTTCAATTCCTTTTTTGCGGGCTAAAACCTGTGCTCCTATGTGCCGGTTGCGCATAATTAATACTCAAACTGCATCACAGTTTTCAGCCATGTATAATGATGCTGTAGTTTGTGGTGATATACTTGACACTCTAGGTGATTGTCATGCTTTTAACTCTTAAGATCTTTTAAGCAATTTTAATTCTGTATGTGCGGATATTCTTGATTCTGTTGCACCTTTTAGAACAAAGCGCACTAAAGCACTTTCTGAACCGTGGCTTAACGACTCCACACGCGCTCTCAGGCGCTTATGCCGGCGTGCTGAGAGAAAGTGGAAAAAAGACAAGCTTCATGTCTCTAAAGAAGTCCTTCGTGAAAACCTGTCCATCTATCAGAATGCTGTTAGAGCTGCAAAAATTGAATATTTTTCCAGTCTTGTCTCTTGTAATAGTCACAAGCCCCAAGTCCTTTTTAACATTTTTAACTCTCTTGTAAATCCTTGTGATAACTCTCCAGTTGTACCATCGCTTACCCTTTGTGAGAGTTTTTTAAAAAATTTTATTGATAAAGTATCTGCTCTTAGGCCATCTGCCTTCTCTTCTGTAGGCCCTAGCCTTGACCCCGCCGTTCCTCCTCTAAATGCTGTTTTTGATCAGTTTGAACATGTGTGTCTCTCCTCACTGGCCAGTATATTTCAGCATCCCCGACCTACAAACTGTCCCTCAGACAGCATCCCCTCTCGTCTTTTTAAAGAGATATTTACTACGGTGGGTTCTGTCATACTTTTATTTGTTAATTCTTCTCTCAGTACTGGATGTGTTCCAACTGCTCTTAAACATGCTGTTGTACAACCTCTGATCAAAAAGAAAAATCTAGATCCCTCTGTGTTGTCCAACTTTAGGCCTATCTCTAAATTGCCATTTTTATCTAAAATTTTAGAGAAAGTGTTTTTTATCCAGATTCAATCATTCTTAGTGGCCAATGATATATATGAGAAGTTTCAATCTGACTTAAAACCTTTTCATAGCACTGAGACAGCACTATTGAAAGTTTTTAATGATTTAATGGTGACTGTTGACTCAGGAAATCCTGCTATGCTAGTGCTCCTTGATCTTACAGCTGCCTTTGAAACTGTGGACCATGGGATTCTCTTAGCGAGACTTGAGCAGTGGGTGGGCATTACAGGATCTGCTCTCTCCTGGTTCCAGTCTTATTTGACCGATCGGAGCTTTTCTGTGCAACTAGGTGAATAGACCCCTTGCAACCACGTGACTCGTTACCCAGAACCCCTTGGGTGGCGGCCATATTGGTTGGCATGCCATTGTCTACACAACGCGCCAACATGCAAACAAAGTAAAATCTGTTGAAAAAGGAGGATTAAACATTATTGATTTTGAAGTAATGAATGCCGTAATAAAATTAAAATGGCTGCAGACTTTTATTAAGAATGAAAAAAGTTTATGGTTTAGTTTCCCATCACAACTATTTCAAAAAATTGGTGGAATAAAATTTCTCTTAAAATGTGACTTTGATCCTGCAAAATTACCAATTAAATTATCAGACTACCACACACAAGTTCTTAAGTATTGGAAAATGCTATACAAGCACAACTTTACACCACATAACATGATTATTTGGAACAACAAATATATTCTATATAAGAGAAAATCTCTATACTACAAGGACTGGGATGAAAAAGGAATTTGGGCCATAGTACATCTAATGGATACAAGAGGCAATATTCTAGATTACACAGAATTTAAAAGAAAATATCATTTAGATTGCCCACAGAGACAGTTTCTATCTGTGATCAAGGCAATTCCAGCAACCATGATTAACTTGGTCAAAGGAATGATTCAATATTCTGATGTAACTCCGATCTTTCCCTCTCTTCTTATAGGTAAATACGATTTCACAGATCTCAAATTCAGTAACAAAATGATGAGAGAACATATAAACAACGAAATTTTCCCTCTCCCAGTTAAAAAGAATTTATCTTTAAACGAATTTTCAGAGATGGATGTGATTAAGATTAGAACCAGATTTTTCTCATTTCCTGTGTTACCCAAGATGAAAGAAGTTCATTTTAAAACTATAAATAATATTTATCCCTGTGCAGAGTTCCTAAGCTTAAGATTTAAATTTGATGTTGATGTATGTAATTTTTGTCAGAAAGATTTGGAAACACAAGAACATCTTTTTTACAGTTGTTGTGTGGTTAAGTCTTTATGGGACAAGATTCATGATTGGTTATCAACGAAAAATGTGATTCCTAATTTTGAATATAAAGGAGTTAAATTTGGCATTACTTTTCAAGATAAAAGGGTAGAATTTCTGTGTAATACTATATTCATTATTGGAAAATTCTTTATTCACAAATGCAAATTTTTTAAAATTTCTCCAAATTTTCAAGCATTCCAAAATGATGTAAAGAATTTGTATGCTTCAATCAAATTACTGGAAAGTAACAATGCCTTAAAGTTTTCAGATTTGATAACAGTATACTTTAGCTAAACCCCTGTGTTATTTGTTTTATTTTCTTTTTACTTTTGATTTAACTTTAATGAGACTGTTTAAGTTTATTTTATTTTTTGTCTTTCAAAAAAAAAATCTGTTATGGCTGCCATATGTTTAATTGTACTTATCTGATATTTTGAAAATTGTATTTTGGATTTGCTTAAATAAAGAAAAAAAAAAAAAAAAAAAAAAAAAAAAAAACATGCAAACAAAGTCTTACGTGGATGAGTTACAGCCTTCTGATAAGGCAGCTTACTTCGCTAAATGTGCAAGGATCGGTAATGCGGACCCTTTGGCTCTTCCTTATAAGGTTTTTTCTAGTAATCTCGATGATTGGCCATCAGTTTGCTATGCGGATCTGGTGAACTACCTTGTGTTGTCACCCACCCCAACGTACAGTGGCGATCAGATGAAGGCCTACAAGAGTTTGGAAGCGCACAAACAGTTCACTGCCGGATGGATACGTGAACTGTCTGTTTGTTACCTGAATGAAGTAGCAGTTGTCCGTGGAAGGGTGAGTCTAATGTTTTTTATTCTCATAACTTAGCCGGGCGTACACTGTACGCGCTGGCCGTCTTTTTCTGTACGGGGGTGCGGGCCGGGCGGTCTGCCGTGCCGCGCGGCCGGCGGCGCGTCTCGTCTTTCCTCTCTCCCCTCCGTTCCCCCTGACGCCCGGTGCCTCCCGTGGTCTGGGTCCCTGTCACCCACCGGGGCACGAACAGTATGAGCACCCCGGTCGCGCCGTACACAGGTCGTGAGCGGTGATCTTTTAAACCCCGCGGTTCCGTAGCTGAATATAAGTACCACGACTGAAAAACTCGTAGAGTGTATGCCCGTGAACGGGCGGGAGGGGAGGTGGCGATCGTTACACTGGCCGGAGAGCCGCCGCTGTCTGGAGCAGCAGGAAGCGGGTGCTGCTCCAGACAGCGGCGGCTACAGCAGCAACAGCGGCTTCTCCGGCCCGTGTAGCGATCGCTACACCGGCCGGAGAAGCCGCCGCTGTCTGCTGCTTCAGACAGCGGCGGCTGCTGCAGCGCATTAACTCCGCTTCTCCGGCCCGTGTAGCGATCACCACCTCCCCTCCGCCGCTATTTAAGTAGAACAATGAATAGAGCAGAATTAAGTTGTATTTACCGGAGATGAAGTGTAGACTGCAAATTCTCTCGTAGTATGATGGCTCCCCCAGTCCATTTGGAGTGTCTGCCTGCGCTCTTTTCATTGAAAATATCCATTTCTTTCTTCTTTCCTCATCCTTTGGTAAACGACAGAAACGTACATCCAACGATTTGGAATGCCTCTCTGTGCAACCGGGAGCACAACAAGTGGTAGGCATTGTTTAGATTCCAAAAATAAACTAACTAAAAGTACGCTCTAAATCACCCGTTTTGTCATGTAGTAGACGGGCTGTCAGGCTAGCGTGCCCACCAAGATGGAGGCGCGCGCCCCCGATCACGTGACTGTGACGTCAGATGCAAGGGGTCTATTCACCTCATCTTCAGCCCCTTTGAGTTCTGGGGTTCCCCAAGGCTCCATTCTTGGACATAGTCTTTTTCTTCTATATATGTTACCATTAGGGTCAATTTTCAGGAACCATAATCTTTATTTTCATTGTTATGCTGATGACGTCCAGATCTACTTTCCTTTGGCATTAAAATCCAACAACCCCGTACAGTTATTTGCTGACTGCTTAAATGATGTTAAATCTTGGATGACCTCAAACTTTCTGAATCTGAATGAAAGTAAGACCGAAATCATAATGTTTGGTTGTAGTCCAGCAGACTTTCCTGCTGGCTCTCTGGGCCCCCTTACACCTAACATTCGATCATCAGTAAAAAATCTTGGTGTAATATTTGATGACAGGTTGAAATTCGATCGACAGGTTAGTTCGGTTGTAAAAAATAGCTCTTACCAGTTAAGAATTTTATCAAAAGTGAAAGGGTACCTGCCACACAGAGATCTGGAGACTGTAATCCATGCTTTTATTAATACGAGATTGGATTACTGTAATTCATTATATGCTGTCTTGGGCCACTCACTTTTACACCGTCTGCAGTTGGTGCAAAATGCAGCTGCCCGTCTCCTTACTGGCACACGTAAACGTGACCACATATCACCAGTTCTAGCCTCCTTGCATTGGCTTCCGGTTGTTTTTAGAATAGATTTTAAAATTTTATTTTTTGTTTTTAAAGCTCTTAATGGCCTAGCCCCCCAGTATTTGACTGAGCTTCTCCAAATCCATGCCCCGGCCAGAACACTGAGATCACTGCATGAAAAGTGTGATTTTCGTCACTATGCGGCACTGTAGATTGTCGTGGAAGTTCAGGTTAACGGCTGTTCACGGTAATTTGCAGGCAACACCGAAAACTGCCGTGAATTGTCAGAAATTGTCGTGGGCCTTGCTTGGCGTGGTCCCCCCATGACCCCCCCTCCTCCTAATTCTAGTGGAGGCTTTAACATGTAAATGAAAATGCTGTGAGCTATACAAATGCAAATCAGGGTTGCAGGGGGAGTTTACCCATGTCTCGCATTCAACTCCCCTTCAACTCCTCTTGGACGCGATCTACAACTTTCAGCCAGTCCGCAGACTGACGAGAAGAAATTGCTGATTGCTATCAGTGGACTGTCTCATATGAGTCAGTCGGTACTGAAGCAATGCCAAGAGCGTGGAAATGTTCAAGTCAGAAGTTTTGGTTGGGTCATTCAGGTTAAAGTAAATGAAATGGGGTTTAATGAACTAAAAATAAGTCCCACTTTAATGGAGAGGTATAGTGAGGATTTAACTATATATACAGATGCATCTAAACTAACTGATAAAAGAATGGGTGTTGCTTATGTCATTCCAAAATTAAACATTAAAGTTGGAAAAAGAATGAGTGATGATTTAGCAGTTTACACAGCGGAATTGATTGCTGTGTGGCTAGCTTTGCTTTGGGTGGAGGTCAATAGGCCAAGGAAGGCAAGCTTCAGATTCCAGCTCAGCTTTAATCAGTATTAAAACATTTCAGTCAAAATCAAGGCAAGACATTGTGTATGATATACTGCAAGCTGCAAATAATCTAATAAAGTCAGGAATTAATATAACTCTGGTATTGTACCAGCTCATATAGGAGTAATAGGTAACGAGTTAGCAGATAAAAGTGCTAAGCAAGCAGCTAGACATTCTAATATAGATGTTGAAGTGCACTACAGCAAAGAAGAAATTAAAAGTATGGTCAAAAACATAGTTAAGGGTAAATGGCAAACATTATGGGACGGTGGGCAGACTGGAAGACAGTTCTATAATATTCAGAATAAAGTGGGAAAGAGCAGAAATACAAACAGAAGCAAGGAGGAGGAGGATGTATTTTCTAAAATGAGGTATGGACACACACGTCTAAATAAAACTTTGTTAATAATGAAGAAGCATGCTGATGGCAACTGAATTCTGTGGTAGTCCAGAGACTATAGAGCATGTTATTGTACACTGTAATAAATATCAGGAAGAAAGACAAAGACTAGTCTTACAATTACAAGGAGAACAGATGAGGCTAAACTTAGAAGAAATTCTGCAAAAAAACACAGGGGAAATGAGTGTAAACTATGTAATTGGCTTCCTGAGGAATACAGGACTAATTAAAATAATTTAGTATGATCTTTTTGTTTGTTTTTGTTTTGATTGGTTTGTTTCGTTATGTTTGTTTGTGTGTTTGTTTGTTTTATTTGTTTGCAACCTATTAGGGAAGGTTAGACTCCAGTACCACACTCCAGTCCAGTTGGTGGCGGTAATGCACCATTAAAGTTAGTTGCCAACCGCCATAAAAACCGAAAGAAGAAGAAGAAGAAGAAGTGGACCGTCTCGTCAGCTAATAGTGCCGATATGAATGAGCGGTTCACTTAACTGCAGAATTCGGTAAACTCCAGGTTGCTGTCCATAGAGGACAAGTAGGCGGCTCTGCAGTCGAACAACTGTGCGGGAGAGACTAACTCTAAGAAGAGAAGACGGGCGCAGAATCCCAAGCTTAGGTAAGAATATGTTCGGTGACTGCTAGCTAAGCTAAAAGTAGCCTAGCCTACAACCAAATCTAAGATTAGCCTAGTAGCCTTGCAAAAGAACAAGCTTTATTAAAGTGTATTTTCATTTACAGGAAGCAGTATGCCGTCTTCACAACTCGGAGACAAATTGCAGGCGCTATGAACCGGAGCGAGGCGGTGGCCTCCTATTTGCTCGGAGCTATGTCTGCAATTCCAGATTGACACGATGTTGATAAAGACGACATTATCTGTAAGTGACTTGTTTTTACTGCTTCTCCTTCCTTGTTTAATGTTATTGTGACTTGCGTTTGATTTTTATTCATACCACTTTCATTTAATTATTTTCCAGCCTGGCGAAGAAGATGGCGTTGTTGGCGTGGTCTGGATGGATTGGACGGCCGCCGCCATTTCGTAGGCCGGTGTTGTGCGCAATTCTGTTTCCCCCGTGTCGGGAGCGCACTTTGCAGCCGTTTTCCCGGCGCTTCTAGTTGATTTCTCGGTAAAACAAATCCTATAATCATGTCAAGGTTGTAACATTCAGTTTAATCGGCAGCTGTTTACAAAATTGTAAAATAAAAATAAACGGTCTTTCAGACATCTCCCGAAAACTTTGGGAAATAAAGAGCAAATGTTTCTAAATTCTCAAAAATTATGTGTGATAGGATGTAGTATACTAGAAATTTCCTTAATCCAGTAAACTGTCATATTTTATATTACAAAGGGATGTACTGGGAAGTCTACACTCTTGTGTTTTCAGGAAGTCTTAGGCTGTTTCTAAATTCACGAGAACGCGCTCGCATTCTCGTGAATTGAGAAACAGCCATAATGTTTGTGTCCTGCTATCAGCCATCCCATCCTCCTCTTTCAGCAATGTAAAATCATAAATACACAGTAGGTGCTGGAATAGTGTTTTATGGCTTACTTTTATTTGTCAGGTTAAAGTGACAAAAGTTGGAAAAAGACCGTTTATCTTGCCATTTATAACACAATACAGCGTAAGAAGACCTAGTTTATTTATTTTTATTCTACAATGTTGTAAACAACTGCCGATTAAACTGACTGTTACAACCTTGACATGATTATATGAGTTGTTTTACCGAGAAATCAATTAGAAGCGCCGGGAAAACGGCTGCAAAGCGCATTCCCGACACAGGGGAAACAGATTTTCACGGGGGAACAGAATTGCGCACAACACCGGGTCTCTCTGAACTCTGTGTGAAGCTGCAGTCCCGGTTAGAGGCGACGCCGAAGTACAGAGCCACGCACAGTAGGCGTCTGCACATCGGACCTGCCTCAGAAAGAACGCTGCCAGCAGTTACCTACAACCCCGAGGAGGCAAACGGACAGTTCACGGGGTTGTAATTTTTGGATCCTCGCGTTGTATATAGGTGTTTGTTTTAATAAAGCTCTTTCTTTGCATAAACATCTTCCTGGCAAATGTTCATTTCCTGTATAAATTCATTCATGTCCTTGATGGTAGCCTAATTATAGTGTAGTAGCCTACATAGGATAACATGAATATACAGCATAATATGAATGAATAAATAAATAAATATATATATATATAATAAATATATATAAATAAATGTATATATATGTAAATAAGTTATTGGGGATCTGCCAACCAATCAGGAGTGATTTTACTTGTTTGAAAGAAGTGGTTCCATCCAATACTCAGTAAGAACGTTCAAGCCTGGCCTGGCCACGTGTGGTTTTGCTGCCAATCAGGAGCGATTTTACTTATTTAAAAATAGTGGTTTCAGCCAATACTGAGTAGGTTATTCAAGCCAGACCTGGCCAGCCGCGCGGGTTCGCTGCATTCATATGCTAATTAGGGCCATTAGTACAGCTGATCGCTCTCCACATACGTCAGAGTCCGGTTCCGACAATTTGTGGCACTGAAAACGGCAACAAGCACGGGTTGCAAATTGTCGTTAACTGCCGAAAATCAGGGAGATCTGCGGTAGTTTACGGGGACGAAAATCTCACTTTTCATGCAGTGGATCCTCTAATCAGTTGCTACTGGCCATGCCTAAAACCAGACTTAAAACCAAAGATGACCATGCCTTTATGGCAGCGGCACCGAGACTCTGGAATAACTTGCCTTAGCATATTCGATCGGCAGGCTCTTTTGAGGTTTTTAAATCCTCTCTAAAAGCACACTTCTTCTCCCTGGCTTTTAATCAAGTCTAAGTGGACATTTGACAAAATTTTATTTTATTTTAATATTTATTTTATTTACATTGAAAATATTTATTCTATTATATCGGCTTGATATGAGAGTTATTTGATGGAGAATTAAAGCTGTTTTCTCACACTTCACTAATTCAACACAAAAGGGGGAAGTGGGGAGGGCGCATTGATTACAAAAAGCATTGAAAGGACATGGTAGCCAATCTTGATGAAGTGTATTCAGGTATGGTTAAGTTCTAAGTTTTTTTATGTTTAAACATACTCAACTAAATCATTAATTGGCTATATTCAACATATGCAATTAATAATGGGATAGTGTGAGTTATTGAAATAACTGATATGTTCATCTTTTTGCGTGGAAAAATCCCCAGGATGGGAACATTGGCTTTTTGAGATCACTGCTATCAGTAGCAACTGATCCAAGTGGAAAAAAGTTGCCCCCTGACATTTCATACGAAAGGCATCCTACAGATTCTGGCCCACTGCCTAATTTGCGCAAAACCACAGAGAAGAGGATAATGCACAGAAATTAAGCTAAAACTCTATTGTTTTATTTTATGTACGTTACCTTTTTAAAGGGTTGCTGTTTTATTACACTCTGTTGCCCAAATAAGGGGCACGGGGTGTTGCTGTGTTAGTGAGCATTAAAGATAACTGCACTTTATTTCCATGGGGAGGTCTGAAGTTGTAGGAGGCCTATTGTACATGCTCCATTGTTGTTTTTTCGAATCCTCAAAATAAAAATTACATAAAAATAATTTCTTCATTATTCATCAATGCAATGAAATATAATTTGTCAATATTATTATGGAAGTTAAATTTAAAGCCTCATCATACAGCAGTATATCAAGTGGTGCTTTATTCTCTCCAGGATGTGCTGCAGGGAAAATAAAAATTAATCATGAATGCTCATTATGTATTTGTAGCCTACTTAGCCATTTGATAGTAGGCTAACATAGCTAATATAGACACAGCCCATGTTGCCTTTATTATAAGGCTTATATCGGACTTTTAATTTTTTGCAGCTCCAGACAGATCTGTTTTTTGTTTTTTTGGTCCAATATGGCTCTTTAAACATTTTGGGTTGCTGACCCCTGGTATAGACAGTGGGTCCACACATATATACAGTGTTTTAAATAAAAAAATAAAAATACAAAGGAAATAAAGCAGAGATTTGGGATGACTATGTATATTCAGGGTGGCCTATATACAAATACAAATACGAATACAAATTGTGCATTAAGGTGTTACCAGGTATGGAACAACAGTGAGGTAGTGAGATAACTATACAGCTGGAGTCGCTAATTTAACAGTTATTGCACGGTTATTACAGTTTTAGTACAGCATTGTATAATCTGATAGCAGCAGGGAGAAATGACCTGCAGTAGCGCTTCTTTTTACAGACAGGGTGTCTAAGTCTGTCACTAAAGGAGCTGCTCAGCTCCTCTACAGTCTGGTGCAGGGGGTAAAAAGGTGTTGTCCATGATGGATGTAAGCTTGGACAACACCCTCTTCTCGGCTACTTCCTCCACAGAGTCCAGAGTGCAGCCCAGGACAGAAGTGGCCTTCCTCACCAGCTTATTCAGTCTCTTTCTGTCCCACTCTGTGCTGCTAGGGGTCCAGCAGACGACAGCGTAGAGGAGGGCTGAGGCCACCACAGAGTCATAGAAGGTCTTAAGCAGAGGCCTGCTCACTCCAAAGGACCTCAACCTCCTGAGGAGGTGGAGGCGGCTCTGGCCCTTCTTGTACAGGGCGTCGGTGTTATGAGTCCAGTCCAGTTTATTATTGACGTGAACACCCATGTATTTGAAACTCTCCACAGTTTCTATGTCCTGCCCCTGGATGTTCACGGGGAGTGAGGTGGGGGTCTTCTCCTGAAGTCCATCACCACCTCCTTGGTCTTACTGATGTTTAGACATAGATGGTTCTTCTCACACCAGTCCACAAAGTTCATGATGACCGACCGGTACTCCAGCTCGTTCCCCTCAGACACACAGCCTACAATGGCCGAGTCATCGGAGAACTTCTGAAGGTGGCAGCTGTCTGTGTTGTAGGTGAAGTCCGAGGTGTAGAGGGTGAAAAGAAACGGAGACAAAACGGTTCCCTGGGGGGCCCGGTGCTGCAGAGTGCCACCTCTGACTGACAGCCGTGCAGCCGCACATGCTGAGGGCGGTCAGTGAGGTAATCGATGGTCCAGTCAGTTAGATGTTTGTCCACCCCAGCGTCCTCCAGCTTCCCCCTCAGCAGCACCGGTCTGATGGTGTTGAAAGCGCTGGAGAAGTCAAAGAACATGACTCTCACAGCACTCCCGGTGGTCTCCAGGTGGGTGAGCGCCTGCTGCAGCAGGTAGATGATGGCGTCCTCTACTCCGATGTAGGCAAACTGCAGCGGGTATTATACATCTCAGCGTGTTCATGTTTAATTTAATTAAAATTACCCTTTCTAAATAGCGCCAGATCGCATCCTGAGCTATTTCTGTCTCTGGGCTCCTACATAATAAGGCGGACATGAGTCCGTGGACAGGTACGTCCAGAGCTCAATTTTACGAGGGCATACGCGACGTCAAACCATAAACTGCTCGCGGGAAGAAGTCTACAAGGTAGCTGCGAGTGACAAGCTCCTGCAGCCTCTCAGCAACATAGACTGACAGGTGTGCGGTGGGTGTCTGCTGTGGGAAATGTAGCTAATAAGTGCATTTAACTATGATGTTTAAAATGTCAGCAGAGAGTCAGCGCGGTGCACGGTACAACCAGGTATGCAGCCGCCTTTAACGCCATTTACCTGATCGGCCTGAGTTTGCGTCAAGCAGACAGGTGTGCATTTTGAGCTATTTTTAGATACGGGTCAAACACAGTGATGTTTGTTTTCACCTACATACCTTTCAAATACTTTGTGTTTTACAGTAGTCTAAACAAACAAAGTGAGATTTAAAGATCCACCCGACATGTCGGATTCTGCCGGAAATCCCTCAGCCGTTTTTTGTCATACTGCCTCATGGCTGTTATTGTTGCAAATTAGAAGCTCTTACCTTTCCAACAAGGGGTCGGAGGTCATCGTCTGACCATTTCCGGTGATGCAATCTCCATGTGTAACATGGCAATGAACAAGGGTTACTTTTTTTAGCGTTCAGCAAAGTCACAGATAACAGACAATGAGGTAGTTAGGTGCTTATTGAAGTCATATCTATGCTGATATCTATTTGCACACTTTTAGCTTTTTGTTTGGCCCTCCATGTAAATTACACAGTTCTTCAACTTGAAGATTTCATTTTTGCTAATGACTATTTTGCACACTTTTTTAACTTCTCCAGGAATTTTTACCTGATACATTCATGCGATTGCACAGCAGTTTACATAATTCTGTAAAGTGGCTTTGGATGGGTGGTGGTAGTGGTGGGGCTATCCCCAGAGGTCATTGTCACCCTGGACAAAACACCAGTCCATCACAGGGCAACACAGAGACACACAGGGCAAACAACCACATGCACACTCACACCTAAGGGCAATTTAAAGCATCCAATTTACCTAACAGTCATGTTTCTGGACTAAAGCAGGAAGCCAGAGTAGCTGAAGAGGACCCATGCATGCAAAGGGAGTATTTCATGCAGAGGCCAAGGTCCTTCTTGCTGCAAGGCACAACTGCCCCACTGTGCCGCCCATTGTTATTATTATTATGTGAATATTTCCAAATATTTTACAGTATTCTTCAAACAACTTTAGAAATGAAAATAATGACGCAACTATAAACACAGCTACTTTTGTTTTAGCCTTAATTTGACCATCTATCTTCCAACATCCTTCATCATTGCTTGATTTCCTGTTCTTTGTCATCTTCTCCACCTCCTCCTCCTCTCCCTCTAACTAGCTCTTGCATCATTGCCTTTGCCACTGCCCGTATTGCATTTGTAATTTTCCAGGCCTTTCCTGTCCCCCTCTCATCTCCTTTCTCATTTCTTTTCCAATAACTTCTTTGTGTGTCTTGTGCCATTTGTCTTGAGTTGCATTGATGTAGATGGGCCTCCGCCTTCCAATGACATGCACTTTTTTGTTGAAGGTGGCCTTTGCAGGAAATGATGGGGCAAGAGGATGTTTCATATGGTTACATCACATTAAACTCAAATTTAAAAACACTGTCTTGAGTGAATTTACCACAGAGTTCAACATAGACTTTGTCAGACTGGAGGAAGAAAAGTTTAAAGTGTGTCTAAAGCAGTTATTGTTTTAAGTAGAGAAATCCCCCTCCATCATCCCATTATGTTGTAGCCATACAACAAACAGTTTCTTGGTACGGAGTCATTAAACAGATTTTATCCAGCAGATTCTGTTGTGTGGCTCTATGAACAGTATTCACCATCAATTTGACTGACTATTGTTTCAGCTGTGCTCTGTGCAACACTGTGGGGCTTTCCCTACTGATTGTAAATGGTGAAAAAAGGCTTAGATTCCAAACAAAGAACCCATATTTCATCAATAAAATAATTTTGGAGGAAAAAAAGAATTGACCGTGTAAAATGTGCCTTATGAAATCATAGAACTTAGATAAATATCAGGAGTTTAATTTTCTTGAGAACTCTCAACTCCAAAAATCATGAAAAAACGCCTTGAAGGTGAGCCAAAACTCAGATTAACACAGCAGTGGAGCATGTCCCCAGTGGGGGATATGTGATGATACCCTTGCTCCCTAAAATATGTCACACCATGCAACAGTAGCGTCATATTTGCGGTTGCAGAGGTTCCAAATACTACACAATACTCCCCCACAGCGTTACTTGGACCTGTTCAGCACCTAAATTTATTACACTAGAGACACAGATGGCTTTGGGGCTAGGTTGGGGGAGACTCTGCAGTTAGCTTGTAGTCAATCCCAACAAAGTTACTTAAGGAGGTATTCCCTTTGATTAATTCCCCTATTTTAGACATGATTAATCTATCCTTAGTAAGTGGAAAGGTACCACAGGCTTTTAAAGTAGCTGTTATGAAAACTTTACTTAAGAAACTATCGCTTGATCAAGATGACCTAATAAAGTACAGACCTATATCTGGGTTCAGTCCTTGAGCCAATTCTCTTTACTATACATATGCTTCTGACTGGAAAAATTATCAGACAGCATGGGATCTTCTTAATCAATCACTTAATCTGGGTGGCATTAAATTGGCTTCTGGTAACAAAGTAAAAAACCTTGGTGTCATTTTTGACCAAGACATTTGAATCCCATCTTAAACAGGTTTCCAGGTTTTCCTTTTTTCATCTCTGGAATATTGCCAAAATTAGAAACATTCTGTCCAGGAGTGATGCTGAAAAACTAGTCCATGCATTTGTTACTTCAAGGCTGGACTATTGTAATTCTTTACTATCAGGAAGTCCACAAAATGCAATTCAAAGTCTTCAGCTGATCCAAAATGCTGCAGCAAGAGTTCTGATGAAACTTAACAAGAGGGATCATATTTCTCCAATTTTAGCTTCCCTTCATTGGCTTCCTGTTAAATCAAGAATAGAATTTAAAATTCTGCTTCTCACGTTTAAAGCCCTTAATAATTAAGCTCCGTCATATATAAGAGCTCTGATTACCCCGTATGTTCCTAACAGAGCACTTCGCTCTCAGACTGCATGTCTGCTGGTGGTTCCTAGACAGGGGCCAACAGGGGCCTGTGCCCCTGTAGAACTGTTCCTGGCCCCTGTTATGGCCCCTGTACTAAAAACATGATATTAAATTTCTTAGGATGATAAATGCTGACAAAGATACCGTGACTGACTGGTCATTTGGATCAGTTGTATTTTTTTTTTTCATTTATGTTTTTACCCAATAATAAAATAACAAAATAATTAAAAAAAAAATATATAAAAAAATAACAATAATTAAAAATTAAGCTGTTTCACGTTAAGCTCCCGCTGTATTGAGAAAAGATCAGGGGTCTGCAACCTGCAGTTCCAGAGCCACAATTGGCTCTTTGGCTTAATATATTAAACGATGAAATGTTGACCTGTTAAGTTCCCCCCCCCCCCCCCCCCAATCTTTTGTTCTGTGCCCCTGTGAAAAACACTGGCCCCACCCTGGCCCCCCTACTAAATTTGGTCTAGAACCCCCACTGTTCCTAGAGTCTCTAAAAGTAGAATGGGAGGCAGATTCTTTAGTTATCAGGCTCCTCTCCTGTGGAACCAAGTCTGAGTTTTGGTCCGTGAGGCAGACACCCTGTCTACTTTTAAGACTAATCTTAAAACTTTCCTTTTTGACAAAGCTTATAGTTAGAGTGGCTTATGTTACCCTGAGCTACCTTTATAGTTATGCTATATCCTCTATAGGCTTAGGCTACTGGAGGACATCAGGGTCTATTTTTCTCACTCTGCTGAGTTATTTCAACTTTTAACTTTTTGTTCTCTGTCATTTTTTTCCTCATAATAGGTACACCTGTTGTGGCGTTCTGTTAGCTGTGACATCATCCATGGGAGACAGATCATTCGCGATTACCATATAACAAGGATTCCTGGATCAATGTGTGCTTCTGTGCTTTTTGTGTCTCTGCTCTGTCTTCTCTAACCCCCAGTCGGTTGAGGCAGATGACCGTTCACACTGACCCTGGTTCTGCTGGAGGTTTTCCTCCCTGTTAAATGTGAGTTTTCCTCTCCACTGTCGCTTCATGCATGCTTAGTATGAGGGATTGCTGCAAAGCCATCAACAATGCAGACGACTGTCACTGTGGCTCTACACTCTGACATGAGGAGCGAATGCTGTTTGTCAAGACTTGATGCAATCTACTGGGTTTCCTTAGATAGGAAACCTTTTGACCAATCTGTATAATCTGATTCAATTTGACTTTGGAAAGTGCCTTGAGATGACATGTATCATCAATTGGCGTTATATAAATAAAATGTAATTGAACTGCAATTTTTTCACCAGCAGGCACGACATCATGTCACCTTCACCCCCAAATTCCACATTCTCCGTGACCATTTCGTTCATGTATGTGCACATCCGTCCGAAGGAACAACTACGTTGTTATTTTAATTAATGAGAACTATTCCACATTATCCAGGACTTTGCTGAACTTCAGTGGACAAGTTCTCGATCGTTCACTATCAAAATACAGACCGAGTCTATTTCCTGCTCTGTTCGTCGTCCGTCGGACTCCAGCCAGAGAGAATTTGCCCCACTATCTTCTACTGAAATTCCTATAAAATAATGGTGAAGTGTGGGTTGAAACCTCTATTAATGTAAGCTAAAACACCATTAAAATATTTATATTTTAATGGTGTAATATTATAATATTTATAAATACAAAACAAATAAGGTTTGTGGCCAATGTACTCACCCATACTTGATGGAAGTAAAAATATGCCGAGTCAATGTATAATCAGCAACAGAGAACTTTTCGGATGCTGTTCAAAGGATGGAAGAGAAGTTTTGTTTCCGGCTCCTTTATATCCAGTTTTTATAGGCCTAAGTTCCTCCAAGGAACTTAGAGCGGAGTAACCGCAGATGTAGTAGTTCATTGCTTTTCGTGGACTCACGGAGGCGGTTTGGAACGGAGTGGACAAGTACAGGAGTGGAGGATGTGGAATTTGGTGGTAGCACAGACATACATGCATATACTAGGGACAAGAATAAGGGGAGCTGTGCCCAGGTGGCATGGCCCTGTTTTGCTCCTGCCTCTCCACCTGCACTGGTTCAACAGGAACTGAAAGTGTGCAGAGTGCCTGTTGGGCCAGGAAATTAAAATTTAGAACAGTTTTCATTTAAATTTGTAGGTACCATTAAAAATTGTATGCGCCTCCAAATGTCCAATTAGCGCAGTATTCGTGCTAATTGTGTTGAACAATTGGCGCGAATACTGCTAACTGATTGGATTTTGCTGATCAGAGCGGGAGTCAGGAGCTGACTCGAGAATAGACAACACTTTAGACTCAACGATTTGGATGCTTGGACTTCGGCAGATGTTGAAGGGCCGGTTTGAGAGGCTTTATGGTAGCGTTGACTTACTCAAGCTAACATTAGCTAGTAGTGACTACACTAGCTAGCTTTATAATGAGTTAACTCAACAAATTAACTTTAATGTTTTTTTGTTTTGTCTCCCTGTCATGTGTCACAGGACGTGCTGCTTATAGCAAAGCAGTAAGCTGTGGAAGGGACGAAATTGGTGTGAATGCTGGTCATTCACATATGGTCCCTTCTTTTGTTAGTCTACTTATTAACCTACTATTTTGTGACAAAATACATTTGCGTTTTTAAATTTGCAACTATCCAACTATTTACAGCTGTCCTCAAATTTATTCTTACTCTTCCGGTCACTCAAATAACTAAAAACTGAAAAAAGTAGTTATAGTAATAATCATAATAGAAGAAAAATGTCTAAATTAAAATGTCGTAAAACAAGACATTGCTTTTTAACTGTGGTTGAAAAGGACCATCAAGATAATAAACCAAACTGTCCCAAACAAATTAAAGCACTTTGAGTCCACTGCTCTAATGAGCAGTGGACTAAAATACCTGGCAGCAGGTGCAGAGTCTGACTGACAGTTACAGCAGCTGCTGCCTTTTCCTGAAACTTGCCTGTAGTCAGAGCAGAGTGTAAAGAGGAGAGCCTCTTTGTTTCCTCATTGCAAATGTATTCCACCCTGATTTACAAAGCTGAATAAAATATAATATTTTTAATAAAGTTTTTTTCTTCTTCTCTGAAGCAGTTGCACTAAAACAATTCCCTTAATTCTATTCACACATCACACTTCAATCCCGTCTTCACCTCATTCACTCTGTGCCTCTAACTATTCTTTCATGTGCTGTGGATTTAGGCAGTGTATTAAATTTTATAAATAATTATCTAATAAGGTTCATTTCTAGATCCAAACAATTTTATATATTAAGAAATAAATATGTTAAATTAAAAAAATTTGAGATTTTATTAATAAACTAACATTTAACACATAAACACATAAAAGTATCGAAAATAGGTACCGTTAAGTACCGGTATCGATTCCCAGGTATCAGTACCGTTTGAATGTGAAAGGTACCCATCCCTGCTGTTCTGTAACTTTGCTTGATTAGTGCTCTAGATTGGTGCGTGTAAATTAAATGGTACAACATTACAACTGTTAAAGAATGCTGAAAAATCATTGGAGCACAACTGAATGACATTATGGACCTATTCAAGTCCGGTGACCAAACCCAAAAGTGTTGGCAGACCCCACACACCCCCTGCACAAAGTGTTTCAGCTCCTCCCTTCAGGTAGGAGATACGCTCTACCAAGGTGTCAAACCAACCGACTGAAAAACTCTTTTGTCCCTAGATTCACTGCTTTTTAAACAAACTGTAGGGTTTGTTTCATTGCTAATTGCTGCACTTTATCTTTTATCTTTAATTTTAACTTTAACCTCAGCTTTTATCGTTAATCTTTACTTCAAGTCTTAGCTCCAGTCTTTTATCTTTTACAAATATGTGTTTTAGATTGATCTCTGTTAACTTTTATAAGTCGCTTCTTATTCTTCTGTCTTGTCTATTGTCTGTATTGTTGGTGTGATTGTGTGATGGTTGCTACTATTATTACTTGCTGTAAACGAATTGTCCTTCGGGGACCTAAGAAAGTAAAGTCTTAAGTCTAAATGTCATCAGTATATTAAATGCTACTTGTACAGTTGTATTTTTAAAAATAATTTTGGTCAACAGTCTATCATGTCATGTTATTAAACCTTTTGTATGTTATGTAGCCTGACCTTTCCAGTACTGAATGTTAACTATAATATTGTTAAAAATTATCATATTAATTTTAGTATAGTTGATAAAAAGATTGAGATATGCAACCCTGTAAACCAGAACAAATAAGTTTCCTGTCAGTATATCAGATCAAACATGGTTAATCATTTTCTACTTACTCACTGATGACACTGATGCTGGGATGATCTTCACTGGGTGCAAATTAATCTTAATCTCGTATAATTAAATGTCAACATACCCAATTTTTATAACAGTTTGTATAATTAGTTTCATTTTGTGACAGAAAGTCATAAACATGCAAACAGTGATGGAGGTTTTCTTTTAAAGTGAGATGTGAATCTCACTTTAAAAAAGTTCCCATTCTTACTGATTTATTAGGAAAAAAGAAGTCACATCTACTCCTGGGGTATTCAATTTGGAAACTACTTTTTTTCATCTAAATTTTAAAGAGACATTCACAAATAAAGCTCCATCTCTTTGTCTCTACTTGACTCTGACAGCATGGAGGGCCCCCGTGAGAACTGAAGAGAAAATAATAACTGTTTCTCTGCCTAAGAATTACCTTACATACTGTTGAAGCGGTGCGTCCGTTTTGAAGGCACATCTTGGCCTTTTCGCTGTTTCCATGGAGATTGCTTAGTTGTGAAGCTACACATTTCAGTCGGTCTTGGGGAAATAAATACCATGAATATAGCTGAATTGCTAATCTTGCCCTCTGTCATGTGAGTTTTTAAGGTTTCAGAATGTTTCAGAACTTTTTCGGTGACAGCTTTACAGATTCAGCTGTTTGTTGCTGAGGTGCTTTTATGGCACAAAGGTTAAGAGAAGACTGAATTATCCTGCTTTCCCTTTACTGTGCTTACTTGCACAGTAAAGGGAAATACTCTTCCATTATCATGATGCTGGGAATATTTGGTAAAATGGGAATAGATGTACACGAGGAGACAAAAGTTTGGAAACAGCTTTGTCATTTGATGGCTTTTCCATTTTTAATTACTTTATATGTTGTTGTTACATAGTAAAGACATCAAACCTATTTAGCAGTGGATGAACAAATTGTGAAATAGCTCAAATAACATTTAATATTTGAGATTCTTTGAAAATAGCCCACCTTTGTTTAGATCACTGTTTTGCCCAGTCTTGGTATTCTTTTGATGAGCTTCATGAGGTTAGTCACCTGAAATGGATTTCCAAAGGTCTTGAAGGAGTTCCCAGAGGTAGGAATAAAAATAAAGATAAACAGTTGACTGAGAGGGTTTGTCTGAACTTTTGACTGTTAATTTAAACATCAGTGATAACATCATGAATGTCCTATTTATCTATTTTTATCTAACCTATGGAAAAATACCTACTACTCTGAAGGGACTATTACTACTGTGAAGGTATTTTCTCAAGCAAGTATGACTGTGTGGTTTGTATGTGTTTAAATTTAAGCTAAATGATTTCATGCAAATTGCTGGATGCTATTGAACTACCTCTACGCTTTTCTGTTCAGCTAGTTTTCTGTCTAATCCTATATATGTCACACTTCTGAATGACCCTAGTAATGACTGTGTATTTTTCCTGATTGCAGTCATGGATGTTAAGTCACCTTCGACCTCAATTTCAACTGCAAAATAATCACACATGCTGTGTGAACATCTTTGAGAGCTTTAAGACACATCAGCAATCATTTTGTTCATCCTCAGCACAGCAAACAAGGTGGTAAATAAGTAGCAAAAGTTTATTTAATGAAAAGTTAAGTGAAATGTGATGCCAAAATACACTCACTGAAGAAACCATTGGGCATCAGAAAGAATAGTCTAATTTGAATGCAATTTAGTATATTTGGACATTTACCCAGTTTATTATACCACCAGGTGGCATTTTTTTCAATAAAGAATCAAAAGGCTTTATTATCATTATATATAAATATTGAGTCAATACCATACAACTCTTCCTGAGAAGCTAAAACATGTGCAAATATTCCTTAGCACCTGGTACAATTTAAGTTAAATGTCAAAAAAGACAGGTGGCAGTCACTTTACTGTTACCTTTGAAATTGCTACCAGATAAACACTCCCTGAGAAGTAGCACACATTTTAATTTTCAAGCTTATTGAGCAGTTCAAGTTAGTTAAAAAGTTTGTTACAAAAAACTGTGCAACGTGCATGGATGTCCAAACAACTCCCTGAGAAAAATGTGCTTATTGTCCTTAGCATCCAATAAGATGTTCACAGCAAAAAAAGACACTTTCCACAGTCACTTTACAGAACAATATAAACTACGGGGCAGTTGCATTAATCTACCAGGTCTTTCCTCTCTGACAAAATGTCCCAGTTACATTAGCACGTGAGAGACAGTGTAGAGCAGGGGTGTCAAACTCATTTTGGTTTAGGGGACGCATACAGCTTAATCTGATCTCAAGAGGGCCCCACGAGTAAACTCATTGCAAGATTAAATAGAACTAATAAAAGTGGACTTGTTGTTGATTTTTATATTAAATGAATTTCACTTTTCCACATTATGAATAACCTCAGAGTTTTTAAGAAAAGTATGTGCAATTTCAACAATACCTTTACTCAGTTAAACATTTACTTAAGTGCATTATGCATAAGAACTGATCACAGTGATTGTACAATGTTGAAAAACATTTATTCACATTTTTTGGAACTTAAAAACAATGTCCTGCATGACAAAATACATCAAACAGATAAAAATTAAGAAATGATTTAAAATCAATTTTCCACATCTGAAGCTCAGTGCTACCATCTGCTGATTAAAACACAGCGCCCCTCGTGGACAATATGGGAACTGCAGGTTTTCAATTAAAAGAAGTACATGTTTTTTTTCAAAAATTGTTTTATCATTTTCTTCCTTTTATCTCCTCTTTCTTTCACCTTTTCTTTTTTTCTTCTTGTTCTTCCTTTCCTCTCCTACTTTCCCATTGTAGTGTCCATATCATTTGAGATATTCCCCGCATGAATCATAATAAAACTATTGACATTCATAAATCAAGCGGAGCACTATATGGCAAAAGCAGTACTGCTCCACCTGTGAAAGTCAAATGTGATGAGCTCTTTTTGGCATTAAGACAATAATTCTTATTGCCACATTGCCAGACAGGACACTGGAAAAAAAAAATATATATTTTTTTTTTTTTTTTTTTTTGGTTGAACAATGATAATGCATTTAGCCACCGGGCCGGACTAAATTGTTGTGAAACATGTGTCAGACATACATGTTTGAGACCCCTGGTGTCAAACATGTATGTTTGTGTGAAACATGTGTGTGTGAAACATGTGTGAAACATGTGAAACATGTGTGAAACATGTGTGAAACATGTGTCAAACATATATGTTTGACACCTGTCAAACATGTATGTTTGACACCCCTGGTGTAGAGGATTCTTAGTCGGATCAAGAACATGTGGACCCAGTAACAGACCAAGAACATGTAACCATGTAACAGACTATGAACTGGGCTGGTGTGGGCTCTGTGGCAGTACATCTGGCCCTTCTCTGGGCTTGTGCAGCATAAACTGTGTCTATTTCTCATAGATTGCTTTCCACACTGTTTTTTTTTTATTATTAAAGTAATATTCACCATGTAATGTAGAAATAATGCGAAAAGTAAATTAGAAACTGGACCATAAAAATTGAATACGACCTCTTTGGACATGATTGCATAAGTGCATAGGGAGAAGATAAGTAGAGGAGCCGTTTGGAGTGCTTATTGCGGCATGGAAGATATGTAAACACACATTTTGTAAAAATGTCCACGAGATGTTCAGACAACATCTGGCGAATATCAGAAGTGCACAGTTTTTGAAACTGACATTTGGTGAAAAATACTTAAAGGAGCAATCAGCGAAATTTCAGTATTTCAGATAGAACTAAAAAATAATGATGTGAAGAACAAAAGGTAATATTTCAGATGAACTATGATATGACATCACACACAATCTCTCTGTGTTGTTCTCCAGTCTCCTGTTTACAAAGCCGGGCTGGCCGAGGATGTGTGTACATCCATGTGAATAGCTGCCACTCAGGCCTTAGCCCCTCCCTTCCCTAAAATAATAATAATAATAATAATAATAATAATAATAATAATAATAATAATAATAATAATAATAATAATAATAATAATAATAATAATAATTGAACTTTATTGATCTCACAATGGAGAAATTCACTTCTGCGTCTTAACCCATCCCCCTGGGGAGCAGTGGGCTGCCACTGTGGGGCGCCTGGGGAGCAATCAGGGGTTAAGGGTCTCGCTCAGGGACCCAGATTGCAGGCAGTGGGGATCAAACCAGGTACTTGCAACCTTCTCTGAGCGCAAGCACACTGCTCTAACCACTAGGCCACCACTCCCCCCAAATACCACCGTTGTGCTAATTGGTTGGTAAAATAACTCCCTACACATCTTATTTTGTCTCACAAGCTGTAACCGTGGCTCCTCAACACTAGACAGAAACACAGAGTGCTGAACAAGAAAGTATGACTTGGCTCCATTTACTTAAATTCATGCTCCACTTCTAACCTATATATAAAAGCTTTTTGTCACCACATTCTGAGTGTGAACTGCAAGATTATTTGGAAAACTGTCTTTAAAAGGTATTCTCATCCCTTGAAGTTTATAGATTTCATCTACAAATTTCATTGTAATTCACCACGGATTTTATGTGACAGACCAAGGGTCCGCAACCTTTATTACCAAATAAGCCATTTTGCTCCCTCTGCCACCAATGAAAAGATGTCTGGAGCAGCAACCAGCAACACAACTTATAAACTTTTAAAAGATTAAACTTTTTTTGCTTATAATTTTACAAACAGAATTGCAATGTGTTGGCCCAATTATAAAATAAACACTGAATTAGGCAGGCCTGTTTGGTTTTTCCCTTATTTGTATAAAATTAAAATATCCAATTTTTGTACAAAAACATAGTTTCAATAAAGTGAACACAAACTTGGAAACATGTTTTCACAAATCCATTTCAGTGTGCTCTCATCCTCTTCAGGTTTCTTTCTTGGCCAGCCATCAAGCGAAGGGGTTGCTAAGCTTATGTAGGAGCAGATGATGGTTCACTGTATCAAAAGCTTTTTTCAGATCTAGGAATAATGCTCCAACTATCTTGCCATCATCTAAAGACCTTTCAATGTTATCTGTAAGGAAGGAGGTAGCCAATTCTGTTGAATATCCTGAGCAAAACCCAAATGGTACCGAATAAAGAAGCTGATTTATTTTCCAAGAAACAATCAGCCGCACCGCCACTTTAGACATGGCTGGTAAAATTGTCATTGGTCTGTAGTTGCTAACTTATACAATCATCAGATTTCGGACTTCCGGGGCGGGACTTCCGCCTGTCACTTTGGAATGTGGGCGGGGTTTTCGGGTTTGATGAAAGGGTTCTTTATTTCTTATAAGCTTTGTCAAAAAGTAAAGTTTTAAGCCTAGTCTTAAAAGTAGACAGGGTGTCTGCCTCACAGACCAAAACTGAGAGTTGGTTCCACAGGAGAGGAGCCTGATAATTAATGGCAGGCTCCCATTCTTGCATATACCAACGACTTTCACCGCCAGCATTCACAGCATCAGAGTTTATAATTTGCTGATGATTCCCTCATCATGTCACTCCTCAGCGGTGGTGATTCTGATTACACACCAGTAGTAAGAGATTTTGCTGACTGGTGTGAGTCCTCCTTTTTAAAGTTAAATGTCTCAAAATAAATTTGAAATTGCCTTAAATGTGAACGCACCTTTCAATTCAATTTAATTAAATTGCACCAATTCACAACACGTCAACTCGAGGCACTTTACAAAGTCAAATTCAATCAAATCATACAGATTAGTCAAAAAGTAAATCTTTAGATTCCTCAGTGAGTTGTTTTAATTTTCTTTGTCAGCAAATGGATGTCAATCGTTTTTTTTGTCTTTTAAACAGTTGCTGTTAAATAAGTTGCCCTTTGAAGACAAAGAAAAAATTCTTGAACTTGAAAGTGGGCGTGTTGCACCCGATCATCAAAGATTGCATCCACAGTGGATAAGAAGTACAAACTAGATTTGGTCCGCCCCAAACTGCGTCTACTGCTGGTCAACACATTCTGACTCCCTACTCATCGTATTTTGACACTGGGTCAGGTTCCCTCAGCATCACAAGTTGATGCACTGGGTGCCCCCTATTTTCATTTTTTGACGTGCAGGGTGCCCTCGAAAAATATTATAGCAACACAGCCTACATTAAACATTTAAGCAAAACAACTGCGTTTACATGCATTTTAAATGCATTTCTAGTATTTCTAATATAAAAATTATTTATATTATTTTGATAATCTTCATCTAGGGAAGGTAGACGATCTTTCATTCATTAATTTAGCCCAAGATTTTAGTGCGTTCTGTCTCAGAAAGATGGGAGGAAGTAAAGTTTCCTACCCACGTCACCGCATTTTGATTACATCTATAGCGAAACGTTTGCATGATATATTTATAATCTTCATTCAGGGAAGGGAGTCTGTCATGTTTCCAAGCTTTTTGACCCACATGCAAAAAATTCTCAATAAAATCCCAAAATCTAAAAAAACGAACAAACAAAAAGCGATAGTGTATTCAGTGTTGCAAAATTAGGCAGGTTTCCAACCAATTAGGCTTCTTTTGAACACATTGAGCTGTAACAAAAACAGCTTATGGGCAGGTTGTATACATTTGGGAAGCTTCTCACATTTTTTGGGCTTTTAAAAAGAATTACCAACAAAATATATCAAAGTAGTTGTCAATGTCTAGCAGAAAGCTAAAACCATTTTAATAAAATGCTATCTCCTTGAACTAATTTTACTGGTCAATTTATTTTTGAGTCGAATCTGCCAAATCTGACATCATCAATGAATAATAGTTATAATTAATAATATCGATTGTTAAAATAAAACAAGAAATGAATAATGGTTGATCAAGTGTTTGGTCAATGTAAACGCCCAAGAGGGGTTGAGTTCTACTGATCAACTTAAAAATATTTCATGGCTGTGAAAGAGAAATGTTTGATTGAGCTATATTCTGTAAGAGAAATTATGTGGGAAGCTATTGATAAAAAAAATTTCCCGGTTGATATATCATGATTGTTAAAGTGATCTTGTGTGTTATTTGGTTGTCTGATTGTATTTTGTGCATAGCCGGTATGTGTGAATTTTTTTTCTTTGCTTCAGCGCAGTTGTGCGCTAATGGCATGTGTTTAATAGGAGAACAAGGATCAGAACAAATCAGAGTTCCCTTCTGCCTGCAAGTAACCCAAGTTTCTTCAGTTTGGTATCTTTACTGCTTGGTTCTGCTCCTTGTGCTCCTAGCTGTCTAGCTAACCCTCCTAGCTGTCTAGCTAACCCTCCTAGCGTGAATGTTTACTCCAGTGTTGACTTCAATGCTGACGTTTCAAACAGAAATTAATAGCGCTGCTTCCAGCTCACTCTCGTTTGCTTCGTTGTTTCTTCTTGTAATTGTTTGGTAATCAGACCGAATATCCATCCCGCACTACCAACACCGACGGTGACTACAGCCGAGCCACGGGTGTCTCTAAAGTCTGAATGTCTGACCCAGCGACCCGCCCCTCTCCAGCTGTGATTGGCTAGCATGTTGCCTTCAGTCGTTTATTTGATTGGTTGAACTGTATGATTCACAAATCAAAGATAGTACTAATAGAACGACGGCCACTCCGAGGTTAAAAAAAAACAAAAAAGACAGCTTCCAGTCCAGGGCGGGCACAGCTGGCTGAGCGGGCGGGCACGGCCCCCCAAGGCCCGCCCACGCCGCCAGGTCTGGGCGAACGCGGGGATTTCTTTGAAGCGTCGGAGAACGTAGGGAGCTTCAGAAGTTCTGAAACAGAGAGAGAGAATTACAAGAAGCTGCAACAACGAGGAAACTGACGAGACCGGGTTCTTACCACAAAGCAAAGAACGAACCGCCGGGGAGAGTGAGCGGGTGCTGCGGAGGCCTGGAGGTGGAGGCTGCGGGTGCTGAGGCTGCCGACAGGTGGAGTGCAGGCAGATTTCCGGTGTTGTGCGAAATTCAGTTCCCCTGTGAAAATCTGTTCCCCCCTGTGTTGGGCGCGCGCAGAGAGGCGGGTCTGACCGTTTTCACGGCGCTTCTGATCGGTTTCTCGGTAAAACAACTCATTTAATCATGTCAAGGTTGTAACATTCAGTTTAATCGGCAGCTGTTGTTTACAAAATTGTAAAATAAAAATAAATAAACGCGGTCTTTCAGGAAGCTGAAATATCCATTCTCTCCTCTCCTCCCCCCATAACTTTGGGAAATAAAGATCATCTGTTTCCAAATTCTGAAAAAAATGTTATGTGTGATAGCATGTATTATACTAGAAATTTCCTTAATCCAGTAATCTGTCATATTTTACATTAAAATGGGATTTACCAGGAAGTCTACACTCTCGTCTTTTCAGGAAGTCTTAATTTTTGTGCCTTGCTATCAGCCAGTTTCCATCCTCTTATTTCAGCAATGGAAAATCATAAATACACACTACGTGTTGGAATACTCTGTTTGGTGGCTTACTTTTATTTGTCAGGCTTAAGTGACAAAAATTGGAAAAAGACCGATTATCTTGGCGTTTAAAATAACACAAAACAGCGTAAGAAGACCTCGTTTATTTTTATTTTACAATTTTGTAAACAAAAGCTGCCGATTAAACTGAATGTTTAATTGGCCTTGACATGATTATATTAGTTGTTTTACCGAGAAATCAATTAGAAGCGCCGTGAAAAATGGTCAGACCCGCCTCTCTGGCTGCAATGCGCGATCCCGACACAGGGGGGAACAGATTTTCACAGGGGAACTGAATTTCGCACAACACCGGCGATCGGGCTGCGGGACGGTGGCGGCGGCTGGCTGATGGGTGTCGCACGGACTGCTCGCTGGGATAGGCGTGATCTTCACGGAAGGCTTGAGATCGCAGGGAGAGCGGAGTTGGACAGAGAGAAGCCAGCTCGGCTCGGAACTTGAATGATCGTGGAGGGACTCCACCTGAGACACAAGAGGCAAGGCAAGGCAAATTTATTTATATAGCACCATTCAGTACAAAGACAATGCAAAGTGCTTTACATGATTAAAATATAGCAAAATAAAACAGAATAAAAGTAAGTAGGAATAAAATGTAGATAGAAAAAAGAACAAAAAAGTGGTGATTCAGTTAACTAGAACAGTTGAAGGCAATCTTAAACAAATGTGTTTTTAATCTTGATTTAAAGGAACTCAGGCTTTCCGCACCTTTAGTTTTCTGGAAGTTTGTTCCAGATAAGTGGAGCATAGGAACTAAATGCTGCTTCTCCGTGTTTGGTTCTGGTTCTAGGTATGCAGAGTAGGCTGGAGCCAGAAGACCTGAGTGGTCTGGAGGGTTGATACACTGATAACAAGTCTGTGATGTATTTAGGTGCTAAGCCATTTAGGGATTTATAGACTAACAGAAGTATTTTAAAGTCTATTCTCTGAGATACAGGGAGCCAGTGTAAGGACTTTAGAACTGGGGTGATGTGCTCTACCTTCTTAGTCTTAGTGAGGACGCGGGCAGCAGCGTTCTGGATCAGCTGCAGCTGTCTGATCCACTTTTTAGGCAGACCTGTGAAAACACCGTTGCAGTAATCTAGTCGACTAAAAATAAACGCATGGATTAGTTTTTCCAGATCCTGCTGAGACATTAGTCCTTTAATTCTAGAAATATTCCTCAGGTGATAAAAAGCCGACCTTGTAACTGTCTTTAGATGCTTTTGGAGGTTCAGGTCTGAGTCCATCACTACTCCCAGATTTCGGGCCTGATCTGTGGTTCCTAGCTGAAGCAGCTGAAGCTGTGTGCTAACCTTTGATCTCTCCTCTATTGGTCCAAAAATTATTACTTCTGTTTTGTTTTTATTCAACTGAAGAAAATTTTGGTACATCCATGCATTGATTTCTTCTAGGCATTTTCTCAGTGTTGAACTGGTCCATAGTCACCTGGTGACATGGTGATGTAAAGCTGTGTGGCGTCTGCATAGTTATGGTAGCTGATGTTGTTGTTTTTTATTATCTGAGCTAAGGGGAGCATGTAGATATTGAAGAGGAAGGGACAAAGGATGGACCCTTGGGGAACCCCACATGTGATTTTTGTCATCTCTGACGTAAAGTTACCTACTGATACAAAAAAGTCCCTGTCCTTTAAGTAGGATTTAAACCAATTAAGAGCTGTACTAGAGAGGCCGACCCAGTTCTCCAGGCGCTCTAACAGAATGGAGTGATCGACAGTATCAAATGTTGCACTGAGGTCCAATAGAACCAGCACGGTGGTTCTTCCACAGTCTGTATTTATATGGATGTCATTAAACACCTTGATAAGGGCGGTCTGTGTACTGTGGTGAGCACGGAAGCCAGACTGGAAAACGTCAAAGCGGCTGGTCGTTGTTAAGAAGGTGTTTAATTGTTGAAATACAGCTTTTTCAATAATCTTACTGATAAAGGGGAGGTTTGAGATGGGCCTGTAGTTCTGGAGTAGAAGTTTGTCTAAATTGTTCTTTTTTAACAGTGGTTTGATAATTGCTGTTTTTAGGGACTGGGGGAAAACACCTGACAGAAGGGACGTGTTTATTATCTGAGTCAACTCAGACGCTATGACAGGCAAAACTTTCTTGTGAAAGAGACTGAGTTTAGTCAGGGAAAAGAACATTGTGAGACGCAGGCTGTGAGTTCCTACCACGTATGGCTAACACTATGGCGATGATGTGCAGACAGCCGCTTCCTTTTAAGCCGCGTACGCAGCCACGTAGATGTCGAACACCTGCGTTCAGCACCACCCTGTTCTTCAGCAGCCACCTGCGAGAGGGAGAGAGAGGGAGATAGAGAGCCACCGCGGCACCCTGACAGAGACAACCTTTCCTTTAGTAGTGTCGCTGAGGATTTTTCACTACATTCTCAGAAAGACGAGAGACGGCTATGCTCATTGCCAACGACGCAGCCATATACGTCACCGACCTGCACCGACTTCCGCATTCATAAAAAAACTATATGTTTTAATGAAAACATTACTGTTCTATGCATTTTGATGACACGTCTAGCAAAAAGTATGCATAATATAGTTCAATCTGAAAAACTCACAGAGAAAGAAATGGCAATTAGAAGGATTTTATTGACACAATATTTTAAGTCTTTGGCGCTCAGACCTCGGCAGGAACATTAATGCTGAATTATACTTTAATATGCATAAGTAGATGTATGAGAACAGGGATGTTCCCCCCCAGGTCTGAAACTGGTGATGGAGTGGAGATAGAAGAAGTTTGTTCAGTCCATATGGTGATCTGTTTAAGATAGATGTCCAACTTGATAAACACAGGTTTGCATGAACTGTCCATGATGAGCAAGCTTGAAGCGACTGTGGAGAGGAAAAACTCCCCTTTGGGAAGAAACCTCTGGCAGAACCGGGCCCAACATGGTGGTCTTCTGCCGGACCAATAACGAGGTGATAGGGAGTGCTGAAGACTGAAGGGAGAAAACACTCTGATGGGTTGAGGATGGAGGAACGTCTTGGAAGCTAGATGAACTCAGTTATGATGGTGGAGAAGGGGTTGGGGGTGGGTTGAATCGGACATCTGATTCGAAATCCGACATGCAATCCGTTTGTGCTTGCTGGTTAGCAGGCTGAGACGTGGATTTGAAGTTGCTTTTAAGATGAGCGCGGGATGCTGATTGGCTTCATGGAGGTGCGGTTCGTAGCTGATTGGCTCACATCAGAGGCGGATCGGACTCTGATTGAATGGAGGCAGGCGATGAGTTTCTTCGATTGAACTTGCGCTTCAGCTTCATTTTGAATCTTCATTGAGGGAAGGTAGATAATCTTTCCTTTATTAGTTCTGCCGGAGGTTTCAGTTTCACGTGTTCTATCTCGTGTAGGTTAACTAAAGCAGGCCGCATTCCAATTACTCTCAACCCATCCGCCATACTTATAGAGGGAAATACAGAATTTAAAGACAGGATGTTCAATTTGTTACATGTTGATGACAATTCTAGCAATAGTATGCATGATATTTTCATATTATTCTTTCAGAAAGTGTAGATAATCACCCATCCCAGACTTGGCAGATATAATGTTTGTGTTTTGGATGTGTTCAGGGGACAAAGAGTATTAAACGTTACACTATATGTGTATAAATAATTACCCTTCCCAATCAATTAAAATGAGTCTGTGTTCAAAGGATAATATTTTACTAACTATAGGCTACATCGAGTTTTCCTGTTGTGTTACATTAACAATTTTTTACAAGCCCAAAAAAAATAGAAATAAGTTGAGCAATTCCCTCACTGTGTTTGTGTGTTTATCTCTTTCCTTATTGATTTATTTTTATTGTATTTGTGTTCTAACACTGTACATTCTATAATGTTTATTATTGTTGCTGTTATCGTTAGTTGTAGCTGAGGAGGCCAGTTTCAGTGGTGGAATTGATGCAGAGGGACATAATAATGCCAGTCAAAGGAGGAGGAGACAGATGAGGAGATAACAGTCCCCGTTTTGGACGATCTGTTCCCATTTAAAATGGACAGATTTGTCTGCAATTTCACCGTTTTATGAATGACAACTTGGGCTGAAGTTGGGCACTAATAATATTCTACTGTTGTTATTTATGACAGTCAAAATATGTTCCCATGCAGAGAGACGCTCTGTCCTTCTTCTGTCATCATACCAATGCCTCCTTTCTGGCCACAACGACCGCAGACGATTTTGTGTAGAGTTTGCACTTGACTTTCAGAGGTACTAAATATAGGGGCAAAAACTGCGCCCACTCTCAGTTTTAGCTTTGGAAAATTACTTTATGGGTGGTAAGTTTTTACATTTGCATATCCCCTCCCATAAATTTGCATGTGATATGTATATTCATGAAAGCACTTACGCACACAAGTTTGTTCTCACTGTTCTGCTTGTTTTGACCATGAGCTTTGTACAAACTAATCACTTTGTGCCCGTTTTAAAACGTACAAACCTTTTGAAAATCAGGCCCTAAGAGTTGTCCTGTCAACAGATTATCCTATCTGAGCTGGGGATGTCTGCAGCTCCTGTCAACAGACTTGACCAGTCTGTTGGTTTAGGTAAGCCATACGCTTTCCATTTTTAGTTTATGGATTGGACACAACTCTATTAGATGTTCAAAACTTGCAATAGTTTTACTCTGCCTTATTTTGTATGAATAGCTTTCAACACACTCTTCATATTAAACCTGTGTTAAAAAGTACTTTCTTCAAGTCTAACCAGATAGTGTAGACTTGGATCTTAAAAAGTAGAAGTAGAGAGTGAGATGTAGTGAGTGGATGAGTGAACATTTTGGACATTGCAAAATTATAGATTATATGGCAAAAATGAAGACACCAAATAACGTATCCAATCTATAGGTGTGCCATGTTAAAACTGAGGGATTGAGGAAAGGCACGGTTCTGGAAAATACTCCAGTGGTTAAACCACATCTTATATAACTGCTTTTCAGAGGGTTTTTGTGCAGCTCAAGTCAATAATGTGGCTTTAAAGCCCAATCCAGTAATGCTTTTATGTATAACTGAACTCATAACCACTGAGCCTTTTCTCTTCATTGCTGCCTGTGACCAGCTTTTGTCCAGACAGCCCCAACAGAACCCTCCTTACTTCCCATTCTTCTCCATTTCTCCACGGGAATGGGCTTTGTGGGAGGGAAGCAATCCCTTTACACTTTTACAGCATTTCCCTCAATGACAAATCAATTTCTTAGATGCTGGAAACACAGTAAAATCATAAATTGGCTTTCTTTATCATTCTAAGAATCAGATAAAAATAATTTAAAAAATAATAAGTACCATGGGATTGGAGGCCATTAGCTTGTGAAATCAGCCTGAGCACATTCGATCAGGCTGCTTATCTACTGTTAATTACCATTGTAATGGAGCAGAGCGAGAGATCCGCTCTTGTCCTTGTTTCTTCTCTCCCTGCATGCACTCAGCTCTTTATCGGCCTCTTTGCATGTAGAGAAACGCTAATAGGCTCCAAGTTATTTTAAATCTTGTCCGTCCTTTCCCGGTCACACACAGATATACATCTGCTTGTTACCCTTTTTAGATGAGTCTGTCATCTCAGTCCATCATAATAAGAAGCTTAGTCACTTTTGGAGTCCCAAATCTAAAGACGCATCATTTGGAGAACGTCAGAAAACAACACTTACTCAGCTGTGTTTCTGCTTGATGTTTTGCAGCTAAATTTAACTTCGGCTTACTGTCAGTTGCATCATGAGTTACATCTAAAGAGAGTCCATGTATTGCCTTCTGTTTCCAAATCCTTTCAGTTCAGAGGACTTTAGAGAACCTGCTTGGGGTATTATTGTAATATCCTCCTATTGTCATGCTCAACGGTGATTGTGTTTTTGGCTTTCACTGTCTATAGATTTTGATTGTTTTGAGTTGTATATTATAGCCACTAAGGCTGTGTCAGTTCATTCTTTTGTGTCAACTTTCTTAATTCTTTCTTGTGCTCTGCTCTTTGTAAATTTGATTTGCACTCTTATTATAGTTTTAAACTTTTTTATTTGGGTAAAATATCCTTTTGTTTTCTCTTTCAGCTCCCTCTGTATTTCAGTTACCTTTCCTTCATTTCCCTGATCTGTTTCTTCACCAGCAACATTACATTCCCTGAATTAGTCAGACCAGGTACTCGTGCCACTTATCAATTCTCCCAGTAGTTATAAGCCTGTCAGTTTCTTCACATCACTGCCAGATTTTTGGTCCATTTATGTTCACCATTCTTTGTTGTTGTGCGTTTGCTTCCTTGCTTCCAGTTTTCCTGAGCTGCAGGTAGTTTTTCATTTTGTGTAAATTACTTGATTTGCTTTGAATCTTTATTCTCTTATATTGTGGGTCCTACTCCACCACTACAACCTATGACGCTCTTTCCAATGAATCCAATATTCCTGCTAAAGTTAATCCAAAGGTTTGCTGTATGATTGCTTAAGATTCATAAAACAAAATTACCTATCCATTATTAGTTTATGAAACAGAACAAGGAACTGTACGAGATTTGGTCTCTTGGCTTGGGTCAAGCTCCAAGCCAAAGAAGTGGAAACTTTTACTGAACATATCAGCTAGGTGGACAATGACATTAAATTCAGTAGTGAGGATTGGAAACACAAAAAGAGAAACGAAAGCATCAACAGAAATCTATTGAAATCCTAGTTACATGGAATTTCAACACCAACTGGATCACAAACTGTCAGTCATCAGAGCTCTGTGTCACTGAGCCGAAAAGAGCCCCACAGGGCTGAAACATAAAACCTATCTGGAAAGTTCCTCAAACTTGTGGATGCTTTAACTGGACTTATGTCAAGGCATCCAGGATTTAAAGAAAACACTCAATTAATTCAAGTGGAGGTGAAAAGAAGAGGCAGAATTGCATTGTTATTCCATATGTGGCTGCAGTATCCGAAATACTGAACAGGATATACTCTAAACACATTATGCGGAGCATTTTAAACCCAACAACTCTCTCAGATTGAGACTGGTTCACCGCTAGGATAAAACACACAAAACAAAAAGCTTAGCAGTGTGGGATATGCAGTCCAGTGCAGCGAGGAGTGTTCAGAACTCTACAGTGAAGAAAGTGCCCAGCAGTTACACAAAAGGGATAGACCAACACAGGAGAGCAAATACGTCGGTTTAAGACTCAGCACTTCCTTTTAAGGCCAAGAAACACTCTTTTGAAAATAACAATGCACATTTTGAAGACGGAAGACAGAGATGTGAGAGAAGAGAGAGAAGCCATCAATGTAAACATGAAACACCCAAACTAAAGAGAGGTGGCCTCAGATTTCATTGTCCAGCCTTGACTTTTTTTCAGGTGCTAATGGCCATTTGCACGTTTAGGGAAATGACTATGTGAAATGTTATTTCATAAGACACTTACTCTTCTGCTATAACATTTCACAGGGTTTGAACACAATAAGAGAAATGGATATTCAACCATTCCTGTTTGTATAATCTCTCTAAATCATCTGGAGCTTGAGTCTTCTCTCATGGTCTCTTATTTTAAACTCACCATACAGGTTTTGTAAAGGATTCATGTCAGTTTTTTTATTTTACAGTATAGCTGTCCAAGGTTGTGATAGTAATGTTACACCCATTTAATCAAAGCTCATTTCACTTTCTCTCTGTGTGTCTCTTTATGTATGTCTTTCGTCACTGAGGCACAAGGATATGACTGTTGGAGCAACAGAACACAACACAGAATCATGCAAATAAAGATAATCTTCACAAACCTGCCTTTAAATGTGGAAAGGAGCTGGATGAGGGTGAAATCTGTTTAAATAGAGGGGGAATGAGACAATGAGAGACAGTTTACACCGATTAAGGCCAAAGCACACTGGAATACAGAAAGTGACGAAGAAGATGTTACAGTTATATCTGGTTGATGTGAACGAGGCTGGTTTCATGCCTGTCAGACCGCGTGCAGTTATACCCAACTCTGTCACATAGGTATACCCCCTGGTCTATCTTGGTCAGAACTATGCAGCAATTTAACGGTAAAGTCATGAGTCAGACAGGAAGAGAGACTTATTGGCAATGTAAAACACATATGCTTTGGGGAAAATACAAAATTAAATCTCCAAATTGCAAGGTACACTGTACACCATTTCTGGTCCGGAACGTCCCCATATAGGTTTGTCCTGGAAACAGACAACTCCATAATCATAAAACATTTAAAAAAACAGTGTACTTACCCGTGGTAGCAGCTCAGAAGTATAGAAAACAGATAAAGTGAAACGGAAACCTTTTTTGAGCTTGTTTGGGCAGCAACTGCAGTTTTATGTTTGCTGCCCGGCTTGTTTTGCTGGTAAAATGTTCGGTACATACTCTCGCAATACTTGATCCCACAAGTCCAGTGATCCATAGAGGGACCCTCTACAACGCCAGTACACCAGGAAAAAAATCTGTACAGAGCTTGGAGGTTCAGATGCACGCAGTGTGTCTCGGCCTTTACTCTGGTGTTATTCCACAGTCCAATGACCCATTTCGTTTCATTTTAATTAAATATGTTGTGGATCTTGACTGGGCATTAGGTGTTAAAGTGTATTTGAATGCATTCTCATCTCATGTGTCTCATTTTTTGCATTAGTCCTGTAAGGGACTGACAACTTGCCCAGGTAGTAACATGGCCCCTGCTTATTGCCCAATGGAGGTAGGTACCAGCTCCGCTACAACCTTACAAAGATTAAGCTGGTTTGATAAACAGATGAAAGAAAATAACACCTGCTCTTTAAACATTTAAACGACTTTGGGACTATTTTAATGGGTTAAACGTCTTTCTTTCAATGTCAGCAGCTTCAGTGGGAGTAATTGAATGAAAGAAGTGCTGTTCATCCATGTGTAAATTGTTCACACACCTTAATCTGTAGTAGAAGCATGAGCCTTTCTATAAAAAAAAGTATAAGGAGATGGAACACTTCTTCAACCATTGTAAATATTTTCCTCAATCCTCTATTTTTCAACTTAAACAAATGTGTCACTTCCATTTTCCTGTACCTGCTTTATATGTCCAGGGTTGTACAACGGTTTGGTGGTTACTCAGTATTAGGGATGGATGCACAGAACTGTACTGGATAAACATTGGTGTTACGGGCCCCAAGCAGCAGGACTGGTGTGACAGTGATGTTTGCAATCTGAAAAACAATACAAACAGCAAGAGCAAATGACAGGAGAAGCACTGTCTTTAAAAGGCTTTAATCTTTGTTCTACGAGTTATTTTGCTGTTAGTAACATAGATATAAAATAAAACTTTAAAAAGTAATTTCCAGTTTTATAATATTTTAAGAAACTTTATTTCTCCGTAGGCTGTTATTATTGTTTACGACACAATGCATTCTGGGTAGTGAAGTCAAATGGGGGCAGTGTTAGGCTAGATGCAGCGGAATGTTTATCGATAGCAGCGACAAGCAGCGATGAGCTCCTTTGTTCCGCCTTTTCAGTTTGAACCAGAGCTTGCTCGAAGGCAGGCATGTCCAAAGTGCAGCCCGGGGGCCATTTGTGGCCCCTGCGCTGATTTTGGGTGGCCCCCAACTGTATTTCAAGAAAGATTTGGTCCACCAGCACAGGTGGCTGATGAAGATGGAAGATTTTAGTTTTTAATTAGGGCAAAATTATTGCAGAAAATTTAAAATCCTACAATTGAAAATGGTAAGTATAACACAAAGTATTCATCTTTTAATAAACACACATTTGACATTCTCTTTAATTTCATAGTAACATCTATCCAATGATATTTAATTACTCAAATTTACACTTTGGTGCATTAAAATCTGCTTTGAATTCAATTATTAAAATTGGCTAATTACAGCAAGTGTTTTCAAAGAACAACTGATCCAAATACTGTTCTTATGTTGCTAGACCAAAAATAGTTCAGTTTATTATTGTTAAATAGTCAAATTAATTTATTCAAAATAATTTCCAAACTGGATGAATACAACAAATGAGCAAAACCCTTTTTTAATTTTGGATCTACAATAATTTAAATATTAATTTCCTACAAAAAACTGACTAATTTATTTATTTAAAATGAGCAGGTAAAAAATTAATATGATTGTTTTGGTTTAAAAATAATTGTGTTAATTTTTTGGCCCTCAAGTTCCTTTGACTTGAGAATTTGGGCCCATGTACCGAGAACTTTGGACACCCCTGATCTAAGGCATGGGTAAAGAGAGGAAGAGAACTTTGAAGACCATAGGGATGGAAATGGAGATAACCACCGTGAGGAAGAAAAAGTTGGCCATTGTAGGTGGTGTGTTTGTGGCAGCTGCTTGCCGATACCGACAGGGAAAGAGAGCGTCTGCTGTAAAGAGCTGTTTTATTTCTAATGCTGTCCATGGTACTTGTTTGTGTAACAGTATCTGATAATTATTCATTTATTCATTGTTATTCACTGTTAATAAATTATTCATTTATTCATCACCTTCCTTTGGATTACAACAAATGCATCATAAGTAAATTTTTTGGTTTGGTCTTTCATTGCCATGAAAATCTTAATTATGCGCGTGAGGTGTGTTATTTTCTTCAGTTACCTGGCATTTAAAAAACTTGAACAAAAGAGATAGATTTGGAAGACTGATCAATAGACAAAAAGAAATGATTTAAGACCTTAGAAATCAAGAGAAAAAAGAAACATGTAGACTGCAAAGCACAGATAAAATGTGAAGTATTTTGTCAGAAGTATGCTGCAGTTTTTGTGAATTCTTTTGTACAATCCAATTAAGCACCTTGTAACCTTTGTGTTGCAAATTATCTTAGGAGGGTATTTAAGAATAACATTAATAACAAGCCTGTAAACACTCCCTTTGAAAGATTTCTGTTGACTAATTTAGATTTTATTCAGCTCACATACAGAACATCACCAAACCCTAATGGGTACGCATACGTCTGTCTTTGATGACGTTGCTCTGTGCAAAATTGTAACTGAGATCACTTGAAATATATTAAATGGGAGATAAAGAAGAATACATTGAGTTATGTTATTTTTTACTAAATGGAATAGCCCAGATATGATTTCAAATTACGTTAAAAGCCAGTTTAATGAAATAGAGCTAATGTTTAAGGATAAATGATGGCTTCCTCCCCTAAGAATATGAAGGCATATGCATTGCACATTATTACCTTATTCAATGATTCAGAACAACGCAAGCTATTGGTATCTCATTGACAACGTTCTGTTCAGGTTTTACATAAAAGCTAAAGTTCACAATTTTCACATGTGAAAATTCACATGTGACTCCATGGCCAAGTCAGTACAACAGCATGCAGTTAATTACAGAACTGTTCAAGGTTTTCTTAATTTCTCCTGTCTTGTACAGATTTAAATAAAACTGTCAAAACTATGAGAAAAGCTAATTATTTTAACTGCACAACTATACAATAGTTAAACGTATAATGAGAAAAGACAATACATAATACATGTGTTAAAGTGGAAAATAACAGAAATGTGGGGGGAGGGGTGTATAGTGAATCTTAATCTGATTTATTCTCCCAAGCAAAATAAAGTTTTAAAGATTAGCAAACGTATTATAAAGAATCCTTACTTAGTGTAGAATAACTCAGTCCACGTCTGCTCACTCCATATATTCTGATTTCCATTGTCAATTTAAGGTGGTCCTAGAGAAAGATAAAACATTACAAATTATTTTTGGAGTTTCCACTAAAAGAATGAAACTTTCCTTAATCCCTCTGTTTTAATAAATCTCTATTATGTGCAGAACGATCATGTTTATTTCCTAATATCATACTAAGCTGTTGTTTCTGCACAGAAGTTCCACTCACATTGGCATGCCAGATGCTTAAAACTGGAAAATCAAAAATCACAAATGATGGCATGAATTTATTATTATGTGCTGATTAACTGGGGGCAATAAACATCTGACCCCTTGGGGGCACTCATGGTACACAAAAAATTATTTCCACAAGGCCAGCTGACTCCTAATTATAAAAAAAAAAACATGACTAAAGTAAATCAGAATCAGATATACTTTAATAATCCCAGAGGGAAATTGCTGTTTCAGTACAACCGCCATAACGTAACATACATCACAAACATTTCAGGGGGAGACGATTTACAACGGCCATGCTGCCATGGACACCGACTTACACGGTGCCCACAGGGTGTTGCAATTACTCTGTGGAAAGATAGGGGCCACAATAGGAAGGGAGAGGGAAAACACATATTTCACACTTTATCCTAGGACTGACAAAGTCGAAGGACACACCGTTTTCCATCGAAGAATGTAGGGTGTATCCCACGAAATGAGTCAAATCGGGACAGGACGGGTCCCCCTTACGCTGCCTACCCGTCAAAAAAATTTATCAATAGCATTGAGAGACCATCTTACCAGATCCATGGTTTTCAGAGTTCGGGTGAAAGTGAAAAAAAAAGAAAGTGCTCAGAAAGACAAGGCATAGCTGCAGAAGCAGGAGAGGGGGGGGAGATTGGTGAAGAGCTGGAGAGGAGAGAAAAACGCGACCAACCTTGAAGCGAGACAGAAACAGAAATATTCTGCCATCCTAGCATGGAAGAATATTTTAAACAGAAATGTCAGGCTTCTAAAGAGCACATTCATCTTCATGCATCCAATACTTGAACGTCTCCATCGCTTCTGTGGGCTCACGGCCGGTCTGCACAGACCTACACAGCTACCCAACGTGTAAATATAATGGAGCATTAAGCTCTTCTCTTTGGCAGCGTGGGCTCTGTTCTAGGCTCTCATATGTTGTCCTCTGGGTGCATGCGGGATTTCCCTGTTGTGAGTTGTCTGGCCTCTGCACTTTGTGGGGCTGCTGTTTTCCTCTCACTTCTGATCCCTGGAGGAGGGATGGTTGTGACCCTGTCCAGCCATCACTGAGCACAATTCATTTAAGATCCACACAGCATGTATTGTATGTTGATACACACGCAGCCTTGACACAGCCAACGTGTGGAAGACTCTAAGCAGAGTCAACCCGCGGAAGGCCCCAGGTCCCAGGTCCCGACAACATACCTGGGCGGGTGCTCAAGGAGTGTGCAGGTCAGCTGGCTGGTGTCCTCACAGACATTTTTAACACCTCGCTGGACCAAGCCACAGTGCCAGCATGCTTCAAGTCTGCCTCCATCATTCCGGTGCCAAAGAAACCTCAAGTCACCTGTTTCAACGACTACCGGCCTGTTGCACTGACTCCCATCATGATGAAGTGCTTTGAAAGGCTGGTAAAGGAACACATCGTCTCCAGTCTCCCCCCAACACTCGACCCGTTCCAGTTCGCCTACCGGCAGAACCGCTCCACTGAGGACGCCATCTCCTCCGCTCTTCACCTGAGCCTGGCACACCTGGAGGAGAAGAACACGCACGTGCGGATGCTGTTCCTGGACTTCAGTTCAGCATTCAACACCATCATCCCACAGCATCTGGTGGGAAAACTGGAGCATCTGGGCTTCAACACACCCCTTCGCAACTGGCTGCTAGACTTTCTAACCAATAGACCTCAGTCGGTCCGGGTCGGACAGAACACCTCTGATGTCATCACCCTCAGCACGGGCTCCCCTCAGGGCTGCGTCCTGAGCCCCCTGCTGTTCACTCTGATGACTCATGACTGCGTCCCCAGGTTCACCACCAATCATATCGTGAAGTTTGCAGACGACACAACGGTGGTGGGCCTGATCAGAGACGACAACGACCAGGACTACAGAGAGGAGGTGGAGCAGCTGGTGGGCTGGTGCAGAGACAACAGCCTGATCCTGAACGTGGAGAAGACGAAGGAGATCATCGTCGACTTCAGGAAGAACCAGCCTCACCACGCTCCACTGCTCATCAACAGCTCAGCTGTGGAGGTGGTCAGCAGCACCAAGTTCCTGGGGGTGCACATCACGGACAACCTCACCTGGACTGTAAACACCACGTCACTGGCGAAGAGGGCACAGAAGCGACTGTACTTTCTGCAGAGGATGAGGAGAGCCCGCCTGCCCCTGCCCATCCTCACGACCTTCTACAGAAGCACCATAGAGAGCATTCTGACCAGCTGTCTTTCTGTTTGGTGTGGAGGCTGTAGTGCCTCCGACTGGAAGAACGTGAGGAGAGTGGTGAGGACAGCAGAAGGGATCATCGGGGCTCCTCTTCCCTCCATTAAAGACATTTCATCGCAGCGCTGTGTGTCTCGAGCCCGAAACATCATCAGGGACCCCTCACACCCCCACCATGGACTGTTCTCCCTGCTGCCCTCTGGGAAGAGGTTCCACAGCATCCGCTGCAGGTCCACCAGGTTCTGCAAAAGCTTTTTCCCTGCTGCCATCAGACTGTTGAACTGCTGAAGTATAAAATGGACTGTGTACCACACTCGCTGATTTGCACATTTGTATCGTATCCTTATCCAGCATTATAAATGGTGCTCAACTCTTAGTCTCCAATATCACTACTGCACTTTATCCGGAAACTTACTGCATAATTGTTTACACTGCAACTGTCTACTGTTAAATCACTGCTGCACTTTACTGGAAACTACTGCATATTTGTTACATTTGTTTACATTTGTTTACATTTCAACTGCCTACTTTTCACTGCTGCACTTTATCCGGAAGTCAACTGAAACTTATCCTGTAACTGACTGCAATTTATTACTGCATTTGTATCTTGTACGGAATTCACTACAAGGTATCCTGTAGAGTTACTGCAATTTTTCTGAGCTGTATGGAAACGAAATTTCGTTCTGTATGCACTCTGTGCATACAAAATGACAATAAAGAAAGTCTAAGTCTAAGTCTAAGTTATGGCCTCATAATAATATAGCTGTGTTGCCCTTTAGTTCTCTCCATTAGTATAAACAGTTTTGATCCATATTCTTGCTGCTGGTGTTTTTCCTGTGTGTTTTTTGTTAGTTTTGACTCTTTGCAGGTGCTTGTGGTTGACTTACCCCAGTTAAGCCATGGTGGCTGTAGGACAGGGGTCTTTCACTCCTCAAGGTCCGGTGTCCTGCACATTTATATGTGTCTCTTCTTTGACACACCTGAGTCAATTCATCAGGTCAATAGCAGGAGGTAATTCAGCCATTTAATTCAGGTGTGTTGGACCAGGGACACATGTACATGTTCCAGGACCTCGAGGTCTGGTTTTGAAGGTCCCCTGTTGTAGGAAGATTTTTGTGCGAACAGATTGGGGCAAAGCATGACGCAAACTCACATTGCAATTTCTATCACAGTTATATGGGTTCCCTGAATACCAAGAATTGTTTTTTCCTAAACATTTCAGTTTTTTCATCCTTTGTATTGCTATAGGACAGAAGCTGTGTCCTATCAAATGTGCATGCAACCAGTGGTATTTGTCACTGTATATAAGCGTGTTATTACATTTGCTGCCATAGAATGATCATCAGCATCTGTACCCTAAAGCCTGTTGACAACCTCATCTCCATTAGTTACAACAGGAGCTATTATGAGACACGGGCAACAGATTGTGGCAGCTGTTGCGATGCACACCCTGTTCGCTGGCACCATAAAAAGTCCTGCTGACATTACTGCCTATGCAATTCCTCAGGGACACAGCCAATGTAGAGTTTTAAGTATGATTTTACATTTGTGCACAATAGGAGAATCCAAAGGAAATCTCGAGGGACCAAGCAAAATCCATGAGCTATGATTGTCTTCTTCAGATCAGCCTTTCTGAGCTGTCACATCAGCCTCCCTCTGGCTTATAAATAATTGCAATACATCTTCTTGTTAAGGACAGCTTTAGCTCTGCAGTTTATTGTGACAGTTTTTATCTGACTCTTTCAGTTTACCTTACAGTGTTTCTTTTTGGGGGGGGGGGCTTTCTTCCACTTAGCTGTCCATTAAAATCACAGAATACAGTTTTATACGAGCAGCCATCTTCTGTCTCTCTTAAGCTTTTCTGTTATTTATCCATCTGTCTCTCTTTTTTTGTCTCTATCATGTAAATCTATACATGGTTATATTTTGAAGGCTACCTGCCTTTCTTACTTCTTGATTGAATGATAATCTCTTTAAAATGTAGATCTGCCACAGTTTATAATATTTTTGAGCATAACTTTACTCAGTTTTAATATTATAACATTTAGAATCTGTTTTTCATCCATTCATGGTATCTATGTAGCAACAGAAATGTGTTTTCCAAGAATAAAGCAGCCACCTGTTTTCAGTGATGGACTCAGGAAGGTGGATTTTTGTTTCCAACAGACAGACTTTTGGTAATTTGTGACAATCAAGCAAATGGTATTTTTGTAGGACATCTGAAAATGACTTGTTGAGAATGGGCTGCATTGAGCATTAATGCTTATAATAATCAAGTTTAAACACATTCTCACCATCCTCGTATCAAGCAAACGTTCTCAGTATATTGAAGTAATCGGCACCACGTGAAATAAACAAATGTGTGTTTTTTTCAGTTGTAACATAACAGAAAAAAACTGTCAAAGGACGCATTTATCCCGCTGGATGCCACGCTCCCGACACAAACGATAGTAATTCTGTCAGGGATAATTCTTGGTCATTTAAGAACAGTCTCAGAACAGCCTCCGCCGACGTCTTCACAGCCAGGAGACGCTCCCGACTCAGTGGGAGTTTTTAGTGCAGCCATCCTCAGAAACTGGGCCCGTTTACAAAATGCAGAAACATTTACCAAGGCAGGTAAAAATAAGTGCCGACTCTGAGCTCACTTTCTCACCTGGCGGGAGTTTGAGTTTACCTGCGCGTGAATCCAGGTGACTCTGAGCTTAACGTAAAGGAGCGACGACTGGCTTAGGAGAAACATTTAAGGTGGCTGCACAGCTTGAACATAATCACTTAAAATCATTTTAAAAGGAAAATCAAGTATTATGATTTAGCCAACATTGTTTCCTGGAACAGGTAAATAATCCTGCTCATGAACACATTTCTGTAAACAATGAATCATTGTAATGTTATAAAAGAGCTGTCTACTAAGATGTGACACTAGATGCAAATTAAATATGACCTCTATAACTTGGTAACACCACTGGATGTGGGCATCATCAGCATGGTCCATCTTGTTCGTGACCTTTTTGTGGTACTTTCTTAATATTTTCTGATTTTAAATCCTTCAAGAGTTTTGTTCATATACTTTAAAGGTATACTATGCAACCGGGGTTGATTTTCCAGCGAGGCTCCCCCCAGAGGGCGAAAGTAAAAGTGCACTGTCGTAAATCAGCTGTTCCCTGGTTTCTCCGTCAAGCCAGGCGCGGTTGTTTTGAGCTTAGCAGACAGGCGAACGCAACGAATACAAAAGTCGAAAACACGGCAGTACAAACAATGAATAACACAGTGAAAGTAAGAACATGCACACAGAGAGAGAGAAACCATTCCAATGCAGTGTTTCCCCTAGGAATTTGCTTAGCGGACGACCGGCGGAGCGGGAGGGAGAGAGACAAGCTTTGCGCCACTGGAGCGGCGAGGCGGGCGGGAGACAAGCTTTGCGCGCATATCGAGTTAGTTTTTTTTTTTTTTTTGGAATGTTTGCGAGGCGGTAGCGTGAGGGAAACCCTACAATGTTACTTACAGTCGCATCAGCAGAAACGCGAGGTCCGCGTCAGCCTTGCAGCTTTCTTTTTCTTTTAGCTTTCGCCATTCGGAAAAAGCTTGCCCGATGTTCACCCGTGTACGACTCCTCTTTCTGTCCAGAGCCCTTTTCCTCTTTCTTGCCTGCTCCGACATGGGCTTTCGCTGTTTTGATCGCTGGTTCCGCCATGATAACTGCACAGATATCGCCACTGCGCTAGCAACGAGCAAGCCTTTCACTGGGGGCGTGTAGCAGTTCTCGCCGTAAAGCAAGACCGACTCTCGCGATGCACACGAGATTTTGAGCCTGTGGGTGCGGGCCGAGGCCTCCTGCAATTGCAAGTGCGGTATTTCCCCCACAGACCACCAGGGTGACCGAGAAAACCTTTATTCGACCTGAAATGACTCATTTAATCATCCAAAACGATATGGAACACATTAATTAACTGAAAAATGTTGCATAGTATGCCTTTAATCAAACTCTTTAGGACAGGTCAGGTTCCAAAAAGGTTTGAGAGTCCCACATTGTGCTATGATAGGAGTTAAAGCAAAAATAATACATTTGAAGGAAAAAAATTTTTATTCAGCCCATTCCTGCATCTCTCCCACCTTTCAGCTTCAGAGCCTTGGCGTCCTCCTGGGCAGCCTCCCATCCTCTCCTTCACTTTCCACATCCATAACATCACCTGGTTAACTTACTTTCATCTTTGCAGCATCAAGCAAGTTCTTCCTTCACACTTTTGACAAACTGGTGCTCTCGCCCATTGAGGCCCAGCACCCCTCGTGACCCGAAAAGGGATAGATGTGTTAGAAAATGGATGGATGTTCAAGCTGCCTGCTTTGTGTGAGATCACTGTCCTGTTGATGAAAAATAGTTGGGGTCAAGCTATAACTGTTGGCCTCATATTTCACTCTGGAATCATTTGGCATTCAGAGAATCTGGGTTCAGAGAATCATGACTTTGTAGTTCTTTTTCGGAAGGCCATAGGCCCGGATTTGACTAGAATCATCCATGTGCGTTTCTGTGGCATAATGATGTATCAGTTAAAGGCTGTTCAAAACAGCAGTCCAGAGCTCCTTTCCTTCCAAGGATAGAATTATTACTGTTGACCTCATAAAAGGTCAAGGGGGAGACCTCTCATTCCTCCAGGTCTCCCTCCTCAGATTTTTTATCTGAACGCAAAGCCTCAGAGGAGTTTCAATATGGAGCTCGGTGTGAGGCTGCCATCCTCTGATTTTTTTTCACAGTGTTTTTGCTTTTTCTCTGTGGTTGCCATTTGACCATGAAAGAAAAAAAAAAGATCAGCTGACCCATTTTTAATACAAGTTGCCATTCATGAGGTGCTTTGTAATGACCATTTATGGTTGAATCTGGGCATGTATAGGGCTGAACATGAAGCGGAACCTGGTACTCAAACATTCAGGTACAGCTGTGATCTATACAGAAAAATTGTGTGCTGGTGTGTGCACAGGGTTTCATAAATCAGAATTTTTTGGCATACGTATTTTTTTTTTTACGTACACTTTTAGTATGGATTCTGTTCATTATCGCCAGCCAGCTTGACTTTGTCTCCTTCTTCCAAATTACATGTTTTGATTCAGATGCTGCTCTGCAAAGTGCTGCAATAGTATTCTTAAAGAGAGGAGTCATGAACTTTAACATCTAAAATGCTAACTGAGGTCTATAGAGTTCGGGATTTGTTGTGCAATTACATACTTTTAAGTTATTTAATGTTTAATTAAGTAACGCTTTGTCTGTTATTGCCTGGTGAATATCAGCCCAATTGGCTTTGATATAAGGACAATTTCTACACGTGCATTCTATAACAGCAAACTCTGCACACATGGAAATAAGTGAGTTACAACTTCTCTTCAAGTATAAGAATTTCTTAACAGAATTAAATGCACATTCAGGGAACACCTTTAATAATGTTGTCTAGCTGAATTAACAATATATTTCAATCAACAACTCTATTACGCGCCAGAAACGCACATGGATGATTCTAGTCAAATCCAAGCCTACAGCCTTCCGAAAAAGAACTACGAAGGGCACGCTCTCTTCTCTCCGGACATTTCCATTATTTTCTTTGGGCTGTGCTTATATGTCCGTCCGTCTGTCCGTCCGGCGTCCGTCCGTCTTATTATGCTAAAGGAGCTATGAGAGGAAGCACACATGCTCCCTTTCCTAACTCCTTCGCTACTAACTGCACTATTCCAATAGCACTTATCATGGCAACCGCTGACGCTCTTCTGCTTTGGCTGACCCAAAAGATGTTCTTGGATGCAGCCCCTGACTTGGTCAAACAAAGACCGTTTTTTTTTGCTTTGGTGTCGCTTTTTAAAGTACTTCTTGATTCTGAGATCGACCAACTCGGAAATACATGCATTAGTGACCATATTTTCAAAAAATGTAGCATTAAGATCGTGATTGCGCCATTAAAAGTTTTTTTAAGGACTTAAAATTGTCCCTCGGCGACGCTAGGCTGAAAATCCACAATTTGGGTCGATGACGTAGTTTGTGGGCGTTGCCCAGGCTACGCTACAGAGAGTTCAATGAAGTGCAGTTCAGATGGCGATTCACAAAGTGATGATTTTAACACGAAAGACAGCGCAAGCGTCTGTTACGACTCGGGTAAGTCTGAGAAAAACATTTTAGGAGAATAAACGGAATGGTTTGCTAATGTAAAATTGGAATTGGTGCTCATGATCGCGGTCATGGCTGACCGTTCGGATGTAAACACGGAAACAATTCGTTGAAGCTCGATTGTCTGGCATCGTTTATGATGGCTGAAATCCGCCAAAACAGCACTTAAAAAAAGATGTACATTTAGCACAAACCATAGCATTAATTTAAGCATTATGTGTTCCCGGAATCTTACTAAATCTAGACGTGAGCGCTCTGAGAGCGGACGCGCATTTATCTGTTGCACCGTGGCGCTCATATTCTCCGGGGGGGGGGGGGGGGGGGGTCCGAACCGAAAGGGCTGTGGGGATAGACCCATAGCTAGTGATGGGTCGATGAGGCGTCATGAAACGTTTCGACACATTGCCACTCTGTGCCGATACTGTGCCGATACTGTGTCACTGAATACTGACACCTGCTGGACCTTAAAAATCCCTACAGGCAACCCGGTTGACAGAGTTAACTGACACTGATTTGATGACCAAGTATACACAATACAATTTAAATCATTGTATGTTGCATTGTATTATTTTATATTTTCATTTGAATTAAACATATATTTGATTTTTTTTTAGATACAGTCAATAAATAATGTGAAGGAGGATGCTTGTGGACTGGCTTTTTTATTTTTTACAAATGGTTGATCGGGCGCTGTGTTTAGTTACCTGACTGATATCATCTGTTCTGAAATCGGACATGCTGAGTATGACAAAGGGAGGAAGAACTACTCAGAGTAGCAGCTTTCTACTCAGTGTAAATCAGCCGTTTTTTCTGAAACGACGCTCAGAACAAAGACGCACAGCGCAACCCGCCCAACCATAAAGGCGTCTGCCCAACCCATCAATCAGTGGTGCGCTCCGATCAGCACCTTGCGCTCACAGAGCGAGACTGTGGTACACCATCACACCAGAGTTGCAAAATGGTTAAAAATTAACCATTATTAACCGTTATTTTGTTTACAGTTCAGCTTGGATTTTATTTACTGCGCAGCATAGCTTTGCTGTGCGCGCTGCTGTGCGCGAATGCACACGCGTGCAGCTTGGAGGGAACAGAAACAGTTTGGCGCGTCAGTCAGTTCGAAACAGGTGCTGTATTGGTCACGTGACCGAAACAGTTCCTGTATCGGTCACGTGACTTTTCCGTAGCAATACACACATCGACACGGGTTTCGCTCTATGAGACCGACACATGCGCCGACACATTGGTGTTGCCGGACCCATCACTACGCATAGCCCTTTCGGTTCGGCCCCCCATGCCGCTCACCTCCTCTCAGCACAGCAGTGCCGTGCTGAGAGGTAGTGAGCATGTCACTTCACAGCAGGCTGCTGTGATGACGGCGAGATTTTTCCGCTTCACTGCGCGATGAGCTGCCTGAAGACAGCGTTTATTTATTTTTATTTTACAATTTTGTAAACAACAGCTGCCGATTAAACTGAATGTTACAATCTTGACATGATTATATGAGTTTTTTTTACCGAGAAACCGATCAGAAGCGCCGTGAAACCCCGCCTCTCTGGCTGCAGCTCCCGACACAGAGGGGAACAGATTTTCACAGGGGAACTGAATTTCGCACCACACCGGGACTTTTCGGGTTCGGAAATGTGTGTAAAGAGACATTATCCTTGTTGGTATTTGACCAACCATAAGCCACACACTTTTTAGCCATGTTTAATCCGTCTATTTGTCTTTGAGAAAGCGAGTTTGCAACCAGGAAGTATCTTGTTACCATGTCAACTGATCAACGCCTACCCACATATTACGTCATCGGTCATGCAACATTTTTTTATGAGCCTTGAGCTAAAAAGCCTTAAAAATCCACTTTTTCATCGAATTTTTAATTTTTTTTCCCTCAGGTCATAATAATATGTGAACTTTCTAACATTTAGCAACTTGTATGATCTCAGAATCAAGAAGTACTTTAAGGTTGCGGTACAGCACGTTGTATTGTGCACTGAGTTCCGCACAGAAATATTCTGTATGTGTTGAGGTATATTTGGTTGTATCAAATATTTTCGGAACAAATACATGTACCACTACACTGCTAGTGTCTAGTTAACCTGAGCAGAATGAAGTGGAAGGACTATAAAAAACTGTTTTACGTGATAAAATGGTTTGAAACTGTGTGCATTGAAGGGGAAAACCATAGCTTCTGCTTAAAATAGCTATTTGAAAGCCTTTACAAACAGCTATGAAACATAAAAATCTAATATAGCACTGTAATGAAGAGGTCTTCATTACTGGGACTGTTTTTAGGAAAAGTAACTGGTATTGCACTTTAAGAATACTTTTGCACTGTAAACTTGCACCTTAATTAGCACTTTGTTTTGCACAGCACTTTAAGCATGACTTTGCACAGAAATAACCATTTGCACACAAGAAGTTTTAACTATTTATTGAATATTTATTGGATATTTTAATAATTAGCATGTAGCCTTTTGTTCAGGCTCTGCACAGCTGCTCCTCATTGGGAAATGGTGTGGGCTCTGTGAAAAGAAGAATTGTTATTTGGAGCTAAGTAGTGATGTTACGTTATGTGCCGAGGCTCCGAGGCGTGTGTCGAGTAATGGAGGGGGCGTTTCCGCAATGCGCGTATCGAGGCTTGCTTCATTTGGGGGAGGAGCCGAAAACGATGACGTCCGAAGCCTCGCTGGCCGGCTGTACCACGTGACTGCTTCGGGAAGTGGCTCAGATTGTTGTGCGGGGTTTGACGGCTTTAAAAAGTCCACAAGCTCCATTCAAAATGTGGGTTGTTGTAGGAGAGTTGCGGTCAGTTGAGAGAGTGGATAGAGTTTGGATAGTTTGGATAGTAGAGTTTGGATAGTGGTTATTTAGTTTGAGACAGTTAGTTTGGTGTTTGGAGAGTTTAGGAAAGAGATACATAGGAGATTTAGGAGTGCGAGGACAGGATAGGAGTAGGATGGAGCAGGCGAGAAAGAGGAGGATGTCCCCTATGTGGGAACATTTTGATTTGATAAGCCCTAACAAGGTAAGGTGAACTGAACATTTGCAGATGCATTAGGTTTGCTTATGAGGAACTGTATTTTTCACTGTTTCTTATTTTGTGTAAAGGTGAGGTGTTTATTGTGCTCCAAGGAGTTGGGGTACAATAATAACACCTCATCCATGCTAAGGCACTACCGTGCCTTGCATGAGAATAGGGATGAAACTGGAGCTTCACCCAGCCAAGGTATTTCATTACTATATTAAAAACACACTTTCACAATTTTTGCATGCTGATGTTTGCTTGTTGTGCAAATAAAGATAGGTAACAGACACTGTATTTATTCCCTTTTAACCAGCCACCAGAAAAGCAGAGCTGGATGAAGCTCTAGTCTCCATGATAGTGAAGGATACCCAGCCTTTCACTATTGTGGATGACGTAGGATTCAGGACATTTGTGTCTAAGCTGGATCCCAATTATGTTCTCCCTACAAGGCAGGTATGTGTGGGTCCATACATGAAACAAATGACTACATTATTGTATGTGTCACAATTCAGCAATATATATATATAAATGTATGTATGTATGTATGTGTGTATATATATATATATATATATATATATATATATATATATATATATATATATATATATATATATATATATATATATATATATATATATATATATATAATCTCTTCCTTTAGGCTCTGAAGGCCATGGTGGAGGCCAAATATGAGTCTGCTAAGGAGCACGCTAAGGCTAAAGTAGAGAAGGTGGCTGCTGTTAGCCTTACATCAGATATGTGGACATCCATCAACATGGATGCCTACCTGGCAGTGACATGCCACTTTGTGGAGGAGAATGAAAAGCTGAGCTCGGTGTTGTTGGGAGTGCAGGCATTCCCCCAGTCTCACACTGCTGAAAATATTGCTTGTGTGAAAGCCTCCCTGATGGAGGAATGGGGAATCTCAGGCAAGGTGACATGCATGGTCACCGATGGTGCTCCTAATATGGTGGCATGCGTGAGAGACCTGAAGCTTCGCCACCACATTTGTGTTGCTCACACCCTCAATCTTATTGTGAAGAGGGCGCTTGACCACCAACCTGCGCTCTCTGGCCTCCGGGCCAAAGCAAGGAAGCTGGTTGGCTACTTTAGAAGCAGCACCACTGCTAAGGTATCCTCTTTTATTTTATTCCAATATATAATGTTAATAGTTTGTCTGTACTCCTACTGCAGTGACTTGATGGCCTACTCTTCTGTATCTTTAAAGGAGAAGCTTACACAAGTGCAGCTTCAGCTGGGCATGCAAGCAACCAAGCTGATGCAGGAGGTGGAAACAAGATGGAACAGCACCTACTTGATGCTGCACCGTCTGGTGGAGTTGAGGGAGCCAGTAGGAGCGGCATTGGCTGGATTGCACACTGACATTCCCTATTTAACTGCCAGTGAGTTTGACATTGTTGTAGCGTGCCTTTCGTTACTCTCTCCTTTCTATGACGCCACCATGGAGCTCTCGGCAGAACAACACGTGTCGGCATCAAAAGTTATCCCCCTCCTGAAGATGATAGAGAATGCCCTTCAGGAGGAGGACACCAAGTCGGCACCTGCAGAAGCAGTGCAAATAGGAGAGCAGCTCATCAGACATCTCAGGGAGAAGCTGCACATGCTCCAGTCAATGAGCATCTTGTCGCTGGCTACACTCCTGGATCCACGATTTAAAGTTATAGCATTTTTCAGCAACACAAAAGCTGCTGAAGCAGTGAAGCGCTTGACTTCAGAGTGTGCCACCGTAATCCGACGGAACCTAGAAGAGAACACTCACGAGATTCCCCAGGCTTCCACCTCTCAAGAATTCAGTGGAGGTAATCTTTTGTATTACATTTTGAGATTACTTATTCCTATTAAAACACTTACTAACCTGACCTGTGGTTTCCATTTAGGTAGCAGACTTTGGCAAAGATTGGACACTAGTGTCATGGAGGCAAAGAGGACTCCAAATGTCTCAGCAGATGCCACCGTAGAGGTCCAGCGCTACCTCTCAGAGGCGAACATAAGCAGGCTGGAGAACCCCCTGGAGTACTGGGCTAATCATTGGTCACTGTACCCCAATCTGTACAAACTTGCACATATTTATTTATGCACCCCGGCATCATCTGTGCCATGTGAGCGTGTCTTTTCAAAGGCTGGAGAAGTAGTATCAAAAAAGAGAAATCGTTTGAAACCAAAAACTGTGGAGAAATTGTTGTTTCTTAATAAAAATGCATGAAATCATCCAAGTTACACAAGCATTAGCCTATTCACTACCCCCTCCCTAGTTCCATAAGCACTTTCACTGTCCTCTGCCTGATTAAGCCCATGCCATTTTTGTAGAGTCACAGAAAAACATTATTACACAACATGCCATATCACATGACACTCCTATTTTGGGAATAATTACACACAGAGAATACATTCAAACAATATTTTATTGTACACATGTGTTTACAAAATTTATGTAGACAAATGATTTCGTCCTACACCTTCTGTGAAGTCATTCCCAAGAGCCATAATAGACAAAAATTAATGCATCACACGTGTTAAGATACAGCTGGCTGTGATTATACAACTTGCCAGTAGGTGGTGCTGTGTGCACATGAACCATCAAGAAATGAACCTTTTCTCGAACCAGTTGGCTGAGTGGTTCAATGCCTCATGAGGCTTCATCTCGCCATCACTAGAGCTAAGGTCTACTGTCTGGAAACTTAAGCAAATGGTATAGAATCTGTGAGAAGTGAGATGAGACAAAGTGTTAGCATGTGGTGACTTACCTGTTTTCTATGTCCTCTCCAGGGTGTTTGGACAAATGCTTCCCCGGGGGTCCAGACACCATTTATAGGTTCCGGGAGAGACCATGGGAAAAGCAGGGGGGGAACTTTTGCACGTTTGTTTTAAGGGGGTTTTAGGTGTGGGTTTAAAAGATAAAATATTTATAAAAAATAGGTGGGAATGTGTGTGTGTATTTGTATTATGTAAATATTGTATTTTATATGTAAAGTTGGTAGTAAATTGTTTAGTGCAGAATGGTTTAACCCTTAATCAGCAGAGGGTATTTAAGGCAGTGATTGTGTCTGTAAACCAGGTTGGTTGTTAGTTGGTTGTCAGAGTGAATGCTGCTACCAACAAATAAATATATTACTACTTCCACATGCTGCGGCTTCGTCATCATTCCTGCTGAAACTCCAGCCTCAAAAGGCCACGAACCGACAAGCACATTGTAGTGAATGAATAACAATACATTTCAAAATTAAACTCTACAAGAAGAGAGCAAGCTTTAAAAATTCACAACATCAATAAAACCTGTTAGTTGTAAATGTTCATATTTTTAAGTGGTTAACGGATCAGAGACTCATCGATTGTGAGGGACAGTGCAAAGGTCATTCCTTAGGGGGTGTTGGCCTAGTGGTTAGAGCAGCGCACTTGTGCTCTGAGAAGGTTGCAAGTACCCGGTTCGATCCCCACAGCCTGCACTCTGGGTCCCTGAGCAAGACCCTTAACCCCTGATTGCTCCCCAGGCGCCGCACAGTGGCAGCCCACTGCTCCCCAAGGGGATGGGTTAAGACGCAGAAGTGAATTTCTCCATTGTGAGATCAATAAAGTTCAATTATTATTATTATTATTATTAGAACTACAACACCATAAGCATAAACATGCTTATGTTCTGTTTGGAGGTAAACATATGGCTAAATCAAATGGAAATACTATAACAAGTCATCTAGGTGTATACAAATGATCCAAAGAGCTTTGTTGTAAGGAGTGAACAATCGGAGTATGGATCCAATTGAAGAGGCAAAAGATTAGCCCCCATTGGAGTCTGTGATTATGTGATTGTCAGAGGCAGATTGATACAAGCTTCCACATTTATGTGGTGTGACAGAACATTTGTCAGCAGCCCATCTGCAGTAGACTGCCATCACCAGAGAGGCTTGCATAATTAGTAATCATAGTAGAGGTCATATGCGATTTTCATCTCATGCATCCATATCTATAATTTTGACTACAAATTACCTATCACATCATTCCAAACAAAAAGATTCTACTGCAGTATCACCATCTGGCATCGCCATGATTTGGGCTGCATTATTTCTAAAGGTTGCTGTTTTCTCTTAGCTCTTCTTCTTCTTTTCATCATAGAGTTATTGAGAATACACTGAATATGCAGCGGGACCTGACCAGGTCACTATCAAATAATCTACCATGAATTATGTTGTGTAAAGGAATGGAAAAGTGAGACCATCTGTAAAAAAAAGTTATTCTTAAGCAAGACTGAACCCCACAACATACTAATGGCCCAAACTCACCAGTAAATCCAACAAAAACTGGCAAAAAGCTAAGAAAAAGAAACTGCTAGGCCAAGTTAAAGTTCATATCTTTATCTGTTTGAGAAGCTGTGGATAGTCAACTATACAAGCAAGAAACGTCAATATATGTTCTAAATATTCAATATGTTCTTATGAGATGATAGTTTAAATCAAACAAAAACTCCAAGTCGGGTTTATTCACATCTAAGGCCGAACTAAAAGGCTTCTGTTTAACATACTGAATCTCCTTTAGGAGTTGGTGACGATGCGGTGACATGAATTTGTCTATCACACGATCCTAACAAGTCGTACTGTGCAGAGCCACAAAACCATCCGATGATGCCAGGGAAAAGAGCAGGGGACATGTTGTGCCTAAAAGTCACTTTGTACCAACAGTTATAATGGACAAGCTTTGTTTTTTGCAGTCAACTGAGTGTACATGACTCTGATTGCACACACAAACATTTAAGTTTTAATGAGAGAATGATGGGGGACTCACACAAGGCCTGCTATTTATGCAGAACAAGTATCCAGGTCTGGCAACTGTGTACATGTGCAATGTGCTGAAGAAAATTCCAAACACACAGTTATGTAACAAGCAGTCAACTATTCATGATGAGCTCCCTTTAGACACATTGCCTTCATGTTAAGAACCAAGTAAGGTTTTTCTTTACATCATATATGATGTGCTCATAACTGAGCCCTTTCATTTGATTTATAGTTGAGAACAGTTATGCAAATATTATGCATACTTTACACTATAAATGTCATCAAAATGCATAGAACTATAGATGATTTCCATAGTGTGTTTTTTTTGTACAGAGAATGTCTCGCAGGTCATTGACGTACACAGTGCAGCATCCATAGCAACCACTGGAAAGGTGATAGAAAATGTAATATTATCATGTTTTTCTGGGAACACAGAAATCTTTGGCAAAACTAAGAAAGGAAAGATGGTCTACATTTCCTGAATGAAGATTATGAAAATATTCTGCATACTTCTCACTAGAAATGTCATCAAAAAGCACATAAACACTTATGCCTTCTTTTTAACTCTCTTTTTCTGGGTTTTTACAGCTCCAGTGCCTCGGTTTTCAAGGCAAGGAAAATTTATTTGTATAGCACAATTCAGTACAGAGACAATGCAAAGTGCTTTACATGATTAAAATATAGGAAAATAAAACAGAATAAAAGCAAGTTGGAATAAAATCTAGAAACAAATTGAACATTAAAAACAGCTGGACTAAAAAAGTTGAACTAGTGATGTTTCAGTAGAACAGTTTAACTAGAGCAGTCGAAGGCAATCCTAAACAAATGTGTTTTTAATCTTGATTCAAAGGAACTCAGGCTTTCCGCACTTTTACAGTTTTCTGGGAGTTTGTTCCAGATAAGTGGAGCATAGGAACTAAATGCTGCTTCTCCGTGTTTAGTTCTGGTTATGCAGAGCAGGCTGGAGCCAGAAGACCTGAGTGTTCTGGATGGTTCATACACTGATAACAAGTCTGTGATGTATTTAGGTGCTAAGCCATTCAGGGATTTATAGACTAACAGAAGTATTTTAAAGTCTTTTCTCTGAGATACAGGGAGCCAGTGTAAGGACTTTAGAACTGGGGTGATGTTCTCTACTTTCTTAGTCTTAGTGAGGACGCGGGCAGCAGCGTTCTGGATCAGCTGCAGCTGTCTGATCCACTTTTTAGGCAGACCTGTGAAAACACCGTTGCAGTAATCAATTCTACTAAAAATAAACGCATGGATTAGTTTTTCCAGATCCTGCTGAGACATCAGTCTAATCCTGGAAATGTTCTTCAGGTGATAGAAAGCTGACCTTGTAATTGTCTTTAGATGCTTTTGGAGGTTCAGGTCTGAGTCCATCACTACTCCCAGATTTCGGGCCTGATCAGTGGTTACTAGCTGAAGCAGCTGAAGCTGTGTGCTAACTTCTGATCGCTCCTCTATTGGTCCAAAGATTATTACTTCAGTTTTGTTTTTATTCAATTGAAGAAAATGTTGGCACATCCATGCATTGATTTCTTCTAGGCATTTACTCAGTGCTTGAACTGGTTCATAGTCACCTGGTGACATGGTGATGTAGTGCTGTGTGTCGTCTGCATAGTTATGGTAGCTGATGTTGTTGTTTTTTATGATCTGAGCTAGGGGGAGCATGTAGATATTGAAGAGGAGGGGACCCAGGATGGACCCTTGGGGAACCCCACATGTGATTTTTGTCATCTCTGATGTAAAGTTACCTACTGATACAAAAAATTCCCTGTCCTTTAAGTAGTAGCAGTTGAGAGCTGTACCAGACAGGCTGACAGGAAAGGGGTTTTGACAGAGGGGGGAAGACGTGCGGCAAAGGACCTCAGGCTGGAATCGAACCTGGGTTAGCCCCGTCGAAGAGTAAGGCCTCTGTATATGGGTCGTGCTCACTACTCTTGTGCCATTGGAGCATGCCACAGATGCTTTCTTTAAATGTTGAGTTTTCCACGCAGTCTGAGAAATGGCGGCCATGTATGGAGATAATTTCCTGCCAAAACGTTGTACACAAAAAAATGTGTTGCACACAAATAAAAGTTGTTTTGCACACAAAAAAATGTTTTGCACACAAATAAAACTTGTTTTGCAAACTGTTTTCAAATGTTATACACATATAAAACTTGTTTATATGTACAAAACCGTCTCTGCTCGCACAAAACAGCTTCTCCTCGAGTACGAAACAATTCCACCCCTCTGTCGCAAATTTCTGCCAAAAGTCACGTGATACATTAAGAGTAGTTCTGACTTCCCGACAGGAGGGGGCGCACTCGAAACAACTGAAACGCGCCGGTTTGGGTGAGGAAGACAGACGGGATTTCACAGCTAACACCATGAGCACCCCACAGGTGAGTTTTCAAACTTTCACGGTGAAAAACGAATATCTGACTATGTCATAAATATGCAGATAGAGCATTTACAATTTCAGTTAACGGCACTGCTATATTACGGCAAGGGACCGTGTTACTTTTCAAATCAAATAACATGAAAGCTAGCCTGAAATTGAACACTGCTAAAACAACTTTCGCTTTGTCATACAGCCCCTCTGGTTAGCCTCTCCCTTTACCGTGGTATGTCATATAGATAGAACCAGAGAGGATACCCAGATAAAGGCTTTGTTAACAAATCATAATTCGGGTTTTATGTTGTTGTTCTTTTTAAAAAATAACTGTCTATTGTTGTAGGCACTTGAAGCCTACAACAATAGACCTTGTGAGCCAGCGAGTCGCCTCAATGGCGTCATCACTTTTTCTGCTGTTATTTTTCCGCTTGAATGTAAACGCAAATTACGTGCAATTTGTGGTTTTTGCTGATTGAAAGACCAGGTGTTTTAATCTGTGAACAGTGTAAGAGAGTTTTGTTTTAATTTGATGAAAAGTAATGATGTACTGATAATTTTTTTACCTACTGTATGTGTAAGGTAGGTTTAAACAGCAAAAACAAGTAGTAGGAATTTACAGTAATTGCAATGAGTTGATATTGATTACATGAAAATGGATTGTGAAATTCCCTTGTCTTTATTTTATTTTTGGATGCATGTGTTTCCAGAGACCGGTGTATGCTCAGATTGAGTCTGCAGCAAGGAATTTGCAGACACTTTTAACAGCAACAGTTCAGACTCCAGGCCAGATTCAGCAAGCTCAGGTTGAAAATCAGGGTCCATCTCCAAGTCAGGAACTAACACTGAGACAGGCTAATGTCCAGCAAGAGATGACAAAGTTAGAAATGATGACTTTACATATTAACGTGACTACAATGTTTTATCTGTTTGTTGGTTGTTTGGGTTTTGTGTGCTATATTTTACCATTTTCTTCACAGGTCTTTTCCTGGTCTTTTCAGACGAGAAAGGACCAGTGGAAAACAGAGATTTCCTGCACCACTCAGAAGTAGTTCACCAGCCCCCACAAAGACCACAAATCTCCAATTTCTTTTACTTCCAAGACCCATGACCAGAACTCCAGAAGGGTCCCAGGAGCTCAAGATGTTAATGGCAGGCCTAGGTAAACGCCTGATATCGCTGGCTGAGCACAGCAGTGATGCAGAGGTAAACAATTTCTGAAATTATCCTGTAACCCAATCTGTCAGAGTTCTGCTGTGTGCCTGCTCTGATTACCTCCACAGGTGGTGGCTGAGGGGGCGTGCCTCGCACCTGCGGCTCGTCAGAGGCAGCTTCCTCTGGCTTCTTAAGCAGAGCGCTGACAGACGGAAGATGCCAGAGCCTTAAACCAGTCGTGGTACGTTGTGGTCCTGACCAAGCCTTAGAAACCTGTTTGTAAGTTCTTGTGTCTCTACTTTGGACTAATTTTGGATCTCTTGTTTTTTGTCACAGTTTTGTGTGCATGGATGCACTCACCAGTCTCGAAGCTCCGAAGAGGTTTTGAACCTGTGGACTCATTGGCTCAGATTCTGCTCTGGCGTTCCCCCTCTTACTCCCTTGACGTTACCAAAACGGGCTCGAGGTTCCCCCTCCCGGATTCCACAGGCTCCTCCAAGACTCCTTACTCTGGTCAATCCGTCTGTCGCTCCCGCCAGCTGAGGTCTGCTTCGGATCTCTCTCGCCAGCTCCATCTGCCGCCCTCCAGCCACTACCCTCCATCTAGAGTAGGCACATAGAGTTCCCTCGACGCTACTCTTCCCCAGTTAGGTCTTCCCTGCTACATGGTAAGCAGCGTGCGATTCAGGACGTTCCTGGTTCTTGCCTTCAATTCATTTTCTCCCCCTCTCTCTTACAGTCCACCCCGCCCCGACGTTCAGGCCTCGTCCAGGCGATCATATCGTGTTTTATTTACTGCACTTGCCTTAATAAATACCTTAAAACTGTGCTCTGGTCACCCGTTCTTATCTGCATGTGGGCTAAGCATCTCAAAAACATTCAATTCAATTCAATATTATTTATATAGCGCCAATTCATGAAACATGTCATCTCGAGGCACTTTACAAAGTCAAAATCAATCATATTATACAGATTGGTCAAAAATTTCTTATATAAGGGAACCAGTTGATTGCTTGAAAGTCCCGACAAGCAGCATTCACTCCTGGAGAAGCGTAGAGCTACAGGGAGAGTCGTCTGCATTGTCCATGGCTTTGCACCAATCCCTCATACTGAGCAAGCATAAAGCGACAGTGGAAAGAAAAACTCCCCATTAACGGGAAGGAAAAACCTCCAGCAGAACCGGGCTCAGTATGAACGGTCATCTGCCTCGACCGACTAGGGGTTACAGAAGACAGAGCAGAGACACAACAAGGGAGACAAAAAGCACAGAAGCACACATTGATGCAGGAATCTGTTCTACATTAGATGGTAATAGCAGGTGAGCTGTCTTCTCTGGATGATGTCTCAGATAACAGAATGCCAGACCAGGTGTACCTACTATGAAGAAAAAAGAGAGAGAACAAAAAGTATTAAGCAGAAATGATGACAAGCAATACATAATTGAAGAACAGTAGAACTCGATAGAGTGAGAAAAATAGATCCTGATGTCCTCCAGTAGTCTAAGCCCATAGAAGCACATCCCCATAGGTAGGTCAGGGCAACATAAGCCACTCTAGTTCTAAGTTATAAAAACATGACACAATCATTATCACAGTGGAAACTGCTTGTAGTGATCACAGTTGTTTGGGACAAAATAATCAATATAAGTGGATGAATGTTTTAACAGAATGGTGATGCTTTATCCAAAAGAAAAAAAATACTAAATGAAGACCATCAGCAGACTTCTTGATTACAATAGGCAAATTATTACTATTATGGATTCTTGCATACATTACTTTACATCAGGTGTTCCCAAAGTTTTTCAGCCGCGTACCCCCTTCCAACTGGGTGGACGCACCCCCAATCTTCAAAAAAGTGTATATTATATATATATATATATATATATATATATATATATAAATATATATATATATAGATATAGATATATAGATAGATAGATAGATAGATAGATTGCAGTTACAGCTCAAACCTCATAACAAAGGTTATGTAAATAAAATTAGAACATAATTTGAGTTAAAGTTGCACACAACATCCGCAGTAGAGGCCAGAGAAAGATCGGTCAAACCTCCACAACCTGAAACGTCTCTGAATCCCTCCAGGTGGATTCAAGGACTAAACTCTGATGATCTACCTGTGTGTGTTCTCATTTTTATTTATTTCATGTACAGCTTCAAAATCTGAGTCTGACTCACAATTTACGCCACAAACTATAAAAACATAAAGAAGTTTGATTTGATTTGTGTCCGATGACGGGCGAGCGAGCGAGCCACACTTTGGTAGAGCAGCACAGAGTAACAATAACAGAGCGCTCCATAAAGCTGTTATTAATCAGAGAAATAAAAATTATTTTCTGATTGTTTCACAGCGGTTACATCCAGCAGGTAAACATTCCCAGGGCAACACACCTCAGCTCCACGCAGCCCCATCTCTGGTTTCCCTATTCCTGTCTGAATATGCGCTCAAACCGCATCTTTAAAATTAACTGCACCTGTCTGAATCATAATGAAAACTATTACAGCTCTGAGCGTGAACATAGTCAAGAAACCGCGTCTACCCCCCAGCAGCAGCAGAGGCGGCAGCGGTGTGGGCGTGTAATGCACATCAGTTCTTGTAACGGTTCAGAGTCACGGCAGCATGGGCAGCAGCGCTGTTTGTAGGTGCTGCGCGATCGATAGAGATGGTCACTCAATTTAATCTCGTAAATTATATTTAATTTTTCCCGAATTTAATTTTTCCTATGTTGACGTAAATGACGTAAAGTCAGGAGAGAGAGACATTTTCTGATGCTCGCTCGTTTTCTTCTCCCGGATCCGTTGCAATTCTCTCCTGTGTTGCCTCCAATTCCTCACTCTCTCTTCCTCTCCTCCTTCATCACTAACTTTCACCTTAGATATCTCGCCTGCATGACAGTTTCCCTGGTTTCAGCCAACTGAGCATATTTGCGAGAGTGAATGAAGTAAAGGCCACAAGCCAGGTGCGCATATACAGCACAACGTTTTGCTGCTAACACTTTATTTTAGAACGAACAGGATGGGACAGATTTCACAGAGTAATCCACCAATCCACCATTCCACCATTCCCCCGAACCACAACCCCCCCCCCCCCCCCCCAAAGGAAGCCACACTTTGGGAATCCCTGCTTTATATGATCAAGTGTTATGAGTAAGTCGATAACATTTGACAATAATCGATTAAAGTGGAAATAGGTTATACTGGTTTTATGAACGTGTAGGATCATTTTGTTTAACTTGACTTTCGAACCCATTGCCAGGTCTGTTGGTCCAGAATAAACATGGTAAGGGTCTCACTTTGGACACCAGTGAGTTCGTCCCACTTGGCGTTGATTACTTGCAGTCCAAGTTGGAACAACTTTACAAAAACAAATTTGCCTGAGACTGTGATTACTATGTGTTATTTCAGTTGTAATAATCTTTTGAGAAGCTATTGATTGATTCTTTTTTTTTCCTATTTCGAAAAAAAAAAAAAGATTTCAGCAGCCCTTCTAGCTGAATACCCTAAACTGGAGACCTTGGCTGGTGGATGGATGTTTTACAAGGCAGCAGGTATGCAAATTACATCTCTAGCGTTGTTACATCTCTAATAAGTATTATTTTAAGATAGGTTTAAGAATTTGGTATTTACTTTCATGTTGCAAGAAAGTGCTGGCTGTAATTATTACTTAAAAAAATGTAAATCACTTTCCTGTTTTCCTAACTCTTAAAGGAGGAAGTGGCCAGAGAAAACTTACTGTAATCCCACCCGAGTCTGAAGGCTATACTACAAAACTTCTAAAGACTGCATCCGGTAATGGAAGACACGTGATTTTCATCATTCCACTTCAAGATGAAATCAACACAGAGCCACTACCTGCTAATGCCCCAGAGTTCCCAAGTACATATCGCTGCAGCGCCTGTTGGATATCCAACTCCGCCCAACCAAGTCGGCCATTTTGAATACGTCACCCCCCCAACTCAACTCCGCCCATCCAAGTCGGCCATTTTGAATATGTCACTCCCCAACTTTGCCCATCCGCCCCCCAAATCCGCCCATCTGCCCATCCAGGACGGCCATTTTGAATACGTCACCCCTGGGAAGTGTGGCGCGGTGAAAGTAAAAATATGAAGGGCAAACTTTAGAAAGTTTAAATTACAACATAAAAAACTGCAGCCACGTTATTTTCGGTGACAGTAGCCATTAAAATAATTTCCCAAATATAAAAATGTTGCAATAAACATGCATTAATCGTAATTGCTTCATGGCAATATAGACATTTATTTAAAAATAGTGAAATTAATCTTGCAAACACTGAATTAAACTCAATACATAATATTGTGTTAAAATAGTATGTGTTAACCCTCAATTGGACCCATTTCAGTTTTTTCTGAACAATGAAATTCCTGATCAAGGCAAATACAGGATGTTTCACAGGCATAACCAGGCAGTTTATGCCAAATACAAATAATTACAGTGTATAAAAAATGCAATGAACCCTAAGATCAATCGATAGATGGATAGATAGATACTTTATCAATCCTGACGGAAAGAAATTGACAAACCTTCAATAACACCTGTCACAGTGAGGATTCTGCCCTTGGTTGTTATTAGCTCCGGTTCCCCAAGTAGAGCTGCCTCGGAACCTTCAGTGCAGAATGTTTCTGCTGGGGTATACAATCTTGGGAAATTATCTGTGATTACCATATTAATGTCTGGTACAGAGGGCATTCTCTTGTGGTGGTATATGTACTGCACCATTTTTTCTAAAACATCTCCCTCTGGTGAGTAGTGGCCTTCTTCCTCTTCCTCTTCACCTTCCACTTCTGTAGGGAAACGGTTTGGAACAAGTTCTTCCTCCACACTTCGTGTCCTCTGAAAAAGTTCACGCTCAAACTGAAACAGGTGCCACTTTGCAATATATTTGTGCAGGCAAGACTGCCTTGGCCTTGCACAAGGACAGTGCCAGGAGATCTGTTTTGAGTCAAAGGTGACCATAAGTCGTCCAAACCTACTGTAATAGGATACAGTAGGCTCATAAATGGAAATAAACCTCTTTGTTGAGGGATTGAAAATTGAGAGTTTACAGGACAGAGGTTTTCCTGCATCTGTAGCCTCCCTTTGGCGTTTCAGACACCTCTCCTTCTTGTCCTCTCCAAACCATCTCTCATTCACCATCTCCTGCAGTACATCTTCAGTGAGAGAGGGGTTTTTACCTCTGAATGGTGGACAGTAAACAAGTGACTGGATGTGGTGACACTCAAAAGGTCTATAATTTGAGCGTTCAGCAAAACTGCATTGATTTTGCAGATATCCAGCTCACATTTGGTCGACTGTTCCTTCCCCCAAGTCCTCTTGACCACATGGATGGGAGTGTTGGGTCCTAAAAATGACTTCACCACAGCAAATATTCCATTTTTATAATGTATTGCCTGGGATTTCAAATGCTTACTTGCTGTAATGTCTACTCCTTTGAGCTTATGTTTCCTCTGAATGTGCAGTCTCACATTTATCTCCTGTTTATTGTCATAGCACAATGTGGACACATGACGGATTCTTTTTTCCTCCTCTTGTGTGGTGGTGCACTGGAGGGCACAAGGGAGGCGGCAGGAGATGGTGGAGCACTGGTCGCTGCAATGCTGGAGGCCAAATGATGGGGGGAGGCAGAAGAAGAAATTTTCACTGTAACTGTTGGGCTCTTACTAATCTTGCATACTTTCTTCACACAAAAATGATAACGTTCTGTAATGTTCATTTGACATCACGGGATGGATATTGCATAAACTCAATTTCACAAGAAACATCTATAACTAAAACTAAACAGGGCCTAGCGCTAGCTAACATTAAATTGATGGTAGCCTACAAAACTACTACCTTATCATGCAAAAAACTAATGAAAACAATAAACTAGATCATCACATCAAATATCATAATATATTTAATCCAGCAGGGTCAAAAAAGTAATATCGTTAGGCCTATGAACATAAAATTATGTATTTTTCACTTACCGACATCGTTCGTTTTCTGATTTGGTATGGGTAGTAAAGTTTTGTTTCCGCCTAAGAAAGCTCATAGTCGCATGACGTCATCAAAATGGCTGACTTGGATGGGCGGAGTTGGATATCCAAAAGGCGCTGCAGCGAAAAGCTTCTCCAGAGTTCAGCAAAATGCCAAAATCTCAATGCAAAACCTGTGGGGAAATTTTACCCTTACAAGTTCTTGCTCTGCATATTGAGTCCTGTACCAAAGCAATAGAAGACGGTGAAGAAGTCGGTTTTTTTATGCATTATATTCCAGCGATCCAAGCTGTCTTTTTCTCAAAATGGTTTTAAATTTCAGTGTTTATTGAACTATTATCTTACAACTATTTAATTATTTCTTTAAAAAAGTTTCTTTTTTTTAAACAGGAATCTGATGAGGCTGCTGAACCAAGAGATGACCACGAGGACCAGGAAGTGTCTTTTGTTAAGAGCATTCATAACAACAAATGTAAGTATACTCTTGGAAAGTGATATAATGTAATAATGTGAGTGTTGGCAAGATGGCGCTGCGCAGGCAGCAGCCAGTCACATCGGCGGTATCCCTTCTTTTCCTACTTTCTCCTTTTTATTGCGTTTTCTGGATTGCTTGTGTAACCCAGGTTAACATAGCCTTCACTAAACATAAGCCTTTCATAAAGGATAACTTCAAAATGAATAAATAGAGAATAAATAGGTCTTAATATAGGTAAAAAAGAAAATATAAAAATAACAATTGCAAACATTGTAAATGCTGTATTTCATGTTATTTTATTTTCTTTTGTTAAAATCGTATAAAACAGAGATTTATTTTGTTAGCATCTCTTATTTTGAAGGGTCACATTGATGTGTGGCCCATGTGACTTGTTCCAGCCAACCGAGTTGCTATGTGCTCTGGCGCTCAAAGAAGCAGAGAGAGCAAGAAAGAAGCAGAGAGAGCAAGGGAGAAGCGGAGAGAGCATTGAGCTAAGAGTTGTGCTGTGAGAAAAAAAAGAGAGTTAAGAAAAAATAGACAATTAAAAAGCGCCTGTTGTTGGGGAAACTTTTCCATTGTTGGAGGAGGAGCTTTCCACATTTTTCACCGACCGTGTTCAGCGTGTACACGTTGTAAGAACTGAACTTGGTGAGTTGAAAAAAGTGTATTTTATTTTCTGTAAATGATGTATTGTAAGATAATTTTATTTCATGGAAGTGGAAAGCTAAAGTAGTGGTTTTTATGTTGTTTTATGTTCAAAAACTGTGAAAGTAAAGGACGAGCTGGTGTGGGTGAAGCATGCCCCCCACACAAGGTTCAGCCGCCAAAACGGCGAATTTATTTTATTCGGTACAAAGCGAAGTTTAAAGAACTTCTGTTATGCTTTGTCGGATATTGAACCAGGCCTTTTTGAAGTTGCTGGAGGTTTGACCGGGGAACTTCGAGTCAATCTCCAAGTTGGATTCTGCTGAAGAGAGCGAAACAAGATGGCGAGCCGTAACCCAGGAACTCTGTAACTGCCGTCTAGCAGGAGCCACACATTCCGCTGGACAATCCCAATCATCCAAACTGGTATGATCTGCCCATGTTTCCTGCTGAATTAGCATTGGGGACGGGATAAACCCTGCAGGACCATCAGAGGAAAGAGACATTGATCTAAACACAAATTATTCAGCCCTTTTGCTGAATTTGTTGAATTGTGTTTTATTGTTTTCTTTTCCCGAAACCCATTCAATGTCCTTTGTGTGTATTGAATGTGAAATTGTCTGTTGGGTAGAAATGGAAATAAGAAATGGTTAAAACAGGAAATTAAAATCTTAACTTCCTTAAAGAGAACTCTAAATAGCTAAATTAGATTTAAAAGATTAGAGAATAGATTAGACTGTAAATTAACTAAATTAACAGTATTCATCGGAACTAAAATAGAACTATAACCTAGGTTAGAAAAAATAAAATAGTAACCCTTTTAAAACCTAGCATTAGGTTTAAATTCCAAACAGGGGAACTATTTTAGGATCTAAATGTGTGTCATGTTATGTCAACTGTTGTAATATTGTTGTTGTTCTTTCTTTGGATAAAAAATTAAGCCGGTAGTTCAAACTATTTCCTGGTCTGTGGTCATTAATACTCTTCTACATTTCTCTACTCCCGTAGTCGAACCTAGTACTGGTCTATTGTCTATCCGATTAACTGTAAGCACATCGTGAGTGTTACACTTGTATATTATTGAATACCGGATCGGGTATTCTGAGCCTAGATGCCCCGAAGAAACCAACTTTTGGGACTCTAGTGATTATATTTTTGTTACTTTCGGCACATTTCGATGCCGCAAGTGGAGATCCCTTTGTTCGCGACTCCGAGCGTCCCTTGATCTACACGAGGAACCAGCTTCTCGGACTACGTGACTCCTCGCGCTGCGGCCCTGTTCATCTCCACGCTGAGAAACTATACATCCCAGCAGAAATACGGAGGAGGCGTAGAGGATGTCGGGGCGGGAGGACGAAGCGGAGGAAAGGTTATTTACCATCGGTTGTCACGGGAAACGTTAGATCTTTACGGAACAAGACCGAGGAACTCACAGCACTAACCCGTTTCCAAAGTAAGTACAGAGACGCTAGCATTATGTGCTTCACGGAGACGTGGTTAGATGGATCTGTCCCGGACTCAGTGGTCTCCCTGGACGGCTTTAAACTCATCCGCGCGGACAGAACTTTGGCAGGGAGCAGAAAAAAGAGAGGGGGAGGGCTGGTGGTGTTTCTGAATGAGAGGTGGTGTGGCGCGGCACATGTTCACGTGAAGCAGCAGATATGCTGCTCGGATGTTGAACTTCTCGCAGTGAGTTTGAGACCTTATTACTTGCCGAGAGAGTTCGGCCACGTGATCATGCTCTGTGTTTACATCCCTCCCTCCGCGGACGCCGCCGCCGCATGTGAGCGGATCCACGCCGCTGTAAACAATCTGCAAACACAGCACCCCCGCGCTCTCCTGCTGATCACAGGGGATTTCAACCATGCCTCCCTCCACTCCACCCTCCCCACGCTCACCCAGTACGTCACGTGTAAAACAAGGGACAATAAAACGCTGGACCTTTTTTATGCTAACGTTAAGGACGCTTACACCTCCGCCCCCCTCCCCCCTCTGGGACGCTCAGACCACAACCTCGTCTATCTGCTCCCCCATTACATTCCACTGGTGAGGAGACAAAAGGCACAGAAGAAGTCAGTGAAAGTTTGGTCAGACGAAGCCAGTGAGAAGCTGAGGGATTGTTTCAGAACCACAGACTGGAGCATGTTCCAAAGCTCTCATGGAGACGACATCAACAGCCTGACTGAATGCATCACTGACTACATGAACTTCTGTGTGGAGAGCATCGTGCCTACACGACGGCTACGATGCTTTCCAAACAACCCCCGCTGGGTGACCCCTGAGCTGAAAGTCCTCCTGAACCAGAAGAAGAGGGCTTTCTACTCAGGGGACAGAGAGGAGCAGCGTAGAGTCCAGCGGGAGCTCCAGTGGAAGATCAGGGCAGCAAAGAAGGACTATGGGAAGAAGATGGAGGAGCAGCTGGCGCAGAACAACGTCAGGGACGTGTGGAGAGGTCTGAAGAACATCTCCGGCTTCGGGCAGAGGACCAGCAGGGCTGCAGACGGTGACACCAAGTTTGCAGATGAGTTGAACACATTCTTCACCCGGTTTGACTCCCCCCACACTGGCCCCCTTCCTGCCGTCAACTCTCCACACGTCTCCAACCACCAGCCCTCCAGAGACCTACCATCCCCCCCACCGCCACTCCTATCAACGACTGACCCATCCACACCTTCAGCCCTACCTTCCTCCCCCCTCACAGTCACACCAATGCAGGTGAGAGGTCAGCTGATGAAGCTGAAACAGAGGAAAGCCTCAGGACCAGACGGCATCCCCCCCAGGCTGCTGAGGACCTGTGCAGATGAGCTCTGTGAGGTCCTCAGCTACATCTACAACCTGAGCCTCAGCCTGGGGGTGGTGCCCACCCTGTGGAAGACCTCCTGTGTGGTACCGGTTCCCAAAACGCCGCACGCCAGGGAACCGGCCCACTTCAGACCAGTCGCCCTGACCTCCCACCTGATGAAGACCATGGAGCGCCTCATCCTAGCTCACCTGCGCACCGTGGTGAGCCCCACCCTGGACCCACTGCAGTTTGCCTACCGGCCCAACATCGGAGTAGAGGACGCCATCATCTACCTGCTGCAGCGGGCGCTCACCCACCTGGAGACCACTGGGAGCGCTGTGAGAGTCATGTTCTTTGACTTCTCCAGCGCTTTCAACACCATCAGACCGGTGCTGCTGAGGGAGAAGCTGGAGGACGCTGGGGTGGACAAACATCTAGCTGACTGGACCATGGACTACCTCACTGACCACCCTCAGTACGTGCGGCTGCACGGCTGTCAGTCAGAGGTGGCCCTCTGCAGCACCGGGGCCCCCCAGGGCACCGTTCTGTCTCTGTTTCTTTTCACCCTCTAAACCTCAGACTTCACCTACAACATGGACAGCTGCCACCTTCAGAAGTTCTCTGACGACTCGGCCATTGTGGGCTGTGTGTCTGAGGGGAACGAGCTGGAGTACCGGTCGGTCATCATGGACTTTGTGGACTGGTGTGAGAAAAACCATCTGTGCTTAAACACCAGTAAGACCAAGGAGTTGGTGATCGACTTCAGGAGAAGACCCCCACCTCACTCACCTGTGAACATCCAGGGGCAGGACATAGAAACTGTGGAGAGTTTCAAATACCTGGGTGTTCACGTCAACAATAAGCTGGACTGGACTCATAACACTGACGCCCTGTATAAGAAGGGCCAGAGCCGGCTCCACCTCCTGAGGAGGCTGAGGTCCTTTGGAGTGAGTAGACCTCTGCTAAAAACTTTCTATGACTCTGTGGTGGCCTCAGCCCTCCTGTACGCTGTCGTCTGCTGTGCTCCTGGCAGCACAGAGCGGGACAGAAAGAGGCTGAACAAGCTGGTGAGGAAGGCCACTTCTGTCCTGGGCTGCACTCTGGACTCAGTGGAGGAAGTAGCCGAGAAGAGGGTGTTGTCCAAGTTCACATCCATCATGGACAACACCTTCCACCCCCTGCACCAGACTGTAGAGGAGCTGAGCAGCTCCTTTAGTGCCAGACTTAGACATCCTGTCTGTAAAAAGGAGCGTTACCACAGGTCATTTATTCCTGCTGCTACCAGATTTTACAATGCTGCACTGTAACTGTGACCATAACTGTAACAATTAATGTGCAATAATCTATTTAATACACTGTCCTACAACCCGTGCAATAATCCTGATGTAGTGACTTCTGCTGCTATCAACACCTGAACATAAGTCAGTACACATGTATGTATGTATGTATGTACAAATGTATACAATGTATATGCACATATATACGCGTAGGTACGTATGTATGTAGGTGCATAGATATATGTATATATTGTATAGTATATAGATATGTTTATATATATATATATATATATATAGACCACCAAGAATGTAAATGAGACATCATATGCCCATTCCTATTTCCTTTTTTGTATTTTTTTGGTATTCTTTTTGATCCATTGTATATATGAAGATCCACTGTATATAACTGAATGCACCTTTCCTACTCTGCACCTTCTTGTATGAGCCGATGTGGCGAGTGAATTTCTCCATTGTGAGATCAATAAAGGCTATCTTATCTATCTTATCTTATCTTAATAATCAATATTGTCAGTTGGATTGGTTGATCTTAAAACTTTAATCATTTCTACAACTATTCAGATGATCAATATTGTGCTTATTTTTTTCCATCCAAGTACACTGAATTACTTCCACCCTTGTTTTATTTTCTAGTTACCACAAAGTTGTGACTAAACAATTTCTTAATATTCAGATTTGTCTTCTAATTTTATTGTATTGCATTTTTTGGGTTTGGGGTGAAATTTGTTGATTTAACTGGAGCTTTTGCATTGCCAATTGCCAACAGCATTACACTATACTTATTTTTTTTATTTCAGCCAGCATAATCACCACCGAAACAGTATGTCCTATATGCCAAGGAGAATACCCTGCTGATGTCATTGAGATGCATGCAAGTGGCTGCAGTGAAAGGTAAATGTAGACAAAATGTTTTGCTATAAGAAATTAGTCATTTTAATTGAATATGCTCTCACAACTACACTGCTCAAATAATAATAAAGGGAACACTAAAATAACATCCTAGATCTGAATGAATGAAATGTTCTTATTAGATACTTTGTTCTTTACATACTTGAATGTACTGACAACAAAATCACACAAAGATTATCAATGGAAATCAAATTTATTAACCTATGATGGTCTGGATTTGGAGCCACACTCAAAATGAAATGTGAAATGGTTTGTACTTGTATAGCTCTGTAGTAATCGGACGACCCCAAAGCATTTTACACTACAGTCAATCATTTACCCAGTCCCACACACATTCACACTCTGACAGTGGTAAGTTATGTTTGTAGCCACAGTTGCCCTGGGCAGACTAACAGAGGCGAGGCTGCCATACATTGGTGTGCCACCAAAAGTAGAAAAACACACTACACATGGATCCAGCTTTGATGTAATGTCCTTAAAACTAGTCAAAATGAGGCTCAGTAACGTGTGTGGCCTCCATGTTCCTGTATGACCTTCCTACAACACCTGGGCAGCTCCTGTTGAGGTGGTGGGTGGTCTCCTGAGGGATCTCCTCCCAGACCTGGACTAACACATCCACCAACCCCTGGACCGTCTGTGGTGCAACGTGGCGTTGGTGGATGGAGAGACATGATGTCCCAGATGTACTCAGTTGAATTCAGGTCTGGGGAACGGGTGGGCCAGTCTATAGCATCAATGCCTGCATCTTGCATGTACAGGAGACACTACAGCCACATGAGGTCTAGCATTGTTTTACATTATGAGGAACCCAGAGCCTACCGCATCAGCATATGGTCTCACAATGGGTCTGAGAAGAGGCTAATTGATGGCAATCCAGAATTTGTGTGTGCAATATGTTGTATTTTTTGCAGGCCATCAACTGTGGAAGTACCTCCATTTGACAGAACAATGGATGTTGCAAGATTAGAAGCACTACCTGGTCCATCTTCACAGACTACATCTTTTCAAAATCATCGAGCAAGTTATGAAGGATCTTCTGATACTGGCAACAAAACAGAGGGTTGGATATGTATTTGATTGAAATTTTTTTAAATCTTGTTTAGTTTGATTTCTCTGTTTATGGCTCTCTGGTTAGGTTTTGCTGCTTTAATTTTTTCCTTTTGTTTTTCTTTTCTACAGATTGGAAGATCATACCCGACCAGGCCAGGGCTGCTTGGCTTTACAGAGAAACAGTGCTTAACATTCACAGATCAGGGAAGCCACTGTATTTGCATATTGCCCTCAGAACCTCCAGCTCAGAACAAGACATTGCATTTGTTACATTTTACAAAGCATCCAGTGTTGAGTGGGAAAATCCTTTGCAATGCAGACTTGAAGGTTCACCTTTTTTGTGGTTAGTTTTGAAGGTGATTTTATGTGTTATGTTTTCTTAACGACCCCTAATTTGTCTTAAAATTACAAGGTGACCCTGCACTCGGGGAGGGTGTGAACCGCTTCGTCATGCAGAGGCTGAAAGATGGTTTCAACATGAATTTTGGTAAGTTGTTATTAATGGCTCTTTATCAACTGTGAAAAAGTTTTGATCTACTTAATACTATTAAAATCCATTTTTGTAACAATATAAATAATATGTATTTAGGATATAGCTATACCTGCTATATAACCAAAGAATTACTAAATGTTTGTGTACAGGAATTGAGCACAAAATTTATGTTTACACAGGAAATGCTTGTGTAACAAGGCTATTTGATGGAGAACAAGACCACCTTGTGCCTTCCTCCTCTGCATTTCTGGTTGAGAGTGACCTATTTCTAATGGCAGGCAGAATGATTGCCCATTGCTTTTTGCAAGGCGGGCCTCCACTGACAGGCCTTAGTCCTGCTATTGTTCACATTTTGTGTGGAGGGACACCTGAAACTGCAGTCATTGAGATCAATGACTGTCCAGACATTGATCTGAGAGAGAAAATTACATTGGTATACATTTACTGCACACAGCACCTCATTGGCATTTTAACATGCATTTAATACTTTTTCCTAACTACGTACATCGTGTCCTTAAGCTTGAAGGGAGTTCTGAACTCTCCGCTGATGAAAAGGAGAAAGTTGACTCCCTGTGTCTAGCATGATCTCCCTCTGATGACAAGTGGCAACCGAAGATGGCTCTTTGAAAGGCTTCTGCATCATGCAGTAAAGCACTATTCATGAAATTATATAAAATCACTTTTTAACCACTGAGTAAAAATGACCTTTCTCTTTTCTTACTAGGTAATTGGACGAGTTTTGAGGCAAATAAAGCAAATAAGAAAGGGCCTCAAAGAGACTAGTCTGTGGACCCTTTTCCGTGAACGTCCAGATGTGGCTCAAATTATTTTCCCACGGGAGTCAAGTGCTGTGTTGACCCCAGAGGTAAATACACGTAGTTCTGATTTAAAAAGGGGGGGAAAAAAACAGGATCAAGACTTAGTCCAGTGGGTTTGTCTGTTTGTTTGTGTAGAGCATTCTGGATCGCATCAGATGGCCAACCATGACTGACGACGATGACGATTGCAGTGTGGAAGATAAAAGCCGTGTCACGGGGTACCTTCGTCAGTTCATTCAAAATGGTATAACATTTTCACGCCCACAAACAAATAATTAAAATGAATGTAACATAGCGTCCAACACCAGATCCAGAGTATCTCACTACCTTTCTAACTCCATTTCTTCAAAGTAAAAATTACGATGTGTGCCAAACTGCAAATATATGTTGTGCACTTAATTAAAATTGTTTGGCCATGACAAAAAGCAGAACTGGCAATGGCCACACAGAAATTTCTTGAAAAGTTAGTTTTCATTTTAGAAGTGATTTTTTTTTTTCTTTTAAGAGGAGTATTATCCTTTACATAACCATAACACACATCTGTGTTGCAGCATCCACGGATGAACTGAAGGCCCTCATAAAGTTCTGGGTTGGATGGCTCCTACACAAAGTCTCAACGTGGAAATTAGTCACTAGTCTACCCAGGGCATCAACGTGCTTCGAGACGCTCCGGCTTCTATCACACTACAAAGAATTTGAAAAATTCAAGAAAGACTTGATGGCGTCTGTAAATACACATGACACGGGATTTGAACTTGTTTAAACATAGTGTTAACGTTTTACAGTTTTAGTTGCCAGCATTTTGTTCATAGCCTTGAATGGAGCCGTTTAGTCTGAACAGTTAAAAAAAAAAGGCATGTTTTATGTTGTTATAAACCTCCTGTCTTGCATGTAGAAATTTTTCATAGTCCTGTTATTGGCTTCATCCATTTCAGTCAGTTTTATGGAAAAAGCCTGGAGAAGTTCTGTCTTAATTTGAACAATAAAAGCAAGCCTTGTGGAAATGGTGTATTCATTTTGATTAATAGTGGTAAGAATTGGAAATACAGACTTTATCAAAGTGTATTGTTATTTTACAATGTGGAAAACAAAGGACTGCTTAATTGTCCCACCATATTTGCATAACCACCATCAGATCAAACTTGTTAAGTGTTGGACATACTGGACAGTAGCAACATGTATGTCGTAGCCATGTGAGTCAGAATGTCCCAATGCATCCATGGCTGCCCTCAGTGCTACCATTTGTTCGGGGCTCAACACGTTGCCAGTTTCTGGAATAGTGACCCCGTAGTGTGGGTCATCAAGCAGTCCACTGTCTTCCCAGTCAATATGAGGCACGCAGAGTCCCTGTAAGAAAGATGAAGATGAAGAGCAAAAAAAGGGCCATAATTATGTTGCTACAACTTACTGAATATACTTCAATTTTAATGCATGGAGGTAAAGGTTGAAAAAAATGACTCGACCTGACTTAATTTACAGACTACTTTTTGTGTTCTGTGGATGAATATATCTGTTCAGTGATAAATTGTGTACCTAAAAGACAGTAGTTTTAAATCCTAGACGTTTTAGACGCATTTCTGCTCCACCCTACCTGAATCAAAAGATTGCATCACCTTATCAACAGCTATCAAGGGCTGCAGAGACCTGCTTGTCACCAATTTGAGGGCACCTCAATCCACTGATCCACTGTTATAAAAAAGGCCTTAAAACATTTTTTTTGCAAAGCTTTTGGTCCCCTTTAGATGTTTTTTTTTCTCTATTCTAAAATAGCTTTTTTAATTATTTTTTATGCTTTTTTCATTTTTACCTGTAGTACTTTGAGATCTTTCGATGGAAAGTGCAGTATAAATTAAATGTATTATAAATTTATTTAACACAGGTGTTTAGAGGCAGGAAAACAGCTAAAACATGCAGGACAGTGGGTCACCAGGACCAACATTGAAAACCACTAGTCTAACCATCGCTGAGATACAGTCTCACTTGAAGCAGTTTTTAGGAAATTGTTCCAAAATCCATTAATTGTGTTGAAGGACCATAATAAACACATTTTAAAGAAACCAGTTTCAGCGCCAACCCCCTGATGTATTCAACCGTTTGTTGTATTACGAGTGGTCAGATAAATTCCTTTCTGGTTTGAAATATAGACAATGTGAAAAACCTTACAATAGCAACCACAAAAAATTCTTCTTACCTCTGTGATTTCTGGTTCAGCCATTTCTGGATGCTTCCCATCTCCCATAACTGATTGGGTGTTAGATTCCCCTTAGTTCTAAGCGGATGGTTATCCCAGCCACTGCTGAAGATATCAAGACTTGCTTGGAGTCTTGGGATAAATACATAGTGACAACAGAAGATGTGTAAAATGTTTGCCAGGTCAAGCAAACCGTTGTCCTCTAGTGAGTGCAGCACAGTGTAGTAAATGTTTGTTACCGCACACCACACGTCTCTCCAAAGACGTTCAATTCTGAAAGGAGTGTTAAAGAAGAGATCATGGTTTGAATACATTTTCAAACTTCCATTACACAAGCATTTTTAAAATTAGAGATAAAACTAAAAAGTGTGGAAAGAAAACACCTGCCAAAAGTCACTAAATTGTGAATTTACAAAATACAAAAATGTGACTCAACCTGCCTTTGATTGTGCACACTCTTTCCAGCAATGAAGCTTGACCTTCCTGTCCCTCTGACGGAGAACATCAGCCAGGCAATGTCAACATTCTCGACACCATGATCTGCTCTTACTCTAATAAAAATATACACAAGATTTGTTGCATATTGATAAATGTGGTCCAAGCCATTGAACTCCTGATCTTTCCAGTTTGTATCAGCATACCACTGACACTACAACTTTTACAACAATTAATGTCATGAATAACTTTTCAGTTCACTGCAATCTATCATGCAGATTCTTTAAAAATGTAATGCATGTTAAGAAATTACATTTTATTTTGTAATCTCAATATTATTTTTATAAATTACACATACAATTGTATTGGCAGGAAAATCAAATCATGTAAGATACAATGTAATATGGTGGCCAAAATAAATGTCTTCGTCATGATAATGACAAATAGTTCCTTTATTTACCTTAACGGAAATCCAAATGTGTCCACTGATTGCTGGAAGAAGGCAAGGGCTGTTGAGGACAAATTGTTGTTTGCAGCACAAAGGTACATGATCTGCAGAAAATGTAAACAGAATGTACAGTTTTATTTCTCAAACTGTAATAGTAGAGGATTTCTCTTTTACATTACACATACCTTTCTTGAAAAGTCATCAATGCCCCTTAAAGATTACAATGTTGTGTCTGTGTAGACAAAACACAGTACAATAATGCACAGAATTAGTGCAAGTAAGTCCCATTTCCATAGTTCTGAATTTCTCATAACATCTTTCAAACAGAGAAGGTGAAAACTAAAATTGAATTGCACTCTTTGTAACAAATTAAAAGATACACACCAAACAAGTTTGTGGTTGGTGTCGATGTGCATCAGAGATTTTGGAGCAGGAACTGAGTAGGTGCGCCGCACAACACGTCCAAGCTGGGTCATCCTGCAAAGGATGCCAACAGTATCTATTCAGTGCATGGAGGCCCGCACCCTTTCCCACTGGACTCGGAACCCTCTAGCCTGCAATGCTCCCTTAACCAACCGATACCCAGCATGAGGCATATCTTTTTTTATGTCAGATATCAATTGGTCTAGCTCTGAGTCAGAACAGGTGCTGTATTGGGCTCTAACAGAGAAGGCAGACTCTCCCATTCTTCTGTAGATGGTACGAGTGGACACGCCCAATAGGTTGGCAATGCATGGCACTGGAAGACCTTGGTTTAGCAGATGTAAGAGGGTATCAGAAGATATATCAATTCTTGGACGTCCAGTTACTCCATGGGTAATCTGAACAGACACGGTAACGGCCTGATTTTGTCTCTCTTGCACAACTAAAGTGTGCAAGTCTGCCAACGCATTCATTATGGCCTCAGGGATGTGAACCTGATCAGACACATCACTAAAAAGAACAACTTCTTGGGAATACACAAACTCAAGGTAATCCAGGTTGAGTGGCTGCTGATTGACAACATGCTGAATTCGCGTTTGAAGCCTCCCCAACATGTTCTGTGCAAGCAATTCCTAAAAAGAACAGGAAAAACAGACATATAAATTTCTTATTCTGGTAAATTAAAGTATTTTCTGGTAGGAAACTTTTTTTTTTTGGGAAACTAAAACTGGTTCAGCATTACTTGTTAACTGAAATTGAGACGGGCAGCAAAAATGAACTGATGAAAATCATCAGAGAACAATTTACTTAGGTTGATTCTTCTGTATGATAGGACATGCTTTAAAAGCAACATCTGTGCTTTAGTTTTCTTTAATGATCATGGGTCAGGTTTATCTTGTAGAGAACGTTTTATACAACAACAGTTATTAATGTGCAACACACGGTCGATCTGAAAAGTAACAGATCGACCGTGCCTTTAACTGAAATTGTAAATGCTCTATCTGCATATTTATGACATAGTCAGATATTCATTTTTCACCGTGAAAGTTTGGAAACTCACCTGTGGGGTGCTCATGGTGTTAGCTGTGAAATCCCGTCTGTCTTCCTCACCCAAACCGGTGCGTTTCAGTTGTTTCGAGTGCGCCCCCTGCTGTCGGGAAGTCAGAACTACTCTTAATGTATCACGTGACTTTTGGCAGAAATTTGCCGCAGAGGAGTGTGGAATTGTTTCGTACTCGAGGAGAAGCTGTTTTGTGCGAGCAGAAACCGTTTTGTACTCGGGGACAATTTATAAATTATATTTTGAGTGCAACATTTGAAGACAGTTTGCAAAACAAGATTTATTTGTGTGCAACACATTTTTTTGTGTACAACGTTTTGGCAGGAAATTATCTCCATAGCCATGCTCCTTTTTCTATGGGAGAAACTTGATGCCATGCGACCTGGTTGCAAACAAATAAAAATGAATAGGCCAAATAAAACGTAGGACTGAAATGTAATAAGGAGCCAAATTGTGACAGTACTATGATCAACGTGGCTATTACAAGTTTTTTCAGTGAGACTTGGTTGCTGGTACAGCTAGCCCATCGTTGATGTGTAACTTTTTAGCTATAAACATTTTCAAAGACATCAGGCTGTGAATAGTGGCACATCATTAGGTTTAAGACATATCTGGCTTTTATAAGGTTGAAGCCTTAAAATCAGTTGAACCATGTTAACCCAATTTTATAATTTGAACACCCATTTTCATGAAGCATAACAAACAACACTGGACCATTTTTGAGCTTTTATAGTTGCTACTTTAAGCAGGATTATGAGAAACCTTTCAAACTGGTGTCTGCCATCACATGCAGAACAATATTTGGGTTGTTTATATGAAAATATGTTGAGAACCACTACCTAATGTTGTCTTTTTTTAAGTTAAATAAATTTTGCAACTGTACTGTAAACCGAATAAATATTTTACTCATGAGCTGTCATGGCTAACAAACTTTTTGATGATGAATGACAATTCAAGCAAAAAGTACAATTCCTTGATAAAAAAGTAACTAATATCTGGAGCCTTCAGGAGCAGAGTTTAGTTTTCTCGTTTAATGTAAGCTAATGTTTAATGTAGCACTTAAAGTTGAACTTACACTGAAGGTACTGATCTCCAACTCAGAATTTCTGTGCATTTTAGTCCCTGTGTGGCATTATTGGGGCAAGAGTGGCACTGGAGCTAGGAAATTCATCCTGCAATTGGCGGGTAGCCGGTTTGATCCCAACCATCTCAGTGGTTGTGTCCCTGCTGCCAGTGGTCAGAGGGCCCGGTGGCGCCGTTGTATGGCAGCCTCACCTCTATCAGTCTGCCCCAGGGCAGCTGTGGCTACTAACATAGCTCACCACCATCAGGGTGTGAATGGGTGAATAAATGATTGTAGTGTGAAGCGCTTTGGGGTCATCAGACTTGTTAAAGCACTTACAAGCCATTTACCATTGTCTTACCTCTAATGTCCTGGGCCAAGAAAATGAAACACAATAAAAAAAATCATCATAGTGATGGCCAAGGTGAAAGAATGAAAAGAATAAACTAAATGTTAACCGATAATGCTGCTGTTAGAATGGATGTTGCTCCTGCTTAAGAATTGTGGGGAACTCCCAATATATATCACCATTTCATCACTGTTTCAGGGGAATTCCGATACATGTCAACCTTCTCCAGTTTGAGGTTTTTGAGTGCTGTCAATAGCAAAAATTTTTTGCAATGTTATACTTGATTACTCAATTCAAAATAAATATTTGCATATCTGTGTTACTGTTGTGCAATTTTTAATATAGGTCATGTGGCACATCTTTATTACATGGCTTTGTTAAGGTAGATATGAGGCAGGCATTTGGTGCCAGGACTGAAACTGTTCTGGACCAGCACAGGGCCACCTGTGTGTCCACTGCTGGGACACCAAAGGGCCGCCATTGTTTGTGGTATGTGGGCCAAGTGTAAGTGGCATGGCATGGCAAGATAGAACATCTGTGGGGATGTGCCTCTAACTCTGGTTGTTTGTTTGCTTCAGTCTGGGGTCACATCTTTGAAGATGTATGATGACCACTAACTACTGGCGATCAGGTCCGCATTTGACAACTTCCAGTCATCAAGGTGGAGCCCGGTTTGCGCCCCAATGTCTCTCCTCTTTTGTGCGCTGCTGCTTCAGACACGTGGGCGAAGGAAGCGGTGGAGCAGAGCTGTGTTGGCACACAAAAGCCCAATCTTACATAGTAGATTACTGGCTTTAACTGACCCTTTCATGTAAATAATTTCTTCAAAAAAATCCTTATTCTGATCATTTATGTTAAATATAAGTCTACATTTGTTTTAGTTAAAGATATTGAAGAAATCGCCAAACATAACATCTTGGCCGCTTTACATTTTTTACTCCCTCACACTATTACAGATAAAAAGTTGTTTTAAATAGCTTGCAGCAGTTTATACATTTTAAGGAAAATGCATAGTCTGGAAGCAAATGTATGCATTTGCTTCCTGATCATGTATCATTCTGATGAGTCACAAACATTGTTTCTTAATTAAAATCAATACAGAGTGACAGTAAGAGACTGATGGAAAAACAAATGTTTTAAGACATTAGACTATCCAGTTTTATTACAAATGCAAATAATTACATGGAAAATACAAATACATGGAAATTGAACTGTAAAGCACACACACATACATACGTATTTTTTGTGTTCTTAGCTGAATAGACTAAGGTTAACGATATTTCTGCAAAACACGTATTCAAGATTCAGTAACATATCAGTCTCAATGTTTTCTTTGTTTCACTACAAATAAAAAATACACTGATCATTTACTCTACTATGCTCTTTTTTCGAAGGTTATACAACACACTAATTATTAACTTTAATAGACCAACATCGACCACAAATGTTTTTTTTAACCAGTGTGTTAGTTATAAAACTTAAAAAAAACTCTAGTAAGACAAATCGCATGAGCGTGACAGATGTCACTGTTTCTGACCGTCTTAAACTCTACTTTTTATTAATTCAACAATGTTATTTTGTTTTTGTAAAATTAAACTATTATTAAAGAAACTATAATAATAATAATAATAATAATAACACATAGTGGTTAAAATCAAAACAACACATACACAATGGCTTTCACTGAGACCAGCCATTTACTCAACAGTGCGTTGTTTGCTGTGAAAATCCACTGAATTTTTATTTACACAGGATAGGCATATGATGTTGAATTCTCTTCCACTTCTGGTCTGCTTCTCTTACTGGCATCCATGTGTGTAGGCTGCTGCTCTTTTGCCAAAATAAAACACAAAATGCTATGCTCTGTTTTAGGAACAGATCTAATTATCTAATTTAGCTTCCCATTTAGGGTACATTATCTCTTTTTCTCCTTTCTCTTTTCTTCTATTTCTTTATTTTATTTATTATTTTATTTCTATTTCTTTTTATTTTATTTTATTTTATTTATTCTCTTATTTTCTTTCTTTTAAAAGTAAGGCAACTTTTTCTCTGTATAAATCATTAAATAAATTAACAATTCACAGATAAGGCCATTTAGGGTCAGCCTTGGCAGGAATTTGACTCCTGAACTATACAGTCGTCAGCAGAAGTTTAGAAAAAGGTCTCTGCTTACCGTGAAATTGCACACTGATTTCTGCGAAGACCGACCCCAAATTCCCCTTAATCGCAATTGTCCTCTTCAAATCTAGTTCCAGTTCCTCGAAGCCAGGGTCACGGCACCAGATTTATTGCCCCGGTTTCTTTATTCGAAAGGGAAGAGTTCTCAGAATAATGCAAAAGGAGAAAGAAGGTTAAGATTAATGGTATTCATTCCATAATAGGCCAAATAAAAGCAACAAAGTAATAACACAATGTGTATACAGATAATCAGTTTTACCCCCAGCGCTGGACCACTGCTCAGCCATCTTTAGAAAGACTGGCAAAGAGTGGCAAGAAACAACTATTTCCATCTCTTCTTATACTCTAAGATCCATCCTGTCAGGATGTTTCCCTCTGTGTGTGTGTGTGTGTGTGTATGTGTGTGTGTGTGTGGGGGGGGAGGGGTCATGTTGTTGCCGGGAAACATGGCATGACCATCCATTCTATGACATCATTGCTTCTGTCCCTTTGTGACATCATCACCAGCCTTTGAATCACAGACTTCAGCAAATAATTCCATTCCTTCAGAATCCTGATAGCGAATGCATCTCTTGAGTCACTCTCTTGCGTGTTGAGAAAAACCCAGTTTTTCAAAGAGCAAAGAGAAATCAGTCCAGTCATCTCTTAAAGAAGCTTTGTGTTGAAAACCAACCAACAAATCGTTTAACTACAGAGTCTGTCAGCAGACGTTCATCTGTGGAGATTAGCTGCCGTCGGAAAGAAACGCTGAAATTTATCAGCTCTTCATTCAGCGACAGCAAATCAGGTGAGTTGAACTCTGCACACTTTAGAAGATTTCCCTCTTCTGAAGAGTGAGCAGTCCAATAACCAACCCTTATTTACTTTTTAAACCAATCAAGTCGAAGTGGCAACATGTCGACCAGATCTAAAGCAGAGAATACCAGGAAAGTTACATTTGGTCTGGTAACAGCAAAGACTCCTGGAAATCAGTCTCCTGCTGAGCTTGTCATAGACCCTGACCAGCAGCAAACCGCTCCAAGCGTTCCCGTCAGACGCTCTTGGAGTGAAGTTTGTGCTTCAAAGCCTGCGGTGACCCCACCGCGGCCTGCCTCGGCCCCTAAACGGAGGCCAGCGTCTCCCCCAAAGCCTGGAGACGCAAGAAAACATCCAATTTTAAAACTTCTTCAAAGTGAGACAGCTGTTGAAGAAAACACCAGAGCTGTTCTCATGATTTCAGAGGTGGAGTTTCATGCCGCCTTAGGCTCCAAAGACGAGAAGATCTCAGCTCTTCAACAAGAAAACGCTGCATTATCAGAAAACTTGAAGAGTCTCGCCTCCGAGCTTCGTAAGATGGAGGAAGTGCACCAACATGCCAACGAGAAGGCTAGGCAGCTTGAGTCTGAGCTAACTACCGAAAGGAAAAAGGTCCAGGAAGCTGAGACCTCCTTTAGACAATTAGCTCCAGGAGTTAAAGCTGCGCCGGTCCGCCAAAATGAGGACGACCGGGAGAAAAAGGCTTTAAGAGATGAAGTGATGAGGTTGACTCAGATTGTAGAAAAGCAGCAAACTGAGCATGAAGACGACGTTGCTGTTCTGTATGATGAGCGGATTAAGACAAACAAAGACCGTCGGGATGCCATCAGAAGGGCCGATCAGCTGAAAGTATCTCTGATCGCAGAAAAGAACAAAACGAAAGAGATTGAGATCTGTTCGGCCAAGCAGATGGAGGAAATCTCTAAATTACAAGCTGCTCTGCTCAAAGTGGAGAGCAATTTGGAGGAGCAAAGACAGCAGTGGGAGCAAGAAAAACTTCGTCTTCTGACCAAGAACCAAGAAACATCTGAGGTGGAACAGCTGAAATATCAGCTGCAGGAGCAGACAGTTAAGCATGAGGATCAGGTTGCTGCTCTGTATAACGAGCTGATCAGGAAGAACAAAGAGAGTCAAGATGCCATCAAAAGGGCCGAACAGTTGAAGGAAGACCTGACTGAAGAGAAAAACAGAGCAAAGGAGGCTGAGGACTGCTTAGCCCAGCAAAAAGAGGAGACATCTAACCTACAGGCTGCTCTGGTCCTCATGGAGAGAACTTTGGAGGACCAGCGACAGCAGTGGGAGCAGGAAAAATCCCATCTTCTGACCAAAAAACAAGAAAGAGAAGAGCTGGAGCAGCTGGTCAAGCAGTTAGAGTCACAGAAAGCTGAGGCAGAACAGGAGATAGCTGCTCTGCATTTGGAGCAGCAGAAAAACAACCAAAGTCATCAAGATGCTGCAAGAAAAGTCGTTCAACTGGAAATTGCTCTGGTTGCTGAGAAGAACAGAACAAAGGAGGCTGAGAGCTGCTTGGCTGAGCAAGTGAAAGAAACCTGTGATATAGAGGCTGCTTTGGTCAAAATGGAGCAAGACGTGAAGAACCAAAGACAGTTCTGGGCCCAGGAGAAGTCCAGTCTTCTGACAGAGCAGCAGAAAGCTGTCAGAGAGGTGGAAGCAGCTAGGACAGACGTTCTGGAGGTTCTGCATGATGAAAGGCAGGAGTGGCAAACAGAGAAGTCCTGCCTTCTAGAGATCGTTGCAACAACAAAGGAGCTTCTGAAAGAGGCGGAGGTGAAGAGAAAAGCTTCATCACTGAACCTGATAGAGAAACTGAAAAACCTGCAAAAGGAGATGGAGAAATTACAAGAAAGCCAATCCAAAAAGAAATCTTTCAGGAGAAAAATCGCCAAGTTCTTTAAAATGTCTAAAAAGGCTCCATTTCAGTCTGAAAACTGATCACTGCTGAACCTCATGAAAGCTCCTCCTACCAAACCATCAAACTGACTAAAACTTTTAACCTCTTACCTTAAACCCCTTTTGAAAATGGCAACCATTGCAAAGTGTCCAGCATTCCTTGGCACAAAACTATTCAAAAATTTCTAAATGAAAAAGTTCTGGCTCCCTACCAGGGTAACTAGTTTTACCCTGGTGAGTGGAGTGGGGCTGCACGGTGGAGCAGTTGTTAGCACTGTTGCCTCGCAGCAAGAGATCTGGCTGCTTGGAGTTTGGACGTTCTCCCCGTGCATGCGTGGGTTCTCTCTGGGTGCTCCGGCTTCCTCCCACAGTCCAAAAAATTTGAATTTTAGGTTAATTGGTCTCTGTAAGTTTATCACATGAAGTGACCTTGTGCCTGCATGGTTGTTTATCCCCTGTCTGTGTCGCCCTTTTGTTGACTGGAAACCTGTCCAGGTTATTCCCCACCCCCTCTGACACTTCCTTTGTCTTTTTCATTTAGTCCTCCTCTTAAAATATATTCATAATAAAAATGTAAAATAAATAAAAACAGACATAATAATCCAGCCACAAGAATGCTTTGTGCTCCTTGTGTTGGTCCCAAGCCCAGATAAATGGAGAGGGTTATGTCAAGAAAAACATTCATCTGCCTGATGGATATCATAGCTCTTACAGCTTTTTGAAAGAAGCTGTTTCTGAGTCAGTTAAGTTTTTGATTTAATGTTTCGGAAGCGTTTCTGATGGAAGTGGATTGCCCAGGTAAGTTGCATATGTGGCAATACCTGTGGCCATTCTCTGGACTCTTGCAGCATAAACCATGTCCAGATCTTGCAGACAGCATCCCACAATATATATGTGTATAGTTATGTGTCACTATATAAAGTTGAACCATGATCGAGGTCTGATGTGGAGGGAAACTGAATGTCTGAGAGGAATCATCATGAATTTTGTCTAAAATTCCCCACTTTACCGTCTGAGTCGGCAATTTCCCCTTTCTCCAAAATGAGCGTACACATGGGTTGCTGTGAGGACCGTACATTTTCTTATCAAGTTCTTATATATATAAAATAGCTTTTTATTTAGCCCCCTTTACTCTTATACCCCTAAATAAAATATATTGCAGCCATTTTTCCTTCAGCAGACCGCAAACCACTAAATACACCTCTGCGTAATTCAAGTATAAATGGATGAATTACATCTTTGTGTAAATGCAGCTGTTCTCTGAAGGCCTCCACTGTTTGTTAGAGATCAATGAAAAAACTGCAGCAGGCAGGTGTCAGGGTTCAGTTTTTGCTGTCTCACCCTGGACAGTTCCAGATCTTTCCACCATTCACTCAGCCCAGTTCCACCCCAAGCCTGATCAGTTTCACCTGCTGCTCTAATCATCCCGGACTCAATACACCTGTCCAACCTCCTATATAACATCATTTCAGTCTGCTCTTCTCCGCCGGGTCACCTGAATTCATACCTTGTTGTCTGCCTGAGTTTCCCACGTCAACCTGCCAGTGCTTTCTGCGCCTCCTTGCCTGAGATCCCTACCTCAGACGTCTTGCTCAGCCGACTGCCTGCTCCAGCTCCGCCATGTCTCCATCCTCAGCCATCTCCATCATCACTTGTCTGCTCCAGCCCGGTACAGTCTTTGGTCACCATCTCCATTACTCAAAGCCTTCAATAAAGCTCCTTAAACGCAGCTCTGTGTGTGTGGTGGTGTTCGGGTTCATCGGAACAAATCCTGACAGCAGGTCGGGGAGGAAGATGTGGGGACTTTTAAAGCAGGTTTAGCTTCTAAAACAATGTCCAAAGCCTTGAAGGTCTCTCTGGGCACTGTTCAATCTATCATATGAAAATGGAAATAGATTTCCCTGGTGTTTTGATGACATTTTTATCAACTAAGAAAAATGTGATGGAAAAAAAGAATAGAACATATTATTTTGTTGTCACTATAACAAGTAGAACAAAGTGCCCTCCTGGCCACGTGTTATAACAAAAATATAATAAAAAAAGTTCATGTAGCACTTACATTATTGCACATAAAGGACATGAAAGCATCTGTTGAATTTAAACATATGTAAACTTTTTTAGTTGGGTTTTGGCAGAGTTATCGACAGTTCATTGTTCAATTTTTCCATTGACGATCTTTCAAACTATTGATCTGAAAAGTCAAAACAAAGCACCTCATGAATGTTAATGTGCATTTAAATGACCCATCCAATGATTTTTTTCATGGTTAACAATGGCACCCATTGAGAAAATGCAAAAACAATGAATGAATTTTTAACAGAAAGGCATTTATTAAATGTGTTAATCAGAGGTAAACACACAGATGTTCACATTAAAATAACTTGTTTTAAAGCGAAACTGATTTTGCTATTTTAGATGACGGCCTCAGAGACAGAGGTGGGTAGAGTAGAAAAAAATTTACTCAAGTAAGAGTAGCAGACATATTTTTACTCAAGTAAAACAAAAAAGTAGCTAACCAACAAATTTCTCAAGTAAAAGTTAGTCTTCGTAGGAAGGCTACTCAAGTACTGAGTAACTAATCATAACATCTGATTTAATATTTAAAAGTGATCTAATCAGACAGACAAAAACATAAAGTATAAATTCTGGTATCATAAAGACTTAAAATATTTTTAAAAGTATACAAAACAACTTACAATTACAAAATAACAAATTCAGATAGGAAAATACTTTTCTGATTTTTTTCTCAACATAACAACAGTGAAACCAATACTTTAAAGCAGTTTATGTATATACAGTATGTTAGAATAGTGCAAAGATCTTCCGATAATAATTTCTACAGCAGATAGAAAATAACAGTAAAACAACAAAGCTTGTATACAAACAAGAATTCTCACTTTGAATAAACTGTAGGTGTGTCTTTGGTGCATTTTTGATTAAAACAAGTCTGTTCTATATTCACTGAAGTTACCCATGATGGACAGAGTAGCCAGAAAGTTTACTCAAGTAAGAGTAGCAATACATTTTAATAATATTACATAAGTAAAAGTTAAAAGGACAGTGCAGCAAAACTACTTCTAAAAGTACATTTTGTCCAACACTCAAGTAAATGTAACTAAATGCAACTAGTTACTACCGACCTCTGCTCATAGAGCCATGTGCCTTGTTGAAGTACCTCATTACTTGGAGGACACAACATCTCGCTCATCATTCATAGGAGGGAGGGAGTCCAGGGGGAATTTTGGGCATCTGCTACTGGCCAAAATCGCACATTGTGTACCCGGCATAAGTTGGAGTTGTACCCAGGTTAGAGACTACCAGTCAGAGCTCAGCTTGTATGGATCCCATCTCTGATCCAGAAGAATGCCCTCTGAAGCTCAGAGGAAGCCAGCTGCTGTGATCAGAGACTTTAGTTCAGGTAAGGGAGCCTGATCAGCTTATTGTGCCATTCTTCATATATTCACTTTAAAGAAGAGGATAAAAACGACTCAGTAAAAAAGTATGGAGTAGAAATAATGGTCTCTTAAGGGGGCTTAGAGGTCTTCTACATTTTTTGATGGATAACAGAATCCACCTGAGTAGAAGTCATATTTTCTAGTATTAGAGAACATCAGGGCTGGTGAAAGATGTTTTTTCATTGTTTTTTCCAAGTCAAGGGCAAATAAACAGAATATAACATTTACATAAATAATCATGGTGAAGAATGTGTGTTGAATGAAAGGTTAACTTTAGCTGTTTTCTGATACTGACAGCAATATTTATTTATTTAGTATCCACAGCCCGCCTTTGGCTGATGTGTCTGCGTGCGTGCGTGTGTGTGTGTCAGCCTTACCTGACTGTTACCAACCGGACACAGATATCTGGCCTTCACAAAGAATATAGTGTTGCTGCAGCTGTGTGCATGAAAAGCAAAAAGCCAACACAGGTGAGTTCCAACACGCTTATCCCTTGTGGGGTCGCGAGGGGTGCTGGTGCCTATCTCCAGCTGTCAATGGGCGAGAGGTGGGGTACACCCTTGAGAGTGTTGTGCAATTATACACTGTTTAAAGTTATATAATGTTTATTAAATAACTCTCTGTCTGTTAAGTATTGTCTGGTGATGATCAGCTCTTAAGCTGATATCAAGACAATGGTTGAAAGGGATGAATTCGAGCACTAGTGATCTTTTAACAGCAAAACCTGCACACACATAGAATAAAGAGGGACAACTTCTTTTCAAGTCCAAGAATTTAATAACAGAAATAAAATGAACATCCAGAGAACATTACTATGTAATGCTGTTTATCTGAATTAACACAATATTTCGATTAATAAATCCTCTATACTAGGCTAGTGAAACTTAACTAAACTACTAAGCAAAATGAAGATCAAAAAGAAGCTAAGCTAAGGAACTATTTACATGCAAAACAAATAAAAGACAAAACAAAAGTGGTTGATCATAATCAGATTAATTCAGTGAATCCTTGCTCACTGAAGATCTGATTCCGAAAAAGCATGGAATGGAGTTAGAAAAACATTTGGCATGTGTTTCAACCCATTCACAATGCAAAGCCCAGGTTAAACAAAACATTATTTGTTGAAATAATATTCTGAGGACCGGTTTGTCCTGTAAAATCATTTAATTCAGAATCGCTTGCCTTTGTTTATGCGATTCTACCTCCGGAAGCTAGGGGTCGCTGTAGCAAGTCGGTGGCTAAGAGGTTAAAACATAAAGTTCTCAAAATTGCCTTTAAAACCGGCATTAATATACCTTTTTTATGTGGGAATAAGGCTCATAGCACCATCGGAGGATGGCGGAGCAGAACAGTTACGCTTTATGTTTTAAAACAAACTCCTTTTGAAAAGTCCGGGACCGGATGTTAGCAAGGCTAATAGCATGTTGGCTAGCAGACGCTCGGCGTTAACAAATGAAAGCTTTTGCTTTATTTTTAGTCATAATGAGTGGCTGGATAACGTAAACATTAATGTCCCATCAATGTCTGAAACCCTTGTGGAGGTAACCTTTCTGTTAAAACCTTAAAACACACTCGACAGTGACATGGTACCAAATGCTAGCAATGCTATATTGTTAGCCTTTTGTTCAAAACACCAGGTGTAGAAACGATTTACAAATTGTTTCCCAATAAACCTTTTTAAGTTCACCCTCAGCTCGCTGCCCAACCTGTTGATGCCTCGTGTGTGAGTTTTGTCCGCTTTGGCTGTTCCAGGAAGAAGCGTTGGAAGCAGGGAAGTCGTTGGTTTGCCTCTTGGCAGGCTATCGTTAGCCTTGCAGCACAGAGCTCTCAACTCTCACGCATTGACCGTGTGACACACGCATTTCACTAACTTCACACGCTCACACGCAACACATGGCATTTCACACGCAAACATGGAATTTCTCACGCATAAAAATCACAAAGCCCATCTGGGCTGCGGACGACAAAACTCCGCCTTCTGCTGAGCTGTTTCGGCTTCTTTGACAACTTGTGGCCATCAGTAATTACTGTGAATGCAGTAGGCATTCACAGTTCTTGAGATCCTGTTTCTCTTTATTACTGTGAATGCAGTAGGCATTCACAGTTCTTGAGATCCTGTTTCTCTTTATTACTGTGAATGCAGTAGGCATTCACAGTTCTTGAGATCCTGTTTCTCTTTATTCTTTATTCTTATTTTTATGGGTTATTCTTCCAAATGCGTTTTTACTGTTTAAAGTTTGATTCGCTTCTCCTCCTACAATTTTTCTCCGATTTCAACCATTCAACTTTTAAACTATTCAGCTTCTTCTGGAATCGATGGCTATATCTTTTTGTACTTTTAACTCTTCAACTTTTTAAAATATTCAGCTTTTTCTGCAAGTTTTCAGCTTTTTTTCTCCCATAGGAAATGCATTGAAATCACTAAAATTCTGCTAATTTCAGCTGCTTTTTGACAGCTTACTGCTTCAGCCTACTTTCAGCTAGAAACGCCATTCAACTTTTAAAATGTAGTGATATCTTTAAGCTATTATGGTATATTTCAGCTTTTTCATATCTTTTAGCATTTTCATATAGTACCTCCTTAAAATAATTTTGGCTTTTCAAGAAATTCAGCAAATAACATGCGTTGCTATGGTCGTCAAGTGGCAGTTGGTAGAGTGCGCACTCTAGAATTTCAACTAATTCTTCTACTCCGAACAACTTCTTCTCACTCGCTCAATTTTCAACCTATCCACATAAATTATACATCAAAACATAGGAATTTTTGTCTGGATTCAGGAAATGTAACCCTCATTGGTGTAGCATTTATACATTTTTCGCAAATCACCTCAGAGCGACACAAACCCGAAACCTCCCCCATTCATTTCCTATGGAGCGGTTTTGAAAAATGACGCCTGAAAATTGAAAACATCACACGTTTTCGCATCGTCGCTACTCCGAAACCGTTTCATGTACAAGCATGAGACTTTCACACATGAATGTCCCGACCCTTCTGGCACTCATAAAAAAGGAATTGTTTGGATAACTGTTACGGTTTTACCGCAGGAACAATTTGTTCGGGAGTAGCGAATGTGCAAATTCCTGAAAACGCTTTTCAGCTGCATTTTCCCACATCATCCAATTTTTTACATCGTCGCTGTGCCTACACCGATTTTTGTACAAACATGAAAATGGGCACCATAGTCCTCAAAAGCCTGCTGATACTCATAGTGAAAGAATTATTTTGATATCTCTTATACGTTTTCAGCTACAGCGATTTGTTCGGGACCGTTTTTAGAGGATTTCTGAAAGTCCATAAAAATCACCTTTATATCATAATTTTTCACGCCTTTATTAAACTTTTTCCAGCAAAAACCGATAGCCTGTCTTCTTCCCCTATCCGTTACGAAATAAACGCAGAAAAAATTACGTCTCTACCATTTACGGATCAGGAGATATGGAGCGTTGTTCGGGGCAAAGTTCTCCATTATAATCCAATGGGACTTATTGTGAGCAAAGTCTCTGCACTTCGGTAGACTGGCCTGCAGCAGAGGTGTGAGTGAGTTTCCATGACGACGGAACTCTGAGGGCCAGAGGGAGAAGCTCCATTGGGATACAATGGCAACTTTCGACGCCCGCTGCAGCGGCTGTGATTAATGTCGGAATCTGAAATTCGCACAGTCACTTCCTCTTAACATTTTTAAATTTTCAAGTGACTTTCAGCCATGTGTCACTTTTCTGTCCCATTTTGGATTTCACATGCTTTCCTATTGGGCCTTTGCTTCCAACAGGATCTGGCATGATGCCCAGACACGACATAATTGGCCAATACAGCACCACCCACATGTGGGAAATGGCGCTACTGACCATTTTGGTCAAATGTTGAGTTCTGGGCCCAGATGTGGTGAGGCTGAGTTGCTAAAGGAGGCCAATCTGACTCATGACCTTTGGTGACCTTTGGTGACATTAAGTATTGGCACCCTTTTTGAGGCACTTCCCAGTACAGGATTTGGACCAAACTGACAGAGTACACTCACCTGGTGATACTGAACACAACCCTGTTAGCGGCTAACTGTTAGCATGTTGCTAACCGGAAGTAGCTCTAGGAAGGTCCTACAAACTTCTGCTTTACAGAGTCTTTACCTCCTTTATACAGAATGCTCCACTATAAATTTGGGCCACGTCACGTAAAGCATCTCCAAGCTAGGAGGTGTCAAACATCCAATACTTTTCAATGGGGGCGAAACCCCTTATACTCCCTAGAAATGCAGGCCCACATATGGTTACAGTATATTCAAGTTTGAAATTCTACTTCTGCTTTGTTAAATGATTCAGTGTTTAGAATGAGTTAGGAAATGTTTGGTGCCTTACCCTCAGTTTTTTCTTCTTCTAATCATTCAGCTATTGTTCTTTCATGTTCAAATTCTTCAACTCTTTCAAATTCTTCAACTTTTTCAACTTCTTCAACTTTTTCAACTTCTTCAATGCTTTTCAGCTATTTTTTCTCTTCTTCAAAGATCTTCTGCATCTTTTGCTCAATCATTCAGCTATCTGCATTCACAGTGCATTTTCGCAGGAAATGCAAATTTTTCTAGTTCTTTATTCTTATTACTGTGAATGCAGTAGGCATTCACAGTTCTTGAGATCCTGTTTCTCTTTATTCTTTATTACTGTGAATGCAGTAGGCATTCACAGTTCTTGAGATCCTGTTTCTCTTTATTCTTTATTCTTCTTATGGGATATTCTTCCAAATGCGTTTTTACTGTTTAAAGTTTGATTCGCTTCTCCTCCTACAATTTTTCTCCGATTTCAACCATTCAACTTTTAAACTATTCAGCTTCTTCTGGAATCGATGGCTATATCTTTTTGTACTTTTAACTCTTCAACTTTTTAAAATATTCAGCTTTTTCTGCAAATTATCAGCTTTTTTTCTCCCATAGGAAATGCATTGAAATCACAAAAATTCCGCTCATTTCAGCTGCTTTTTGACAACTTACTGCTTCAGCCTACTTTCAGCTAGAAACGCCATTCAACTTTTAAAATGTAGTGATATCTTTCAGCTATTATGGTCTATTTCAGCTTTTTCATATCTTTTACCATTTTCATATAGTACCTCCTTAAAATAATTTTGGCTTTTCAAGAAATTCAGCAAATAACATGCGTTGCTATGGTCGTCAAGTGGCAGTTGGTAGAGTGCGCACTCTAGAAATTCAACTAATTCTTCTACTCCGAACAACTTCTTCTCAGTCGCTCAATTTTCAACCTATCCACATAAATTATACATCAAAACGTAGGAATTTTTGTCTGGATTCAGGAAATGTAACCCTCATTGCTGTAGCATTTATAGATTTTTCGCAAATCACCTCAGAGCGACACAAACCCGAAACCTCCCCCATTCATTTCCTATGGAGTGGTTTTGAAAAATGACGCCTGAAAATTGAAAACATCACATGTTTTCGCATCGTCGCTACTCCGAAACCGTTTCATGTACAAGCATGAGACTTTCACACATGAATGTCCTGACCCTTCTGGCACTCATAAAAAAGGAATTGTTTGGATAACTGTTACGGTTTTACCGCAGGAACAATTTGTTCGGGAGTAGCAAATGTGCAATTTCCTGAAAACGCTTTTCAGCTGCATTTTCCCACATCATCCACTTTTTTACATCGTCGCTGTGCCTACACCGATTTTTGTACAAACATGAAAATTGGCACCATAGTCCTCAAAAGCCTGCTGATACTCATAGTGAAAGAATTATTTTGATATCTCTTATACTTTTTCAGCTACAGCGATTTGTTCGGGACCGTTTTTAGAGGATTTCTGAAAGTCCATAAAAATCACCTTTATATCATAATTTTTCACGCCTTTATTAAACTTTTTCCAGCAAAAACCGATAGCCTGTCTTCTTCCCCTATCCGTTACGAAATAAACGCAGAAAAAATTACGTCTCTACCATTTACGGATCAGGAGATATGGAGCGTTGTTCGGGGCAAAGTTCTCCATTATAATCCAATGGGACTTATTGTGAGCAAAGTCTCTGCACTTCGGTAGACTGGCCTGCAGCAGAGGTGTGAGTGAGTTTCCATGACGACGGAACTCTGAGGGCCAGAGAGAGAAGCCCATTGGGATACAATGGCAACTTTCGACGCCCGCTGCAGCGGCTGTGATTAATGTAGGAATCTGAAATTCGCACAGTCACTTCCTCTTAACATTTTTAAATTTTCAAGTGACTTTCAGCCATGTGTCACTTTTCTGTCCCATTTTGGATTTCACATGCTTTCCTATTGGGCCTTTGCTTCCAACAGGATCTGGCATGATGCCCAGACACGACATAATTGGCCAATACAGCACCACCCACATGTGGGAAATGGCGCTACTGACCATTTTGGTCAAATGTTGAGTTCTGGGCCCAGATGTGTTGAGGCTGAGTTGCTAAAGGAGGCCAATCTGACCCATGAACTTTGGTGACCTTTGGTGACATTAAGTATTGGCACCCTTTTTGAGGCACTTCCCAGTACAGGATTTGGACCAAACTGACAGAGTACACTCACCTGGTGATACTGAACACAACCCTGTTAGCGGCTAACTGTTAGCATGTTGCTAACCGGAAGTAGCTCTAGGAAGGTCCTACAAACTTCTGCTTTACAGAGTCTTTACCTCCTTTATACAGAATGCTCCACTATAAATTTGGGCCATGTCACGTAAAGCATCTCCAAGCTAGGAGGTGTCAAACATCCAATGCTTTTCAATGGGGCGAAACCCCTTATACTCCCTAGAAATGCAGGCCCACATATGGCTACAGTATATTCAAGTTTGAAATTCTACTTCTGCTTTGTTAAATGATTCAGTGTTTAGAATGAGTTAGGAAATGTTTGGTGCCTTACCCTCAGTTTTTTCTTCTTCTAATCATTCAGCTATTGTTCTTTCATGTTCAAATTCTTCAACTCTTTCAAATTCTTCAACTTTTTCAACTTCTTCAATGCTTTTCAGCTATTTTTTCTCTTCTTCAAAGATCTTCTGCATCTTTTGCTCAATCATTCAGCTATCTGCATTCACAGTGCATTTTCGCAGGAAATGCAAATTTTTCTAGTTCTTCTTATTCTTATGGGTTATTCTTCCAAATGCGTTTTTACTGTTTAAAGTTTGATTCGCTTCTCCTCCTACAATTTTTCTCAGATTTCAACCATTCAACTTTTAAACTATTCAGCTTCTTCTGGAATCGATGGCTATATCTTTTTGTACTTTTAACTCTTCAACTTTTTAAAATATTCAGCTTTTTCTGCAAATTTTCAGCTTTTTTTCTCCCATAGGAAATGACTGTAATTCACTAAAATTCCGCTCATTTCAGCTGCTTTTCGACAGCTTACTGCTTCAGCCTACTTTCAGCTAGAAACGCCATTCAGCTTTTAAAATGTAGTGATATCTTTCAGCTATTATGATATATTTTAACTTTTTCATATCTTTTACCATTTTCATATAGTACCTCCTTAAAATAATTTTGGCTTTTCAAGAAATTCAGCAAATAACATGCGTTGCTATGGTCGTCAAGTGGCAGTTGGTAGAGTGCGCACTCTAGAAATTCAACTATTTCTTCTACTCCGAACAACTTCTTCTCACTCGCTCAATTTTCAACCTATCCACATAAATTATACATCAAAACGTAGGAATTTTTGTCTGGATTCAGGAAATGTAACCCTCATTGGTGTAGCATTTGTAGATTTTTCGCAAATCACCTCAGAGCGACACAAACCCGAAACCTCCCCCATTCATTTTCTATGGAGCGGTTTTGAAAAATGACGTCTGAAAATCCAAAACATCACACGTTTTCGCATCGTCGCTACTCCGAAACCGTTTCATGTACAAGCATGAGACTTTCACACATGAATGTCCCGACCCTTCTGGCACTCATAAAAAAGGAATTGTTTGGATAACTGTTACGGTTTTACCGCAGGAACAATTTGTTCGGGAGTAGCGAATGTGCAAATTCCTGAAAACGCTTTTCAGCTGCATTTTCCCACATCATCCACTTTTTTACATCGTCGCTGTGCCTACACCGATTTTTGTACAAACATGAAAATGGGCACCATAGTCCTCAAAAGCCTGCTGATACTCATAGTGAAAGAATTATTTTGATATCTCTTATACTTTTTCAGCTACAGCGATTTGTTCGGGACCGTTTTTAGAGGATTTCTGAAAGTCCATAAAAATCACCTTTTATATCATAATTTTTCACGCCTTTATTAAACTTTTTCCAGCAAAAACCGATAGCCTGTCTTCTTCCCCTATCCGTTACGAAATAAACGCAGAAAAAATTACGTCTCTACCATTTACGGATCAGGAGATATGGAGCGTTGTTCGGGGCAAAGTTCTCCATTATAATCCAATGGGACTTATTGTGAGCAAAGTCTCTGCACTTCGGTAGACTGGCCTGCAGCAGAGGTGTGAGTGAGTTTCCATGACGACGGAACTCTGAGGGCCAGAGGGAGAAGCTCCATTGGGATACAATGGCAACTTTCGACGCCCGCTGCAGCGGCTGTGATTAATGTAGGAATCTGAAATTCGCACAGTCACTTCCTCTTAACATTTTTAAATTTTCAAGTGACTTTCAGCCATGTGTCACTTTTCTGTCCCATTTTGGATTTCACATGCTTTCCTATTGGGCCTTTGCTTCCAACAGGATCTGGCATGATGCCCAGACACGACATAATTGGCCAATACATCACCACCCACATGTGGGAAATGGCGCTACTGACCATTTTGGTCAAATGTTGAGTTCTGGGCCCAGATGTGGTGAGGCTGAGTTGCTAAAGGAGGCCAATCTGACTCATGACCTTTGGTGACCTTTGGTGACATTAAGTATTGGCACCCTTTTTGAGGCACTTCCCAGTACAGGATTTGGACCAAACTGACAGAGTACACTCACCTGGTGATACTGAACACAACCCTGTTAGCGGCTAACGGTTAGCATGTTGCTAATTGGAAGTAGCTCTAGGAAGGTCCTACAAACTTCTGCTTTACAGAGTCTTTACCTCCTTTATACAGAATGCTCCACTATAAATTTGGGCCACGTCACGTAAAGCATCTCCAAGCTAGGAGGTGTCAAACATCCAATGCTTTTCAATGGGGGCGAAACCCCTTATACTCCCTAGAAATGCAGGCCCACATATGGCTACAGTATATTCAAGTTTGAAATTCTACTTCTGCTTTGTTAAATGATTCAGTGTTTAGAATGAGTTAGGAAATGTTTGGTGCCTTACCCTCAGTTTTTTCTTCTTCTAATCATTCAGCTATTGTTCTTTCATGTTCAAATTCTTCAACTCTTTCAAATTCTTCAACTTTTTCAACTTCTTCAACTTTTTCAACTTCTTCAATGCTTTTCAGCTATTTTTTCTCTTCTTCAAAGATCTTCTGCATCTTTTGCTCAATCATTCAGCTATCTGCATTCACAGTGCATTTTCGCAGGAAATGCAAATTTTTCTAGTTTTTATGGGATATTCTTCCAAATGCGTTTTTACTGTTTAAAGTTTGATTCGCTTCTCCTCCTACAATTTTTCTCCGATTTCAACCATTCAACTTTTAAACTATTCAGCTTCTTCTGGAATCGATGGCTATATCTTTTTGTACTTTTAACTCTTCAACTTTTTAAAATATTCAGCTTTTTCTGCAAATTTTCAGCTTTTTTTCTCCCATAGGAAATGAATGTAATTCACTAAAATTCCGCTCATTTCAGCTGCTTTTTGACAGCTTACTGCTTCAGCCTACTTTCAGCTAGAAACGCCATTCAACTTTTAAAATGTAGTGATATCTTTCAGCTATTATGGTCTATTTCAGCTTTTTCATATCTTTTACCATTTTCATATAGTACCTCCTTAAAATAATTTTGGCTTTTCAAGAAATTCAGCAAATAACATGCGTTGCTATGGTCGTCAAGGAGGCAGTTATAGAGTGCGCACTCTAGAAATTCAACAAATTCTTCTTCTCCGAACAACTTCTTCTCAGTCGCTCAATTTTCAACCTATCCACATAAATTATACATCAAAACGTAGGAATTTTTGTCTGGATTCAGGAAATGTAACCCTCATTGGTGTAGCATTTATAGATTTTTCGCAAATCACCTCAGAGCGACACAAACCCGAAACCTCCCCCATTCATTTCCTATGGAGCGGTTTTGAAAAATGACGCCTGAAAATTGAAAACATCACACGTTTTCGCATCGTCGCTACTCCGAAACCGTTTCATGTACAAGCATGAGACTTTCACACATGAATGTCCCGACCCTTCTGGCACTCATAAAAAAGGAATTGTTTGGATAACTGTTACGGTTTTACCGCAGGAACAATTTGTTCGGGAGTAGCGAATGTGCAAATTCCTGAAAACGCTTTTCAGCTGCATTTTCCCACATCATCCACTTTTTTACATCGTCGCTGTGCCTACACCGATTTTTGTACAAACATGAAAATGGGCACCATAGTCCTCAAATGCCTGCTGATACTCATAATGAAAGAATTATTTTGATATCTCTTATACTTTTTCAGCTACAGCGATTTGTTCGGGACCCTTTTTAGAGGATTTCTGAAAGTCCATAAAAATCACCTTTATATCATAATTTTTCACGCCTTTCTTAAACTTTTTCCAGCAAAAACCGATAGCCTGTCTTCTTCCCCTATCCGTTACGAAATAAACGCAGAAAAAATTACGTCTCTACCATTTACGGATCAGGAGATATGGAGCGTTGTTCGGGGCAAAGTTCTCCATTATAATCCAATGGGACTTATTGTGAGCAAAGTCTCTGCACTTCGGTAGACTGGCCTGCAGCAGAGGTGTGAGTGAGTTTCCATGACGACGGAACTCTGAGGGCCAGAGGGAGAAGCTCCATTGGGATACAATGGCAACTTTCGACGCCCGCTGCAGCGGCTGTGATTAATGTAGGAATCTGAAATTCGCACAGTCACTTCCTCTTAACATTTTTAAATTTTCAAGTGACTTTCAGCCATGTGTCACTTTTCTGTCCCATTTTGGATTTCACATGCTTTCCTATTGGGCCTTTGCTTCCAACAGGATCTGGCATGATGCCCAGACACGACATAATTGGCCAATACAGCACCACCCACATGTGGGAAATGGCGCTACTGACCATTTTGGTCAAATGTTGAGTTCTGGGCCCAGATGTGGTGAGGCTGAGTTGCTAAAGGAGGCCAATCTGACCCATGAACTTTGGTGACCTTTGGTGACATTAAGTATTGGCACCCTTTTTGAGGCACTTCCCAGTACAGGATTTGGACCAAACTGACAGAGTACACTCACCTGGTGATACTGAACACAACCCTGTTAGCGGCTAACTGTTAGCATGTTGCTAACCGGAAGTAGCTCTAGGAAGGTCCTACAAACTTCTGCTTTACAGAGTCTTTACCTCCTTTATACAGAATGCTCCACTATAAATTTGGGCCACGTCACGTAAAGCATCTCCAAGCTAGGAGGTGTCAAACATCCAATGCTTTTCAATGGGGGCGAAACCCCTTATACTCCCTAGAAATGCAGGCCCACATATGGCTACAGTATATTCAAGTTTGAAATTCTACTTCTGCTTTGTTAAATGATTCAGTGTTTAGAATGAGTTAGGAAATGTTTGGTGCCTTACCCTCAGTTTTTTCTTCTTCTAATCATTCAGCTATTGTTCTTTCATGTTCAAATTCTTCAACTCTTTCAAATTCTTCAACTTTTTCAACTTCTTCAATGCTTTTCAGCTATTTTTTCTCTTCTTCAAAGATCTTCTGCATCTTTTGCTCAATCATTCAGCTTACTGCATTCACAGTGCATTTTCGCAGGAAATGCAAATTTTTCTAGTTACTGTGAATGCAGTAGGCATTCACAGTTCTTGAGATCCTGTTTCTCTTTATTCTTTATTACTGTGAATGCAGTAGGCATTCACAGTTCTTGAGATCCTGTTTCTCTTTATTCTTTATTCTTCTTATTATTATTATTACTGTGAATGCAGTAGGCATTCACAGTTCTTGAGATCCTGTTTCTCTTTATTCTTTATTCTTATTTTTATGGGATATTCTTCCAAATGCGTTTTTACTGTTTAAAGTTTGATTCGCTTCTCCTCCTACAATTTTTCTCCGATTTCAACCATTCAACTTTTAAACTATTCAGCTTCTTCTGGAATCGATGGCTATATCTTTTTGTACTTTTAACTCTTCAACTTTTTAAAATATTCAGCTTTTTCTGCAAATTTTCAGCTTTTTTTCTCCCATAGGAAATGAATGTAATTCACTAAAATTCCGCTCATTTCAGCTGCTTTTTGACAGCTTACTGCTTCAGCCTACTTTCAGCTAGAAACGCCATTCAACTTTTAAAATGTAGTGATATCTTTCAGCTATTATGGTCTATTTCAGCTTTTTCAGATCTTTTACCATTTTCATATAGTACCTCCTTAAAATAATTTTGGCTTTTCAAGAAATTCAGCAAATAACATGCGTTGCTATGGTCGTCAAGGAGGCAGTTATAGAGTGCGCACTCTAGAAATTCAACAAATTCTTCTTCTCCGAACAACTTCTTCTCAGTCGCTCAATTTTCAACCTATCCACATAAATTATACATCAAAACGTAGGAATTTTTGTCTGGATTCAGGAAATGTAACCCTCATTGCTGTAGCATTTATAGATTTTTCGCAAGTCACCTCAGAGCGACACAAACCCGAAACCTCCCCCATTCATTTCCTATGGAGCGGTTTTGAAAAATGACGCCTGAAAATTTAAAACATCACACGTTTTCGCATCGTCGCTACTCCGAAACCGTTTCATGTACAAGCATGAGACTTTCACACATGAATGTCCCGACCCTTCTGGCACTCATAAAAAAGGAATTGTTTGGATAACTGTTACGGTTTTACCGCAGGAACAATTTGTTCGGGAGTAGCGAATGTGCAAATTCCTGAAAACGCTTTTCAGCTGCATTTTCCCACATCATCCACTTTTTTACATCGTCGCTGTGCCTACACCGATTTTTGTACAAACATGAAAATGGGCACCATAGTCCTCAAAAGCCTGCTGATACTCATAGTGAAAGATTTATTTTGATATCTCTTATACTTTTTCAGCTACAGCGATTTGTTCGGGACCGTTTTTAGAGGATTTCTGAAAGTCCATAAAAATCACCTTTATATCATAATTTTTCACGCCTTTATTAAACTTTTTCCAGCAAAAACCGATAGCCTGTCTTCTTTCCCTATCCGTTACGAAATAAACGCAGAAAAAATTACGTCTCTACCATTTACGGATCAGGAGATATGGAGCGTTGTTCGGGGCAAAGTTCTCCATTATAATCCAATGGGACTTATTGTGAGCAAAGTCTCTGCACTTCGGTAGACTGGCCTGCAGCAGAGGTGTGAGTGAGTTTCCATGACGACGGAACTCTGAGGGCCAGAGGGAGAAGCTCCATTGGGATACAATGGCAACTTTCGACGCCCGCTGCAGCGGCTGTGATTAATGTAGGAATCTGAAATTCGCACAGTCACTTCCTCTTAACATTTTTAAATTTTCAAGTGACTTTCAGCCATGTGTCACTTTTCTGTCCCATTTTGGATTTCACATGCTTTCCTATTGGGCCTTTGCTTCCAACAGGATCTGGCATGATGCCCAGACACGACATAATTGGCCAATACAGCACCACCCACATGTGGGAAATGGCGCTACTGACCATTTTGGTCAAATGTTGAGTTCTGGGCCCAGATGTGGTGAGGCTGAGTTGCTAAAGGAGGCCAATCTGACTCATGACCTTTGGTGACCTTTGGTGACATTAAGTATTGGCACCCTTTTTGAGGCACTTCCCAGTACAGGATTTGGACCAAACTGACAGAGTACACTCACCTGGTGATACTGAACACAACCCTGTTAGCGGCTAACTGTTAGCATTTTGCTAACCGGAAGTAGCTCTAGGAAGGTCCTACAAACTTCTCCTTTACAGAGTCTTTACCTCCTTTATACAGAATGCTCCACAATAAGTTTGGGCCTTGTCACGTAAAGCATCTCCAAGTTAGGAGGTGTCAAACATCCAATGCTTTTCAATGGGGGCGAAACCCCTTATACTCCCTAGAAATGCAGGCCCACATATGGCAACAGTATATTCAAGTTTGAAATTCTACTTATGCTTTGTTAAACGATTCAGTGTTTAGAATGAGTTAGGAAATGTTTGGTGCCTTTCCCTCAGTTTTTTCTTCTTCTAATCATTCAGCTATTGTTCTTTCATGTTCAAATTCTTCAACTCTTTCAAATTCTTCAACTTTTTCAACTTCTTCAATGCTTTTCAGCTATTTTTTCTCTTCTTCAAAGATCTTCTGCATCTTTTGCTTAATCATTCAGCTATCTGCATTCACAGTGCATTTTCGCAGGAAATGCAAATTTTTCTAGTTATAGGATATTCTTCCAAATGCGTTTTTACTGTTTAAAGTTTGATTCGCTTCTCCTCCTACAATTTTTCTCCGATTTCAACCATTCAACTTTTAAACTATTCAGCTTCTTCTGGAATCGATGGCTATATCTTTTTGTACTTTTAACTCTTCAACTTTTTAAAATATTCAGCTTTTTCTGCAAATTTTCAGCTTTTTTTCTCCCATAGGAAATGAATGTAATTCACTAAAATTCCGCTCATTTCAGCTGCTTTTTGAAAGCTTACTGCTTCAGCCTACTTTCAGCTAGAAACGCCATTCAACTTTTAAAATGTAGTGATATCTTTCAGCTATTATGGTCTATTTCAGCTTTTTCATATCTTTTACCATTTTCATATAGTACCTCCTTAAAATAATTTTGGCTTTTCAAGAAATTCAGCAAATAACATGCGTTGCTATGGTCGTCAAGGAGGCAGTTATAGAGTGCGCACTCTAGAAATTCAACAAATTCTTCTTCTCCAAACAACTTCTTCTCAGTCGCTCAATTTTCAACCTATCCACATAAATTATACATCAAAACGTAGGAATTTTTGTCTGGATTCAGGAAATGTAACCCTCATTGCTGTAGCATTTATAGATTTTTCGCAAATCACCTCAGAGCGACACAAACCCGAAACCTCCCCCATTCATTTCCTATGGAGCGGTTTTGAAAAATGACGCCTGAAAATTGAAAACATCACACGTTTTCGCATCGTCGCTACTCCGAAACCGTTTCATGTACAAGCATGATACTTTCACACATGAATGTCCCGACCCTTCTGGCACTCATAAAAAAGGAATTGTTTGGATAACTGTTACGGTTTTACCGCAGGAACAATTTGTTCGGGAGTAGCGAATGTGCAAATTCCTGAAAACGCTTTTCAGCTGCATTTTCCCACATCATCCACTTTTTTACATCGTCGCTGTGCCTACACCGATTTTTGTACAAACATGAAAATGGGCACCATAGTCCTCAAAAGCCTGCTGATACTCATAGTGAAAGAATTATTTTGATATCTCTTATACTTTTTCAGCTACAGCGATTTGTTCGGGACCGTTTTTAGAGGATTTCTGAAAGTCCATAAAAATTCCCTTTATATCATAATTTTTCACGCCTTTATTAAACTTTTTCCAGCAAAAACCGATAGCCTGTCTTCTTCCCCTATCCGTTACAAAATAAACGCAGAAAAAATTACGTCTCTACCATTTACGGATCAGGAGATATGGAGCGTTGTTCGGGGCAAAGTTCTCCATTATAATCCAATGGGACTTATTGTGAGCAAAGTCTCTGCACTTCGGTAGACTGGCCTGCAGCAGAGGTGTGAGTGAGTTTCCATGACGACGGAACTCTGAGGGCCAGAGGGAGAAGCTCCATTGGGATACAATGGCAACTTTCGACGCCCGCTGCAGCGGCTGTGATTAATGTAGGAATCTGAAATTCGCACAGTCACTTCCTCTTAACATTTTTAAATTTTCAAGTGACTTTCAGCCATGTGTCACTTTTCTGTCCCATTTTGGATTTCACATGCTTTCCTATTGGGCCTTTGCTTCCAACAGGATCTGGCATGATGCCCAGACACGACATAATTGGCCAATACAGCACCACCCACATGTGGGAAATGGCGCTACTGACCATTTTGGTCAAATGTTGAGTTCTGGGCCCAGATGTGGTGAGGCTGAGTTGCTAAAGGAGGCCAATCTGACTCATGAACTTTGGTGACCTTTGGTGACATTAAGTATTGGCACCCTTTTTGAGGCACTTCCCAGTACAGGATTTGGACCAAACTGACAGAGTACACTCACCTGGTGATACTGAACACAACCCTGTTAGCGGCTAACGGTTAGCATGTTGCTAATTGGAAGTAGCTCTAGGAAGCTCGGACAAACTTCTGCTTTACAGAGTCTTTACCTCCTTTATACAGAATGCTCCACTATAAATTTGGGCCACGTCACGTGAAGCATCTCCAAGCTAGGAGGTGTCAAACATCCAATGCTTTTCAATGGGGGCGAAACCCCTTATACTCCCTAGAAATGCAGGCCCACATATGGCTACAGTATATTCAAGTTTGAAATTCTACTTCTGCTTTGTTAAATGATTCAGTGTTTAGAATGAGTTAGGAAATGTTTGGTGCCTTACCCTCAGTTTTTTCTTCTTCTAATCATTCAGCTATTGTTCTTTCATGTTCAAATTCTTCAACTCTTTCAAATTCTTCAACTTTTTCAACTTCTTCAACTTTTTCAACTTCTTCAATGCTTTTCAGCTATTTTTTCTCTTCTTCAAAGATCTTCTGCATCTTTTGCTCAATCATTCAGCTATCTGCATTCACAGTGCATTTTCGCAGGAAATGCAAATTTTTCTAGTTCTTCTTATTATTATTACTGTGAATGCAGTAGGCATTCACAGTTCTTGAGATCCTGTTTCTCTTTATTACTGTGAATGCAGTAGGCATTCACAGTTCTTGAGATCCTGTTTCTCTTTATTCTTTATTCTTCTTATTATTATTACTGTGAATGCAGTAGGCATTCACAGTTCTTGAGATCCTGTTTCTCTTTATTCTTTATTCTTATTTTTATGGGATATTCTTCCAAATGCGTTTTTACTGTTTAAAGTTTGATTCGCTTCTCCTCCTACAATTTTTCTCCGATTTCAACCATTCAACTTTTAAACTATTCAGCTTCTTCTGGAATCGATGGCTATATCTTTTTGTACTTTTAACTCTTCAACTTTTTAAAATATTCAGCTTTTTCTGCAAATTTTCAGCTTTTTTTCTCCCATAGGAAATGAATGTAATTCACTAAAATTCCGCTCATTTCAGCTGCTTTTTGACAGCTTACTACTTCAGCCTACTTTCAGCTAGAAACGCCATTCAACTTTTAAAACGTAGTGATATCGTTCAGCTATTATGGTCTATTTCAGCTTTTTCATATGTTTTACCATTTTCATATAGTACCTCCTTAAAATAATTTTGGCTTTTCAAGAAATTCAGCAAATAACATGCGTTGCTATGGTCGTCAAGGAGGCAGTTATAGAGTGCGCACTCTAGAAATTCAACAAATTCTTCTTCTCCGAACAACTTCTTCTCAGTCGCTCAATTTTCAACCTATCCACATAAATTATACATCAAAACGTAGGAATTTTTGTCTGGATTCAGGAAATGTAACCCTCATTGCTGTAGCATTTATAGATTTTTCGCAAATCACCTCAGAGCGACACAAACCCGAAAGCTCCCCCATTCATTTCCTATGGAGCGGTTTTGAAAAATGACGCCTGAAAATTGAAAACATCACACGTATTCGCATCGTCGCTACTCCGAAACCGTTTCATGTACAAGCATGAGACTTTCACACATGAATGTCCCGACCCTTCTGGCACTCATAAAAAAGGAATTGTTTGGATAACTGTTACGGTTTTACCGCAGGAACAATTTGTTCGGGAGTAGCGAATGTGCAAATTCCTGAAAACGCTTTTCAGCTGCATTTTCCCACATCATCCACTTTTTTACATCGTCGCTGTGCCTACACCGATTTTTGTACAAACATGAAAATGGGCACCATAGTCCTCAAAAGCCTGCTGATACTCATAGTGAAAGAATTATTTTGATATCTCTTATACTTTTTCAGCTACAGCAATTTGTTCGGGACCGTTTTTAGAGGATTTCTGAAAGTCCATAAAAATAAACTTTATATCATAATTTTTCACGCCTTTCTTAAACTTTTTCCAGCAAAAACCGATAGCCTGTCTTCTTCCCCTATCCGTTACGAAATAAACGCAGAAAAAATTACGTCTCTACCATTTACGGATCAGGATATATGGAGCGTTGTTCGGGGCAAAGTTCTCCATTATAATCCAATGGGACTTATTGTGAGCAAAGTCTCTGCACTTCGGTAGACTGGCCTGCAGCAGAGGTGTGAGTGAGTTTCCATGACGACGGAACTCTGAGGGCCAGAGGGAGAAGCTCCATTGGGATACAATGGCAACTTTCAACGCCCGCTGCAGCGGCTGTGATTAATGTAGGAATCTGAAATTCGCACAGTCACTTCCTCTTAACATTTTTAAATTTTCAAGTGACTTTCAGCCATGTGTCACTTTTCTGTCCCATTTTGGATTTCACATGCTTTCCTATTGGGCCTTTGCTTCCAACAGGATCTGGCATGATGCCCAGACACGACATAATTGGCCAATACAGCACCACCCACATGTGGGAAATGGCGCTACTGACCATTTTGGTCAAATGTTGAGTTCTGGGCCCAGATGTGGTGAGGCTGAGTTGCTAAAGGAGGCCAATCTGACTCATGACCTTTGGTGACCTTTGGTGACATTAAGTATTGGCACCCTTTTTGAGGCACTTCCCAGTACAGGATTTGGACCAAACTGACAGAGTACACTCACCTGGTGATACTGAACACAACCCTGTTAGCGGCTAACTGTTAGCATGTTGCTAACCGGAAGTAGCTCTAGGAAGGTCCTACAAACTTCTGCTTTACAGAGTCTTTACCTCCTTTATACAGAATGCTCCACTATAAATTTGGGCCACGTCACGTAAAGCATCTCCAAGCTAGGAGGTGTCAAACATCCAATGCTTTTCAATGGGGGCGAAACCCCTTATACTCCCTAGAAATGCAGGCCCACATATGGCTACAGTATATTCAAGTTTGAAATTCTACTTCTGCTTTGTTAAATGATTCAGTGTTTAGAATGAGTTAGGAAATGTTTGGTGCCTTACTCTCAGTTTTTTCTTCTAATCATTCAGCTATTGTTCTTTCATGTTCAAATTCTTCAACTCTTTCAAATTCTTCAACTTTTTCAACTTCTTCAACTTTTTCAACTTCTTCAATGCTTTTCAGCTATTTTTTCTCTTCTTCAAAGATCTTCTGCATCTTTTGCTCAATCATTCAGCTATCTGCATTCACAGTGCATTTTCGCAGGAAATGCAAATTTTTCTAGTTGAGATCCTTCTCTCGCCTTTTTACTGTTTAAAGTTTGATTCGCTTCTCCTCCTACAGTTTTTGTCCGATTTCAACCATTCAACTTTTAAACTATTCAGCTTCTTCTGGAATCGATGGCTATATCTTTTTGTACTTATACCTTTTCAACTTTTTAAAATATTCAGCTTTTTCTGCAAATTTTCAGCTTTTTTTTCTCCCATAGGAAATGAATGTAATTCACTAAAATTCCGCTCATTTCAGCTGCTTTTTGACAGCTTACTGCTTCAGCCTACATTCAACTAGAAACGCCATTCAACTTTTAAAATGTTGTGATATCTTTCAGCTATTATGGTCTATTTCAGCTTTTTCATATCTTTTACCATTTTCATATAGTACCTCCTTAAAATAATTTTGGCTTTTCAAGAAATTCAGCAAATAACATGCGTTGCTATGGTCGTCAAGGAGGCAGTTATAGAGTGCGCACTCTAGAAATTCAACAAATTCTTCTTCTCCGAACAACTTCTTCTCAGTCGCTCAATTTTCAACCTATCCACATAAATTATACATCAAAACGTAGGAATTTTTGTCTGGATTCAGGAAATGTAACCCTCATTGCTGTAGCATTTATAGATTTTTCGCAAATCACCTCAGAGCGACACAAACCCGAAACCTCCCCCATTCATTTCCTATGGAGCGGTTTTGAAAAATGACGCCTGAAAATTGAAAACATCACACGTTTTCGCATCGTCGCTACTCCGAAACCGTTTCATGTACAAACATGAGACTTTCACACATGAATGTCCCGACCCTTCTGGCACTCATAAAAAAGGAATTGTTTGGATAACTGTTACGGTTTTACCGCAGGAACAATTTGTTCGGGAGTAGCGAATGTGCAAATTCCTGAAAACGCTTTTCAGCTGCATTTTCCCACATCATCCACTTTTTTACATCGTCGCTGTGCCTACACCGATATTTGTACAAACATGAAAATGGGCACCATAGTCCTCAAAAGCCTGCTGATACTCATAGTGAAAGAATTATTTTGATATCTCTTATACTTTTTCAGCTACAGCGATTTGTTCGGGACTGTTTTTAGAGGATTTCTGAAAGTCCATAAAAATCACTTTTATATCATAATTTTTCACGCCTTTATTAAACTTTTTCCAGCAAAAACCGATAGCCTGTCTTCTTCCCCTATCCGTTACGAAATAAACGCAGAAAAAATTACGTCTCTACCATTTACGGATCAGGAGATATGGAGCGTTGTTTGGGGCAAAGTTCTCCATTATAATCCAATGGGACTTATTGTGAGCAAAGTCTCTGCACTTCGGTAGACTGGCCTGCAGCAGAGGTGTGAGTGAGTTTCCATGACGACGGAACTCTAAGGGCCAGAGGGAGAAGCTCCATTGGGATACAATGGCAACTTTCGACGCCCGCTGCAGCGGCTGTGATTAATGTAGGAATCTGAAATTCGCACAGTCACTTCCTCTTAACATTTTTAAATTTTCAAGTGACTTTCAGCCATGTGTCACTTTTCTGTCCCATTTTGGATTTCACATGCTTTCCTATTGGGCCTTTGCTTCCAACAGGATCTGGCATGATACCCAGACACGACATAATTGGCCAATACAGCACCACCCACATGTGGGAAATGGCGCTACTGACCATTTTGGTCAAATGTTGAGTTCTGGGCCCAGATGTGGTGAGGCTGAGTTGCTAAAGGAGGCGGATCTGACTCATGACCTTTGGTGACCTTTGGTGACATTAAGTATTGGCACCCTTTTTGAGGCACTTCCCAGTACAGGATTTGGACCAAACTGACAGAGTACACTCACCCGGTGATATTGAACACAACCCTCTTAGCGGCTAACTGTTAGCATGTTGCTAACCGGAAGTACCTCTAGGAAGGTCCTACAAACTTCTGCTTTACAGAGTCTTTACCTCCTTTATACAGAATGCTCCACTATAAATTTGGGCCACGTCACGTAAAGCATCTCCAAGCTAGGAGGTGTCAAACATCCAATGCTTTTCAATGGGGGCGAAACCCCTTATACTCCCTAGAAATGCAGGCCCACATATGGCTACAGTATATTCAAGTTTGAAATTCTACTTCTGCTTTGTTAAATGATTCAGTGTTTAGAATGAGTTAGGAAATGTTTGGTGCCTTACCCTCAGTTTTTTCTTCTTCTAATCATTCAGCTATTGTTCTTTCATGTTCAAATTCTTCAACTCTTTCAAATTCTTCAACTTTTTCAACTTCTTCAACTTTTTCAACTTCTTCAATGCTTTTCAGCTATTTTTTCTCTTCTTCAAAGATCTTGTGCATCTTTTGCTCAATCATTCAGCTATCTGCATTCACAGTGCATTTTCGCAGGAAATGCAAATTACTGTGAATGCAGTAGGCATTCACAGTTCTTGAGATCCTGTTTCTCTTTATTACTGTGAATGCAGTAGGCATTCACAGTTATTGAGATCCTTTTTCGTGTTTTTACTGTTTAAAGTTTGATTCGCTTCTCCTCCTACAGTTTTTCTCCGATTTCAACCATTCAACTTTTAAACTATTCAGCTTCTTCTGGAATCGATGGCTATATCTTTTTGTACTTATACCTTTTCAACTTTTTAAAATATTCAGCTTTTTCTGCAAATTTTCAGCTTTTTTTTCCCCCATAGGAAATGAATGTAATTCACTAAAATTCCGCTCATTTCAGCTGCTTTTTGACAGCTTACTGCTTCAGCCTACTTTCAGCTAGAAACGCCATTCAACTTTTAAAATGTAGTGATATCTTTCAGCTATTATGGTATATTTCAGCTTTATCATATCTTTTACCATTTTCATATAGTACCTCCTTAAAATAATTTTGGCTTTTCAAGAAATTCAGCAAATAACATGCGTTGCTATGGTCGTCAAGTGGCAGTTGGTAGAGTGCGCACTCTAGAAATTCAACTAATTCTTCTACTCCGAACAACTTCTTCTCACTCGCTCAATCTTCAACCTATCCACATAAATTATACATCAAAACGTAGGAATTTTTGTCTGGATTCAGGAAATGTAACCCTCATTGGTGTAGCATTTATAGATTTTTCGCAAATCACCTCAGAGCGACACAAACCCGAAACCTCCCCCATTCATTTCCTATGGAGCGGTTTTGAAAAATGCCGCCTGAAAATTGAAAACATCACACGTTTTCGCATCGTCGCTACTCCGAAACCGTTTCATGTACAAGCATGAGACTTTCACACATGAATGTCCCGACCCTTCTGGCACTCATAAAAAGGAATTGTTTGGATAACTGTTACGGTTTTACCGCAGGAACAATTTGTTCGGGAGTAGCGAATGTGCAAATTCCTGAAAACGCTTTTCAGCTGCATTTTCCCACATCATCCACTTTTTTACATCGTCGCTGTGCCTACACCGATTTTTGTACAAACATGAAAATGGGCACCATAGTCCTCAAAAGCCTGCTGATACTCATAGTGAAAGAATTATTTTGATATCTCTTATACTGTTTCAGCTACAGCGATTTGTTCGGGACCGCTTTTAGAGGATTTCTGAAAGTCCATAAAAATCACCTTTATATCATAATTTTTCACGCCTTTATTAAACTTTTTCCAGCAAAAACCGATAGCCTGTCTTCTTCCCCTATCCGTTACGAAATAAACGCAGAAAAAATTACGTCTCTACCATTTACGGATCAGGAGATATGGAGCGTTGTTCGGGGCAAAGTTCTCCATTATAATCCAATGGGACTTATTGTGAGCAAAGTCTCTGCACTTCGGTAGACTGGCCAGCTGCAGGTGTGAGTGAGTTTCCATGACGACGGAACTCTGAGGGCCAGAGGGAGAAGCTCCATTGGGATACAATGGCAACTTTCGACGCCCGCTGCAGCGGCTGTGATTAATGTAGGAATCTGAAATTCGCACAGTCACTTCCTCTTAACATTTTTAAATTTTCAAGTGACTTTCAGCCATGTGTCACTTTTCTGTCCCATTTTGGATTTCACATGCTTTCCTATTGGGCCTTTGCTTCCAACAGGATCTGGCATGATGCCCAGACACAACATAATTGGCCAATCCAGCACCACCCACATGTGGGAAATGGCGCTACTGACCATTTTGGTCAAATGTTGAGTTCTGGGCCCAGATGTGGTGAGGCTGAGTTGCTAAAGGAGGCCAATCTGACTCATGACCTTTGGTGACCTTTGGTGACATTAAGTATTGGCACCCTTTTTGAGGCACTTCCCAGTACAGGATTTGGACCAAACTGACAGAGTACACTCACCTGGTGATACTGAACACAACCCTGTTAGCGGCTAACTGTTAGCATGTTGCTAACCGGAAGTAGCTCTAGGAAGGTCCTACAAACTTCTGCTTTACAGAGTCTGTACCTCCTTTATACAGAATGCTCCACTATAAATTTGGGCCACGTCACGTAAAGCATCTCCAAGCTAGGAGGTGTCAAACATTCAATGCTTTTCAATGGGGGCGAAACCCCTTATACACCCTAGAAATGCAGGCCCACATATGGCTACAGTATATTCAAGTTTGAAATTCTACTTCTGCTTTGTTAAATGATTCAGTGTTTAGAATGAGTTAGGAAATGTTTGGTGCCTTACCCTCAGTTTTTTCTTCTTCTAATCATTCAGCTATTGTTCTTTCATGTTCAAATTCTTCAACTCTTTCAAATTCTTCAACTTTTTCAACTTCAACTTTTTCAACTTCTTCAATGCTTTTCAGCTATTTTTTCTCTTCTTCAAAGATCTTCTGCATCTTTTGCTCAATCATTCAGCTATCTGCATTCACAGTGCATTTTCGCAGGAAATGCAAATTTTTCTAGTTACTGTGAATGCAGTAGGCATTCACAGTTCTTGAGATCCTGTTTCTCTTTATTACTGTGAATGCAGTAGGCATTCACAGTTATTGAGATCCTCTTTCGCCTTTTTACTGTTTAAAGTTTGATTCGCTTCTCCTCCTACAGTTTTTGTCCGATTTCAACCATTCAACTTTTAAACTATTCAGCTTCTTCTGGAATCGATGGCTATATCTTTTTGTACTTATACCTTTTCAACTTTTTAAAATATTCAGCTTTTTCTGCAAATTTTCAGCTTTTTTTTCTCCCATAGGAAATGAATGTAATTCACTAAAATTCCGCTCATTTCAGCTGCTTTTTGACAGCTTACTGCTTCAGCCTACTTTCAGCTAGAAACGCCATTCAACTTTTAAAATGTAGTGATATCTTTCAGCTATTATGGTATATTTCAGCTTTTTCATATCTTTTACCATTTTCATATAGTACCTCCTTAAAATAATTTTGGCTTTTCAAGAAATTCAGCAAATAACATGCGTTGCTATGGTCGTCAAGGAGGCAGTTATAGAGTGCGCACTCTAGAAATTCAACAAATTCTTCTTCTCCGAACAACTTCTTCTCACTCGCTCAATTTTCAACCTATCCACATGAATTATACATCAAAACGTAGGAATTTTTGTCTGGATTCAGGAAATGTAACCCTCATTGGTGTAGCATTTATAGATTTTTCGCAAATCACCTCAGAGCGACACAAACCCGAAACCTCCCCCATTCATTTCCTATGGAGCGGTTTTGAAAAATGACGCCTGAAAATTGAAAACATCACACGTTTTCGCATCGTCGCTACTCCGAAACCGTTTCATGTACAAGCATGAGACTTTCACACATGAATTTCCCGACCCTTCTGGCACTCATAAAAAAGGAATTGTTTGGATAACTGTTACGGTTTTACCGCAGGAACAATTTGTTCGGGAGTAGCGAATGTGCAAATTCCTGAAAACGCTTTTTAGCTGCATTTTCCCACATCATCCACTTTTTTACATCGTCGCTGTGCCTACACCGATTTTTGTACAAACATGAAAATGGGCACCATAGTCCTCAAAAGCCTGCTGATACTCATAGTGAAAGAATTATTTTGATATCTCTTATACTTTTTCAGCTACAGCGATTTGTTCGGGACCGTTTTTAGAGGATTTCTGAAAGTCCATAAAAATCACCTTTATATCATAATTTTTCACGCCTTTATTAAACTTTTTCCAGCAAAAACCGATAGCCTGTCTTCTTCCCCTATCCGTTACGAAATAAACGCAGAAAAAATTACGTCTCTACCATTTACGGATCAGGAGATATGGAGCGTTGTTCGGGGCAAAGTTCTCCATTATAATCCAATGGGACTTATTGTGAGCAAAGTCTCTGCACTTCGGTAGACTGGCCTGCAGCAGAGGTGTGAGTGAGTTTCCATGACGACGGAACTCTGAGGGCCAGAGGGAGAAGCTCCATTGGGATACAATGGCAACTTTCGACGCCCGCTGCAGCGGCTGTGATTAATGTAGGAATCTGAAATTCGCACAGTCACTTCCTCTTAACATTTTTAAATGTTCAAGTGACTTTCAGCCATGTGTCACTTTTCTGTCCCATTTTGGATTTCACATGCTTTCCTATTGGGCCTTTGCTTCCAACAGGACCTGGCATGATGCCCAGACACGACATAATTGGCCAATACAGCACCACCCACATGTGGGAAATGGCGCTACTGACCATTTTGGTCAAATGTTGAGTTCTGGGCCCAGATGTGGTGAGGCTGAGTTGCTAAAGGAGGCCAATCTGACTCATGACCTTTGGTGACCTTTGGTGACATTAAGTATTGGCACCATTTTTGAGGCACTTCCCAGTACAGGATTTGGACCAAACTGACAGAGTACACTCACCTGGTGATACTGAACACAACCCTGTTAGCGGCTAACTGTTAGCATGTTGCTAACCGGAAGTAGCTCTAGGAAGGTCCTACAAACTTCTGCTTTACAGAGTCTTTACCTCCTTTATACAGAATGCTCCACTATAAATTTGGGCCACGTCACGTAAAGCATCTCCAAGCTAGGATGTGTCAAACATCCAATGCTTTTCAATGGGGGCGAAACCCCTTATACTCCCTAGAAATGCAGGCCCACATATGGCTACAGTATATTCAAGTTTGAAATTCTACTTCTGCTTTGTTAAATGATTCAGTGTTTAGAATGAGTTAGGAAATGTTTGGTGCCTTACCCTCAGTTTTTTCTTCTTCTAATCATTCAGCTATTGTTCTTTCATGTTCAAATTCTTCAACTCTTTCAAATTCTTCAACTTTTTCAACTTCTTCAACTTTTTCAACTTCTTCAATGCTTTTCAGCTATTTTTTCTCTTCTTCAAAGATCTTCTGCATCTTTTGCTCAATCATTCAGCTATCTGCATTCACAGTGCATTTTCGCAGGAAATGCAAATTTTTCTAGTTCTTTATTCTTCTTCTTAGTGTTTATTCTTCCAAATGCGTTTTTACTGTTTAAAGTTTGATTCGCTTCTCCTCCTACAATTTTTCTCCGATTTCAACCATTCAACTTTTAAACTATTCAGCTTCTTCTGGAATCGATGGCTATATCTTTTTGTACTTTTAACTCTTCAACTTTTTAAAATATTCAGCTTTTTCTGCAAATTTTCAGCTTTTTTTCTCCCATAGGAAATGAATGTAATTCACTAAAATTCCGCTCATTTCAGCTGCTTTTTGACAGCTTACTGCTTCAGCCTACTTTCAGCTAGAAACGCCATTCAACTTTTAAAATGTAGTGATATCTTTCAGCTATTATGGTCTATTTCAGCTTTTTCATATCTTTTACCATTTTCATATAGTACCTCCTTAAAATAATTTTGGCTTTTCAAGAAATTCAGCAAATAACATGCGTTGCTATGGTCGTCAAGGAGGCAGTTATAGAGTGCGCACTCTAGAAATTCAACAAATTCTTCTTCTCCGAACAACTTCTTCTCAGTCGCTCAATTTTCAACCTATCCACATAAATTATACATCAAAACGTAGGAATTTTTGTCTGGATTCAGGAAATGTAACCCTCATTGCTGTAGCATTTATAGATTTTTCGCAAATCACCTCAGAGCGACACAAACCCGAAACCTCCCCCATTCATTTCCTATGGAGCGGTTTTGAAAAATGACGCCTGAAAATTGAAAACATCACACGTTTTCGCATCGTCGCTACTCCGAAACCGTTTCATGTACAAGCATGAGACTTTCACACATGAATGTCCCGACCCTTCTGGCACTCATAAAAAAGGAATTGTTTGAATAACTGTTACGGTTTTACCGCAGGAACAATTTGTTCGGGAGTAGCGAATGTGCAAATTCCTGAAAACGCTTTTCAGCTGCATTTTCCCACATCATCCACTTTTTTACATCGTCGCTGTGCCTACACCGATTTTTGTACAAACATGAAAATGGGCACCATAGTCCTCAAAAGCCTGCTGATACTCATAGTGAAAGAATTATTTTGATATCTCTTATACTTTTTCAGCTACAGCGATTTGTTCGGGACCGTTTTTAGAGGATTTCTGAAAGTCCATAAAAATCACCTTTATATCATAATTTTTCACGCCTTTATTAAACTTTTTCCAGCAAAAACCGATAGCCTGTCTTCTTCCCCTATCCGTTACGAAATAAACGCAGAAAAAATTACGTCTCTACCATTTACGGATCAGGAGATATGGAGCGTTGTTCGGGGCAAAGTTCTCCATTATAATCCAATGGGACTTATTGTGAGCAAAGTCTCTGCACTTCGGTAGACTGGCCTGCAGCAGAGGTGTGAGTGAGTTTCCATGACGACGGAACTCTGAGGGCCAGAGGGAGAAGCTCCATTGGGATACAATGGCAACTTTCGACGCCCGCTGCAGCGGCTGTGATTAATGTAGGAATCTGAAATTCGCACAGTCACTTCCTCTTAACATTTTTAAATTTTCAAGTGACTTTCAGCTATGTGTCATTTTTCTATCCCATTTTGGATTTCACATGCTTTCCTATTGGGCCTTTGCTTCCAACAGGATCTGGCATGATGCCCAGACACGACATAATTGGCCAATACAGCACCACCCACATGTGGGAAATGGCGCTACTGACCATTTTGGTCAAATGTTGAGTTCTGGGCCCAGATGTGGTGCGGCAGAGTTGCTAAAGGAGGCCAATCTGACTCATGACCTTTGGTGACCTTTGGTGACATTAAGTATTGGCACCCTTTTTGAGGCACTTCCCAGTACAGGATTTGGACCAAACTGACAAAGTACAATCACCTGGTGATACTGAACACAACCCTGTTAGCGGCTAACTGTTAGCATGTTGCTAACCGGAAGTAGGTCTAGGAAGGTCCTACAAACTTCTGCTTTACAGAGTCTTTACCTCCTTTATACAGAATGCTCCACTATAAATTTGGGCCACGTCACGTAAAGCATCTCCAAGCTAGGAGGTGTCAAACATCCAATGCTTTTCAATGGGGGCGAAACCCCTTATACTCCCTAGAAATGCAGGCCCACATATGGCTACAGTATATTCAAGTTTGAAATTCTACTTCTGCTTTGTTAAATGATTCAGTGTTTAGAATGAGTTAGGAAATGTTTGGTGCCTTACCCTCAGTTTTTTCTTCTTCTAATCATTCAGCTATTGTTCTTTCATGTTCACATTCTTCAACTCTTTCAAATTCTTCAACTTTTTCAACTTCTTCAACTTTTTCAACTTCTTCAATGCTTTTCAGCTATTTTTTCTCTTCTTCAAAGATCTTCTGCATCTTTTGCTCAATCATTCAGCTATCTGCATTCACAGTGCATTTTCGCAGGAAATGCAAATTTTTCTAGTTACTGTGAATGCAGTAGGCATTCACAGTTCTTGAGATCCTGTTTCTCTTTATTCTTTATCAGTGAGAATGCTATACAGCATTCTCACTTATTGTTTTCCTGTTTTTCTTTATTATTATTATCAGTGAGAATGCTATACAGCATTCTCACTTATTGTTTTCCTGTTTTTCTTTATTATTATTATTATTATTATTATTATTATTCCGTACGTTTTTGTGCATCTAACTACTCCTTCATACTTCAACCGATTTCAACGATTTTCGTACCAAAACGTTCGGCTCGTTCTCGACATTACTGCTATATCTCATGGTTATGGTACCTTTTATACTTTTTAAAGTATTTGTACTTTTTGTGCGTTTTTTGTTCCCATTGAAATGAATGCAAATTCCTTCAAATTCTTCAAATTTTTCATATTCCTTCAAATTCCTTCAAATTCTTGTAATCGTTCTTAATGTTCAAATTGTTCAAATGGTTCAAATCTTTCAAATTTTTCAATTTTTTTCAAATTTTTCAGATTTTTTCAATTTTTTCGAATACTTCAAATACTTCAAATTCTTCAAATTTTTCAAATTCTTCAAATTCCTTCTAGTTCTTCTGATACAACTGATATTAATACTACTACTACAACAGATACTACTCCTACTACTACTACTTGTACTACTACTACTACTACAACTACTACTACTACTGATACTACTACTACTACTACTACTACTACTGATACTACTACCACTACTTCTACTACTAATGATACTATTGCTGCTACTGCTACTACTACTGATGCTACTGCTGATACTACTACAACAACTACTACTGATACTACTACTATTGCTACTACTACTACTACTACTACTAGTACTACTGATACTACTACTACTACTACTACTACAAATTCCTTTAAATTCTTCAAATTCCTTCAAATTCTTTAAAAACTGTTACTACTACTACTACTACTGATACTACTCCTACTGATACTTCTACTACTACTACTGATACTACTACTACTACTACTACTACTGATACTACTACTACTACTGATACTACTACTACTACTACTACTAATGATACTACTTCTGCTACTGCTACTACTACTGCTACTACAACAACTACTACTGCTACTACTACTATTACTACTACTAATACCACTACTAGTACTACTGATACTACTACTGATACTACTACTACTACTACAAATTCCTTCAAATTCTTTAAAAACTGATACTACCACTACTACTGATACTACTACTACTACTACTACTGATACTACTACTATTACTACTACTAATACAACAACTAGTACTACTGATACTACTGATACTACTACTACTACTACTACTACTACTACTACTACAAATTCCTTCAAATTCTTTAAAAACTGATACTACTACTACTACTGATACTACTACTACTACTACTACTGACACTACTACTATTACTACTAATAATACAACAACAACTACTACTACTAGTACTACTGATACTACTACTACTACTACTACTGATACTACTACTACTACTACTACTACTACTACTGATACTACTGATACTACTGCTGCTACTGCTACTACTATTGATGCTACTGCTGATACTACAACTACTACTGCTACTACTACTATTACTACTACTAATACAACTACTACTACTACTATTACTACTACTACTACTACAAATTCCTTCAAATTCTTTAAAAACTGATACTATTACTACTACTGATACTACTACTACTACTGATACTGCTACTATTACTACTAATAATACAAGTACTACTACTACTAGTACTACTGATACTACTACTACTACTACTAAAAATTCCTTCAAATTCTTCAAATTCCTTCAAATTCCTTAAAATTCTTTAAAAACTGATACTACTACTACTGCTACTACTGATACAACTGATACTACTACTACTACTGATACTACTACTACTACTACTACTGATACTACTACTACTACTACTACTACTACAAATTACTTCAAATTGTTCAAATTCTTCAAATTTTTCAAATTCTTCAATGTTTTTGAGCTATCTTTTCTGTTCTGCATGGATCTTCTGCATCTTCTCCTCAAATCATTCTGCAGATTAGCATTCTCACTCGCTGTTGCGTAGGAACAGCTTTTTCTAGTTATTATTATTATTATTATTATTATTATTATTATTATTCCGTACGTTTTTGTGCGTCTAACTACTCCTGCATACTTCAACCGATTTCAACGATTTTCGTACCAAAACGTCCGGCTCGTTCTCGACATTACTGCTATATCTCATGGTTATGGTACCTTTTATACTTTTTAAAGTATTTGTACTTTTTGTGCGTTTTTTGTTCCCATTGAAATGAATGCAAATTCCTTCAAATTCTTCAAATTTTTCATATTCCTTCAAATTCCTTCAAATTCTTGTAATCGTTCTTAATGTTCAAATTGTTCAAATGGTTCAAATCTTTCAAATTTTTCAATTTTTTTCAAATTTTTCAGATTTTTTCAATTTTTTCGAATACTTCAAATACTTCAAATTCTTCAAATTTTTCAAATTCTTCAAATTCCTTCTAGTTCTTCTAGTTCTTCTGATACAACTGATATTAATACTTCTACTACAACAGATACTACTCCTACTACTACTACTTCTACTACTACTTCTACTACTACTACTACAACTGATACTACTACTACTGATACTACTACTACTACTACTGATACTACTACCACTACTACTACTACTAATGATACTATTGCTGCTACTGCTACTACTACTGATGCTACTGCTGATACTACAACAACTACTACTGATACTACTACTATTACTACTACTATTAGTACTAGTACTACTGATACTACTACTACTACTACTACTACAAATTCCTTTAATTTCTTCAAATTCCTTCAAATTCTTTAAAAACTGATACTACTACTACTACTGATACTACTCCTACTGATACTTCTACTACTACTACTGATACTACTACTACTACTACTACTACTACTGATACTACTACTACTACTACTGATACTACTACTACTACTACTACTACTAATGATACTACTGCTGCTACTGCTACTACTACTGCTATTACAACAACTACTACTGCTACTACTACTATTACTACTACTAATACAACTACTACCACTACTAGTACTACTGATACTACTACTAATACTACTACTACAAATTCCTTCAAATTCTTTAGAAACTGATACTACCACTACTACTGATACTACTACTACTACTACTGATACTACTACTATTACTACTACTAATACAACAACTAGTACTACTGATACTACTGATACTACTACTACTACTACTACTACTACAAATTCCTTCAAATTCTTTAAAAACTGATACTACTACTACTACTGATACTACTACTACTGACACTACTACTATTACTACTAATAATACAAGAACAACTACTACTACTAGTACTACTGATACTACTACTACTACTACTACAAATTCCTTCAAATTCCTTAAAATTCCTTAAAAACTGATACTACTACTACTGATACTACTACTACTACTGCTACTACTGATACTACTACTACTACTGATACTACTGATACTACTAGTACTACTACTGATAGTACTTCTACTACTACTACTACTACTACTACTACAAATTACTTCAAATTGTTCAAATTCTTCAAATTTTTCTAATTCTTCAATGTTTTTTAGCTATTTTTTCTCTTCTGCATTGATCTTCTGCATCTTCCTCAAATCATTCTGCAGATTAGCATTCTCACTCGCTGTTGCGTAGGAACAGCTTTTTCTAGTTCTTCTTCTTCTTCTTAGTGTTTATTCTTCCAAATGCGTTTTTACTGTTTAAAGTTTGATTCGCTTCTCCTCCTACAATTTTTCTCCGATTTCAACCATTCAACTTTTAAACTATTCAGCTTCTTCTGGAATCGATGGCTATATCTTTTTGTACTTTTAACTCTTCAACTTTTTAAAATATTCAGCTTTTTCTGCAAATTTTCAGCTTTTTTTCTCCCATAGGAAATGAATGTAATTCACTAAAATTCCGCTCATTTCAGCTGCTTTTTGACAGCTTACTGCTTCAGCCTACTTTCAGCTAGAAACGCCATTCAACTTTTAAAATGTAGTGATATCTTTCAGCTATTATGGTTTATTTCAGCTTTTTCATATCTTTTACCATTTTCATATAGTACCTCCTTAAAATAATTTTGGCTTTTCAAGAAATTCAGCAAATAACATGCGTTGCTATGGTCGTCAAGGAGGCAGTTATAGAGTGCGCACTCTAGAAATTCAACTAATTCTTCTTCTCCGAACAACTTCTTCTCAGTCGCTCAATTTTCAACCTATCCACATAAATTATACATCAAAACGTAGGAATTTTTGTCTGGATTCAGGAAATGTAACCCTCATTGGTGTAGCATTTATAGAATTTTCGCAAATCACCTCAGAGCGACACAAACCCGAAACCTCCCCCATTCATTTCCTATGGAGCGGTTTTGAAAAATGACGCCTGAAAATTGAAAACATCACACGTTTTCGCATCGTTGCTACTCCGAAACCGTTTCATGTACAAGCATGAGACTTTCACACATGAATGTCCCGACCCTTCTGGCACTCATAAAAAAGGAATTGTTTGGATAACTGTTACGGTTTTACCGCAGGAACAATTTGTTCGGGAGTAGCGAATGTGCAAATTCCTGAAAACGCTTTTGAGCTGCATTTTCCCACATCATCCACTTTTTTACATCGTCGCTGTGCCTACACCGATTTTTGTACAAACATGTAAATGGGCACCATAGTCCTCAAAAGCCTGCTGATACTCACAGTGAAAGAATTATTTTGATATCTCTTATACTTTTTCAGCTACAGCGATTTGTTCGGGACCGTTTTTAGAGGATTTCTGAAAGTCCATAAAAATCACCTTTATATCATAATTTTTCACGCCTTTATTAAACTTTTTCCAGCAAAAACCGATAGCCTGTCTTCTTCCCCTATCCGTTACGAAATAAACGCAGAAAAAATGACGTCTCTACCATTTACGGATCAGGAGATATGGAGCGTTGTTCGGGGCAAAGTTCTCCATTATAATCCAATGGGACTTATTGTGAGCAAAGTCTCTGCACTTCGGTAGACTGGCCTGCAGCAGAGGTGTGAGTGAGTTTCCATGACGACGGAACTCTGAGGGCCAGAGGGAGAAGCTCCATTGGGATACAATGGCAACTTTCGACGCCCGCTGCAGCGGCTGTGATTAATGTAGGAATCTGAAATTCGCACAGTCACTTCCTCTTAACATTTTTAAATTTTCAAGTGACTTTCAGCCATGTGTCACTTTTCTGTCCCATTTTGGATTTCACATGCTTTCCTATTGGGCCTTTGCTTCCAACAGGATCTGGCATGATGCCCAGACACGACATAATTGGCCAATACAGCACCACCCACATGTGGGAAATGGCGCTACTGACCATTTTGGTCAAATGTTGAGTTCTGGGCCCAGATGTGGTGAGGCTGAGTTGCTAAAGGAGGCCAATCTGACTCATGACCTTTGGTGACATTAAGTATTGGCACCCTTTTTGAGGCACTTCCCAGTACATGATTTGGACCAAACTGACAGAGTACACTCACCTGGTGATACTGAACACAACCCTGTTAGTGGCTAACTGTTAGCATGTTGCTAACCGGAAGTAGCTCTAGGAAGGTCCTACAAACTTCTGCTTTACAGAGTCTTTACCTCCTTTATACAGAATGCTCCACTATAAATTTGGGCCACGTCACGTAAAGCATCTCCAAGCTAGGAGGTGTCAAACATCCAATGCTTTTCAATGGGGGCGAAACCCCTTATACTCCCTAGAAATGCAGGCCCACATATGGCTACAGTATATTCAAGTTTGAAATTCTACTTCTGCTTTGTTAAATGATTCAGTGTTTAGAATGAGTTAGGAAATGTTTGGTGCCTTACCCTCAGTTTTTTCTTCTTCTAATCATTCAGCTATTGTTCTTTCATGTTCAAATTCTTCAACTCTTTCAAATTCTTAAACTTTTTCAACTTCTTCAACTTTTTCAACTTCAATGCTTTTCAGCTATTTTTTCTCTTCTTCAAAGATCTTCTGCATCTTTTGCTCAATCATTCAGCTATCTGCATTCACAGTGCATTTTCGCAGGAAATGCAAATTTTTCTAGTTACTGTGAATGCAGTAGGCATTCACAGTTCTTGAGATCCTGTTTCTCTTTATTACTGTGAATGCAGTAGGCATTCACAGTTATTGAGATCCTCTTTCGCCTTTTTACTGTTTAAAGTTTGATTCGCTTCTCCTCCTACAGTTTTTCTCCGATTTCAACCATTCAACTTTTAAACTATTCAGCTTCTTCTGGAATCGATGGCTATATCTTTTTGTACTTATACCTTTTCAACTTTTTAAAATATTCAGCTTTTTCTGCAAATTTTCAGCTTTTTTTTCTCCCATAGGAAATGAATGTAATTCACTAAAATTCCGCTCATTTCAGCTGCTTTTTGACAGCTTACTGCTTCAGCCTACTTTCAGCTAGAAACGTCATTCAACTTTTAAAATGTAGTAATATCTTTTGGCTATTATGGTATGTTTCAGCTTTTTCATATCTTTCACCATTTTCGTATAGTACGTCTTTAAAATAATTTTGGCTTTTCAAGAAATTCAGCAAATAACATGCGTTGCTATGGTCGTCAAGGAGGCTCTTTTAGAGTGCGCACTCTAGAAATTCAACAAATTCTTCTTCTCCGAACAACTTCTTCTCAGTCGCTCAATTTTCAACCTATCCACATAAATTATACATCAAAACGTAGGAATTTTTGTCTGGATTCAGGAAATGTAACCCTCATTGCTGTAGCATTTATAGATTTTTCGCAAATCACCTCAGAGCGACACAAACCCGAAACCTCCCCCATTCATTTCCTATGGAGCGGTTTTGAAAAATGACGCCTGAAAATTGAAAACATCACATGTTTTCGCATCGTCGCTACTCCGAAACCGTTTCATGTACAAGCATGAGACTTTCACACATGAATGTCCCGACCCTTCTGGCACTCATAAAAAAGGAATTGTTTGGATAACTGTTACGGTTTTACCGCAGGAACAATTTGTTCGGGAGTAGCGAATGTGCAAATTCCTGAAAACGCTTTTCAGCTGCATTTTCCCACATCATCCACTTTTTTACATCGTCGCTGTGCCTACACCGATTTTTGTACAAACATGAAAATGGGCACCATAGTCCTCAAAAGCCTGCTGATACTCATAGTGAAAGAATTATTTTGATATCTCTTATACTTTTTCAGCTACAGCGATTTGTTCGGGACCGTTTTTAGAGGATTTCTGAAAGTCCATAAAAATCACCTTTATATCATAATTTTTCACGCCTTTATTAAACTTTTTCCAGCAAAAACCGATAGCCTGTCTTCTTCCCCTATCCGTTACGAAATAAACGCAGAAAAAATTACGTCTCTACCATTTACGGATCAGGAGATATGGAGCGTTGTTTGGGGCAAAGTTCTCCATTATAATCCAATGGGACTTATTGTGAGCAAAGTCTCTGCACTTCGGTAGACTGGCCCGCTGCAGGTGTGAGTGAGTTTCCATGACGACGGAACTCTGAGGGCCAGAGGGAGAAGCTCCATTGGGATACAATGGCAACTTTCGACGCCCGCTGCAGCGGCTGTGATTAATGTAGGAATCTGAAATTCGCACAGTCACTTCCTCTTGACATTTTAAAATTTTCAAGTGACTTTCAGCCATGTGTCACTTTTCTGTCCCATTTTGGATTTCACATGCTTTCCTATTGGGCCTTTGCTTCCAACAGGATCTGGCATGATGCCCAGACACGACATAATTGGCCAATACAGCACCACCCACATGTGGGAAATGGCGCTACTGACCATTTTGGTCAAATGTTGAGTTCTGGGCCCAGATGTGGTGAGGCTGAGTTGCTAAAGGAGGCCAATCTGACTCATGACCTTTGGTGACCTTTGGTGACATTAAGTATTGGCACCCTTTTTGAGGCACTTCCCAGTACAGGATTTGGACCAAACTGACAGAGTACACTCACCTGGTGATACTGAACACAACCCTGTTAGCGGCTAACTGTTAGCATGTTGCTAACCGGAAGTAGCTCTAGGAAGGTCCTACAAACTTCTGCTTTACAGAGTCTTTACCTCCTTTATACAGAATGCTCCACTATAAATTTGGGCCATGTCACGTAAAGCATCTCCAAGCTAGGAGGTGTCAAACATCCAATGCTTTTCAATGGGGGCAAAACCCCTTATACTCCCTAGAAATGCAGGCCCACATATGGCTACAGTATATTCAAGTTTGAAATTCTACTTCTGCTTTGTTAAATGATTCAGTGTTTAGAATGAGTTATGAAATGTTTGGTGCCTTACCCTCAGTTTTTTCTTCTTCTAATCATTCAGCTATTGTTCTTTCATGTTCAAATTCTTCAACTCTTTCAAATTCTTCAACTTTTTCAACTTCTTCAACTTTTTCAACTTCTTCAATGCTTTTCAGCTATTTTTTCTCTTCTTCAAAGATCTTCTGCATCTTTTGCTCAATCATTCAGCTATCTGCATTCACAGTGCATTTTCGCAGGAAATGCAAATTTTTCTAGTTACTGTGAATGCAGTAGGCATTCACAGTTATTGAGATCCTCTTTCGCCTTTTTACTGTTTAAAGTTTGATTCGCTTCTCCTCCTACAGTTTTTCTCCGATTTCAACCATTCAACTTTTAAACTATTCAGCTTCTTCTGGAATCGATGGCTATATCTTTTTGTACTTATACCTTTTCAACTTTTTAAAATATTCAGCTTTTTCTGCAAATTTTCAGCTTTTTTTTCTCCCATAGGAAATGAATGTAATTCACTAAAATTCCGCTCATTTCAGCTGCTTTTTGACAGCTTACTGCTTCAGCCTACTTTCAGCTAGAAACGCCATTCAACTTTTAAAATGTAGTGATATCTTTCAGCTATTATGGTATATTTCAGCTTTTTCATATCTTTTACCATTTTCATATAGTACCTCCTTAAAATAATTTTGGCTTTTCAAGAAATTCAGCAAATAACATGCGTTGCTATGGTCGTCAAGGAGGCAGTTATAGAGTGCGCACTCTAGAAATTCAACAAATTCTTCTTCTCCGAACAACTTCTTCTCAGTCGCTCAATTTTCAACCTATCCACATAAATTATACATCAAAACGTAGGAATTTTTGTCTGGATTCAGGAAATGTAACCCTCATTGGTGTAGCATTTGTAGATTTTTCGCAAATCACCTCAGAGCAACACAAACCCGAAACCTCCCCCATTCATTTCCTATGGAGCGGTTTTGAAAAATGACGCCTGAAAATCCAAAACATCACACGTTTTCGCATCGTCGCTACTCCGAAACCGTTTCATGTACAAGCATGAGACTTTCACACATGAATGTCCCGACCCTTCTGGCACTCATAAAAAAGGAATTGTTTGGATAACTGTTACGGTTTTACCGCAGGAACAATTTGTTCGGGAGTAGCGAATGTGCAAATTCCTGAAAACGCTTTTCAGCTGCATTTTCCCACATCATCCACTTTTTTACATTGTCGCTGTGCCTACACCGATTTTTGTACAAACATGAAAATGGGCACCATAGTCCTCAAAAGCCTGCTGATACTCATAGTGAAAGAATTATTTTGATATCTCTTATACTTTTTCAGCTACAGCGATTTGTTCGGGACCGTTTTTAGAGGATTTCTGAAAGTCCATAAAAATCACCTTTATATCATAATTTTTCACGCCTTTATTAAACTTTTTCCAGCAAAAACCGATAGCCTGTCTTCTTCCCCTATCCGTTACGAAATAAACGCAGAAAAAATTACGTCTCTACCATTTACGGATCAGGAGATATGGAGCGTTGTTCGGGGCAAAGTTCTCCATTATAATCCAATGGGACTTATTGTGAGCAAAGTCTCTGCACTTCGGTAGACTGGCCTGCAGCAGAGGTGTGAGTGAGTTTCCATGACGACGGAACTCTGAGGGCCAGAGGGAGAAGCTCCATTGGGATACAATGGCAACTTTCGACGCCCGCTGCAGCGGCTGTGATTAATGTAGGAATCTGAAATTCGCACAGTCACTTCCTCTTAACATTTTTAAATTTTCAAGTGACTTTCAGCCATGTGTCCCTTTTCTGTCCCATTTTGGATTTCACATGCTTTCCTATTGGGCCTTTGCTTCCAACAGGATCTGGCATGATGCCCAGACACGACATAATTGGCCAATACAGCACCACCCACATGTGGGAAATGGCGCTACTGACCATTTTGGTCAAATGTTGAGTTCTGGGCCCAGATGTGGTGAGGCTGAGTTGCTAAAGGAGGCCAATCTGACTCATGACCTTTGGTGACCTTTGGTGACATTAAGTATTGGCACCCTTTTTGAGGCACTTCCCAGTACAGGATTTGGACCAAACTGACAGAGTACACTCACCTGGTGATACTGAACACAACCCTGTTAGCTGCTAACTGTTAGCATGTTGCTAACCGGAAGTAGCTCTAGGAAGGTCCTACAAACTTCTGCTTTACAGAGTCTGTACCTCCTTTATACAGAATGCTCCACTATAAATTTGGGCCACGTCATGTAAAGCATCTCCAAGCTAGGAGGTGTCAAACATCCAATGCTTTTCAATGGGGGCGAAACCCCTTATACTCCCTAGAAATGCAGGCCCACAAATAGCTACAGTATATTCAAGTTTGAAATTCTACTTCTGCTTTGTTAAATGATTCAGTGTTTAGAATGAGTTAGGAAATGTTTGGTGCCTTACCCTCAGTTTTTTCTTCTTCTAATCATTCAGCTATTGTTCTTTCATGTTCAAATTCTTCAACTCTTTCAAATTCTTCAACTTTTTCAACTTCTTCAACTTCTTCAATGCTTTTCAGCTATTTTTTCTCTTCTTCAAAGATCTTCTGCATCTTTTGCTCAATCATTCAGCTATCTGCATTCACAGTGCATTTTCGCAGGAAATGCTAATTTTTCTAGTTCTTTATTCTTCTTCTTCTTCTTAGTGTTTATTCTTCCTAATGCGTTTTTACTGTTTAAAGTTTGATTCGCTTCTCCTCCTACAATTTTTCTCCGATTTCAACCATTCAACTTTTAAACTATTCAGCTTCTTCTGGAATCGATGGCTATATCTTTTTGTACTTTTAACTCTTCAACTTTTTAAAATATTCAGCTTTTTCTGCAAATTTTCAGCTTTTTTTCTCCCATAGGAAATGCATTGAAATCACAAAAATTCCGCTCATTTCAGCTGCTTTTTGACAGCTTACTGCTTCAGCCTACTTTCAGCTAGAAACGCCATTCAACTTTTAAAATGTAGTGATATCTTTCAGCTATTATGGTATATTTCAGCTTTTTCATATCTTTTACCATTTTCATATAGTACCTCCTTAAAATAATTTTGGCTTTTCAAGAAATTCAGCAAATAACATGCGTTGCTATGGTCGTCAAGGAGGCAGTTATAGAGTGCGCACTCTAGAAATTCAACTAATTCTTCTACTCCGAACAACATCTTCTCACTCGCTCAATTTTCAACCTATCCACATAAATTATACATCAAAACGTAGGAATTTTTGTCTGGATTCAGGAAATGTAACCCTCATTGCTGTAGCATTTATAGATTTTTCGCAAATCACCTCAGAGCGACACAAACCCAAAACCTCCCCCATTCATTTCCTATGGAGCGGTTTTGAAAAATGACGCCTGAAAATTGAAAACATCACACGTTTTCGCATCGTCGCTACTCCGAAACCGTTTCATGTACAAGCATGAGACTTTCACACACGAATGTCCCGACCCTTCTGGCACTCATAAAAAAGGAATTGTTTGGATAACTGTTACGGTTTTACCGCAGGAACAATTTGTTCGGGAGTAGCGAATGTGCAAATTCCTGAAAACGCTTTTCAGCTGCATTTTCCCACATCATCCACTTTTTTACATCGTCGCTGTGCCTACACCGATTTTTGTACAAACATGAAAATGGGCACCATAGTCCTCAAAAGGCTGCTGATACTCATAGTGAAAGAATTATTTTGATATCTCTTATACTTTTTCAGCTACAGCGATTTGTTCGGGACCGTTTTTAGAGGATTTCTGAAAGTCCATAAAAATCACCTTTATATCATAATTTTTCACGCCTTTCTTAAACTTTTTCCAGCAAAAACCGATAGCCTGTCTTCTTCCCCTATCCGTTACGAAATAAACGCAGAAAAAATTACGTCTCTACCATTTACGGATCAGGAGATATGGAGCGTTGTTCGGGGCAAAGTTCTCCATTATAATCCAATGGGACTTATTGTGAGCAAAGTCTCTGCACTTCGGTAGACTGGCCTGCAGCAGAGGTGTGAGTGAGTTTCCATGACGACGGAACTCTGAGGGCCAGAGGGAGAAGCTCCATTGGGATACAATGGCAACTTTCGACGCCCGCTGCAGCGGCTGTGATTAATGTAGGAATCTGAAATTCGCACAGTCACTTCCTCTTAACATTTTTAAATTTTCAAGTGACTTTCAGCCATGTGTCACTTTTCTGTCCCATTTTGGATTTCACATGCTTTCCTATTGGGCCTTTGCTTCCAACAGGATCTGGCATGATGCCCAGACACGACATAATTGGCCAATACAGCACCACCCACATGTGGGAAATGGCGCTACTGACCATTTTGGTCAAATGTTGAGTTCTGGGCCCAGATGTGGTGAGGCTGAGTTGCTAAAGGAGGCCAATCTGACTCATGACCTTTGGTGACCTTTGGTGACATTAAGTATTGGCACCCTTTTTGAGGCACTTCCCAGTACAGGATTTGGACCAAACTGACAGAGTACACTCACCTGGTGATACTGAACACAACCCTGTTAGCGGCTAACTGTTAGCATGTTGCTAACCGGAAGTAGCTCTAGGAAGGTCCTACAAACTTCTACTTTACAGAGTCTTTACCTCCTTTATACAGAATGCTCCACTATAAATTTGGGCCACGTCACGTAAAGCATCTCCAAGCTAGGAGGTGTCAAACATCCAATGCTTTTCAATGTGGGCGAAACCCCTTATACTCCCTAGAAATGCAGGCCCACATATGGCTACAGTATATTCAAGTTTGAAATTCTACTTCTGCTTTGTTAAATGATTCAGTGTTTAGAATGAGTTAGGAAATGTTTGGTGCCTTACCCTCAGTTTTTTCTTCTTCTAATCATTCAGCTATTGTTCTTTCATGTTCAAATTCTTCAACTCTTTCAAATTCTTCAACTTTTTCAACTTCTTCAACTTTTTCAACTTCTTCAATGCTTTTCAGTTATTTTTTCTCTTCTTCAAAGATCTTCTGCATCTTTTGCTCAATCATTCAGCTATCTGCATTCACAGTGCATTTTCGCAGGAAATGCAAATTTTTCTAGTTACTGTGAATGCAGTAGGCATTCACAGTTCTTGAGATCCTCTTTCGCGTTTTTACTGTTTAAAGTTTGATTCGCTTCTCCTCCTACAATTTTTCTCCGATTTCAACCATTCAACTTTTAAACTATTCAGCTTCTTCTGGAATCGATGGCTATATCTTTTTGTACTTATACCTTTTCAACTTTTTAAAATATTCAGCTTTTTCTGCAAATTTTCAGCTTTTTTTTCTCCAATAGGAAATGAATGTAATTCACTAAAATTCCGCTCATTTCAGCTGCTTTTTGACAGCTTACTGCTTCAGCCTACTTTCAGCTAGAAACGCCATTCAACTTTTAAAATGTAGTGATATCTTTCAGCTATTATGGTATATTTCAGCTTTTTCATATCTTTAACCATTTTCATATAGTACCTCCTTAAAATAATGTTGGCTTTTCAAGAAATTCAGCAAATAACATGCGTTGCTATGGTCGTCAAGGAGGCAGTTATAGAGTGCGCACTCTAGAAATTCAACTAATTCTTCTACTCCGAACAACTTCTTCTCACTCGCTCAATTTTCAACCTATCCACATAAAGTATACATCAAAACGTAGGAATTTTTGTCTGGATTCAGAAAATGTAACCCTCATTGCTGTAGCATTTATAGATTTTTCGCAAATCACCTCAGAGCGACACAAACCCGAAACCTCCCCCATTCATTTCCTATGGAGCGGTTTTGAAAATTGACGCCTGAAAATTGAAAACATCACACGTTTTCGCATCGTCGCTACTCCGAAACCGTTTCATGTACAAGCATGAGACTTTCACACATGAATGTCCCGACCCTTCTGGCACTCATAAAAAAGGAATTGTTTGGATAACTGTTACGGTTTTACCGCAGGAACAATTTGTTCGGGAGTAGCGAATGTGCAAATTCCTGAAAACGCTTTTCAGCTGCATTTTCCCACATCATCCACTTTTTTACATCGTCGCTGTGCCTACACCGATTTTTGTACAAACATGAAAATGGGCACCATAGTCCTCAAAAGCCTGCTGATACTCATAGTGAAAGAATTATTTTGATATCTCTTATACTTTTTCAGCTACAGCGATTTGTTCGGGACCGTTTTTAGAGGATTTCTGAAAGTCCATAAAAATCACCTTTATATCATAATTTTTCACGCCTTTATTAAACTTTTTCCAGCAAAAACCGATAGCCTGTCTTCTTCCCCTATCCGTTACGAAATAAACGCAGAAAAAATTACGTCTCTACCATTTACGGATCAGGAGATATGGAGCGTTGTTCGGGGCAAAGTTCTCCATTATAATCCAATGGGACTTATTGTGAGCAAAGTCTCTGCACTTCGGTAGACTGGCCTGCAGCAGAGGTGTGAGTGAGTTTTCATGACGACGGAACTCTGAGGGCCAGAGGGAGAAGCTCCATTGGGATACAATGGCAACTTTCGACGCCCGCTGCAGCGGCTGTGATTAATGTAGGAATCTGAAATTTGCACAGTCACTTCCTCTTAACATTTTAAAATTTTCAAGTGACTTTCAGCCATGTGTCACTTTTCTGTCCCATTTTGGATTTCACATGCTTTCCTATTGGGCCTTTGCTTCCAACAGGATCTGGCATGATGCCCAGACACGACATAATTGGCCAATACAGCACCACCCACATGTGGGAAATGGCGCTACTGACCATTTTGGTCAAATGTTGAGTTCTGGGCCCAGATGTGGTGAGGCTAAGTTGCTAAAGGAGGCCAATCTGACTCATGACCTTTGGTGACCTTTGGTGACATTAAGTATTGGCACCCTTTTTGAGGCACTTCCCAGTACAGGATTTGGACCAAACTGACAGAGTACACTCACCTGGTGATACGGAACACAACCCTGTTAGCGGCTAACTGTTAGCATGTTGCTAACCGGAAGTAGCTCTAGGAAGGTCCTACAAACTTCTGCTTTACAGAGTCTTTACCTCCTTTATACAGAATGCTCCACTATAAATTTGGGCCACGTCACGTAAAGCATCTCCAAGCTAGGAGGTGTCAAACATCCAATGCTTTTCAATGGGGGGGAAACCCCTTATACTCCCTAGAAATGCAGGCCCACATATGGCTACAGTATATTCAAGTTTGAAATTCTACTTCTGCTTTGTTAAATGATTCAGTGTTTAGAATGAGTTAGGAAATGTTTGGTGCCTTACCCTCAGTTTTTTCTTCTTCTAATCATTCAGCTATTGTTCTTTCATGTTCAAATTCTTCAACTCTTTCAAATTCTTCAACTTTTTCAACTTCTTCAACTTCTTCAATGCTTTTCAGCTATTTTTTCTCTTCTTCAAAGATCTTCTGCATCTTTTGCTCAATCATTCAGCTATCTGCATTCACAGTGCATTTTCGCAGGAAATGCTAATTTTTCTAGTTCTTTATTCTTCTTCTTCTTCTTAGTGTTTATTCTTCCTAATGCGTTTTTACTGTTTAAAGTTTGATTCGCTTCTCCTCCTACAATTTTTCTCCGATTTCAACCATTCAACTTTTAAACTATTCAGCTTCTTCTGGAATCGATGGCTATATCTTTTTGTACTTTTAACTCTTCAACTTTTTAAAATATTCAGCTTTTTCTGCAAATTTTCAGCTTTTTTTCTCCCATAGGAAATGCATTGAAATCACAAAAATTCCGCTCATTTCAGCTGCTTTTTGACAGCTTACTGCTTCAGCCTACTTTCAGCTAGAAACGCCATTCAACTTTTAAAATGTAGTGATATCTTTCAGCTATTATGGTATATTTCAGCTTTTTCATATCTTTTACCATTTTCATATAGTACCTCCTTAAAATAATTTTGGCTTTTCAAGAAATTCAGCAAATAACATGCGTTGCTATGGTCGTCAAGGAGGCAGTTATAGAGTGCGCACTCTAGAAATTCAACTAATTCTTCTACTCCGAACAACATCTTCTCACTCGCTCAATTTTCAACCTATCCACATAAATTATACATCAAAACGTAGGAATTTTTGTCTGGATTCAGGAAATGTAACCCTCATTGCTGTAGCATTTATAGATTTTTCGCAAATCACCTCAGAGCGACACAAACCCAAAACCTCCCCCATTCATTTCCTATGGAGCGGTTTTGAAAAATGACGCCTGAAAATTGAAAACATCACACGTTTTCGCATCGTCGCTACTCCGAAACCGTTTCATGTACAAGCATGAGACTTTCACACACGAATGTCCCGACCCTTCTGGCACTCATAAAAAAGGAATTGTTTGGATAACTGTTACGGTTTTACCGCAGGAACAATTTGTTCGGGAGTAGCGAATGTGCAAATTCCTGAAAACGCTTTTCAGCTGCATTTTCCCACATCATCCACTTTTTTACATCGTCGCTGTGCCTACACCGATTTTTGTACAAACATGAAAATGGGCACCATAGTCCTCAAAAGGCTGCTGATACTCATAGTGAAAGAATTATTTTGATATCTCTTATACTTTTTCAGCTACAGCGATTTGTTCGGGACCGTTTTTAGAGGATTTCTGAAAGTCCATAAAAATCACCTTTATATCATAATTTTTCACGCCTTTCTTAAACTTTTTCCAGCAAAAACCGATAGCCTGTCTTCTTCCCCTATCCGTTACGAAATAAACGCAGAAAAAATTACGTCTCTACCATTTACGGATCAGGAGATATGGAGCGTTGTTCGGGGCAAAGTTCTCCATTATAATCCAATGGGACTTATTGTGAGCAAAGTCTCTGCACTTCGGTAGACTGGCCTGCAGCAGAGGTGTGAGTGAGTTTCCATGACGACGGAACTCTGAGGGCCAGAGGGAGAAGCTCCATTGGGATACAATGGCAACTTTCGACGCCCGCTGCAGCGGCTGTGATTAATGTAGGAATCTGAAATTCGCACAGTCACTTCCTCTTAACATTTTTAAATTTTCAAGTGACTTTCAGCCATGTGTCACTTTTCTGTCCCATTTTGGATTTCACATGCTTTCCTATTGGGCCTTTGCTTCCAACAGGATCTGGCATGATGCCCAGACACGACATAATTGGCCAATACAGCACCACCCACATGTGGGAAATGGCGCTACTGACCATTTTGGTCAAATGTTGAGTTCTGGGCCCAGATGTGGTGAGGCTGAGTTGCTAAAGGAGGCCAATCTGACTCATGACCTTTGGTGACCTTTGGTGACATTAAGTATTGGCACCCTTTTTGAGGCACTTCCCAGTACAGGATTTGGACCAAACTGACAGAGTACACTCACCTGGTGATACTGAACACAACCCTGTTAGCGGCTAACTGTTAGCATGTTGCTAACCGGAAGTAGCTCTAGGAAGGTCCTACAAACTTCTACTTTACAGAGTCTTTACCTCCTTTATACAGAATGCTCCACTATAAATTTGGGCCACGTCACGTAAAGCATCTCCAAGCTAGGAGGTGTCAAACATCCAATGCTTTTCAATGTGGGCGAAACCCCTTATACTCCCTAGAAATGCAGGCCCACATATGGCTACAGTATATTCAAGTTTGAAATTCTACTTCTGCTTTGTTAAATGATTCAGTGTTTAGAATGAGTTAGGAAATGTTTGGTGCCTTACCCTCAGTTTTTTCTTCTTCTAATCATTCAGCTATTGTTCTTTCATGTTCAAATTCTTCAACTCTTTCAAATTCTTCAACTTTTTCAACTTCTTCAACTTTTTCAACTTCTTCAATGCTTTTCAGTTATTTTTTCTCTTCTTCAAAGATCTTCTGCATCTTTTGCTCAATCATTCAGCTATCTGCATTCACAGTGCATTTTCGCAGGAAATGCAAATTTTTCTAGTTACTGTGAATGCAGTAGGCATTCACAGTTCTTGAGATCCTCTTTCGCGTTTTTACTGTTTAAAGTTTGATTCGCTTCTCCTCCTACAATTTTTCTCCGATTTCAACCATTCAACTTTTAAACTATTCAGCTTCTTCTGGAATCGATGGCTATATCTTTTTGTACTTATACCTTTTCAACTTTTTAAAATATTCAGCTTTTTCTGCAAATTTTCAGCTTTTTTTTCTCCAATAGGAAATGAATGTAATTCACTAAAATTCCGCTCATTTCAGCTGCTTTTTGACAGCTTACTGCTTCAGCCTACTTTCAGCTAGAAACGCCATTCAACTTTTAAAATGTAGTGATATCTTTCAGCTATTATGGTATATTTCAGCTTTTTCATATCTTTAACCATTTTCATATAGTACCTCCTTAAAATAATGTTGGCTTTTCAAGAAATTCAGCAAATAACATGCGTTGCTATGGTCGTCAAGGAGGCAGTTATAGAGTGCGCACTCTAGAAATTCAACTAATTCTTCTACTCCGAACAACTTCTTCTCACTCGCTCAATTTTCAACCTATCCACATAAAGTATACATCAAAACGTAGGAATTTTTGTCTGGATTCAGAAAATGTAACCCTCATTGCTGTAGCATTTATAGATTTTTCGCAAATCACCTCAGAGCGACACAAACCCGAAACCTCCCCCATTCATTTCCTATGGAGCGGTTTTGAAAATTGACGCCTGAAAATTGAAAACATCACACGTTTTCGCATCGTCGCTACTCCGAAACCGTTTCATGTACAAGCATGAGACTTTCACACATGAATGTCCCGACCCTTCTGGCACTCATAAAAAAGGAATTGTTTGGATAACTGTTACGGTTTTACCGCAGGAACAATTTGTTCGGGAGTAGCGAATGTGCAAATTCCTGAAAACGCTTTTCAGCTGCATTTTCCCACATCATCCACTTTTTTACATCGTCGCTGTGCCTACACCGATTTTTGTACAAACATGAAAATGGGCACCATAGTCCTCAAAAGCCTGCTGATACTCATAGTGAAAGAATTATTTTGATATCTCTTATACTTTTTCAGCTACAGCGATTTGTTCGGGACCGTTTTTAGAGGATTTCTGAAAGTCCATAAAAATCACCTTTATATCATAATTTTTCACGCCTTTATTAAACTTTTTCCAGCAAAAACCGATAGCCTGTCTTCTTCCCCTATCCGTTACGAAATAAACGCAGAAAAAATTACGTCTCTACCATTTACGGATCAGGAGATATGGAGCGTTGTTCGGGGCAAAGTTCTCCATTATAATCCAATGGGACTTATTGTGAGCAAAGTCTCTGCACTTCGGTAGACTGGCCTGCAGCAGAGGTGTGAGTGAGTTTTCATGACGACGGAACTCTGAGGGCCAGAGGGAGAAGCTCCATTGGGATACAATGGCAACTTTCGACGCCCGCTGCAGCGGCTGTGATTAATGTAGGAATCTGAAATTTGCACAGTCACTTCCTCTTAACATTTTAAAATTTTCAAGTGACTTTCAGCCATGTGTCACTTTTCTGTCCCATTTTGGATTTCACATGCTTTCCTATTGGGCCTTTGCTTCCAACAGGATCTGGCATGATGCCCAGACACGACATAATTGGCCAATACAGCACCACCCACATGTGGGAAATGGCGCTACTGACCATTTTGGTCAAATGTTGAGTTCTGGGCCCAGATGTGGTGAGGCTAAGTTGCTAAAGGAGGCCAATCTGACTCATGACCTTTGGTGACCTTTGGTGACATTAAGTATTGGCACCCTTTTTGAGGCACTTCCCAGTACAGGATTTGGACCAAACTGACAGAGTACACTCACCTGGTGATACGGAACACAACCCTGTTAGCGGCTAACTGTTAGCATGTTGCTAACCGGAAGTAGCTCTAGGAAGGTCCTACAAACTTCTGCTTTACAGAGTCTTTACCTCCTTTATACAGAATGCTCCACTATAAATTTGGGCCACGTCACGTAAAGCATCTCCAAGCTAGGAGGTGTCAAACATCCAATGCTTTTCAATGGGGGCGAAACCCCTTATACTCCCTAGAAATGCAGGCCCACATATGGCTACAGTATATTCAAGTTTGAAATTCTACTTCTGCTTTGTTAAACGATTCAGTGTTTAGAATGAGTTAGGAAATGTTTGGTGCCTTTCCCTCAGTTTTTTCTTCTTCTAATCATTCAGCTATTGTTCTTTCATGTTCAAATTCTTCAACTCTTTCAAATTCTTCAACTTTTTCAACTTCTTCAACTTTTTCAACTTCTTCAATGCTTTTCAGCTATTTTTTCTCTTCTTCAAAGATCTTCTGCATCTTTTGCTCAATCATTCAGCTATCTGCATTCACAGTGCATTTTCGCAGGAAATGCAAATTTTTCTAGTTATAGGATATTCTTCCAAATGCGTTTTTACTGTTTAAAGTTTGATTCGCTTCTCCTCCTACAATTTTTCTCCGATTTCAACCATTCAACTTTTAAACTATTCAGCTTCTTCTGGAATCGATGGCTATATCTTTTTGTACTTTTAACTCTTCAACTTTTTAAAATATTCAGCTTTTTCTGCAAATTTTCAGCTTTTTTTCTCCCATAGGAAATGAATGTAATTCACTAAAATTCCGCTCATTTCAGCTGCTTTTTGACAGCTTACTGCTTCAGCCTACATTCAGCTAGAAACGCCATTCAACTTTTAAAATGTAGTGATATCTTTCAGCTATTATGGTCTATTTCAGCTTTTTCATATCTTTTACCATTTTCATATAGTACCTCCTTAAAATAATTTTGGCTTTTCAAGAAATTCAGCAAATAACATGCGTTGCTATGGTCGTCAAGTGGCAGTTGGTAGAGTGCGCACTCTAGAAATTCAACAAATTCTTCTTCTCCGAACAACTTCTTCTCAGTCGCTCAATTTTCAACCTATCCACATAAATTATACATCAAAACGTAGGAATTTTTGTCTGGATTCAGGAAATGTAACCCTCATTGCTGTAGCATTTATAGATTTTTCGCAAATCACCTCAGAGCGACACAAACCCGAAACCTCCCCCATTCATTTCCTATGGAGCGGTTTTGAAAAATGACGCCTGAAAATTGAAAACATCACACGTTTTCGCATCGTCGCTACTCCGAAACCGTTTCATGTACAAGCATGAGACTTTCAAACATGAATGTCCCGACCCTTCTGGCACTCATAAAAAAGGAATTGTTTGGATAACTGTTACGGTTTTACCGCAGGAACAATTTGTTCGGGAGTAGCGAATGTGCAAATTCCTGAAAACGCTTTTCAGCTGCATTTTCCCACATCATCCACTTTTTTACATCGTCGCTGTGCCTACACCGATTTTTGTACAAACATGAAAATGGGCACCATAGTCCTCAAAAGCCTGCTGATACTCATAGTGAAAGAATTATTTTGATATCTCTTATACTTTTTCAGCTACAGCGATTTGTTCGGGACCGTTTTTAGAGGATTTCTGAAAGTCCATAAAAATCACTTTTATATCATAATTTTTCACGCCTTTATTAAACTTTTTCCAGCAAAAACCGATAGCCTGTCTTCTTCCCCTATCCGTTACGAAATAAACGCAGAAAAAATTACGTCTCTACCATTTACGGATCAGGAGATATGGAGCGTTGTTCGGGGCAAAGTTCTCCATTATAATCCAATGGGACTTATTGTGAGCAAAGTCTCTGCACTTCGGTAGACTGGCCTGCAGCAGAGGTGTGAGTGAGTTTCCATGACGACGGAACTCTGAGGGCCAGAGGGAGAAGCTCCATTGGGATACAATGGCAACTTTCGACGCCCGCTGCAGCGGCTGTGATTAATGTAGGAATCTGAAATTCGCACAGTCACTTCCTCTTAACATTTTTAAATTTTCAAGTGACTTTCAGCCATGTGTCACATTTCTGTCCCATTTTGGATTTCACATGCTTTCCTATTGGGCCTTTGCTTCCAACAGGATCTGGCATGATGCCCAGACATGACATAATTGGCCAATACAGCACCACCCACATGTGGGAAATGGCGCTACTGACCATTTTGGTCAAATGTTGAGTTCTGGGCCCAGATGTGGTGAGGCTGAGTTGCTAAAGGAGGCCAATCTGACTCATGACCTTTGGTGACCTTTGGTGACATTAAGTATTGGCACCCTTTTTGAGGCACTTCCCAGTACAGGATTTGGACCAAACTGACAGAGTACACTCACCTGGTGATACTGAACACAACCCTGTTAGCGGCTAACTGTTAGCATGTTGCTAACCGGAAGTAGCTCTAGGAAGGTCCTACAAACTTCTGCTTTACAGAGTCTTTACCTCCTTTATACAGAATGCTCCACTATAAATTTGGGCCACGTCACGTAAAGCATCTCCAAGCTAGGAGGTGTCAAACATCCAATGCTTTTCAATGGGGGGGAAACCCCTTATACTCCCTAGAAATGCAGGCCCACATATGGCTACAGTATATTCAAGTTTGAAATTCTACTTCTGCTTTGTTAAATGATTCAGTGTTTAGAATGAGTTAGGAAATGTTTGGTGCCTTACCCTCAGTTTTTTCTTCTTCTAATCATTCAGCTATTGTTCTTTCATGTTCAAATTCTTCAACTCTTTCAAATTCTTCAACTTTTTCAACTTCTTCAACTTTTTCAACTTCTTCAATGCTTTTCAGCTATTTTTTCTCTTCTTCAAAGATCTTCTGCATCTTTTGCTCAATCATTCAGCTATCTGCATTCACAGTGCATTTTCGCAGGAAATGCAAATTTTTCTAGTTCTTTATTCTTATTTTTATGGGATATTCTTCCAAATGCGTTTTTACTGTTTAAAGTTTGATTCGCTTCTCCTCCTACAATTTTTCTCCGATTTCAACCATTCAACTTTTAAACTATTCAGCTTCTTCTGGAATCGATGGCTATATCTTTTTGTACTTTTAACTCTTCAACTTTTTAAAATATTCAGCTTTTTCTGCAAATTTTCAGCTTTTTTTCTCCCATAGGAAATGAATGTAATTCACTAAAATTCCGCTCATTTCAGCTGCTTTTTGACAGCTTACTGCTTCAGCCTACTTTCAGCTAGAAACGCCATTCAACTTTTAAAATGTAGTGATATCTTTCAGCTATTATGGTCTATTTCAGCTTTTTCATATCTTTTACCATTTTCATATAGTACCTCCTTAAAATAATTTTGGCTTTTCAAGAAATTCAGCAAATAACATGCGTTGCTATGGTCGTCAAGGAGGCAGTTATAGAGTGCGCACTCTAGAAATTCAACAAATTCTTCTTCTCCGAACAACTTCTTCTCAGTCGCTCAATTTTCAACCTATCCACATAAATTATACATCAAAACGTAGGAATTTTTGTCTGGATTCAGGAAATGTAACCCTCATTGCTGTAGCATTTATAGATTTTTCGCAAATCACCTCAGAGCGACACAAACCCGAAACCTCCCCCATTCATTTCCTATGGAGCGGTTTTGAAAAATGACGCCTGAAAATTGAAAACATCACACGTTTTCGCATCGTCGCTACTCCGAAACCGTTTCATGTACAAGCATGAGACTTTCACACATGAATGTCCCGACCCTTCTGGCACTCATAAAAAAGGAATTGTTTGGATAACTGTCACGGTTTTACTGCAGGAACAATTTGTTCGGGAGTAGCGAATGTGCAAATTCCTGAAAACGCTTTTCAGCTGCATTTTCCCACATCATCCACTTTTTTACATCGTCGCTGTGCCTACACCGATTTTTGTACAAACATGAAAATGGGCACCATAGTTCTCAAAAGCCTGCTGATACTCATAGTGAAAGAATTATTTTGATATCTCTTATACTTTTTCAGCTACAGCGATTTGTTCGGGACCGCTTTTAGAGGATTTCTGAAAGTCCATAAAAATCACCTTTATATCATAATTTTTCACGCCTTTATTAAACTTTTTCCAGCAAAAACCGATAGCCTGTCTTCTTCCCCTATCCGTTATGAAATAAACGCAGAAAAAATTACGTCTCTACCATTTACGGATCAGGAGATATGGAGCGTTGTTCGGGGCAAAGTTCTCCATTATAATCCAATGGGACTTATTGTGAGCAAAGTCTCTGCACTTCGGTAGACTGGCCCGCTGCAGGTGTGAGTGAGTTTCCATGACGACGGAACTCTGAGGGCCAGAGGGAGAAGCTCCATTGGGATACAATGGCAACTTTCGACGCCCGCTGCAGCGGCTGTGATTAATGTAGGAATCTGAAATTCGCACAGTCACTTCCTCTTAACATTTTTAAATTTTCAAGTGACTTTCAGCCATGTGTCACTTTTCTGTCCCATTTTGGATTTCACATGCTTTCCTACTGGGCCTTTGCTTCCAACAGGATCTGGCATGATGCCCAGACATGACATAATTGGCCAATACAGCACCACCCACATGTGGGAAATGGCGCTACTGACCATTTTGGTCAAATGTTGAGTTCTGGGCCCAGATGTGGTGAGGCTGAGTTGCTAAAGGAGGCCAATCTGACTCATGACCTTTGGTGACCTTTGGTGACATTAAGTATTGGCACCCTTTTTGAGGCACTTCCCAGTACAGGATTTGGACCAAACTGACAGAGTACACTCACCTGGTGATACTGAACACAACCCTGTTAGCGGCTAACTGTTAGCATGTTGCTAACCGGAAGTAGGTCTAGGAAGGTCCTACAAACTTCTGCTTTACAGAGTCTTTACCTCCTTTATACAGAATGCTCCACTATAAATTTGGGCCACGTCACGTAAAGCATCTCCAAGCTAGGAGGTGTCAAACATCCAATGCTTTTCAATGGGGGCGAAACCCCTTATACTCCCTAGAAATGCAGGCCCACATATGGCTATATTCAAGTTTGAAATTCTACTTCTGCTTTGTTAAACGATTCAGTGTTTAGAATGAGTTAGGAAATGTTTGGTGCCTTTCCCTCAGTTTTTTCTTCTTCTAATCATTCAGCTATTGTTCTTTCATGTTCAAATTCTTCAACTCTTTCAAATTCTTCAACATTTTCAACTTCTTCAACTTTTTCAACTTCTTCAATGCTTTTCAGCTATTTTTTCTCTTCTTCAAAGATCTTCTGCATCTTTTGCTCAATCATTCAGCTATCTGCATTCACAGTGCATTTTCGCAGGAAATGCAAATTTTTCTAGTTCTTTATTCTTCTTATGGGATATTCTTCCAAATGCGTTTTTACTGTTTAAAGTTTGATTCGCTTCTCCTCCTACAATTTTTCTCCGATTTCAACCATTCAACTTTTAAACTATTCAGCTTCTTCTGAAATCGATGGCTATATCTTTTTGTACTTTTAACTCTTCAACTTTTTAAAATATTCAGCTTTTTCTGCAAATTTTCAGCTTTTTTTCTCCCATAGGAAATGAATGTAATTCACTAAAATTCCGCTCATTTCAGCTGCTTTTTGACAGCTTACTGCTTCAGCCTACTTTCAGCTAGAAACGCCATTCAACTTTTAAAATGTAGTGATATCTTTCAGCTATTATGGTCTATTTCAGCTTTTTCATATCTTTTACCATTTTCATATAGTACCTCCTTAAAATAATTTTGGCTTTTCAAGAAATTCAGCAAATAACATGCGTTGCTATGGTCGTCAAGTGGCAGTTGGTAGAGTGCGCACTCTAGAAATTCAACTAATTCTTCTACTCCGAACAACTTCTTCTCAGTCGCTCAATTTTCAACCTATCCACATAAATTATACATCAAAACGTAGGAATTTTTGTCTGGATTCAGGAAATGTAACCCTCATTGCTGTAGCATTTATAGATTTTTCGCAAATCACCTCAGAGCGACACAAACCCGAAACCTCCCCCATTCATTTCCTATGGAGCGGTTTTGAAAAATGACGCCTGAAAATTGAAAACATCACACGTTTTCGCATCGTCGCTACTCCGAAACCGTTTCATGTACAAGCATGAGACTTTCACACATGAATGTCCCGACCCTTCTGGCACTCATAAAAAAGGAATTGTTTGGATAACTGTTACGGTTTTACCGCAGGAACAATTTGTTCGGGAGTAGCGAATGTGCAAATTCCTGAAAACGCTTTTCAGCTGCATTTTCCCACATCATCCACTTTTTTACATCGTCGCTGTGCCTACACCGATTTTTGTACAAACATGAAAATGGGCACCATAGTCCTCAAAAGCCTGCTGATACTCATAGTGAAAGAATTATTTTGATATCTCTTATACTTTTTCAACTACAGCGATTTGTTCGGGACCGTTTTTAGAGGATTTCTGAAAGTCCATAAAAATCACCTTTATATCATAATTTTTCACGCCTTTATTAAACTTTTTCCAGCAAAAACCGATAGCCTGTCTTCTTCCCCTATCCGTTACGAAATAAACGCAGAAAAAATTACGTCTCTACCATTTACGGATCAGGAGATATGGAGCGTTGTTCGGGGCAAAGTTCTCCATTATAATCCAATGGGACTTATTGTGAGCAAAGTCTCTGCACTTCGGTAGACTGGCCTGCAGCAGAGGTGTGAGTGAGTTTCCATGACGACGGAACTCTGAGGGCCAGAGGGAGAAGCTCCATTGGGATACAATGGCAACTTTCGACGCCCGCTGCAGCGGCTGTGATTAATGTAGGAATCTGAAATTCGCACAGTCACTTCCTCTAAACATTTTTAAATTTTCAAGTGACTTTCAGCCATGTGTCACTTTTCTGTCCCATTTTGGATTTCACATGCTTTCCTATTGGGCCTTTGCTTCCAACAGGATCTAGCATGATGCCCAGACACGACATAATTGGCCAATACAGCACCACCCACATGTGGGAAATGGTGCTACTGACCATTTTGGTCAAATGTTGAGTTCTGGGCCCAGATGTGGTGAGGCTGAGTTGCTAAAGGAGGCCAATCTGACTCATGACCTTTGGTGACATTAAGTATTGGCACCCTTTTTGAGGCACTTCCCAGTACAGGATTTGGACAAAACTGACAGAGTACACTCACCTGGTGATACTGAACACAACCCTGTTAGCGGCTAACTGTTAGCATGTTGCTAACCGGAAGTAGCTCTAGGAAGGTCCTACAAACTTCTGCTTTACAGAGTCTTTACCTCCTTTATACAGAATGCTCCACTATAAATTTGGGCCACGTCACGTAAAGCATCTCTAAGCTAGGAGGTGTCAAACATCCAATGCTTTTCAATGGGGGCGAAACCCCTTATACTCCCTAGAAATGCAGGCCCACATTTGGCTACAGTATATTCAAGTTTGAAATTCTACTTCTGCTTTGTTAAATGATTCAGTGTTTAGAATGAGTTAGGAAATGTTTGGTGCCTTACCCTCAGTTTTTTCTTCTTCTAATCATTCAGCTATTGTTCTTTCATGTTCAAATTCTTCAACTCTTTCAAATTCTTCAACTTCTTCAACTTTTTCAATTTCAATCCTTTTCAGCTATTTTTTCTCTTCTTCAAAGATCTTCTGCATCTTTTGCTCAATCATTCAGCTATCTGCATTCACAGTGCATTTTCGCAGGAAATGCAAATTTTTCTAGTTCCTGCTGCAGTTCGTGTTAACAGAGCAGCAGGAAGAGTGATCAGAGTTATGAATAATTTTAGTCTTAACAGTGGTGAAAGCGAGCCGGTAAGGTCTTGTACCGCGTACACAGGAGGGGAGGGGAGGGGGTGGAGCTGCTTGCTTGCTGCACGCAGGATCATAAAACAGTTCTGCTATCCAGATGCAGTTTAAAACACCACTTGGTCTGTTTCTAAGTTTCATTACTGTGAATGCAGTAGGCATTCACAGTTCTTGAGATCCTGTTTCTCTTTATTACTGTGAATGCAGTAGGCATTCACAGTTCTTGAGATCCTGTTTCTCTTTATTCTTTATTCTTCTTATGGGATATTCTTCCAAATGCGTTTTTACTGTTTAAAGTTTGATTCGCTTCTCCTCCTACAATTTTTCTCCGATTTCAACCATTCAACTTTTAAACTATTCAGCTTCTTCTGGAATCGATGGCTATATCTTTTTGTACTTTTAACTCTTCAACTTTTTAAAATATTCAGCTTTTTCTGCAAGTTTTCAGCTTTTTTTCTCCCATAGGAAATGCATTGAAATCACTAAAATTCCGCTCATTTCAGCTGCTTTTTGACAGCTTACTGCTTCAGCCTACTTTTAGCTAGAAACGCCATTCAACTTTTAAAACGTAGTGATATCTTTCAGCTATTATGGTGTTTTTCAGCTTTTTCATATCTTTTACCATTTTCATACAGTACATCCTTAAAATAATTTTGGCTTTTCAAGAAATTCAGCAAATAACATGCGTTGCTATGGTCGTCAAGTGGCAGTTGGTAGAGTGCACACTCTAGAAATTCAACTAATTCTTCTACTCCGAACAACTTCTTCTCACTCGCTCAATTTTCAACCTATCCACATAAATTATACATCAAAACGTAGGAATTTTTGTCTGGATTCAGGAAATGTAACCCTCATTGGTGTAGCATTTGTAGATTTTTCGCAAATCACCTCAGAGCGACACAAACCCGAAACCTCCCCCATTCATTTCCTATGGAGCGGTTTTGAAAAATGACGTCTGAAAATCCAAAACATCACACGTTTTCGCATCGTCGCTACTCCGAAACCGTTTCATGTACAAGCATGAGACTTTCACACATGAATGTCCCGACCCTTCTGGCACTCATAAAAAAGGAATTGTTTGGATAACTGTTACGGTTTTACCGCAGGAACAATTTGTTCGGGAGTAGCGAATGTGCAAATTCCTGAAAACGCTTTTCAGCTGCATTTTCCCACATCATCCACTTTTTTACATCGTCGCTGTGCCTACACCGATTTTTGTACAAACATGAAAATGGGCACCATAGTCCTCAAAAGCCTGCTGATACTCATAGTGAAAGAATTATTTTGATATCTCTTATACTTTTTCAGCTACAGCGATTTGTTCGGGACCGTTTTTAGAGGATTTTGGAAAGTCCATAAAAATCACCTTTATATCATAATTTTTCACGCCTTTATTAAACTTTTTCCAGCAAAAACCGATAGCCTGTCTTCTTCCCCTATTCGTTACGAAATAAACGCAGAAAAAATTACGTCTCTACCATTTACGGATCAGGAGATATGGAGCGTTGTTCGGGGCAAAGTTCTCCATTATAATCCAATGGGACTTATTGTGAGCAAAGTCTCTGCACTTCGGTAGACTGGCCTGCAGCAGAGGTGTGAGTGAGTTTCCATGACGACGGAACTCTGAGGGCCAGAGAGAGAAGCTCCATTGGGATACAATGGCAACTTTCGACGCCCGCTGCAGCGGCTGTGATTAATGTAGGAATCTGAAATTCGCACAGTCACTTCCTCTTAACATTTTTAAATTTTCAAGTGACTTTCAGCCATGTGTCACTTTTCTGTCCCATTTTGGATTTCACATGCTTTCCTATTGGGCCTTTGCTTCCAACAGGATCTGGCATGATGCCCAGACACGACATAATTGGCCAATACAGCACCACCCACATGTGGGAAATGGCGCTACTGACCATTTTGGTCAAATGTTGAGTTCTGGGCCCAGATGTGGTGAGGCTGAGTTGCTAAAGGAGGCCAATCTGACTCATGACCTTTGGTGACCTTTGGTGACATTAAGTATTGGCACCCTTTTTGAGGCACTTCCCAGTACAGGATTTGGACCAAACTGACAGAGTACACTCACCTGGTGATACTGAACACAACCCTGTTAGCGGCTAACTGTTAGCATGTTGCTAACCGGAAGTAGCTCTAGGAAGGTCCTACAAACTTCTGCTTTACAGAGTCTTTACCTCCTTTATACAGAATGCTCCACTATAAATTTGGGCCACGTCACGTAAAGCATCTCCAAGCTAGGAGGTGTCAAACATCCAATGCTTTTCAATGGGGGCGAAACCCCTTATACTCCCTAGAAATGCAGGCCCACATATGGCTACAGTATATTCAAGTTTGAAATTCTACTTCTGCTTTGTTAAATGATTCAGTGTTTAGAATGAGTTAGGAAATGTTTGGTGCCTTACCCTCAGTTTTTTCTTCTTCTAATCATTCAGCTATTGTTCTTTCATGTTCAAATTCTTCAACTCTTTCAAATTCTTCAACTTTTTCAACTTCTTCAACTTTTTCAACTTCTTCAATGCTTTTCAGCTATTTTTTCTCTTCTTCAAAGATCTTCTGCATCTTTTGCTCAATCATTCAGCTATCTGCATTCACAGTGCATTTTCGCAGGAAATGCAAATTTTTCTAGTTCTTTATTACTGTGAATGCAGTAGGCATTCACAGTTCTTGAGATCCTGTTTCTCTTTATTCTTTATTACTGTGAATGCAGTAGGCATTCACAGTTCTTGAGATCCTGTTTCTCTTTATTACTGTGAATGCAGTAGGCATTCACAGTTCTTGAGATCCTGTTTCTCTTTATTACTGTGAATGCAGTAGGCATTCACAGTTCTTGAGATCCTGTTTCTCTTTATTCTTTATTCTTCTTCTTCTTCTTCTTCTTCTTCTTCTTAGTGTTTATTCTTCCTAATGCGTTTTTACTGTTTAAAGTTTGATTCGCTTCTCCTCCTACAATTTTTCTCCGATTTCAACCATTCAACTTTTAAACTATTCAGCTTCTTCTGGAATCGATGGCTATATCTTTTTGTAGTTTTAACTCTTCAACTTTTTAAAATATTCAGCTTTTTCTGCAAATTTTCAGCTTTTTTTCTCCCATAGGAAATGAATGTAATTCACTGAAATTCTGCTCATTTCAGCTGCTTTTTGACAGCTTACTGCTTCAGCCTACTTTCAGCTAGAAACGCCATTCAACTTTTAAAATGTAGTGATATCTTTCAGCTATTATGGTATATTTCAGCTTTTTCATATCTTTTACCATTTTCATATAGTACCTCCTTAAAATAATTTTGGCTTTTCAAGAAATTCAGCAAATAACATGCGTTGCTATGGTCGTCAAGGAGGCAGTTATAGAGTGCGCACTCTAGAAATTCAACAAATTCTTCTTCTCCGAACAACTTCTTCTCAGTCACTCAATTTACAACCTATCCACATAAATTATACATCAAAACGTAGGAATTTTTGTCTGGATTCAGGAAATGTAACCCTCATTGCTGTAGCATTTATAGATTTTTCGCAAATCACCTCAGAGCGACACAAACCCGAAACCTCCCCCATTCATTTCCTATGGAGCGGTTTTGAAAAATGACGCCTGAAAATTGAAAACATCACACGTTTTCGCATCGTCGCTACTCTGAAACCGTTTCATGTACAAGCATGAGACTTTCACACATGAATGTCCCGACCCTTCTGGCACTCATAAAAAAGGAATTGTTTGGATAACTGTTACGGTTTTACCGCAGGAACAATTTGTTCGGGAGTAGCGAATGTGCAAATTCCTGAAAACGCTTTTCAGCTGCATTTTCCCACATCATCCACTTTTTTACATCGTCGCTGTGCCTACACCGATTTTTGTACAAACATGAAAATGGGCACCATAGTCCTCAAAAGCCTGCTGATACTCATAGTGAAAGAATTATTTTGATATCTCTTATACTTTTTCAGCTACAGCGATTTGTTCGGGACCGTTTTTAGAGGATTTCTGAAAGTCCATCAAAATTACCTTTATATCATAATTTTTCACGCCTTTATTAAACTTTTTCCAGCAAAAACCGATAGCCTGTCTTCTTCCCCTATCCGTTACGAAATAAACGCAGAAAAAATTACGTCTCTACCATTTACGGATCAGGAGATATGGAGCGTTGTTCGGGGCAAAGTTCTCCATTATAATCCAATGGGACTTATTGTGAGCAAAGTCTCTGCACTTCGGTAGACTGGCCTGCAGCAGAGGTGTGAGTGAGTTTCCATGACGACGGAACTCTGAGGGCCAGAGGGAGAAGCTCCATTGGGATACAATGGCAACTTTCGACGCCCGCTGCAGCGGCTGTGATTAATGTAGGAATCTGAAATTCGCACAGTCACTTCCTCTTAACATTTTTAAATTTTCAAGTGACTTTCAGCCATGTGTCACTTTTCTGTCCCATTTTGGATTTCACATGCTTTCCTATTGGGCCTTTGCTTCCAACAGGATCTGGCATGATGCCCAGACACGACATAATTGGCCAATACAGCACCACCCACATGTGGGAAATGGCGCTACTGACCATTTTGGTCAAATGTTGAGTTCTGGGCCCAGATGTGGTGAGGCTGAGTTGCTAAAGGAGGCCAATCTGACTCATGACCTTTGGTGACCTTTGGTGACATTAAGTATTGGCACCCTTTTTGAGGCACTTCCCAGTACAGGATTTGGACCAAACTGACAGAGTACACTCACCTGGTGATACTGAACACAACCCTGTTAGTGGCTAACGGTTAGCATGTTGCTAATTGGAAGTAGCTCTAGGAAGCTCGGACAAACTTCTGCTTTACAGAGTCTTTACCTCCTTTATACAGAATGCTCCACTATAAATTTGGGCCACGTCACGTAAAGCATCTCCAAGCTAGGAGGTGTCAAACATCCAATGCTTTTCAATGGGGGCGAAACCCCTTATACTCCCTAGAAATGCAGGCCCACATATGGCTACAGTATATTCAAGTTTGAAATTCTACTTCTGCTTTGTTAAATGATTCAGTGTTTAGAATGAGTTAGGAAATGTTTGGTGCCTTACCCTCAGTTTTTCTTCTTCTAATCATTCAGCTATTGTTCTTTCATGTTCAAATTCTTCAACTCTTTCAAATTCTTCAACTTTTTCAACTTCTTCAACTTTTTCAACTTCTTCAATGCTTTTCAGCTATTTTTTCTCTTCTTCAAAGATCTTCTGCATCTTTTGCTCAATCATTCAGCTATCTGCATTCACAGTGCATTTTCGCAGGAAATGCAAATTTTTCTAGTTCTTTATTCTTATTTTTATGGGATATTCTTCCAAATGCGTTTTTACTGTTTAAAGTTTGATTCGCTTCTCCTCCTACAATTTTTCTCCGATTTCAACCATTCAACTTTTAAACTATTCAGCTTCTTCTGGAATCGATGGCTATATCTTTTTGTACTTTTAACTCTTCAACTTTTTAAAATATTCAGCTTTTTCTGCAAATTTTCAGCTTTTTTTCTCCCATAGGAAATGAATGTAATTCACTAAAATTCCGCTCATTTCAGCTGCTTTTTGACAGCTTACTGCTTCAGCCTACTTTCAGCTAGAAACGCCATTCAACTTTTAAAATGTAGTGATATCTTTCAGCTATTATGGTCTATTTCAGCTTTTTCATATCTTTTACCATTTTCATATAGTACCTCCTTAAAATAATTTTGGCTTTTCAAGAAATTCAGCAAATAACATGCGTTGCTATGGTCGTCAAGGAGGCAGTTATAGAGTGCGCACTCTAGAAATTCAACAAATTCTTCTTCTCCGAACAACTTCTTCTCAGTCGCTCAATTTTCAACCTATCCACATAAATTATACATCAAAACGTAGGAATTTTTGTCTGGATTCAGGAAATGTAACCCTCATTGCTGTAGCATTTATAGATTTTTCGCAAATCACCTCAGAGCGACACAAACCCGAAACCTCCCCCATTCATTTCCTATGGAGCGGTTTTGAAAAATGACGCCTGAAAATTGAAAACATCACACGTTTTCGCATCGTCGCTACTCCGAAACCGTTTCATGTACAAGCATGAGACTTTCACACATGAATGTCCCGACCCTTCTGGCACTCATAAAAAAGGAATTGTTTGGATAACTGTTACGGTTTTACCGCAGGAACAATTTGTTCGGGAGTAGCGAATGTGCAAATTCCTGAAAACGCTTTTCAGCTGCATTTTCCCACATCATCCACTTTTTTACATCGTCGCTGTGCCTACACCGATTTTTGTACAAACATGAAAATGGTCACCATAGTCCTCAAAAGCCTGCTGATACTCATAGTGAAAGAATTATTTTGATATCTCTTATACTTTTTCAGCTACAGCGATTTGTTCGGGACCGTTTTTAGAGGATTTCTGAAAGTCCATAAAAATCACCTTTATATCATAATTTTTCACGCCTTTATTAAACTTTTTCCAGCAAAAACCGATAGCCTGTCTTCTTCCCCTATCCGTTACGAAATAAACGCAGAAAAAATTACGTCGCTACCATTTACGGATCAGGAGATATGGAGCGTTGTTCAGGGCAACGTTCTCCATTATAATCCAATGGGACTTATTGTGAGCAAAGTCTCTGCACTTCAGTAGACTGGCCCGCTGCAGGTGTGAGTGAGTTTCCATGACGACAGAACTCTGAGGGCCAGAGGGAGACTCTTCATTGGGATACAATGGCAACTTTCAACGCTCACTGCAGCGGCTGTGATTAATGTAGGAATCTGAAATTCGCACAGTCACTTCCTCTTAACATTTTAAAATTTTCATGTGACTTTCAGCCATGTGTCACTTTTCTGTCCCATTTTGGATTTCACATGCTTTCCTATTGGGCCTTTGCTTCCAACAGGATCTGGCATGATGCCCAGACACGACATAATTGGCCAATACAGCACCACCCACATGTGGGAAATGGCGCTACACACCACTTTGGTCAAATGTTGAGTTCTGGGCCCAGATAGGGTGAGGCTGAGTTGCTAAAGGAGGCCAATCTGACCCATGACCTTTGGTGACATTAAGTATTGTTACCCTATTTGAGGCACTTTCCAGTACAGGATTTGGACCAAACTCACAGAGTATCATCAGCCAGGGATACTGAACACAACCTTGTTAGCGGAGGCCGATCTGACCCATGACCTTTGGTGACATTAAGTATTGGCACCCTATTTGAGGCACTTTCCAGTACAGGATTTGGACCAAACTCACAGAGTACCATCAACTGGTGATACTGAACACAACCTTCTTAGCGGAGGCCGATCTGACCCATGACCCTTGGTGACATTAAGTATTGGCACCCTATTTGACGCACTTTCCAGTACAGGATTTGGACCAAACTCACAGAGTACATTCACCTGGTGATACTGAACACAACCTTGTTAGCGGAGGCCGATCTGACCCATGACCTTTGGTGACATTAAGTATTGGCACCCTATTTGAGGCACTTCCCAGTTCAGGATTTGGACCAAACTGACAGAGTACACTCACCTGGTGATACTGAACACAACCCTGTTAGCGGCTAACTGTTAGCATGTTGCTAACCGGAAGTAACTCTAGGAAGGTCTCACCAACTTCTGCTTCACAGAGTCTGTTCTTACTCTAGAGAGAAAGCTCCACAAGAAATTTGGGCTACGTCGCATAAAGCATCTCCAAGCTATGAGGTGTCAAACATCCAATGCTTTTCAATGGGGGATCAAACCCCTTATGGTCCCAATACTGCATGCCCATATATGGCGCTACAGTATAGCTCAGATGGAAAGTGCAGGCTTTGCATGCAAGAGGTCATGGTATCGAATCCCGGTGTGGGACACTCAGAGTTTTATATTATAATCCCCACAGTATGTATAACAAAACATGTGTGCTGATCCTATGAAGTATTTTTTTGTACCACCCGCCATTTTGAGTTACCATGGCAACGTTATAAAAAACGTATTTTCTCCCTATTTGAAGCACATCCCAGTACAGGATTTGGACCAAACTGACAGAGTACAATCACCCGGTGATCCTGAGCACAAACATGTTAGCGGCTAATGGTTAGCATGTTGCTAATTGGAAGTAGCTCTAGGAAGCTCGGATAAACTTCTGCTTTACAGAGTCTGTACCTCCTTTATACAAAATGCTCCACAATAAGTTTGGGCCTCGTCACGTAAAGCATCTCCAAGTTAGGAGGTGTCAAACATCCAATGCTTTTCAATGGGGGTGAAACCCCTTATACTCCCTAGAAATGCAGGCCCACATATGGCTACAGGATATTCAAGTTTGAAATTCTACTTCTGCTTTGTTAAACGATTCAGTGTTTAGAATGAGTTAGGAAATGTTTGGTGCCTTTCCCTCAGTTTTTTCTTCTTCTAATCATTCAGCTATTGTTCTTTCATGTTCAAATTCTTCAACTCTTTCAAATTCTTCAACTTTTTCAACTTCTTCAATTTTTTCAACTTCTTCAATGCTTTTCAGCTATTTTTTCTCTTCTTCAAAGATCTTCTGCATCTTTTGCTCAATCATTCAGCTATCTGCATTCACAGTGCATTTTCGCAGGAAATGCAAATTTTTCTAGTTACTGTGAATGCAGTAGGCATTCACAGTTCTTGAGATCCTGTTTCTCTTTATTACTGTGAATGCAGTAGGCATTCACAGTTCTTGAGATCCTGTTTCTCTTTATTCTTTATTCTTCTTATTATTATTACTGTGAATGCAGTAGGCATTCACAGTTCTTGAGATCCTGTTTCTCTTTATTCTTTATTCTTCTTATTACTGTGAATGCAGTAGGCATTCACAGTTCTTGAGATCCTCTTTCGTGTTTTTACTGTTTAAAGTTTGATTCGCTTCTCCTCCTACAGTTTTTCTCCGATTTCAACCATTCAACTTTTAAACTATTCAGCTTCTTCTGGAATCGATGGCTATATCTTTTTGTACTTATACCTTTTCAACTTTTTAAAATATTCAGCTTTTTCTGCAAATTTTCAGCTTTTTTTTCTCCCATAGGAAATGAATGTAATTCACTAAAATTCCGCTCATTTCAGCTGCTTTTTGACAGCTTACTGCTTCAGCCTACTTTCAGCTAGAAACGCCATTCAACTTTTAAAATGTAGTGATATCTTTCAGCTATTATGGTCTATTTCAGCTTTTTCATATCTTTTACCATTTTCATATAGTCCCTCCTTAAAATAATTTTGGCTTTTCAAGAAATTCAGCAAATAACATGCGTTGCTATGGTCGTCAAGTGGCAGTTGGTAGAGTGCACACTCTAGAAATTCAACAAATTCTTCTTCTCCGAACAACTTCTTCTCACTCGCTCAATTTTCAACCTATCCACATAAATTATACATCAAAACGTAGGAATTTTTGTCTGGATTCAGGAAATGTAACCCTCATTGGTGTAGCATTTATAGATTTTTCGCAAATCACCTCAGAGTGACACAAACCCGAAACCTCCCCCATTCATTTCCTATGGAGCGGTTTTGAAAAATGGCGTCTGAAAATCATAAACATCACACGTTTTCGCATCGTCGCTACTCCTAAACCGTTTGATGTACAGGCATGAGACTTTCACATATGAATGTCCCAGCCCTTCTGGCACTCACAAAAAAGGAATTTTGTGGATAACTGTTACGGTTTTTCCGCAGGAACAATTTGTTCGGGAGTAGTGAATGTGCAAAATCCTGAAAATGCTTTAGAGCTGCATTGTTCCACATGATCCACTTTTTTACATCGTCGCTGTGCCTACACCGATTTTTGTACAAACATAAAAATGAGCAACATAGTCCTCAAAAGCCTGCTGATACTCACAGTGAAATAATTGTTTTGATATCTCTTATACTTTTTCAGCTAGAGCGATTTGTTCGGGACTGTTTTTAGAGGATTTTGCAAATTCCTTAAAAAAACCCTTTAGATCATAATTTTTTACGCCTTTATTAAACTTTTTCCAGCAAAAAACGATAGCTTTTCTTCTTCCCCTATCCGTTACGAACTAAACGCAGAAAAAATTACCTCTCTACCATTTAGGGATCAGGAGATATGAAGCGTTGTTCGGGGCAAAGTTCTCCATTATAATCCAATGGGACTTATTGTGAGCAAAGTCTCTGCACTTCGGTAGACTGGCCCGCTGCAGGTGTGTCAGTGAGTTTCCATGACGACGGAACTCTGAGGGCCAGAGGGAGAGGCTCCATTGAGATACAATGGCAACTTTCGATGCTCACCGCAGTTGCTGTGATTAATGTAGGAATCTGAAATTCGCACAGTCACTTCCTCTTGACATTTTAAAATTTTCAAGTGACTTTCAGCCATGTGTCACTTTTCTGTCCCATTTTGGATTTCACATGCTTTCCTATTGGGCCTTTGCTTCCAACAGGACCTGGCATGATGCCTAGACACGACCCAATTGGCCAATACAGCACCACCCACCTGTGGGAAATGGCGCTACTGACCATTTTGGTCAAATATTGAGTTCTGGGCCCAGATGTGGTGAGGCTGAGTTGCTAAAGGAGGCCAATCTGACCCATGAACTTTGGTGACGTTTGGCGACATTAAGTATTGGCACCCCTATTTGAGGCACTTCCCAGTACAGGATTTGGACCAAACTGACAGAGTACAATCACCCGGTGATCCTGAGCACAACCATGTTAGGGGCTAACGGTTAGCATGTTGCTAACCGGAAGTAGCTCTAGGAAGCTCGGACAAACTTCTGCTTTTCAGAGTCTGTACCTCCTTTATACAGAATGCTCCACAATAAGTTTGGGCCTCGTCACATAAAGCATCTCCAAGTTAGGAGGTGTCAAACATCCAATGCTTTTCAATGGGGGCGAAACCCCTTATACTCCCTAGAAATGCAGGCCCACATATGGCTACAGTATATTCAAGTTTGAAATTCTACTTCTGCTTTGTTAAACGATTCAGTGTTTAGAATGAGTTAGGAAATGTTTGGTGCCTTTCCCTCAGTTTTTTCTTCTTCTAATCATTCAGCTATTGTTCTTTCATGTTCAAATTCTTCAACCCTTTCAAATTCTTCAACATTTTCAACTTCTTCAACTTTTTCAACTTCTTCAATGCTTTTCAGCTATTTTTTCTCTTCTTCAAAGATCTTCTGCATCTTTTGCTCAATCATTCAGCTATCTGCATTCACAGTGCATTTTCGCAGGAAATGCAAATTCTTCTAGTTACTGTGAATGCAGTAGGCATTCACAGTTCTTGAGATCCTGTTTCTCTTTATTCTTTATTCTTAGTGTTTATTCTTCCAAATGCGTTTTTACTGTTTAAAGTTTGATTCGCTTCTCCTCCTACAATTTTTCTCCGATTTCAACCATTCAACTTTTAAACTATTCAGCTTATTCTGGAATCGATGGCTATATCTTTTTGTACTTTTAACTCTTCAACTTTTTAAAATATTCAGCTTTTTCTGCAAATTTTCAGCTTTTTTTCTCCCATAGGAAATGAATGTAATTCACTAAAATTCCGCTCATTTCAGCTGCTTTTTGAAAGCTTACTGCTTCAGCCTACTTTCAGCTAGAAACGCCATTCAACTTTTAAAATGTAGTGATATCTTTCAGCTATTATGGTCTATTTCAGCTTTTTCATATCTTTTACCATTTTCATATAGTACCTCCTTAAAATAATTTTGGCTTTTCAAGAAATTCAGCAAATAACATGCGTTGCTATGGTCGTCAAGGAGGCAGTTATAGAGTGCGCACTCTAGAAATTCAACAAATTCTTCTTCTCCGAACAACTTCTTCTCAGTCGCTCAATTTTCAACCTATCCACATAAATTATACATCAAAACGTAGGAATTTTTGTCTGGATTCAGGAAATGTAACCCTCATTGCTGTAGCATTTATAGATTTTTCGCAAATCACCTCAGAGCGACACAAACCCGAAACCTCCCCCATTCATTTCCTATGGAGCGGTTTTGAAAAATGACGCCTGAAAATTGAAAACATCACACGTTTTCGCATCGTCGCTACTCCGAAACCGTTTCATGTACAAGCATGAGACTTTCACACATGAATGTCCCGACCCTTCTGGCACTCATAAAAAAGGAATTGTTTGGATAACTGTTACGGTTTTACCGCAGGAACAATTTGTTCGGGAGTAGCGAATGTGCAAATTCCTGAAAACGCTTTTCAGCTGCATTTTCCCACATCATCCACTTTTTTACATCGTCGCTGTGCCTACACCGATTTTTGTACAAACATGAAATTGGGCACCATAGTCCTCAAAAGCCTGCTGATACTCATAGTGAAAGAATTATTTTGATATATCTTATACTTTTTCAGCTACAGCGATTTGTTCGGGACCGTTTTTAGAGGATTTCTGAAAGTCCATAAAAATCACCTTTATATCATAATTTTTCACGCCTTTCTTAAACTTTTTCCAGCAAAAACCGATAGCCTGTCTTCTTCCCCTATCCGTTACGAAATAAACGCAGAAAAAATTACGTCTCTACCATTTACGGATCAGGAGATATGGAGCGTTGTTCGGGGCAAAGTTCTCCATTATAATCCAATGGGACTTATTGTGAGCAAAGTCTCTGCACTTCGGTAGACTGGCCTGCAGCAGAGGTGTGAGTGAGTTTCCATGACGACGGAACTCTGAGGGCCAGAGGGAGAAGCTCCATTGGGATACAATGGCAACTTTCGACGCCCGCTGCAGCGGCTGTGATTAATGTAGGAACCTGAAATTCGCACAGTCATTTCCTCTTAACATTTTAAAATTTTCAAGTGACTTTCAGCCATGTGTCCCTTTTCTGTCCTTTTTTGGACTTCACATGCTTTCCTATTGGGCCTTTGCTTCCAACAGGACCTGGCATGATGCCCAGACACGACCCAATTGGCCAATACAGCACCACCCACCTGTGGGAAATGGTGCTACTGACCATTTTGGTCAAATATTGAGTTCTGGGCCCAGATGTGGTGAGGCTGAGTTGCAAAAGGAGGCCAATCTGACCCATGAACTTTGGTGACCTTTGTTGACATTAAGTATTGGCACCCTTTTTGAGGCACTTCCCAGTACAGGATTTGGACCAAACTGACAGAGTACAATCACCCGGTGATCCTGAGCACAACCCTGTTAGCGGCTAACGGTTAGCATGTTGCTAATCGGAAGTAGCTCTAGGAAGCTCGGACAAACTTCTGCTTTACAGAGTCTGTACCTCCTTTATACAGAATGCTCCACAATAAGTTTGGGCCTTGTCACGTAAAGCATCTCCAAGTTAGGAGGTGTCAAACATCCAATGCTTTTCAATGGGGGCGAAACCCCTTATACTCCCTAGAAATGCAGGCCCACATATGGCTACAGTATATTCAAGTTTGAAATTCTACTTCTGCTTTGTTAAACGATTCAGTGTTTAGAATGAGTTAGGAAATGTTTGGTGCCTTTCCCTCAGTTTTTCTTCTTCTAATGATTCAGCTATTGTTCTTTCATGTTCAAATTCTTCAACTCTTTCAAATTCTTCAACTTTTTCAACTTCTTCAATGCTTTTCAGCTATTTTTTCTCTTCTTCAAAGATCTTCTGCATCTTTTGCTTAATCATTCAGCTATCTGCATTCACAGTGCATTTTCGCAGGAAATGCAAATTTTTCTAGTTACTGTGAATGCAGTAGGCATTCACAGTTATTGAGATCCTCTTTCGCGTTTTTACTGTTTAAAGTTTGATTCACTTCTCCTCCTACAGTTTTTGTCCGATTTCAACCATTCAACTTTTAAACTATTCAGCTTCTTCTGGAATCGATGGCTATATCTTTTTGTACTTATACCTTTTCAACTTTTTAAAATATTCAGCTTTTTCTGCAAATTTTCAGCTTTTTTTTCTCCCATAGGAAATGAATGTAATTCACTAAAATTCCGCTCATTTCAGCTGCTTTTTGACAGCTTACTGCTTCAGCCTACTTTCAGCTAGAAACGCCATTCAACTTTTAAAATGTAGTGATATCTTTCAGCTATTATGGTTTATTTCAGCTTTTTCATATCTTTTACCATTTTCATATAGTACCTCCTTAAAATAATTTTGGCTTTTCAAGAAATTCAGCAAATAACATGCGTTGCTATGGTCGTCAAGTGGCAGTTGGTAGAGTGCACACTCTAGAAATTCAACAACTTCTTCTTCTCCAAACAACTTCTTCTCACTCACTCAATTTTCAACCTATCCACATAAATTATACATCAAAACGTAGGAATTTTTGTCTGGATTCAGGAAATGTAACCCTCATTGGTGTAGCATTTATAGATTTTTCGCAAATCACCTCAGACCGACACAAACCCGAAATCCTCCCCATTCATTTCCTATGGAGCGGTTTTGAAAAATGACGTCTGAAAATCCAAAACATCACATGTTTTCGCATCGTCGCTACTCCTAAACCGTTTCATGTACAAGCATGAGACTTTCACGCATGAATGTCCCGACCCTTCTGGCACTCATAAAAAAGGAATTGTTTGGATAACTTTTACGGTTTTGCCGCAGGACCCATTTGTTCGGGAGTAGCGAATGTGCAAATTCCTGAAAACGCTTTTGAGCTGCATTTTCCCACATCATCCACTTTTTTACATCGTCGCTGTGCCTACACCGATTTTTGTACAAACATGAAAATGAGCACCATAGTCCTCAAAAGCCTGCTGATACTCATAGTGAAAGAATTATTTTGATATCTCTTATACTTTTTCAGCTACAGCGATTTGTTCGGGACCGTTTTTAGAGGATTTCTGAAAGTCCATAAAAATCAACTTTATATCATAATTTTTCACGCCTTTATTAAACTTTTTCCAGCAAAAACCGATAGCCTGTCTTCTTCCCCTATCCGTTACGAAATAAACGCAGAAAAAATTACGTCTCTACCATTTACGGATCAGGAGATATGGAGCGTTGTTCGGGGCAAAGTTCTCCATTATAATCCAATCCAGACTATTCTCCCTGCTGCCCTCTGGAAAGAGGTTTCGCAGCATCCGCTGCAGGTCCACTAGGTTCTGCAAAAGCTTTTTCCCTGCTGCCATCAGACTGTTGAACTGCTGAACTGCTAAAGTATAAAAACGGACTGTGTACCACATTCGATTCGCTGATTTGCACATCTGCACATTTGCACATTGTATCGTATCCTGCAAAATTGCTGCTGCACCTTACCGGGAAACGTACTGCAAAACTGTGTACAATGCAACTGTCTACTTTTAAATCATTGCTGCACCTTACTGCGTATTTGTTTACATTTGTTTTACACTGTTTACATTTCAACTGCCTACTGCTCACTGCTGCACTTTATCCGGAAGTCAATTGAAACTTATCCTGTAAGTGACTGCGATTTATCACTGCACTTTATCCTGTACTGTAATTCACCGCAAGGTATCCTGTAGAGTTACTGCAATCTTTCTGAGCTGTGTGAAAGCGAAATTTCGTTCTGTATCCACTCTGTGTATACAAAATGACAATAAAGAAAGTCTAAGTCTAAGTCTAAGTCTAAGTCAATGGGACTTATTGTGAGCAAAGTCTCTGCACTTCGGTAGACTGGCCTGCAGCAGAGGTGTGAGTGAGTTTCCATGACGACGGAACTCTGAGGGCCAGAGGGAGAAGCTCCATTGGGATACAATGGCAACTTTCGACGCCCGCTGCAGCGGCTGTGATTAATGTAGGAATCTGAAATTCGCACAGTCACTTCCTCTTAACATTTTTAAATTTTCAAGTGACTTTCAGCCATGTGTCACTTTTCTGTCCCATTTTGGATTTCACATGCTTTCCTATTGGGCCTTTGCTTCCAACAGGATCTGGCATGATGCCCAGACACGACATAATTGGCCAATACAGCACCACCCACATGTGGGAAATGGCGCTACTGACCTTTTTGGTCAAATGTTGAGTTCTGGGCCCAGATGTGGTGAGGCTGAGTTGCTAAAGGAGGCCAATCTGACTCATGACCTTTGGTGACCTTTGGTGACATTAAGTATTGGCACCCTTTTTGAGGCACTTCCCAGTACAGGATTTGGACCAAACTGACAGAGTACACTCACCTGGTGATACTGAACACAACCCTGTTAGCGGCTAACTGTTAGCATGTTGCTAACCGGAAGTAGCTCTAGGAAGGTCCTACAAACTTCTGCTTTACAGAGTCTTTACCTCCTTTATACAGAATGCTCCACTATAAATTTGGGCCACGTCACGTAAAGCATCTCCAAGCTAGGAGGTGTCAAACATCCAATGCTTTTCAATGGGGGCGAAACCCCTTATACTCCCTAGAAATGCAGGCCCACATATGGCTACAGTATATTCAAGTTTGAAATTCTACTTCTGCTTTGTTAAATGATTCAGTGTTTAGAATGAGTTAGGAAATGTTTGGTGCCTTACCCTCAGTTTTTTCTTCTTCTAATCATTCAGCTGTCTATTGTTCTTTCATGTTCAAATTCTTCAACTATTTCAAATTCTTCAACTTTTTCAACTTCTTCAACTTTTTCAACTTCTTCAATGCTTTTCAGCTATTTTTTCTCTTCTTCAAAGATCTTCTGCATCTTTTGCTCAATCATTCAGCTATCTGCATTCACAGTGCATTTTCGCAGGAAATGCAATTTTTTCTAGTTACTGTGAATGCAGTAGGCATTCACAGTTCTTGAGATCCTGTTTCTCTTTATTCTTTATTCTTAGTGTTTATTCTTCCAAATGCGTTTTTACTGTTTAAAGTTTGATTCGCTTCTCCTCCTACAATTTTTCTCCGATTTCAACCATTCAACTTTTAAACTATTCAGCTTCTTCTGGAATCGATGGCTATATCTTTTTGTACTTTTAACTCTTCAACTTTTTAAAATATTCAGCTTTTTCTGCAAATTTTCAGCTTTTTTTCTCCCATAGGAAATGAATGTAATTCACTAAAATTCCGCTCATTTCAGCTGCTTTTTGACAGCTTACTGCTTCAGCCTACTTTCAGCTAGAAACGCCATTCAACTTTTAAAATGTAGTGATATCTTTCAGCTATTATGGTCTATTTCAGCTTTTTCATATCTTTTACCATTTTCATATAGTACCTCCTTAAAATAATTTTGGCTTTTCAAGAAATTCAGCAAATAACATGCGTTGCTATGGTCGTCAAGGAGGCAGTTATAGAGTGCGCACTCTAGAAATTCAACAAATTCTTCTTCTCCGAACAACTTCTTCTCACTCGCTCAATTTTCAACCTATCCACATAAATTATACATCAAAACGTAGGAATTTTTGTCTGGATTCAGGAAATGTAACCCTCATTGCTGTAGCATTTATAGATTTTTCGCAAATCACCTCAGAGCGACACAAACCCGAAACCTCCCCCATTCATTTCCTATGGAGCGGTTTTGAAAAATGACGCCTGAAAATTGAAAACATCACACGTTTTCGCATCGTCGCTACTCCGAAACCGTTTCATGTACAAGCATGAGACTTTCACACATGAATGTCCCGACCCTTCTGGCACTCATAAAAAAGGAATTGTTTGGATAACTGTTACGGTTTTACCGCAGGAACAATTTGTTCGGGAGTAGCGAATGTGCAAATTCCTGAAAACGCTTTTCAGCTGCATTTTCCCACATCATCCACTTTTTTACATCGTCGCTGTGCCTACACCGATTTTTGTACAAACATGAAAATGGGCACCATAGTCCTCAAAAGCCTGCTGATACTCATAGTGAAAGAATTATTTTGATATCTCTTATACTTTTTCAGCTACAGCGATTTGTTCGGGACCGTTTTTAGAGGATTTCTGAAAGTCCATAAAAATTACCTTTATATCATAATTTTTCACGCCTTTATTAAACTTTTTCCAGCAAAAACCGATAGCCTGTCTTCTTCCCCTATCCGTTACGAAATAAACGCAGAAAAAATTACGTCTCTACCATTTACGGATCAGGAGATATGGAGCGTTGTTCGGGGCAAAGTTCTCCATTATAATCCAATGGGACTTATTATGAGCAAAGTCTCTGCACTTCGGTAGACTGGCTGCTGCAGGTGTGTGAGTGAGTTTCCATGACGACGGAACTCTGAGGGCCAGAGGGAGAAGCTCCATTGAGATAGAATGGCAACTTTCGACGCTCACCGCAGTTGCTGTGATTAATGTAGGAATCTGAAATTCGCAGTCACTTCCTCTTGACATTTTAAAATTTTTCAGTGACTTTCAGCTATGTGTCATTTTTCTATCCCATTTTGGATTTCACATGCTTTCCTATTGGGCCTTTGCTTCCAACAGGACCTGGCATGATGCCCAGACACGACCCAATTGGCCAATACAGCACCACCCACCTGTGGGAAATGGCGCTACTGACCATTTTGGTCAAATATTGAGTTCTGGGCCCAGATGTGGTGAGGCTGAGTTGCTAAAGGAGGCCAATCTGACCCATGAACTTTGGTGACGTTTGGCGACATTAAGTATTGGCACCCCTATTTGAGGCACTTCCCAGTACAGGATTTGGACCAAACTGACAGAGTACAATCACCCGGTGATCCTGAGCACAACCATGTTAGCGGCTAACGGTTAGCATGTTGCTAATCGGAAGTAGCTCTAGGAAGCTCGGACAAACTTCTGCTTTACAGAGTCTGTACCTCCTTTATACAAAATGCTCCACAATAAGTTTGGGCCTCGTCACCTAAAGCATCTCCAAGTTAGGAGGTGTCAAACATCCAAGGCTTTTCAATGAGGGCGAAACCCCTTATATTCCCTAAAAATGCAGGCCCACATATGGCTACAGTATATTCAAGTTTGAAATTCTACTTCTGCTTTGTTAAACGATTCAGTGTTTAGAATGAGTTAGGAAATGTTTGGTGCCTTACCCTCAGTTTTTTTTTCTAATCATTTAGCTATTGTTCTTTCATGTTCAAATTCTTCAACTCTTTAAAATTCTTCAACTTTTTCAACTTCTTCAACTTTTTCAACTTCTTTAATGCTTTTCAGCTATTTTTTCTCTTCTTCAAAGATCTTCTGCATCTTTTGCTCAATCATTCAGCTATCTGCATTCACAGTGCATTTTCGCAGGAAATGCAAATTTTTCTAGTTCTTATGGGTTATTCTTCCAAATGCGTTTTTACTGTTTAAAGTTTGATTCGCTTCTCCTCCTACAATTTTTCTCCGATTTCAACCATTCAACTTTTAAACTATTCAGCTTCTTCTGGAATCGATGGCTATATCTTTTTGTACTTTTAACTCTTCAACTTTTTAAAATATTCAGCTTTTTCTGCAAATTTTCAGCTTTTTTTCTCCCATAGGAAATGAATGTAATTCACTAAAATTCCGCTCATTTCAGCTGCTTTTTGACAGCTTACTGCTTCAGCCTACTTTCAGCTAGAAACGCCATTCAACTTTTAAAATGTAGTGATATCTTTCAGCTATTATGGTCTATTTCAGCTTTTTCATATCTTTTACCATTTTCATATAGTACCTCCTTAAAATAATTTTGGCTTTTCAAGAAATTCAGCAAATAACATGCGTTGCTATGGTCGTCAAGGAGGCAGTTATAGAGTGCGCACTCTAGAAATTCAACAAATTCTTCTTCTCCGAACAACTTCTTCTCAGTCGCTCAATTTTCAACCTATCCACATAAATTATACATCAAAACGTAGGAATTTTTGTCTGGATTCAGGAAATGTAACCCTCATTGCTGTAGCATTTATAGATTTTTCGCAAATCACCTCAGAGCGACACAAACCCGAAACCTCCTCCATTCATTTCCTATGGAGCGGTTTTGAAAAATGACGCCTGAAAATTGAAAACATCACACGTTTTCGCATCGTCGCTACTTTGAAACCGTTTCATGTACAAGCATGAGACTTTCACACATGAATGTCCCGACCCTTCTGGCACTCATAAAAAAGGAATTGTTTGGATAACTGTTACGGTTTTACCGCAGGAACAATTTGTTCGGGAGTAGCGAATGTGCAAATTCCTGAAAACGCTTTTCAGCTGCATTTTCCCACATCATCCACTTTTTTACATCGTCGCTGTGCCTACACCGATTTTTGTACAAACATGAAAATGGGCACCATAGTCCTCAAAAGCCTGCTGATACTCATAGTGAAAGAATTATTTTGATATCTTTTATACTTTTTCAGCTACAGCGATTTGTTCGGGACCGTTTTTAGAGGATTTCTGAAAGTCCATAAAAATCACCTTTATATCATAATTTTTCACGCCTTTATTAAACTTTTTCCAGCAAAAACCGATAGCCTGTCTTCTTCCCCTATCCGTTACGAAATAAACGCAGAAAAAATTACGTCTCTACCATTTACGGATCAGGAGATATGGAACGTTGTTCGGGGCAAAGTTCTCCATTATAATCCAATGGGACTTATTGTGAGCAAAGTCTCTGCACTTCGGTAGACTGGCCGGCAGCAGAGGTGTGAGTGAGTTTCCATGACGACGGAACTCTGAGGGCCAGAGGGAGAAGCTCCATTGGGATACAATGGCAACTTTCGACGCCCGCTGCAGCGGCTGTGATTAATGTAGGAATCTGAAATTCGCACAGTCACTTCCTCTTGACATTTTAAAATTTTCAAGTGACTTTCAGCTATGTGTCATTTTTCTATCCCATTTTGGATTTCACATGCTTTCCTATTGGGCCTTTGCTTCCAACAGGACCTGGCATGATGCTCAGACACGACCCAATTGGCCAATACAGCACCACCCACCTGTGGGAAATGGCGCTACTGACCATTTTGGTCAAATGTTGAGTTCTGGGCCCAGATGTGGTGAGGCTGAGTTGCTAAAGGAGGCCAATCTGACTGATGAACTTTGGTGACGTTTGGCGACATTAAGTATTGGCACCCTTTTTGAGGCACTTCCCAGTACAGGATTTGGACCAAACTGACAGAGTACAATCACCCGGTGATCCTGAGCACAACCATGTTAGCGGCTAACGGTTAGCATGTTGCTAACCGGAAGTAGCTCTAGGAAGGTCCTACAAACTTCTGCTTTACAGTCTTTACCTCCTTTATACAGAATGCTCCACTATAAATTTGGGCCACGTCACGTAAAGCATCTCCAAGCTAGGAGGTGTCAAACATCCAATGCTTTTCAATGGGGGCGAAACCCCTTATACTCCCTAGAAATGCAGGCCCACATATGGCTACAGTATATTCAAGTTTGAAATTCTACTTCTGCTTTGTTAAATGATTCAGTGTTTAGAATGAGTTAGGAAATGTTTGGTGTCTTACCCTCAGTTTTTTCTTCTTCTAATCATTCAGCTATTGTTCTTTCATGTTCAAATTCTTCAACTCTTTCAAATTCTTCAACTTTTTCAACTTCTTCAACTTTTTCAACTTCTTCAATGCTTTTCAGCTATTTTTTCTCTTCTTCAAAGATCTTCTGCATCTTTTGCTCAATCATTCAGCTATCTGCATTCACAGTGCATTTTCGCAGGAAATGCAAATTTTTCTAGTTCTTTATTCTTATTACTGTGAATGCAGTAGGCATTCACAGTTATTGAGATCCTCTTTCGCGTTTTTACTGTTTAAAGTTTGATTCGCTTCTCCTCCTACAGTTTTTCTCCGATTTCAACCATTCAACTTTTAAACTATTCAGCTTCTTCTGGAATCGATGGCTATATCTTTTTGTACTTATACCTTTTCAACTTTTTAAAATATTCAGCTTTTTCTGCAAATTTTCAGCTTTTTTTTCTCCCATAGGAAATGAATGTAATTCATTAAAATTCCGCTCATTTCAGCTGCTTTTTGACAGCTTACTGCTTCAGCCTACTTTCAGCTAGAAATGCCATTCCACTTTTAAAATGTAGTGATATCTTTCAGCTATTATGGTATATTTCAGCTTTTTCATATCTTTTACCATTTTCATATAGTACCTCCTTAAAATTACTTTGGCTTTTCAGGAAATTCAGCAAATAACATGCGTTGCTATGGTCGTCAAGTGGCAGTTGGTAGAGTGCGCACTCTAGAAATTCAACTAATTCTTCTACTCCGAACAACTTCTTCTCACTCGCTCAATTTTCAACCTATCCACATAAATTATACATCAAAACGTAGGAATTTTTGTCTGGATTCAGGAAATGTAACCCTCATTGCTGTAGCATTTATAGATTTTTCGCAAATCACCTCAGAGCGACACAAACCCGAAACCTCCCCCATTCATTTCCTATGGAGCGGTTTTGAAAAATGACGCCTGAAAATTGAAAACATCACACGTTTTCGCATCGTCGCTACTCCGAAACCGTTTCATGTACAAGCATGAGACTTTCACACATGAATGTCCCGACCCTTCTGGCACTCATAAAAAAGGAATTGTTTGGATAACTGTTACGGTTTTACCGCAGGAACAATTTGTTCGGGAGTAGCGAATGTGCAAATTCCTGAAAACGCTTTTCAGCTGCATTTTCCCACATCATCCACTTTTTTACATCGTCGCTGTGCCTACACTGATTTTTGTACAAACATGAAAATGGGCACCATAGTCCTCAAAAGCCTGCTGATACTCATAGTGAAAGAATTATTTTGATATCTCTTATACTTTTTCAGCTACAGCGATTTGTTCGGGACCGTTTTTAGAGGATTTCTGAAAGTCCATAAAAATCACCTTTATATCATAATTTTTCACGCCTTTATTAAACTTTTTCCAGCAAAAACCGATAGCCTGTCTTCTTCCCCTATCCGTTACGAAATAAACGCAGAAAAAATTACGTCTCTACCATTTACGGATCAGGAGATATGGAGCGTTGTTCGGGGCAAAGTTCTCCATTATAATCCAATGGGACTTATTGTGAGCAAAGTCTCTGCACTTCGGTAGACTGGCTGCTGCAGGTGTGTGAGTGAGTTTCCATGACGACGGAACTCTGAGGGCCAGAGGGAGAGGCTCCATTGAGATAGAATGGCAACTTTCGACGCTCACCGCAGTTGCTGTGATTAATGTAGGAATCTGAAATTCGCACAGTCACTTCCTCTTGACATTTTAAAATTTTTCAGTGACTTTCAGCTATGTGTCATTTTTCTATCCCATTTTGGATTTCACATGCTTTCCTATTGGGCCGTTGCTTCCAACAGGACCTGGCATGATGCCCAGACACGACCCAATTGGCCAATACAGCACCACCCACCTGTGGGAAATGGCGCTACTGACCATTTTGGTCAAATATTGAGTTCTGGGCCCAGATGTGGTGAGGCTGAGTTGCTAAAGGAGGCCAATCTGACCCATGAACTTTGGTGACGTTTGGCGACATTAAGTATTGGCACCCCTATTTTAGGCACTTCCCAGTACAGGATTTGGACCAAACTGACAGAGTACAATCACCCGGTGATCCTGAGCACAACCATGTTAGCGGCTAATGGTTAGCATGTTGCTAATCGGAAGTAGCTCTAGGAAGCTCGGACAAACTTCTGCTTTACAGAGTCTGTACCTCCTTTATACAAAATGCTCCACAATAAGTTTGGGCCTTGTCACGTAAAGCATCTCCAAGTTAGGAGGTGTTAAACATCCAATGCTTTTCAATGGGGGCGAAACCCCTTATACTCCCTAGAAATGCAGGCCCACATATGGCAACAGTATATTCAAGTTTGAAATTCTACTTATGCTTTGTTAAACGATTCAGTGTTTAGAATGAGTTAGTAAATGTTTGGTGCCATTCCCTCAGTTTTTTTTCTTCTAATCATTCAGCTATTGTTCTTTCATGTTCAACTTCTTCAACTTCTTCAACTTCTTCAATGCTTTTCAGCTATTTTTTCTCTTCTTCAAAGATCTTCTGCATCTTTTGCTCAATCATTCAGCTATCTGCATTCACAGTGCATTTTCGCAGGAAATGCAAATTTTTCTAGTTTTTATGGGATATTCTTCCAAATGCGTTTTTACTGTTTAAAGTTTGATTCGCTTCTCCTCCTACAATTTTTCTCCGATTTCAACCATTCGACTTTTAAACTATTCAGCTTCTTCTGGAATCGATGGCTATATCTTTTTGTACTTTTAACTCTTCAACTTTTTAAAATATTCAGCTTTTTCTGCAAATTTTCAGCTTTTTTTCTCCCATAGGAAATGAATGTAATTCACTAAAATTCCGCTCATTTCAGCTGCTTTTTGACAGCTTACTGCTTCAGCCTACTTTCAGCTAGAAACGCCGTTCAACTTTTAAAATGTAGTGATATCTTTCAGCTATTATGGTCTATTTCAGCTTTTTCATATCTTTTACCATTTTCATATAGTACCTCCTTAAAATAATTTTGGCTTTTCAAGAAATTCAGCAAATAACATGCGTTGCTATGGTCGTCAAGGAGGCAGTTATAGAGTGCGCAATCTAGAAATTCAACAAATTCTTCTTCTCCGAACAACTTCTTCTCAGTCGCTCAATTTTCAACCTATCCACATAAATTATACATCAAAACGTAGGAATTTTTGTCTGGATTCGGGAAATGTAACCCTCATTGCTGTAGCATTTATAGATTTTTCGCAAATCACCTCAGAGCGACACAAACCCGAAACCTCCCCCATTCATTTCCTATGGAGCGGTTTTGAAAAATGACGCCTGAAAATTGAAAACATCACACGTTTTCGCATCGTCGCTACTCCGAAACCATTTCATGTACAAGCATGAGACTTTCACACATGAATGTCCCGACCCTTCTGGCACTCATAAAAAAGGAATTGTTTGGATAACTGTTACGGTTTTACCGCAGGAACAATTTGTTCGGGAGTAGCGAATGTGCAAATTCCTGAAAACGCTTTTCAGCTGCATTTTCCCACATCATCCACTTTTTTACATCGTCGCTGTGCCTACACCGATTTTTGTACAAACAAGAAAATGGGCACCATAGTCCTCAAAAGCCTGCTGATACTCATAGTGAAAGAATTATTTTGATATCTCTTATACTTTTTCAGCTACAGCCATTTGTTCGGGACCGTTTTTAGAGGATTTCTGAAAGTCCATAAAAACCACCTTTATATCATAATTTTTCACGCCTTTATTAAACTTTTTCCAGCAAAAACTGATAGCCTGTCTTCTTCCCCTATCCGTTACGAAATAAACGCAGAAAAAATTACGTCTCTACCATTTACGGATCAGGAGATATGGAGCGTTGTTCGGGGCAAAGTTCTCCATTATAATCCAATGGGACTTATTGTGAGCAAAGTCTCTGCACTTCGGTAGACTGGCCTGCAGCAGAGGTGTGAGTGAGTTTCCATGACGACGGAACTCTGAGGGCCAGAGGGAGAAGCTCCATTGGGATACAATGGCAACTTTTGACGCCCGCTGCAGCGGCTGTGATTAATGTAGGAATCTGAAATTCGCACAGTCACTTCCTCTTAACATTTTTAAATTTTCAAGTGACTTTCAGCCATGTGTCACTTTTCTGTCCCATTTTGGATTTCACATGCTTTCCTATTGGGCCTTTGCTTCCAACAGGATCTGGCATGATGCCCAGACACGACATAATTGGCCAATACAGCACCACCCACATGTGGGAAATGGCGCTACTGACCATTTTGGTCAAATGTTGAGTTCTGGGCCCAGATGTGGTGAGGCTGAGTTGCTAAAGGAGGCCAATCTGACTCATGACCTTTGGTGACCTTTGGTGACATTAAGTATTGGCACCCTTTTTGAGGCACTTCCCAGTACAGGATTTGGACAAAACTGACAGAGTACACTCACCTGGTGATACTGAACACAACCCTGTTAGCGGCTAACTGTTAGCATGTTGCTAACCGGAAGTAGCTCTAGGAAGGTCCTACAAACTTCTGCTTTACAGAGTCTTTACCTCCTTTATACAGAATGCTCCACTATAAATTTGGGCCACGTCACGTAAAGCATCTCCAAGCTAGGAGGTGTCAAACATCCAATGCTTTTCAATGGGGGCGAAACCCCTTATACTCCCTAGAAATGCAGGCCCACATATGGCTACAGTATATTCAAGTTTGAAATTCTACTTCTGCTTTGTTAAATGATTCAGTGTTTAGAATGAGTTAGGAAATGTTTGGTGCCTTACCCTCAGTTTTTTCTTCTTCTAATCATTCAGCTATTGTTCTTTCATGTTCAAATTCTTCAACTCTTTCAAATTCTTCAACTTTTTCAACTTCTTCAACTTTTTCAACTTCTTCAATGCTTTTCAGCTATTTTTTCTCTTCTTCAAAGATCTTCTGCATCTTTTGCTCAATCATTCAGCTATCTGCATTCACAGTGCATTTTCGCAGGAAATGCAAGTTTTTCTAGTTACTGTGAATGCAGTAGGCATTCACAGTTCTTGAGATCCTGTTTCTCTTTATTCTTTATTCTTCTTATTACTGTGAATGCAGTAGGCATTCACAGTTCTTGAGATCCTGTTTCTCTTTATTACTGTGAATGCAGTAGGCATTCACAGTTCTTGAGATCCTGTTTCTCTTTATTCTTTATTCTTCTTATGGGATATTCTTCCAAATGCGTTTTTACTGTTTAAAGTTTGATTCGCTTCTCCTCCTACAATTTTTCTCCGATTTCAACCATTCAACTTTTAAACTATTCAGCTTCTTCTGGAATCGATGGCTATATCTTTTTGTACTTTTAACTCTTCAACTTTTTAAAATATTCAGCTTTTTCTGCAAATTTTCAGCTTTTTTTCTCCCATAGGAAATGAATGTAATTCACTAAAATTCCGCTCATTTCAGCTGCTTTTTGACAGCTTACTGCTTCAGCCTACTTTCAGCTAGAAACGCCATTCAACTTTTAAAATGTAGTGATATCTTTCAGCTATTATGGTCTATTTCAGCTTTTTCATATCTTTTACCATTTTCATATAGTACCTCCTTAAAATAATTTTGGCTTTTCAAGAAATTCAGCAAATAACATGCGTTGCTATGGTCGTCAAGGAGGCAGTTATAGAGTGCGCACTCTAGAAATTCAACAAATTCTTCTTCTCCGAACAACTTCTTCTCAGTCGCTCAATTTTCAACCTATCCACATAAATTATACATCAAAACGTAGGAATTTTTGTCTGGATTCAGGAAATGTAACCCTCATTGCTGTAGCATTTATAGATTTTTCGCAAATCACCTCAGAGCGACACAAACCCGAAACCTCCCCCATTCATTTCCTATGGAGCGGTTTTGAAAAATGACGTCTGAAAATCCAAAACATCACACGTTTTCGCATCGTCGCTACTCCGAAACCGTTTCATGTACAAGCATGAGACTTTCACACATGAATGTCCCGACCCTTCTGGCACTCATAAAAAAGGAATTGTTTGGATAACTGTTACGGTTTTACTGCAGGAACAATTTGTTCGGGAGTAGCGAATGTGCAAATTCCTGAAAACGCTTTTCAGCTGCATTTTCCCACATCATCCACTTTTTTACATCGTCGCTGTGCCTACACCGATTTTTGTACAAACATGAAAATGGGCACCATAGTCCTCAAAAGCCTGCTGATACTCATAGTGAAAGAATTATTTTGATATCTCTTATACTTTTTCAACTACAGCGATTTGTTCGGGACCGTTTTTAGAGGATTTCTGAAAGTCCATAAAAATCACCTTTATATCATAATTTTTCACGCCTTTATTAAACTTTTTCCAGCAAAAACCGATAGCCTGTCTTCTTCCCCTATCCGTTACGAAATAAACGCAGAAAAAATTACGTCTCTACCATTTACGGATCAGGAGATATGGAGCGTTGTTCGGGGCAAAGTTCTCCATTATAATCCAATGGGACTTATTGTGAGCAAAGTCTCTGCACTTCGGTAGACTGGCCGGCAGCAGAGGTGTGAGTGAGTTTCCATGACGACGGAACTCTGAGGGCCAGAGGGAGAAGCTCCATTGGGATACAATGGCAACTTTCGACGCCCGCTGCAGCGGCTGTGATTAATGTAGGAATCTGAAATTCGCACAGTCACTTCCTCTTAACATTTTTAAATTTTCAAGTGACTTTCAGCCATGTGTCACTATTCTGTCCCATTTTGGATTTCACATGCTTTCCTATTGGGCCTTTGCTTCCAACAGGATCTGGCATGATGCCCAGACACGACATAATTGGCCAATACAGCACCACCCACATGTGGGAAATGGCGCTACTGACCATTTTGGTCAAATGTTGAGTTCTGGGCCCAGATGTGGTGAGGCTGAGTTGCTAAAGGAGGCCAATCTGACTCATGACCTTTGGTGACCTTTGGTGACATTAAGTATTGGCACCCTTTTTGAGGCACTTCCCAGTACAGGATTTGGACCAAACTGACAGAGTACACTCACCTGGTGATACTGAACACAACCCTGTTAGCAGCTAACTGTTAGCATGTTGCTAACCGGAAGTAGCTCTAGGAAGGTCCTACAAACTTCTGCTTTACAGAGTCTTTACCTCCTTTATACAGAATGCTCCACTATAAATTTGGGCCACGTCACGTAAAGCATCTCCAAGATAGGAGGTGTCAAACATCCAATGCTTTTCAATGGGGGCGAAACCCCTTATACTCCCTAGAAATGCAGGCCCACATATGGCTACAGTATATTCAAGTTTGAAATTCTACTTCTGCTTTGTTAAATGATTCAGTGTTTAGAATGAGTTAGGAAATGTTTGGTGCCTTACCCTCAGTTTTTTCTTCTTCTAATCATTCAGCTATTGTTCTTTCATGTTCAAATTCTTCAACTCTTTCAAATTCTTCAACTTTTTCAACTTCTTCAACTTTTTCAACTTCTTCAATGCTTTTCAGCTATTTTTTCTCTTCTTCAAAGATCTTCTGCATCTTTTGCTCAATCATTCAGCTATCTGCATTCACAGTGCATTTTCGCAGGAAATGCAAATTTTTCTAGTTACTGTGAATGCAGTAGGCATTCACAGTTCTTGAGATCCTGTTTCTCTTTATTACTGTGAATGCAGTAGGCATTCACAGTTCTTGAGATCCTGTTTCTCTTTATTACTGTGAATGCAGTAGGCATTCACAGTTCTTGAGATCCTGTTTCTCTTTATTCTTTATTCTTCTTCTTCTTCTTCTTCTTCTTCTTCTTAGTGTTTATTCTTCCTAATGCGTTTTTACTGTTTAAAGTTTGATTCGCTTCTCCTCCTACAATTTTTCTCCGATTTCAACCATTCAACTTTTAAACTATTCAGCTTCTTCTGGAATCGATGGCTATATCTTTTTGTAGTTTTAACTCTTCAACTTTTTAAAATATTCAGCTTTTTCTGCAAATTTTCAGCTTTTTTTCTCCCATAGGAAATGAATGTAATTCACTGAAATTCTGCTCATTTCAGCTGCTTTTTGACAGCTTACTGCTTCAGCCTACTTTCAGCTAGAAACGCCATTCAACTTTTAAAATGTAGTGATATCTTTCAGCTATTATGGTATATTTCAGCTTTTTCATATCTTTTACCATTTTCATATAGTACCTCCTTAAAATAATTTTGGCTTTTCAAGAAATTCAGCAAATAACATGCGTTGCTATGGTCGTCAAGGAGGCAGTTATAGAGTGCGCACTCTAGAAATTCAACAAATTCTTCTTCTCCGAACAACTTCTTCTCAGTCACTCAATTTTCAACCTATCCACATAAATTATACATCAAAACGTAGGAATTTTTGTCTGGATTCAGGAAATGTAACCCTCATTGCTGTAGCATTTATAGATTTTTCGCAAATCACCTCAGAGCGACACAAACCCGAAACCTCCCCCATTCATTTCCTATGGAGCGGTTTTGAAAAATGACGCCTGAAAATTGAAAACATCACACGTTTTCGCATCGTCGCTACTCCGAAACCGTTTCATGTACAAGCATGAGACTTTCACACATGAATGTCCCGACCCTTCTGGCACTCATAAAAAAGGAATTGTTTGGATAACTGTTACGGTTTTACCGCAGGAACAATTTGTTCGGGAGTAGCGAATGTGCAAATTCCTGAAAACGCTTTTCAGCTGCATTTTCCCACATCATCCACTTTTTTACATCGTCGCTGTGCCTACACCGATTTTTGTACAAACATGAAAATGGGCACCATAGTCCTCAAAAGCCTGCTGATACTCATAGTGAAAGAATTATTTTGATATCTCTTATACTTTTTCAGCTACAGCGATTTGTTCGGGACCGTTTTTAGAGGATTTCTGAAAGTCCATAAAAATCACCTTTATATCATAATTTTTCACGCCTTTATTAAACTTTTTCCAGCAAAAACCGATAGCCTGTCTTCTTCCCCTATCCGTTACGAAATAAACGCAGAAAAAATTACGTCTCTACCATTTACGGATCAGGAGATATGGAGCGTTGTTCGGGGCAAAGTTCTCCATTATAATCCAATGGGACTTATTGTGAGCAAAGTCTCTGCACTTCGGTAGACTGGCCTGCAGCAGAGGTGTGAGTGAGTTTCCATGACGACGGAACTCTGAGGGCCAGAGGGAGAAGCTCCATTGGGATACAATGGCAACTTTCGACGCCCGCTGCAGCGGCTGTGATTAATGTAGGAATCTGAAATTCGCACAGTCACTTCCTCTTAACATTTTTAAATTTTCAAGTGACTTTCAGCCATGTGTCACTTTTCTGTCCCATTTTGGATTTCACATGCTTTCCTATTGGGCCTTTGCTTCCAACAGGATCTGGCATGATGCCCTGACACGACATAATTGGCCAATACAGCACCACCCACATGTGGGAAATGGCGCTACTGACCATTTTGGTCAAATGTTGAGTTCTGGGCCCAGATGTGGTGAGGCTGAGTTGCTAAAGGAGGCCAATCTGACTCATGACCTTTGGTGACCTTTGGTGACATTAAGTATTGGCACCCTTTTTGAGGCACTTCCCAGTACAGGATTTGGACCAAACTGACAGAGTACACTCACCTGGTGATACTGAACACAACCCTGTTAGCGGCTAACTGTTAGCATGTTGCTAACCGGAAGTAGCTCTAGGAAGGTCCTACAAACTTCTGCTTTACAGAGTCTTTACCTCCTTTATACAGAATGCTCCACTATAAATTTGGGCCACGTCACGTAAAGCATCTCCAAGCTAGGAGGTGTCAAACATCCAATGCTTTTCAATGGGGGCGAAACCCCTTATACTCCCTAGAAATGCAGGCCCACATATGGCTACAGTATATTCAAGTTTGAAATTCTACTTCTGCTTTGTTAAATGATTCAGTGTTTAGAATGAGTTATGAAATGTTTGGTGCCTTACCCTCAGTTTTTTCTTCTTCTAATCATTCAGCTATTGTTCTTTCATGTTCAAATTCTTCAACTCTTTCAAATTCTTCAACTTTTTCAACTTCTTCAACTTTTTCAACTTCTTCAATGCTTTTCAGCTATTTTTTCTCTTCTTCAAAGATCTTCTGCATCTTTTGCTCAATCATTCAGCTATCTGCATTCACAGTGCATTTTCGCAGGAAATGCAAATTTTTCTAGTTCTTTATTCTTCTTCTTCTTCTTAGTGTTTATTCTTCCTAATGCGTTTTTACTGTTTAAAGTTTGATTCGCTTCTCCTCCTACAATTTTTCTCCGATTTCAACCATTCAACTTTTAAACTATTCAGCTTCTTCTGGAATCGATGGCTATATCTTTTTGTACTTTTAACTCTTCAACTTTTTAAAATATTCAGCTTTTTCTGCAAATTTTCAGCTTTTTTTCTCCCATAGGAAATGAATGTAATTCACTGAAATTCTGCTCATTTCAGCTGCTTTTTGACAGCTTACTGCTTCAGCCTACTTTCAGCTAGAAACGCCATTCAACTTTTAAAATGTAGTGATATCTTTCAGCTATTATGGTATATTTCAGCTTTTTCATATCTTTTACCATTTTCATATAGTACCTCCTTAAAATAATTTTGGCTTTTCAAGAAATTCAGCAAATAACATGCGTTGCTATGGTCGTCAAGGAGGCAGTTATAGAGTGCGCACTCTAGAAATTCAACAAATTCTTCTTCTCCGAACAACTTCTTCTCAGTCGCTCAATTTTCAACCTATCCACATAAATTATACATCAAAACGTAGGAATTTTTGTCTGGATTCAGGAAATGTAACCCTCATTGGTGTAGCATTTATAGATTTTTCGCAAATCACCTCAGAGCGACACAAACCCGAAACCTCCCCCATTCATTTCCTATGGAGCGGTTTTGAAAAATGACGCCTGAAAATTGAAAACATCACACGTTTTCGCATCGTCGCTACTCCGAAACCGTTTCATGTACAAGCATGAGACTTTCACACATGAATGTCCCGACCCTTCTGGCACTCATAAAAAAGGAATTGTTTGAATAACTGTTACGGTTTTACCGCAGGAACAATTTGTTCGGGAGTAGCGAATGTGCAAATTCCTGAAAACGCTTTTCAGCTGCATTTTCCCACATCATCCACTTTTTTACATCGTCGCTGTGCCTACACCGATTTTTGTACAAACATGAAAATGGGCACCATAGTCCTCAAAAGCCTGCTGATACTCATAGTGAAAGAATTATTTTGATATCTCTTATACTTTTTCAGCTACAGCGATTTGTTCGGGACCGTTTTTTAGAGGATTTCTGAAAGTCCATAAAAATCAACTTTATATCATAATTTTTCACGCCTTTATTAAACTTTTTCCAGCAAAAACCGATAGCCTGTCTTCTTTCCCTATCCGTTACGAAATAAACGCAGAAAAAATTACGTCTCTACCATTTACGGATCAGGAGATATGGAGCGTTGTTCGGGGCAAAGTTCTCCATTATAATCCAATGGGACTTATTGTGAGCAAAGTCTCTGCACTTCGGTAGACTGGCCCGCTGCAGGTGTGTCAGTGAGTTTCCATGACGACGGAACTCTGAGGGCCAGAGGGAGAAGCTCCATTGGGATACAATGGCAACTTTCGACGCCCGCTGCAGCGGCTGTGATTAATGTAGGAATCTGAAATTCGCACAGTCACTTCCTCTTGACATTTTAAAATTTTCAAGTGACTTTCAGCCATGTGTCACTTTTCTGTCCCATTTTGGATTTCACATGCTTTCCTATTGGGCCTTTGCTTCCAACAGGATCTGGCATGATGCCCAGACACGACCCAATTGGCCAATACAGCACCACCCACATGTGGGAAATGGCGCTACTGACCATTTTGGTCAAATGTTGAGTTCTGGGCCCAGATGTGGTGAGGCTGAGTTGCTAAAGGAGGCCAATCTGACTCATGACCTTTGGTGACCTTTGGTGACATTAAGTATTGGCACCCTTTTTGAGGCACTTCCCAGTACAGGATTTGGACCAAACTGACAGAGTACACTCACCTGGTGATACTGAACACAACCCTGTTAGCGGCTAACTGTTAGCATGTTGCTAACCGGAAGTAGCTCTAGGAAGGTCCTACAAACTTCTGCTTTACAGAGTCTTTACCTCCTTTATACAGAATGCTCCACTATAAATTTGGGCCACGTCACGTAAAGCATCTCCAAGCTAGGAGGTGTCAAACATCCAATGCTTTTCAATGGGGGCGAAACCCCTTATACTCCCTAGAAATGCAGGCCCACATATGGCTACAGTATATTCAAGTTTGAAATTCTACTTCTGCTTTGTTAAATGATTCAGTGTTTAGAATGAGTTAGGAAATGTTTGGTGCCTTACCCTCAGTTTTTTCTTCTTCTAATCATTCAGCTATTGTTCTTTCATGTTCAAATTCTTCAACTCTTTCAAATTCTTCAACTTTTTCAACTTCTTCAACTTTTTCAACTTCTTCAATGCTTTTCAGCTATTTTTTCTCTTCTTCAAAGATCTTCTGCATCTTTTGCTCAATCATTCAGCTATCTGCATTCACAGTGCATTTTCGCAGGAAATGCAAATTTTTCTAGTTCTTTATTCTTCTTATGGGATATTCTTCCAAATGCGTTTTTACTGTTTAAAGTTTGATTCGCTTCTCCTCCTACAATTTTTCTCCGATTTCAACCATTCAACTTTTAAACTATTCAGCTTCTTCTGGAATCGATGGCTATATCTTTTTGTACTTTTAACTCTTCAACTTTTTAAAATATTCAGCTTTTTCTGCAAATTTTCAGCTTTTTTTCTCCCATAGGAAATGAATGTAATTCACTAAAATTCCGCTCATTTCAGCTGCTTTTTGACAGCTTACTGCTTCAGCCTACTTTCAGCTAGAAACGCCATTCAACTTTTAAAATGTAGTGATATCTTTCAGCTATTATGGTCTATTTCAGCTTTTTCATATCTTTTACCATTTTCATATAGTACCTCCTTAAAATAATTTTGGCTTTTCAAGAAATTCAGCAAATAACATGCGTTGCTATGGTCGTCAAGGAGGCAGTTATAGAGTGCGCACTCTAGAAATTCAACAAATTCTTCTTCTCCGAACAACTTCTTCTCAGTCGCTCAATTTTCAACCTATCCACATAAATTATACATCAAAACGTAGGAATTTTTGTCTGGATTCAGGAAATGTAACCCTCATTGCTGTAGCATTTATAGATTTTTCGCAAATCACCTCAGAGCGACACAAACCCGAAACCTCCCCCATTCATTTCCTATGGAGCGGTTTTGAAAAATGACGCCTGAAAATTGAAAACATCACACGTTTTCGCATCGTCGCTACTCCGAAACCGTTTCATGTACAAGCATGAGACTTTCACACATGAATGTCCCGACCCTTCTGGCACTCATAAAAAAGCAATTGTTTGGATAACTGTTACGGTTTTACCGCAGGAACAATTCGTTCGGGAGTAGCGAATGTGCAAATTCCTGAAAACGCTTTTCAGCTGCATTTTCCCACATCATCCACTTTTTTACATCGTCGCTGTGCCTACACCGATTTTTGTACAAACATGAAAATGGGCACCATAGTCCTCAAAAGCCTGCTGATACTCACAGTGAAAGAATTATTTTGATATCTCTTATATTTTTTCAGCTACAGCGATTTGTTCGGGACCGTTTTTAGAGGATTTCTGAAAGTCCATAAAAATCACCTTTATATCATAATTTTTCACGCCTTTATTAAACTTTTTCCAGCAAAAACCGATAGCCTGTCTTCTTCCCCTATCCGTTACGAAATAAACGCAGAAAAAATTACGTCTCTACCATTTACGGATCAGGAGATATGGAGCGTTGTTCGGGGCAAAGTTCTCCATTATAATCCAATGGGACTTATTGTGAGCAAAGTCTCTGCACTTCGGTAGACTGGCCCGCTGCAGGTGTGAGTGAGTTTCCATGACGACGGAACTCTGAGGGCCAGAGGGAGAAGCTCCATTGGGATACAATGGCAACTTTCGACGCCCGCTGCAGCGGCTGTGATTAATGTAGGAATCTGAAATTCGCACAGTCACTTCCTCTTAACATTTTTAAATTTTCAAGTGACTTTCAGCCATGTGTCACTTTTCTGTCCCATTTTGGATTTCACATGCTTTCCTATTGGGCCTTTGCTTCCAACAGGATCTGGCATGATGCCCAGACATGACATAATTGGCCAATACAGCACCACCCACATGTGGGAAATGGCGCTACTGACCATTTTGGTCAAATGTTGAGTTCTGGGCCCAGATGTGGTGAGGCTGAGTTGCTAAAGGAGGCCAATCTGACTCATGACCTTTGGTGACCTTTGGTGACATTAAGTATTGGCACCCTTTTTGAGGCACTTCCCAGTACAGGATTTGGACCAAACTGACAGAGTACACTCACCTGGTGATACTGAACACAACCCTGTTAGCGGCTAACTGTTAGCATGTTGCTAACCGGAAGTAGCTCTAGGAAGGTCCTACAAACTTCTGCTTTACAGAGTCTTTACCTCCTTTATACAGAATGCTCCACTATAAATTTGGGCCACGTCACGTAAAGCATCTCCAAGCTAGGAGGTGTCAAACATCCAATGCTTTTCAATGGGGGCGAAACCCCTTATACTCCCTAGAAATGCAGGCCCACATATGGCTACAGTATATTCAAGTTTGAAATTCTACTTCTGCTTTGTTAAATGATTCAGTGTTTAGAATGAGTTAGGAAATGTTTGGTGCCTTACCCTCAGTTTTTTCTTCTTCTAATCATTCAGCTATATTTCTTTCATGTTCAAACTCTTCAACTCTTTCAAATTCTTCAACTTTTTCAACTTTTTCAACTTCTTCAATGCTTTTCAGCTATTTTTTCTCTTCTTCAAAGATCTTCTGCATCTTTTGCTCAATCATTCAGCTATCTGCATTCACAGTGCATTTTCGCAGGAAATGCAAATTTTTCTAGTTACTGTGAATGCAGTAGGCATTCACAGTTATTGAGATCCTCTTTCGCGTTTTTACTGTTTAAAGTTTGATTCGCTTCTCCTCCTACAATTTTTCTCCGATTTCAACCATTCAACTTTTAAACTATTCAGCTTCTTCTGGAATCGATGGCTATATCTTTTTGTACTTATACCTTTTCAACTTTTTAAAATATTCATCTTTTTCTGCAAATTTTCAGCTTTTTTTTCTCCCATAGGAAATGAATGTAATTCATTAAAATTCCGCTCATTTCAGCTGCTTTTTGACAGCTTACTGCTTCAGCCTACTTTCAGCTAGAAACGCCATTCCACTTTTAAAATGTAGTGATATCTTTCAGCTATTATGGTATATTTCAGCTTTTTCATATCTTTTACCATTTTCATATAGTACCTCCTTAAAATTACTTTGGCTTTTCAAGAAATTCAGCAAATAACATGCGTTGCTATGGTCGTCAAGTGGCAGTTGGTAGAGTGCGCACTCTAGAAATTCAACTAATTCTTCTACTCCGAACAACTTCTTCTCACTCGCTCAATTTTCAACCTATCCACATAAATTATACATCAAAACGTAGGAATTTTTGTCTGGATTCAGGAAATGTAACCCTCATTGCTGTAGCATTTATAGATTTTTTGCAAATCACCTCAGAGCGACACAAACCCGAAACCTCCCCCATTCATTTCCTATGGAGCGGTTTTGAAAAATGACGCCTGAAAATTGAAAACATCACACGTTTTCGCATCGTCGCTACTCCGAAACCGTTTCATGTACAAGCATGAGACTTTCACACATGAATGTCCCGACCCTTCTGGCACTCATAAAAAAGGAATTGTTTGGATAACTGTTACGGTTTTACCGCAGGAACAATTTGTTCGGGAGTAGCGAATGTGCAAATTCCTGAAAACGCTTTTCAGCTGCATTTTCCCACATCATCCACTTTTTTACATCGTCGCTGTGCCTACACCGATTTTTGTACAAACATTAAAATGGGCACCATAGTCCTCAAAAGCCTGCTGATACTCATAGTGAAAGAATTATTTTGATATCTCTTATACTTTTTCAGCTACAGCGATTTGTTCGGGACCGTTTTTAGAGGATTTCTGAAAGTCCATAAAAATCACCTTTATATCATAATTTTTCACGCCTTTATTAAACTTTTTCCAGCAAAAACCGATAGCCTGTCTTCTTCCCCTATCCGTTACGAAATAAACGCAGAAAAAATTACGTCTCTACCATTTACGGATCAGGAGATATGGAGCGTTGTTCGGGGCAAAGTTCTCCATTATAATCCAATGGGACTTATTGTGAGCAAAGTCTCTGCACTTCGGTAGACTGGCTGCTGCAGGTGTGTGAGTGAGTTTCCATGACGACGGAACTCTGAGGGCCAGAGGGAGAGGCTCCATTGAGATAGAATGGCAACTTTTGACGCTCACCGCAGTTGCTGTGATTAATGTAGGAATCTGAAATTCGCACAGTCACTTCCTCTTGACATTTTAAAATTTTTCAGTGACTTTCAGCTATGTGTCATTTTTCTATCCCATTTTGAATTTCACATGCTTTCCTATTGGGCCTTTGCTTCCAACAGGACCTGGCATGATGCCCAGACACGACCCAATTGGCCAATACAGCACCACCCACCTGTGGGAAATGGCGCTACTGACCATTTTGGTCAAATATTGAGTTCTGGGCCCAGATGTGGTGAGGCTGAGTTGCTAAAGGAGGCCAATCTGACCCATGAACTTTGGTGACGTTTGGCGACATTAAGTATTGGCACCCCTATTTGAGGCACTTCCCAGTACAGGATTTGGACCAAACTGACAGAGTACAATCACCCGGTGATCCTGAGCACAGCCATGTTAGCGGCTAACGGTTAGCATGTTGCTAATCGGAAGTAGCTCTAGGAAGCTCGGACAAACTTCTGCTTTACAGAGTCTGTACCTCCTTTATACAAAATGCTCCACAATAAGTTTGGGCCTCGTCACGTAAAGCATCTCCAAGTTAGGAGGTGTTAAACATCCAATGCTTTTCAATGGGGGCGAAACCCCTTATACTCCCTAGAAATGCAGGCCCACATATGGCAACAGTATATTCAAGTTTGAAATTCTACTTATGCTTTGTTAAACGATTCAGTGTTTAGAATGAGTTAGTAAATGTTTGGTGCCATTCCCTCAGTTTTTTTCTTCTTCTAATCATTCAGCTATTGTTCTTTCATGTTCAACTTCTTCAACTTCTTCAATGCTTTTCAGCTATTTTTTCTCTTCTTCAAAGATCTTCTGCATCTTTTGCTCAATCATTCAGCTATCTGCATTCACAGTGCATTTTCGCAGGAAATGCAAATTTTTCTAGTTACTGTGAATGCAGTAGGCATTCACAGTTCTTGAGATCCTGTTTCTCTTTATTCTTTATTACTGTGAATGCAGTAGGCATTCACAGTTCTTGAGATCCTGTTTCTCTTTATTACTGTGAATGCAGTAGGCATTCACAGTTCTTGAGATCCTGTTTCTCTTTATTCTTTATTCTTCTTATGGGATATTCTTCCAAATGCGTTTTTACTGTTTAAAGTTTGATTCGCTTCTCCTCCTACAATTTTTCTCCGATTTCAACCATTCAACTTTTAAACTATTCAGCTTCTTCTGGAATCGATGGCTATATCTTTTTGTATTTTTAACTCTTCAACTTTTTAAAATATTCAGCTTTTTCTGCAAATTTTCAGCTTTTTTTCTCCCATAGGAAATGAATGTAATTCACTAAAATTCCGCTCATTTCAGCTGCTTTTTGACAGCTTACTGCTTCAGCCTACTTTCAGCTAGAAACGCCATTCAACTTTTAAATTGTAGTGATATCTTTCAGCTATTATGGTCTATTTCAGCTTTTTCATATCTTTTACCATTTTCATATAGTACCTCCTTAAAATAATTTTGGCTTTTCAAGAAATTCAGCAAATAACATGCGTTGCTATGGTCGTCAAGGAGGCAGTTATAGAGTGCGCACTCTAGAAATTCAACAAATTCTTCTTCTCCGAACAACTTCTTCTCAGTCGCTCAATTTTCAACCTATCCACATAAATTATACATCAAAACGTAGGAATTTTTGTCTGGATTCAGGAAATGTAACCCTCATTGCTGTAGCATTTATAGATTTTTCGCAAATCACCTCAGAGCGACACAAACCCGAAACCTCCCCCATTCATTTCCTATGGAGCGGTTTTGAAAAATGACGCCTGAAAATTGAAAACATCACACGTTTTCGCATCGTCGCTACTCCGAAACCGTTTCATGTACAAGCATGAGACTTTCACACATGAATGTCCCGACCCTTCTGGCACTCATAAAAAAGGAATTGTTTGGATAACTGTTACGGTTTTACCGCAGGAACAATTTGTTCGGGAGTAGCGAATGTGCAAATTCCTGAAAACGCTTTTCAGCTGCATTTTCCCACATCATCCACTTTTTTACATCGTCGCTGTGCCTACACCGATTTTTGTACAAACATGAAAATGGGCACCATAGTCCTCAAAAGCCTGCTGATACTCATAGTGAAAGAATTATTTTGATATCTCTTATACTTTTTCAGCTATAGCGATTTGTTCGGGACCGTTTTTAGAGGATTTCTGAAAGTCCATAAAAATCACCTTTATATCATAATTTTTCACGCCTTTATTAAACTTTTTCCAGCAAAAACCGATAGCCTGTCTTCTTCCCCTATCCGTTACGAAATAAACGCAGAAAAAATGACGTCTCTACCATTTACGGATCAGGAGATATGGAGCGTTGTTCGGGGCAAAGTTCTCCATTATAATCCAATGGGACTTATTGTGAGCAAAGTCTCTGCACTTCGGTAGACTGGCCTGCAGCAGAGGTGTGAGTGAGTTTCCATGACGACGGAACTCTGAGGGCCAGAGGGAGAAGCTCCATTGGGATACAATGGCAACTTTCGACGCCCGCTGCAGCGGCTGTGATTAATGTAGGAATCTGAAATTCGCACAGTCACTTCCTCTTAACATTTTTAAATTTTCAAGTGACTTTCAGCCATGTGTCACTTTTCTGTCCCATTTTGGATTTCACATGCTTTCCTATTGGGCCTTTGTTTCCAACAGGACCTTGCTTGATAACCGACACGACCCAATTGGCCAATACAGCACCACCCACCTGTGGGAAATGGCGCTACTGACCATTTTGGTCAAATGTTGAGTTCTGGGCCCAGATGTGGTGAGGCTGAGTTGCTAAAGGAGGCCAATCTGACTCATGACCTTTGGTGACCTTTGGTGACATTAAGTATTGGCACCCTTTTTGAGGCACTTCCCAGTACAGGATTTGGACCAAACTGACAGAGTACACTCACTTGGTGATACTGAACACAACCCTGTTAGCGGCTAACTGTTAGCATGTTGCTAACCGGAAGTAGCTCTAGGAAGGTCTCACCAACTTCTGCTTCACAGAGTCTGTTCTTACTCTAGAGAGAAAGCTCCACAAGAAATTTGGGCTACGTCGCATAAAGCATCTCCAAGCTATGAGGTGTCAAACATCCAATGCTTTTCAATGGGGGATCAAACCCCTTATGGTCCCAATACTGCATGCCCATATATGGCGCTACAGTATAGCTCAGATGGAAAGTGCAGACTTTGCATGCAAGAGGTCATGGGATCGAATCCTGGTGTGGGACACTTAGAGTTTTATATTATAATCCCCACAGTATGTATAACAAAACATGTGTGCTGATCCTATGAAGTATTTTTTTGTACCACCCGCCATTTTGAGTTACCATGGCAACGTTATAAAAAACGTATTTTCTCCCTATTTGAAGCACATCCCAGTACAGGATTTGGACCAAACTGACAGAGTACAATCCCCCGGTGATACTGAACACAACCATGTTAGCGGCTAATGGTTAGCATGTTGCTAACAGGAAGTAGCTCTAGGAAGGTCTCACTAACTTCTGCTTCACAGTCTGTTCTTACTGTAGAGAGAAAGCTCCACAACAAATTTTGGCCATGTCGGATAAAGCATCTCCATGTTAGGAGGTGTCAAATATTCAATGCTTTTCAATGGGCCAAGACCACCCGCCATTTTGAGTTACCATGGCGACGTAATAAACTACGTATTTTCTCCCTCTTTGAGGCACTTCCCAGCACAGGTTATGGACCAAACTAACAGAGTACCATCCCCTGGTCATCCTGAACACAACCTTGTTAGCGGCTAACGGTTAGCATGTTGCTAACAGGAAGTAGCTCTAGGAAGGTCTCACTAACTTCTGCTTCACAGAGTCTGTTCTTACTGTAGAGAGAAAGCTCCACAACAAATTTTGGCCATGTCGGATAAAGCATCTCCATGTTAGGAGGTGTCAAATATTCAATGCTTTTCAATGGGCCAAGACCACCCGCCATTTTGAGTTACCATGGCGACGTAATAAACTACGTATTTTCTCCCTCTTTGAGGCACTTCCCAGCACAGGTTATGGACCAAACTAACAGAGTACCATCACCTGGTCATCCTGAACACAACCTTGTTAGCGGCTAACGGTTAGCATGTTGCTAACCGGAAGTAGCTCTAGGAAGCTCGAACAAACTTTTGCTTCACAGAGTCTGTACTTCCTTTACAGAGAAGGCTCTACAACAAATTTGGGCCATGTCAGATAAAGCATGTCTATTTTATGAGGTGTCAAACATCCATTTTTGACCCCTCTGCCTCTGTTACATGCTGCAGAAATGCTCCAAAGACACTGAAATCACACATTCACCTCAGTACCTCACATGATAAAGGTAATGCAAATTAAGACAGAGGGCTACAGCTGTGAGGGAGTCTCCATGACAACGCTGCTAGCCAGAGGCTCCTAGGAGGTCCATTGACTTAACATGGCACCTTTGGACGGCCGTTGTGGGGGCTGTGAAGATCGTAGGAAGCTGAAATTCGCAGTGTTACTTCCCATTAGTATTTTCAATGGTACGGTACGCACCACGAGGCAGGCGCCTTGCTAAATTTCTTCAGAAATTTTCTAGTTACTGTGAATGCAGTAGGCATTCACAGTTCTTGAGATCCTGTTTCTCTTTATTCTTTATTCTTCTTATGGGATATTCTTCCAAATGCGTTTTTACTGTTTAAAGTTTGATTCGCTTCTCCTCCTACAATTTTTCTCCGATTTCAACCATTCAACTTTTAAACTATTCAGCTTCTTCTGGAATCGATGGCTATATCTTTTTGTATTTTTAACTCTTCAACTTTTTAAAATATTCAGCTTTTTCTGCAAATTTTCAGCTTTTTTTCTCCCATAGGAAATGAATGTAATTCACTAAAATTCCGCTCATTTCAGCTGCTTTTTGACAGCTTACTGCTTCAGCCTACTTTCAGCTAGAAACGCCATTCAACTTTTAAATTGTAGTGATATCTTTCAGCTATTATGGTCTATTTCAGCTTTTTCATATCTTTTACCATTTTCATATAGTACCTCCTTAAAATAATTTTGGCTTTTCAAGAAATTCAGCAAATAACATGCGTTGCTATGGTCGTCAAGGAGGCAGTTATAGAGTGCGCACTCTAGAAATTCAACAAATTCTTCTTCTCCGAACAACTTCTTCTCAGTCGCTCAATTTTCAACCTATCCACATAAATTATACATCAAAACGTAGGAATTTTTGTCTGGATTCAGGAAATGTAACCCTCATTGCTGTAGCATTTATAGATTTTTCGCAAATCACCTCAGAGCGACACAAACCCGAAACCTCCCCCATTCATTTCCTATGGAGCGGTTTTGAAAAATGACGCCTGAAAATTGAAAACATCACACGTTTTCGCATCGTCGCTACTCCGAAACCGTTTCATGTACAAGCATGAGACTTTCACACATGAATGTCCCGACCCTTCTGGCACTCATAAAAAAGGAATTGTTTGGATAACTGTTACGGTTTTACCGCAGGAACAATTTGTTCGGGAGTAGCGAATGTGCAAATTCCTGAAAACGCTTTTCAGCTGCATTTTCCCACATCATCCACTTTTTTACATCGTCGCTGTGCCTACACCGATTTTTGTACAAACATGAAAATGGGCACCATAGTCCTCAAAAGCCTGCTGATACTCATAGTGAAAGAATTATTTTGATATCTCTTATACTTTTTCAGCTACAGCGATTTGTTCGGGACCGTTTTTAGAGGATTTCTGAAAGTCCATAAAAATCACCTTTATATCATAATTTTTCACGCCTTTATTAAACTTTTTCCAGCAAAAACCGATAGCCTGTCTTCTTCCCCTATCCGTTACGAAATAAACGCAGAAAAAATTACGTCTCTACCATTTACGGATCAGGAGATATGGAGCGTTGTTCGGGGCAAAGTTCTCCATTATAATCCAATGGGACTTATTGTGAGCAAAGTCTCTGCACTTCGGTAGACTGGCCTGCAGCAGAGGTGTGAGTGAGTTTCCATGACGACGGAACTCTGAGGGCCAGAGGGAGAAGCTCCATTGGGATACAATGGCAACTTTCGACGCCCGCTGCAGCGGCTGTGATTAATGTAGGAATCTGAAATTCGCACAGTCACTTCCTCTTAACATTTTTAAATTTTCAAGTGACTTTCAGCCATGTGTCACTTTTCTGTCCCATTTTGGATTTCACATGCTTTCCTATTGGGCCTTTGCTTCCAACAGGATCTGGCATGATGCCCAGACACGACATAATTGGCCAATACAGCACCACCCACATGTGGGAAAATGGTGCTACTGACCATTTTGGTCAAATGTTGAGTTCTGGGCCCAGATGTGGTGAGGCTGAGTTGCTAAAGGAGGCCAATCTGACTCATAACCTTTGGTGACCTTTGGTGACATTAAGTATTGGCACCCTTTTTGAGGCACTTCCCAGTACAGGATTTGGACCAAACTGACAGAGTACACTCACCTGGTGATACTGAACACAACCCTGTTAGCGGCTAACTGTTAGCATGTTGCTAACCGGAAGTAGCTCTAGGAAGGTCCTACAAACTTCTGCTTTACAGAGTCTTTACCTCCTTTATACAGAATGCTCCACTATAAATTTGGGCCACGTCACCTAAAGCATCTCCAAGCTAGGAGGTGTCAAACATCCAATGCTTTTCAATGGGGGCGAAACCCCTTATACTCCCTAGAAATGCAGGCCCACATATGGCTACAGTATATTCAAGTTGGAAATTCTACTTCTGCTTTGTTAAATGATTCAGTGTTTAGAGTGAGTTAGGAAATGTTTGGTGCCTTACCCTCAGTTTTTTCTTCTTCTAATCATTCAGCTATTGTTCTTTCATGTTCAAATTCTTCAACTCTTTCAAATTCTTCAACTTTTTCAACTTCTTCAACTTTTTCAACTTCTTCAATGCTTTTCAGCTATTTTTTCTCTTCTTCAAAGATCTTCTGCATCTTTTGCTCAATCATTCAGCTATCTGCATTCACAGTGCATTTTCGCAGGAAATGCAAATTTTTCTAGTTCTTTATTCTTCTTCTTAGTGTTTATTCTTCCAAATGCGTTTTTACTGTTTAAAGTTTGATTCGCTTCTCCTCCTACAATTTTTCTCCGATTTCAACCATTCAACTTTTAAACTATTCAGCTTCTTCTGGAATCGATGGCTATATCTTTTTGTACTTTTAACTCTTCAACTTTTTAAAATATTCAGCTTTTTCTGCAAATTTTCAGCTTTTTTTCTCCCATAGGAAATGAATGTAATTCACTAAAATTCCGCTCATTTAAGCTGCTTTTTGACAACTTACTGCTTCAGCCTACTTACAGCTAGAAACGCCATTCAACTTTTAAAATGTAGTGATATCTTTCAGCTATTATGGTATATTTCAGCTTTTTCATATCTTTTACCATTTTCATATAGTACCTCCTTAAAATAATTTTGGCTTTTCAAGAAATTCAGCAAATAACATGCGTTGCTATGGTCGTCAAGGAGGCAGTTATAGAGTGCGCACTCTAGAAATTCAACAAATTCTTCTTCTCCGAACAACTTCCTCTCACTCGCTCAATTTTCAACCTATCCACATAAATTATACATCAAAACGTAGGAATTTTTGTCTGGATTCAGGAAATGTAACCCTCATTGGTGTAGCATTTATAGATTTTTCGCAAATCACCTCAGAGCGACACAAACCCGAAACCTCCCCCATTCATTTCCTATGGAGCGGTTTTGAAAAATGACGCCTGAAAATTGAAAACATCACACGTTTTCGCATCGTCGCTACTCCGAAACCGTTTCATGTACTAGCATGAGACTTTCACACATGAATGTCCCGACCCTTCTGGCACTCATAAAAAAGGAATTGTTTGGATAACTGTTACGGTTTTACCGCAGGAACAATTTGTTCGGGAGTAGCGAATGTGCAAATTCCTGAAAACGCTTTTCAGCTGCATTTTCCCACATCATCCACTTTTTTACATCGTCGCTGTGCCTACACCGATTTTTGAACAAACATGAAAATGGGCACCATAGTCCTCAAAAGCCTGCTGATACTCATAGTGAAAGAATTATTTTGATATCTCTTATACTTTTTCAGCTACAGCGATTTGTTCGGGACCATTTTTAGAGGATTTCTGAAAGTCCATAAAAATCACCTTTATATCATAATTTTTCACGCCTTTATTAAACTTTTTCCAGCAAAACCCGATAGCCTGTCTTCTTCCCCTATCCGTTACGAAATAAACGCAGAAAAAATTACGTCTCTACCATTTACGGATCAGGAGATATGGAGCGTTGTTCGGGGCAAAGTTCTCCATTATAATCCAATGGGACTTATTGTGAGCAAAGTCTCTGCACTTCGGTAGACTGGCCTGCAGCAGAGGTGTGAGTGAGTTTCCATGACGACGGAACTCTGAGGGCCAGAGGGAGAAGCTCCATTGGGATACAATGGCAACTTTCGACGCCCGCTGCAGCGGCTGTGATTAATGTAGGAATCTGAAATTCGCACAGTCACTTCCTCTTAACATTTTTAAATTTTCAAGTGACTTTCAGCCATGTGTCACTTTTCTGTCCCATTTTGGATTTCACATGCTTTCCTATTGGGCCTTTGCTTCCAACAGGATCTGGCATGATGCCCAGACACGACATAATTGGCCAATACAGCACCACCCACATGTGGGAAATGGCGCTACTGACCATTTTGGTCAAATGTTGAGTTCTGGGCCCAGATGTGGTGAGGCTGAGTTGCTAAAGGAGGCCAATCTGACTCATGACCTTTGGTGACCTTTGGTGACATTAAGTATTGGCACCCTTTTTGAGGCACTTCCCAGTACAGGATTTGGACCAAACTGACAGAGTACACTCACCTGGTGATACTGAACACAACCCTGTTAGCGGCTAACTGTTAGCATGTTGCTAACCGGAAGTAGCTCTAGGAAGGTCCTACAAACTTCTGCTTTACAGAGTCTTTACCTCCTTTATACAGAATGCTCCACTATAAATTTGGGCCACGTCACGTAAAGCATCTCCAAGCTAGGAGGTGTCAAACATCCAATGCTTTTCAATGGGGGCGAAACCCCTTATACTCCCTAGAAATGCAGGCCCACATATGGCTACAGTATATTCAAGTTTGAAATTCTACTTCTGCTTTGTTAAATGATTCAGTGTTTAGAATGAGTTAGGAAATGTTTGGTGCCTTACCCTCAGTTTTTTCTTCTTCTAATCATTCAGCTATTGTTCTTTCATGTTCAAATTCTTCAACTCTTTCAAATTCTTCAACTTTTTCAACTTCTTCAACTTTTTCAACTTCTTCAATGCTTTTCAGCTATTTTTTCTCTTCTTCAAAGATCTTCTGCATCTTTTGCTCAATCATTCAGCTATCTGCATTCACAGTGCATTTTCGCAGGAAATGCAAATTTTTCTAGTTACTGTGAATGCAGTAGGCATTCACAGTTCTTGAGATCCTGTTTCTCTTTATTACTGTGAATGCAGTAGGCATTCACAGTTCTTGAGATCCTGTTTCTCTTTATTCTTTATTCTTCTTATTACTGTGAATGCAGTAGGCATTCACAGTTATTGAGATCCTCTTTCGCCTTTTTACTGTTTAAAGTTTGATTCGCTTCTCCTCCTACAGTTTTTGTCCGATTTCAACCATTCAACTTTTAAACTATTCAGCTTCTTCTGGAATCGATGGCTATATCTTTTTGTACTTTTAACTCTTCAACTTTTTAAAATATTCAGCTTTTTCTGCAAATTTTCAGCTTTTTTTCTCCCATAGGAAATGAATGTAATTCACTAAAATTCCGCTCATTTCAGCTGCTTTTTGACAGCTTACTGCTTCAGCCTACTTTCAGCTAGAAACGCCATTCAACTTTTAAAATGTAGTGATATCTTTCAGCTATTATGGTCTATTTCAGCTTTTTCATATCTTTTATCATTTTCATATAGTACCTCCTTAAAATAATTTTGGCTTTTCAAGAAATTCAGCAAATAACATGCGTTGCTATGGTCGTCAAGGAGGCAGTTATAGAGTGCGCACTCTAGAAATTCAACAAATTCTTCTTCTCCGAACAACTTCTTCTCAGTCGCTCAATTTTCAACCCATCCACATAAATTATACATCAAAACGTAGGAATTTTTGTCTGGATTCAGGAAATGTAACCCTCATTGCTGTAGCATTTATAGATTTTTCGCAAATCACCTCAGAGCGACACAAACCCGAAACCTCCCCCATTCATTTCCTATGGAGCGGTTTTGAAAAATGACGCCTGAAAATTGAAAACATCACACGTTTTCGCATCGTCGCTACTCCGAAACCGTTTCATGTACAAGCATGAGACTTTCACACATGAATGTCCCGACCCTTCTGGCACTCATAAAAAAGGAATTGTTTGGATAACTGTTACGGTTTTACCGCAGGAACAATTTGTTCGGGAGTAGCGAATGTGCAAATTCCTGAAAACGCTTTTCAGCTGCATTTTCCCACATCATCCACTTTTTTACATCGTCGCTGTGCCTACACCGATTTTTGTACAAACATGAAAATGGGCACCATAGTCCTCAAAAGCCTGCTGATACTCATAGTGAAAGAATTATTTTGATATCTCTTATACTTTTTCAGCTACAGCGATTTGTTCGGGACCGTTTTTAGAGGATTTCTGAAAGTCCATAAAAATCAACTTTATATCATAATTTTTCACGCCTTTATTAAACTTTTTCCAGCAAAAACCGATAGCCTGTCTTCTTCCCCTATCCGTTACGAAATATACGCAGAAAAAATTATGTCTCTACCATTTACGGATCAGGAGATATGGAGCGTTGTTCGGGGCAAAGTTCTCCATTATAATCCAATGGGACTTATTGTGAGCAAAGTCTCTGCACTTCGGTAGACTGGCCTGCAGCAGAGGTGTGAGTGAGTTTCCATGACGACTGAACTCTGAGGGCCAGAGGGAGAAGCTCCATTGGGATACAATGGCAACTTTTGACGCCCGCTGCAGCGGCTGTGATTAATGTAGGAATCTGAAATTCGCACAGTCACTTCCTCTTAACATTTTTAAATTTTCAAGTGACTTTCAGCCATGTGTCACTTTTCTGTCCCATTTTGGATTTCACATGCTTTCCTATTGGGCCTTTGCTTCCAACAGGATCTGGCATGATGCCCAGACACGAAATAATTGGCCAATACAGCACCACCCACATGTGGGAAATGGCGCTACTGACCATTTTGGTCAAATGTTGAGTTCTGGGCCCAGATGTGGTGAGGCTGAGTTGCTAAAGGAGGCCAATCTGACTCATGACCTTTGGTGACCTTTGGTGACATTAAGTATTGGCACCCTTTTTGAGGCACTTCCCAGTACAGGATTTGGACCAAACTGACAGAGTACACTCACCTGGTGATACTGAACACAACCATGTTAGCGGCTAACTGTTAGCATGTTGCTAACCGGAAGTAGCTCTAGGAAGGTCCTACAAACTTCTGCTTTACAGAGTCTTTACCTCCTTTATACAGAATGCTCCACTATAAATTTGGGCCACGTCACGTAAAGCATCTCCAAGCTAGGAGGTGTCAAACATCCAATGCTTTTCAATGGGGGCGAAACCCCTTATACTCCTAGAAAAGCAGGCCCACATATGGCTACAGTATATTCAAGTTTGAAATTCTACTTCTGCTTTGTTAAATGATTCAGTGTTTAGAATGAGTTAGGAAATGTTTGATGCCTTACCCTCAGTTTTTTCTTCTTCTAATCATTCAGCTATTGTTCTTTCATGTTCAAATTCTTCAACTCTTTCAAATTCTTCAACTTTTTCAACTTCTTCAATGCTTTTCAGCTATTTTTTCTCTTCTTCAAAGATCTTCTGCATCTTTTGCTCAATCATTCAGCTATCTGCATTCACAGTGCATTTTCGCAGGAAATGCAAATTTTTCTAGTTACTGTGAATGCAGTAGGCATTCACAGTTCTTGAGATCCTGTTTCTCTTTATTACTGTGAATGCAGTAGGCATTCACAGTTATTGAGATCCTCTTTCGCCTTTTTACTGTTTAAAGTTTGATTCGCTTCTCCTCCTACAGTTTTTCTCCGATTTCAACCATTCAACTTTTAAACTATTCAGCTTCTTCTGGAATCGATGGCTATATCTTTTTGTACTTATATCTTTTCAACTTTTTAAAATATTCAGCTTTTCCTGCAAATTTTCAGCTTTTTTTTCTCCCATAGGAAATTAATGTAATTCACTAAAATTCCGCTCATTTCAGCTGCTTTTTGACAGCTTACTGCTTCAGCCTACTTTCAGCTAGAAACGCCATTCAACTTTTAAAATGTAGTGATATCTTTCAGCTGTTATGGTCTATTTCAGCTTTTTCATATCTTTTACCATTTTCATATAGTACCTCCTTAAAATAATTTTGGCTTTTCAAGAAATTCAGCAAATAACATGCGTTGCTATGGTCGTCAAGGAGGCAGTTATAGAGTGCGCACTCTAGAAATTCAACAAATTCTTCTTCTCCGAACAACTTCTTCTCACTCGCTCAATTTTCAACCTATCCACATAAATTATACATCAAAACGTGGGAATTTTTGTCTGGATTCAGGAAATGTAACCCTCATTGCTGTAGCATTTATAGATTTTTCGCAAATCACCTCAGAGCGACACAAACCCGAAACCTCCCCCATTCAATTCCTATGGAGCGGTTTTGAAAAATGACGCCTGAAAATTGAAAACATCACACGTTTTCGCATCGTCGCTACTCCGAAACCGTTTCATGTACAAGCATGAGACTTTCACACATGAATGTCCCGACCCTTCTGGCACTCATAAAAAAGGAATTGTTTGGATAACTGTTACGGTTTTACCGCAGGAACAATTTGTTCGGGAGTAGCGAATGTGCAAATTCCTGAAAACGCTTTTCAGCTGCATTTTCCCACATCATCCACTTTTTTACATCGTCGCTGTGCCTACACCGATTTTTGTACAAACATGAAAATGGGCACCATAGTCCTCAAAAGCCTGCTGATACTCATAGTGAAAGAATTATTTTGATATCTCTTATACTTTTTCAGCTACAGCGATTTGTTCGGGACCGTTTCTAGAGGATTTCTGAAAGTCCATAAAAATCACCTTTATATCATAATTTTTCACGCCTTTATTAAACTTTTTCCAGCAAAAACCGATAGCCTGTCTTCTTCCCCTATCCGTTACGAAATAAACGCAGAAAAAATTACGTCTCTACCATTTACGGATCAGGAGATATGGAGCGTTGTTCGGGGCAAAGTTCTCCATTATAATCCAATGGGACTTATTGTGAGCAAAGTCTCTGCACTTCGGTAGACTGGCCCGCTGCAGGTGTGAGTGAGTTTCCATGACGACGGAACTCTGAGGGCCAGAGGGAGAAGCTCCATTGGGATACAATGGCAACTTTCGACGCCCGCTGCAGCGGCTGTGATTAATGTAGGAATCTGATATTCGCACAGTCACTTCCTCTTAACATTTTTAAATTTTCAAGTGACTTTCAGCCATGTGTCACTTTTCTGTCCCATTTTGGATTTCACATGCTTTCCTATTGGGCCTTTGCTTCCAACAGGATCTGGCATGATGCCCAGACACGACATAATTGGCCAATACAGCACCACCCACATGTGGGAAATGGCGCTACTGACCATTTTGGTCAAATGTTGAGTTCTGGGCCCAGATGTGGTGAGGCTGAGTTGCTAAAGGAGGCCAATCTGACTCATGACCTTTGGTGACCTTTGGTGACATTAAGTATTGGCACCCTTTTTGAGGCACTTCCCAGTACAGGATTTGGACCAAACTGACAGAGTACACTCACCTGGTGATACTGAACACAACCCTGTTAGCGGCTAACTGTTAGCATGTTGCTAACCGGAAGTAGCTCTAGGAAGGTCCTACAAACTTCTGCTTTACAGAGTCTTTACCTCCTTTATACAGAATGCTCCACTATAAATTTGGGCCACGTCACGTAAAGCATCTCCAAGCTAGGAGGTGTCAAACATCCAATGCTTTTCAATGGGGGCGAAACCCCTTATACTCCCTAGAAATGCAGGCCCACATATGGCTACAGTATATTCAAGTTTGAAATTCTACTTCTGCTTTGTTAAATGATTCAGTGTTTAGAATGAGTTAGGAAATGTTTGGTGCCTTACCCTCAGTTTTTTCTTCTTCTAATCATTCAGCTATTGTTCTTTCATGTTCAAATTCTTCAACTCTTTCAAATTCTTCAACTTCTTCAACTTTTTCAACTTCAATGCTTTTCAGCTATTTTTTCTCTTCTTCAAAGATCTTCTGCATCTTTTGCTCAATCATTCAGCTATCTGCATTCACAGTGCATTTTCGCAGGAAATGCAAATTTTTCTAGTTCTTTCTTCTTCTTCTTCTTCTTCTTCTTCTTCTTAGTGTTTATTCTTCCTAATGCGTTTTTACTGTTTAAAGTTTGATTCGCTTCTCCTCCTACAATTTTTCTCCGATTTCAACCATTCAACTTTTAAACTATTCAGCTTCTTCTGGAATCGATGGCTATATCTTTTTGTACTTTTAACTCTTCAACTTTTTAAAATATTCAGCTTTTTCTGCAAATTTTCAGCTTTTTTTCTCCCATAGGAAATGCATTGAAATCACTAAAATTCCGCTCATTTCAGCTGCTTTTTGACAGCTTACTGCTTCAGCCTACTTTCAGCTAGAAACGTCATTCAACTTTTAAAATGTAGTAATATCTTTTGGCTATTATGGTATGTTTCAGCTTTTTCATATCTTTCACCATTTTCGTATAGTACGTCTTTAAAATAATTTTGGCTTTTCAAGAAATTCAGCAAATAACATGCGTTGCTATGGTCGTCAAGGAGGCTCTTTTAGAGTGCGCACTCTAGAAATTCAACAAATTCTTCTTCTCCGAACAAGTTCTTCTCAGTCGCTCAATTTTCAACCTATCCACATAAATTATACATCAAAACGTAGGAATTTTTGTCTGGATTCAGGAAATGTAACCCTCATTGCTGTAGCATTTATAGATTTTTCGCAAATCACCTCAGAGCGACACAAACCCGAAACCTCCCCCATTCATTTCCTATGGAGCGGTTTTGAAAAATGACGCCTGAAAATTGAAAACATCACATGTTTTCGCATCGTCGCTACTCCGAAACGGTTTCATGTACAAGCATGAGACTTTCACACATGAATGTCCCGACCCTTCTGGCACTCATAAAAAAGGAATTGTTTGGATAACTGTTATGGTTTTACCGCAGGAACAATTTGTTCGGGAGTAGCGAATGTGCAAATTCCTGAAAACGCTTTTCAGCTGCATTTTCCCACATCATCCACTTTTTTACATCGTCGCTGTGCCTACACCGATTTTTGTACAAACATGAAAATGGGCACCATAGTCCTCAAAAGCCTGCTGATACTCATAGTGAAAGAATTATTTTGATATCTCTTATACTTTTTGAGCTACAGCGATTTGTTCGGGACCGTTTTTTAGAGGATTTCTGAAAGTCCATAAAAATCACCTTTATATCATAATTTTTCACGCCTTTATTAAACTTTTTCCAGCAAAAACCGATAGCCTGTCTTCTTCCCCTATCCGTTACGAAATAAACGCAGAAAAAATTACGTCTCTACCATTTACGGATCAGGAGATATGGAGCGTTGTTCGGGGCAAAGTTCTCCATTATAATCCAATGGGACTTATTGTGAGCAAAGTCTCTGCACTTCAGTAGACTGGCCTGCAGCAGAGGTGTGAGTGAGTTTCCATGACGACGGAACTCTGAGGGCCAGAGGGAGAAGCTCCATTGGGATACAATGGCAACTTTCGACGCCCGCTGCAGCGGCTGTGATTAATGTAGGAATCTGAAATTCGCACAGTCACTTCCTCTTAACATTTTTAAATTTTCAAGTGACTTTCAGCCATGTGTCACTTTTCTGTCCCATTTTGGATTTCACATGCTTTCCTATTGGGCCTTTGCTTCCAACAGGATCTGGCATGATGCCCAGACACGACATAATTGGCCAATACAGCACCACCCACATGTGGGAAATGGCGCTACTGACCATTTTGGTCAAATGTTGAGTTCTGGGCCCAGATGTGGTGAGGCTGAGTTGCTAAAGGAGGCCAATCTGACTCATGACCTTTGGTGACCTTTGGTGACATTAAGTATTGGCACCCTTTTTGAGGCACTTCCCAGTACAGGATTTGGACCAAACTGACAGAGTACACTCACCTGGTGATACTGAACACAACCCTGTTAGCGGCTAACTGTTAGCATGTTGCTAACCGGAAGTAGCTCTAGGAAGGTCCTACAAACTTCTGCTTTACAGAGTCTTTACCTCCTTTATACAGAATGCTCCACTATAAATTTGGGCCACGTCACGTAAAGCATCTCCAAGCTAGGAGGTGTCAAACATCCAATGCTTTTCAATGGGGGCGAAACCCCTTATACTCCCTAGAAATGCAGGCCCACATATGGCTACAGTATATTCAAGTTTGAAATTCTACTTCTGCTTTGTTAAATGATTCAGTGTTTAGAATGAGTTAGGAAATGTTTGGTGCCTTACCCTCAGTTTTTTCTTCTTCTAATCATTCAGCTATTGTTCTTTCATGTTCAAATTCTTCAACTCTTTCAAATTCTTCAACTTTTTCAACTTCTTCAACTTTTTCAACTTCTTCAATGCTTTTCAGCTATTTTTTCTCTTCTTCAAAGATCTTCTGCATCTTTTGCTCAATCATTCAGCTATCTGCATTCACAGTGCATTTTCGCAGGAAATGCAAATTTTTCTAGTTATTATTATTATAGGATATTCTTCCAAATGCGTTTTTACTGTTTAAAGTTTGATTCGCTTCTCCTCCTACAATTTTTCTCCGATTTCAACCATTCAACTTTTAAACTATTCAGCTTCTTCTGGAATCGATGGCTATATCTTTTTGTACTTTTAACTCTTCAACTTTTTAAAATATTCAGCTTTTTCTGCAAATTTTCAGCTTTTTTTCTCCCATAGGAAATGCATTGAAATCACTAAAATTCCGCTCATTTCAGCTGCTTTTTGACAACTTACTGCTTCAGCCTACTTTCAGCTAGAAACGCCATTCAACTTTTAAAATGTAGTGATATCTTTCAGCTATTATGGTATATTTCAGCTTTTTCATATCTTTTACCATTTTCATATAGTACCTCCTTAAAATAATTTTGGCTTTTCAAGAAATTCAGCAAATAACATGCGTTGCTATGGTCGTCAAGGAGGCAGTTATAGAGTGCGCACTCTAGAAATTCAACAAATTCTTCTTCTCCGAACAACTTCTTCTCAGTCGCTCAATTTTCAACCTATCCACATAAATTATACATCAAAACGTAGGAATTTTTGTCTGGATTCAGGAAATGTAACCCTCATTGCTGTAGCATTTATAGATTTTTCGCAAATCACCTCAGAGCGACACAAACCCGAAACCTCCCCCATTCATTTCCTATGGAGCGGTTTTGAAAAATGACGTCTGAAAATCCAAAACATCACACGTTTTCGCATCGTCGCTACTCCGAAACCGTTTCATGTACAAGCATGAGACTTTCACACATGAATGTCCCGACCCTTCTGGCACTCATAAAAAAGGAATTGTTTGGATAACTGTTACGGTTTTACCGCAGGAACAATTTGTTCGGGAGTAGCGAATGTGCAAATTCCTGAAAACACTTTTCAGCTGCATTTTCCCACATCATCCACTTTTTTACATCGTCGCTGTGCCTACACCGATTTTTGTACAAACATGAAAATGGGCACCATAGTCCTCAAAAGCCTGCTGATACTCATAGTGAAAGAATTATTTTGATATCTCTTATACTTTTTCAGCTACAGCGATTTGTTCGGGACCGTTTTTAGAGGATTTCTGAAAGTCCATAAAAATCACCTTTATATCATAATTTTTCACGCCTTTATTAAACTTTTTCCAGCAAAAACCGGTAGCCTGTCTTCTTCCCCTATCCGTTACGAAATAAACGCAGAAAAAATTACGTCTCTACCATTTACGGATCAGGAGATATGGAGCGTTGTTCGGGGCAAAGTTCTCCATTATAATCCAATGGGACTTATTGTGAGCAAAGTCTCTGCACTTCGGTAGACTGGCCCGCTGCAGGTGTGAGTGAGTTTCCATGACGACGGAACTCTGAGGGCCAGAGGGAGAAGCTCCATTGGGATACAATGGCAACTTTCGACGCCCGCTGCAGCGGCTGTGATTAATGTAGGAATCTGAAATTCGCACAGTCACTTCCTCTTAACATTTTTAAATTTTCAAGTGACTTTCAGCCATGTGTCACTTTTCTGTCCCCTTTTGGATTTCACATGCTTTCCTATTGGGCCTTTGCTTCCATCAGGATCTGGCATGATGCCCAGACACGACATAATTGGCCAATACAGCACCACCCACATGTGGGAAATGGCGCTACTGACCATTTTGGTCAAATGTTGAGTTCTGGGCCCAGATGTGGTGAGGCTGAGTTGCTAAAGGAGGCCAATCTGACTCATGACCTTTGGTGACCTTTGGTGACATTAAGTATTGGCACCCTTTTTGAGGCACTTCCCAGTACAGGATTTGGACCAAACTGACAGAGTACACTCACCTGGTGATACTGAACACAACCCTGTTAGCGGCTAACTGTTAGCATGTTGCTAACCGGAAGTAGCTCTAGGAAGATCCTACAAACTTCTGCTTTACAGAGTCTTTACCTCCTTTATACAGAATGCTCCACTATAAATTTGGGCCACGTCACGTAAAGCATCTCCAAGTTAGGAGGTGTCAAACATCCAATGCTTTTCAATGGGGGCGAAACCCCTTATACTCCCTAGAAATGCAGGCCCACATATGGCTACAGTATATTCAAGTTTGAAATTCTACTTCTGCTTTGTTAAATTATTCAGTGTTTAGAATGAGTTAGGAAATGTTTGGTGCCTTACCCTCAGTTTTTTCTTCTTCTAATCATTCAGCTATTGTTCTTTCATGTTCAAATTCTTCAACTCTTTCAAATTCTTCAACTTTTTCAACTTCTTCAACTTTTTCAACTTCTTCAATGCTTTTCAGCTATTTTTTCTCTTCTTCAAAGATCTTCTGCATCTTTTGCTCAATCATTCAGCTATCTGCATTCACAGTGCATTTTCGCAGGAAATGCAAATTTTTCTAGTTCTTTATTCTTCTTATTATTATTTATAGGATATTCTTCCAAATGCGTTTTTACTGTTTAAAGTTTGATTCGCTTCTCCTCCTACAATTTTTCTCCGATTTCAACCATTCAACTTTTAAACTATTCAGCTTCTTCTGGAATCGATGGCTATATCTTTTTGTACTTTTAACTCTTCAACTTTTTAAAATATTCAGCTTTTTCTGCAAATTTTCAGCTTTTTTTCTCCCATAGGAAATGAATGTAATTCACTAAAATTCCCCTAATTTCAGCTGCTTTTTGACAGCTTACTGCTTCAGCCTACTTTCAGCTAGAAACGCCATTCAACTTTTAAAATGTAGTGATATCTTTCAGCTATTATGGTCTATTTCAGCTTTTTCATATCTTTTACCATTTTCATATAGTACCTCCTTAAAATAATTTTGGCTTTTCAAGAAATTCAGCAAATAACATGCGTTGCTATGGTCGTCAAGGAGGCAGTTATAGAGTGCGCACTCTAGAAATTCAACAAATTCTTCTTCTCCGAACAACTTCTTCTCAGTCGCTCAATTTTCAACCTATCCACATAAATTATACATCAAAACGTAGGAATTTTGGTCTGGATTCAGGAAATGTAACCCTCATTGCTGTAGCATTTATAGATTTTTCGCAAATCACCTCAGAGCGACACAAACCCGAAACCTCCCCCATTCATTTCCTATGGAGCGGTTTTGAAAAATGACGCCTGAAAATTGAAAACATCACACGTTTTCGCATCGTCGCTACTCCGAAACCGTTTCATGTACAAGCATGAGACTTTCACACATGAATGTCCCGACCCTTCTGGCACTCATAAAAAAGGAATTGTTTGGATAACTGTTACGGTTTTACCGCAGGAACAATTTGTTCGGGAGTAGTGAATGTGCAAATTCCTGAAAACGCTTTTCAGCTGCATTTTCCCACATCATCCACTTTTTTACATCGTCGCTGTGCCTACACCGATTTTTGTACAAACATGAAAATGGGCACCATAGTCCTCAAAAGCCTGCTGATACTCATAGTGAAAGAATTATTTTGATATCTCTTATACTTTTTCAGCTACAGCGATTTGTTCGGGACCGTTTTTAGAGGATTTCTGAAAGTCCATAAAAATCACCTTTATATCATAATTTTTCACGCCTTTATTAAACTTTTTCCAGCAAAAACCGATAGCCTGTCTTCTTCCCCTATCCGTTACGAAATAAACGCAGAAAAAATTACGTCTCTACCATTTACGGATCAGGAGATATGGAGCGTTGTTCGGGGCAAAGTTCTCCATTATAATCCAATGGGACTTATTGTGAGCAAAGTCTCTGCACTTCGGTAGACTGGCCTGCAGCAGAGGTGTGAGTGAGTTTCCATGACGACGGAACTCTGAGGGCCAGAGGGAGAAGCTCCATTGGGATACAATGGCAACTTTCGACGCCCGCTGCAGCGGCTGTGATTAATGTAGGAATCTGAAATTCGCACAGTCACTTCCTCTTAACATTTTTAAATTTTCAAGTGACTTTCAGCCATGTGTCACTTTTCTGTCCCATTTTGGATTTCACATGCTTTCCTATTGGGCCTTTGCTTCCAACAGGACCTGGCATGATGCCCAGACACGACCCAATTGGCCAATACAGCACCACCCACCTGTGGGAAATGGTGCTACTGACCATTTTGGTCAAATATTGAGTTCTGGGCCCAGATGTGGTGAGGCTGAGTTGCTAAAGGAGGCCAATCTGACCCATGAACTTTGGTGACGTTTGGCGACATTAAGTATTGGCACCCCTATTTGAGGCACTTCCCAGTACAGGATTTGGACCAAACTGACAGAGTACAATCACCCGGTGATCCTGAGCACAACCATGTTAGCGGCTAACGGTTAGCATGTTGCTAATTGGATGGAAGTAGCTCTAGAAAGCTCGGACAACTTCTGCTTTACAGAGTCTGTACCTCCTTTATACAGAATGCTCCACAATAAGTTTGGGCCTCGTCACGTAAAGCATCTCCAAGTTAGGAGGTGTCAAACATCCAATGCTTTTCAATGGGGGCGAAACCCCTTATACTCCCTAGAAATGCAGGCCCACATATGGCTACAGTATATTCAAGTTTGAAATTCTACTTATGCTTTGTTAAACGATTCAGTGTTTAGAAGGAGTTAGGAAATGTTTGGTGCCTTTCCCTCAGTTTTTTCTTCTTCTAATCATTCAGCTGTTGTTCTTTCATGTTCAAATTCTTCAACTCTTTCAAATTCTTCAACTTTTTCAACTTCTTCAACTTTTTCAACTTCTTCAATGCTTTTCAGCTATTTTTTCTCTTCTTCAAAGATCTTCTGCATCTTTTGCTTAATCATTCAGCTATCTGCATTCACAGTGCATTTTCGCAGGAAATGCAAATTTTTCTAGTTATTATTATTACTGTGAATGCAGTAGGCATTCACAGTTCTTGAGATCCTGTTTCTCTTTATTCTTTATTCTTCTTCTTAGTGTTTATTCTTCCAAATGCGTTTTTACTGTTTAAAGTTTGATTCGCTTCTCCTCCTACAATTTTTCTCCGATTTCAACCATTCAACTTTTAAACTATTCAGCTTCTTCTGGAATCGATGGCTATATCTTTTTGTACTTTTAACTCTTCAACTTTTTAAAATATTCAGCTTTTTCTGCAAATTTTCAGCTTTTTTTCTCCCATAGGAAATGAATGTAATTCACTAAAATTCCGCTCATTTCAGCGGCTTTTTGACAGCTCACTGCTTCAGCCTACTTTCAGCTAGAAACGCCATTCAACTTTTAAAATGTAGTGATATCTTTCAGCTATTATGGTCTATTTCAGCTTTTTCATATCTTTTACCATTTTAATATAGTACCTCCTTAAAATAATTTTGGCTTTTCAAGAAATTCAGCAAATAACATGCGTTGCTATGGTCGTCAAGGAGGCAGTTATAGAGTGCGCACTCTAGAAATTCAACAAATTCTTCTTCTCCGAACAGCTTCTTCTCAGTCGCTCAATTTTCAACCTATCCACATAAATTATACATCAAAACGTAGGAATTTTCGTCTGGATTCAGGAAATGTAACCCTCATTGCTGTAGCATTTATAGATTTTTCGAAAATCACCTCAGAGCGACACAAACCCGAAACCTCCCCCATTCATTTCCTATGGAGCGGTTTTGAAAAATGACGCCTGAAAATTGAAAACATCACACGTTTTCGCATCGTCGCTACTCCGAAACCGTTTCATGTACAAGCATGAGACTTTCGCACATGAATGTCCCGACCCTTCTGGCACTCATAAAAAAGGAATTGTTTGGATAACTGTTACGGTTTTACCGCAGGAACAATTTGTTCGGGAGTAGCGAATGTGCAAATTCCTGAAAACGCTTTTCAGCTGCATTTTCCCACATCATCCACTTTTTTACATCGTCGCTGTGCCTACACCGATTTCTGTACAAACATGAAAATGGGCACCATAGTCCTCAAAAGCCTGCTGATACTCATACTGAAAGAATTATTTTGATATCTCTTATACTTTTTCAGCTACAGCGATTTGTTCGGGACCGTTTTTAGAGGATTTCTGAAAGTCCATAAAAATCACCTTTATATCATAATTTTTTACGCCTTTATTCAACTTTTTCCAGCAAAAACCGATAGCCTGTCTTCTTCCCCTATCCGTTACGAAATAAACGCAGAAAAAATTACGTTTCTACCATTTACGGATCAGGAGATATGGAGCGTTGTTCGGGGCAAAGTTCTCCATTCTAATCCAATGGGACTTATTGTGAGCAAAGTCTCTGCACTTCGGTAGACTGGCCCGCTGCAGGTGTGAGTGAGTTTCCATGACGACGGAACTCTGAGGGCCAGAGGGAGAAGCTCCATTGGGATACAATGGCAACTTTCGACGCCCGCTGCAGCGGCTGTGATTAATGTAGGAATCTGAAATTCGCACAGTCACTTCCTCTTAACATTTTTAAATTTTCAAGTGACTTTGAGCCATGTGTCACTTTTCTGTCCCATTTTGGATTTCACATGCTTTCCTATTGGGCCTTTGCTTCCAACAGGATCTGGCATGATGCCCAGACACGACATAATTGGCCAATACAGCACCACCCACATGTGGGAAATGGCGCTACTGACCATTTTGGTCAAATGTTGAGTTCTGGGCCCAGATGTGGTGAGGCTGAGTTGCTAAAGGAGGCCAATCTGACTCATGACCTTTGGTGACCTTTGGTGACATTAAGTATTGGCACCCTTTTTGAGGCACTTCCCAGTACAGGATTTGGACCAAACTGACAGAGTACACTCACCTGGTGATACTGAACACAAACCTGTTAGCGGCTAACTGTTAGCATGTTGCTAACCGGAAGTAGCTCTAGGAAGGTCCTACAAACTTCTGCTTTACAGAGTCTTTACCTCCTTTATACAGAATGCTCCACTATAAATTTGGGCCACGTCACGTAAAGCATCTCCAAGCTAGGAGGTGTCAAACATCCAATGCTTTTCAATGGGGGCGAAACCCCTTATACTCCCTAGAAATGCAGGCCCACATATGGCTACAGTATATTCAAGTTTGAAATTCTACTTCTGCTTTGTTAAATGATTCAGTGTTTAGAATGAGTTAGGAAATGTTTGGTGCCTTACCCTCAGTTTTTTCTTCTTCTAATCATTCAGCTATTGTTCTTTCATGTTCAAATTCTTCAACTCTTTCAAATTCTTCAACTTTTTCAACTTCTTCAACTTTTTCAACTTCTTCAATGCTTTTCAGCTATTTTTTCTCTTCTTCAAAGATCTTCTGCATCTTTTGCTCAATCATTCAGCTATCTGCATTCACAGTGCATTTTCGCAGGAAATGCAAATTTTTCTAGTTACTGTGAATGCAGTAGGCATTCACAGTTCTTGAGATCCTGTTTCTCTTTATTCTTTATTCTTCTTATGGGATATTCTTCCAAATGCGTTTTTACTGTTTAAAGTTTGATTCGCTTCTCCTCCTACAATTTTTCTCCGATTTCAACCATTCAACTTTTAAACTATTCAGCTTCTTCTGGAATCGATGGCTATATCTTTTTGTACTTTTAACTCTTCAACTTTTTAAAATATTCAGCTTTTTCTGCAAGTTTTCAGCTTTTTTTCTCCCATAGGAAATGCATGGAAATCACTAAAATTCCGCTCATTTCAGCTGCTTTTTGACAGCTTACTGCTTCAGCCTACTTTTAGCTAGAAACGCCATTCAACTTTTAAAACGTAGTGATATCTTTCAGCTATTATGGTGTTTTTCAGCTTTTTCATATCTTTTACCATTTTCATACAGTACATCCTTAAAATAATTTTGGCTTTTCAAGAAATTCAGCAAATAACATGCGTTGCTATGGTCGTCAAGTGGCAGTTGGTAGAGTGCACACTCTAGAAATTCAACTAATTCTTCTACTCCGAACAACTTCTTCTCACTCGCTCAATTTTCAACCTATCCACATAAATTATACATCAAAACGTGGGAATTTTTGTCTGGATTCAGGAAATGTAACCCTCATTGGTGTAGCATTTGTAGATTTTTCGCAAATCACCTCAGAGCGACACAAACCCGAAACCTCCCCCATTCATTTCCTATGGAGCGGTTTTGAAAAATGACGTCTGAAAATCCAAAACATCACACGTTTTCGCATCGTCGCTACTCCGAAACCGTTTCATGTACAAGCATGAGACTTTCACACATGAATGTCCCGACCCTTCTGGCACTCATAAAAAAGGAATTGTTTGGATAACTGTTACGGTTTTACCGCAGGAACAATTTGTTCGGGAGTAGCGAATGTGCAAATTCCTGAAAACGCTTTTCAGCTGCATTTTCCCACATCATCCACTTTTTTACATCGTCGCTGTGCCTACACCGATTTCTGTACAAACATGAAAATGGGCACCATAGTCCTCAAAAGCCTGCTGATACTCATAGTGAAAGAATTATTTTGATATCTCTTATACTTTTTCAGCTACAGCGATTTGTTCGGGACCGTTTTTAGAGGATTTCTGAAAGTCCATAAAAATCACCTTTATATCATAATTTTTCACGCCTTTCTTAAACTTTTTCCAGCAAAAACCGACAGCCTGTCTTCTTCCCCTATCCGTTACGAAATAAACGCAGAAAAAATTACGTCTCTACCATTTACGGATCAGGAGATATGGAGCGTTGTTCGGGGCAAAGTTCTCCATTATAATCCAATGGGACTTATTGTGAGCAAAGTCTCTGCACTTCGGTAGACTGGCCTGCAGCAGAGGTGTGAGTGAGTTTCCATGACGACGGAACTCTGAGGGCCAGAGAGAGAAGCTCCATTGGGATACAATGGCAACTTTCGACGCCCGCTGCAGCGGCTGTGATTAATGTAGGAATCTGAAATTCGCACAGTCACTTCCTCTTAACATTTTAAAATTTTCAAGTGACTTTCAGCCATGTGTCACTTTTCTGTCCCATTTTGGATTTCACATGCTTTCCTATTGGGCCTTTGCTTCCAACAGGATCTGGCATGATGCCCAGACACGACATAATTGGCCAATACAGCACCACCCACATGTGGGAAATGGCGCTACTGACCATTTTGGTCAAATGTTGAGTTCTGGGCCCAGATGTGGTGAGGCTGAGTTGCTAAAGGAGGCCAATCTGACTCATGACCTTTGGTGACCTTTGGTGACATTAAGTATTGGCACCCTTTTTGAGGCACTTCCCAGTACAGGATTTGGACCAAACTGACAGAGTACACTCACCTGGTGATACTGAACACAACCCTGTTAGCGGCTAACTGTTAGCATGTTGCTAACCGGAAGTAGCTCTAGGAAGGTCCTACAAACTTCTGCTTTACAGAGTCTTTACCTCCTTTATACAGAATGCTCCACTATAAATTTGGGCCACGTCACGTAAAGCATCTCCAAGCTAGGAGGTCTCAAACATCCAATGCTTTTCAATGGGGGCGAAACCCCTTATACTCCCTAGAAATGCAGGCCCACATATGGCTACAGTATATTCAAGTTTGAAATTCTACTTCTGCTTTGTTAAATGATTCAGTGTTTAGAATGAGTTAGGAAATGTTTGGTGCCTTACCCTCAGTTTTTTCTTCTTCTAATCATTCAGCTATTGTTCTTTCATGTTCAAATTCTTCAACTCTTTCAAATTCTTCAACTTTTTCAACTTCTTCAACTTTTTCAACTTCTTCAATGCTTTTCAGCTATTTTTTCTCTTCTTCAAAGATCTTCTGCATCTTTTGCTCAATCATTCAGCTATCTGCATTCACAGTGCATTTTCGCAGGAAATGCAAATTTTTCTAGTTACTGTGAATGCAGTAGGCATTCACAGTTCTTGAGATCCTGTTTCTCTTTATTCTTTATTCTTCTTATTACTGTGAAAGCAGTAGGCATTCACAGTTATTGAGATCCTCTTTCGCGTTTTTACTGTTTAAAGTTTGATTCGCTTCTCCTCCTACAATTTTTCTCCGATTTCAACCATTCAACTTTTAAACTATTCAGCTTCTTCTGGAATCGATGGCTATATCTTTTTGTACTTATACCTTTTCAACTTTTTAAAATATTCAGCTTTTTCTGCAAATTTTCAGCTTTTTTTTCTCCCATAGGAAATGAATGTAATTCATTAAAATTCCGCTCATTTCAGCTGCTTTTTGACAGCTTACTGCTTCAGCCTACTTTCAGCTAGAAACGCCATTCCACTTTTAAAATGTAGTGATATCTTTCAGCTATTATGGTATATTTCAGCTTTTTCATATCTTTTACCATTTTCATATAGTACCTCCTTAAAATTACTTTGGCTTTTCAAGAAATTCAGCAAATAACATGCGTTGCTATGGTCGTCAAGTGGCAGTTGGTAGAGTGCGCACTCTAGAAATTCAACTAATTCTTCTACTCCGAACAACTTCTTCTCACTCGCTCAATTTTCAACCTATCCACATAAATTATACATCAAAACGTAGGAATTTTGGTCTGGGTTCAGGAAATGTAACCCTCATTGCTGTAGCATTTATAGATTTTTCGCAAATCACCTCAGAGCGACACAAACCCGAAACCTCCCCCATTCATTTCCTATGGAGCGGTTTTGAAAAATGACGCCTGAAAATTGAAAACATCACACGTTTTCGCATCGTCGCTACTCCGAAACCGTTTCATGTACAAGCATGAGACTTTCACACATGAATGTCCCGACCCTTCTGGCACTCATAAAAAAGGAATTGTTTGGATAACTGTTACGGTTTTACCGCAGGAACAATTTGTTCGGGAGTAGCGAATGTGCAAATTCCTGAAAACGCTTTTCAGCTGCATTTTCCCACATCATCCACTTTTTTACATTGTCGCTGTGCCTACACCGATTTTTGTACAAACATTAAAATGGGCACCATAGTCCTCAAAAGCCTGCTGATACTCATAGTGAAAGAATTATTTTGATATCTCTTATACTTTTTCAGCTACAGCGATTTGTTCGGGACCGTTTTTAGAGGATTTCTGAAAGTCCATAAAAATCACCTTTATATCATAATTTTTCACGCCTTTATTAAACTTTTTCCAGCAAAAACCGATAGCCTGTCTTCTTCCCCTATCCGTTACGAAATAAACGCAGAAAAAATTACGTCTCTACCATTTACGGATCAGGAGATATGGAGCGTTGTTCGGGGCAAAGTTCTCCATTATAATCCAATGGGACTTATTGTGAGCAAAGTCTCTGCACTTCGGTAGACTGGCTGCTGCAGGTGTGTGAGTGAGTTTCCATGACGACGGAACTCTGAGGGCCAGAGGGAGAGGCTCCATTGAGATAGAATGGCAACTTTCGACGCTCACCGCAGTTGCTGTGATTAATGTAGGAATCTGAAATTCGCACAGTCACTTCCTCTTGACATTTTAAAATTTTTCAGTGACTTTCAGCTATGTGTCATTTTTCTATCCCATTTTGAATTTCACATGCTTTCCTATTGGGCCTTTGCTTCCAACAGGACCTGGCATGATGCCCAGACACGACCCAATTGGCCAATACAGCACCACCCACCTGTGGGAAATGGCGCTACTGACCATTTTGGTCAAATATTGAGTTCTGGGCCCAGATGTGGTGAGGCTGAGTTGCTAAAGGAGGCCAATCTGACCCATGAACTTTGGTGACGTTTGGCGACATTAAGTATTGGCACCCCTATTTGAGGCACTTCCCAGTACAGGATTTGGACCAAACTGACAGAGTACAATCACCCGGTGATCCTGAGCACAGCCATGTTAGCGGCTAACGGTTAGCATGTTGCTAATCGGAAGTAGCTCTAGGAAGCTCGGACAAACTTCTGCTTTACAGAGTCTGTACCTCCTTTATACAAAATGCTCCACAATAAGTTTGGGCCTTGTCACGTAAAGCATCTCCAAGTTAGGAGGTGTTAAACATCCAATGCTTTTCAATGGGGGCGAAACCCCTTATACTCCCTAGAAATGCAGGCCCACATATGGCTACAGTATATTCAAGTTTGAAATTCTACTTATGCTTTGTTAAACGATTCAGTGTTTAGAATGAGTTAGTAAATGTTTGGTGCCATTCCCTCAGTTTTTTTCTTCTTCTAATCATTCAGCTATTGTTCTTTCATGTTCAACTTCTTCAACTTCTTCAATGCTTTTCAGCTATTTTTTCTCTTCTTCAAAGATCTTCTGCATCTTTTGCTCAATCATTCAGCTATCTGCATTCACAGTGCATTTTCGCAGGAAATGCAAATTTTTCTAGTTCTTATGGGTTATTCTTCCAAATGCGTTTTTACTGTTTAAAGTTTGATTCGCTTCTCCTCCTACAATTTTTCTCCGATTTCAACCATTCAACTTTTAAACTATTCAGCTTCTTCTGGAATCGATGGCTATATCTTTTTGTACTTTTAACTCTTCAACTTTTTAAAATATTCAGCTTTTTCTGCAAATTTTCAGCTTTTTTTCTCCCATAGGAAATGAATGTAATTCACTAAAATTCCGCTCATTTCAGCTGCTTTTCGACAGCTTACTGCTTCAGCCTACTTTCAGCTAGAAACGCCATTCAGCTTTTAAAATGTAGTGATATCTTTCAGCTATTATGGTATATTTTAACTTTTTCATATCTTTTACCATTTTCATATAGTACCTCCTTAAAATAATTTTGGCTTTTCAAGAAATTCAGCAAATAACATGCGTTGCTATGGTCGTCAAGTGGCAGTTGGTAGAGTGCGCACTCTAGAAATTCAACTAATTCTTCTACTCCGAACAACTTCTTCTCACTCGCTCAATTTTCAACCTATCCACATACATTATACATCAAAACGTAGGAATTTTTGTCTGGATTCAGGAAATGTAACCCTCATTGGTGTAGCATTTGTAGATTTTTCGCAAATCACCTCAGAGCGACACAAACCCGAAACCTCCCCCATTCATTTCCTATGGAGCGGTTTTGAAAAATGACGTCTGAAAATCCAAAACATCACACGTTTTCGCATCGTCGCTACTCCGAAACCGTTTCATGTACAAGCATGAGACTTTCACACATGAATGTCCCGACCCTTCTGGCACTCATAAAAAAGGAATTGTTTGGATAACTGTTACGGTTTTACCGCAGGAACAATTTGTTCGGGAGTAGCGAATGTGCAAATTCCTGAAAACGCTTTTCAGCTGCATTTTCCCACATCATCCACTTTTTTACATCGTCGCTGTGCCTACACCGATTTGTGTACAAACATGAAAATGGGCACCATAGTCCTCAAAAGCCTGCTGATACTCATAGTGAAAGAATTATTTTGATATCTCTTATACTTTTTCAGCTACAGCGATTTGTTCGGGACCGTTTTTAGAGGATTTCTGAAAGTCCATAAAAATCACCTTTATATCATAATTTTTCACGCCTTTATTAAACTTTTTCCAGCAAAAACCGATAGCCTGTCTTCTTCCCCTATCCGTTACGAAATAAACGCAGAAAAAATTACGTCTCTACCATTTACGGATCAGGAGATATGGAGCGTTGTTCGGGGCAAAGTTCTCCATTATAATCCAATGGGACTTATTGTGAGCAAAGTCTCTGCACTTCGGTAGACTGGCCTGCAGCAGAGGTGTGAGTGAGTTTCCATGACGACGGAACTCTGAGGGCCAGAAGGAGAAGCTCCATTGGGATACAATGGCAACTTTCGACGCCCGCTGCAGCGGCTGTGATTAATGTAGGAATCTGAAATTCGCAGTCACTTCCTCTTGACATTTTAAAATTTTCAAGTGACTTTCAGCCATGTGTCACTTTTCTGTCCCATTTTGGATTTCACATGCTTTCCTATTGGGCCTTTGCTTCCAACAGGACCTGGCATGATGCCCAGACATGACATAATTGGCCAATACAGCACCACCCACATGTGGGAAATGGCGCTACTGACCATTTTGGTCAAATGTTGAGTTCTGGGCCCAGATGTGGTGAGGCTGAGTTGCTAAAGGAGGCCAATCTGACTCATGACCTTTGGTGACCTTTGGTGACATTAAGTATTGGCACCCTTTTTGAGGCACTTCCCAGTACAGGATTTGGACCAAACTGACAGAGTACACTCACCTGGTGATACTGAACACAACCCTGTTAGCGGCTAACTGTTAGCATGTTGCTAACCGGAAGTAGCTCTAGGAAGGTCTCACCAACTTCTGCTTCACAGAGTGTGTTCTTACTCTAGAGAGAAAGCTCCACAAGAAATTTGGGCTACGTCGCATAAAGCATCTCCAAGCTATGAGGTGTCAAACATCCAATGCTTTTCAATGGGGGATCCAACCCCTTATGGTCCCAATACTGCATGCCCATATATGGCGCTATAGTATAGCTCAGATGGAAAGTGCAGAAAGAAAGCCTCAAAAAAGCCTCCAAATGGCCATTTTCAACGCTGTACTGTGTCGTCATGCTTTCACCTACAAACACCGTTTAACTTCCAGTTTGTAGACATATCTGTGAACCACTCAGAAGTGAAAACGGGATGGGGATATCTTTTATCGTCTCTTCACAGTTACTCCTCAAAGCTCATGTCCAAAAATCAGCGAAATCATCGTTTATAATGAAAGTCAATGACGGAATTCTCAGACTCTTAGAGTGGCCCACTCTAGCGTTTTCAAAGATTTCAAAACTCCGAACAACTTCAGCCTACTCGCTCAATTTTCACTCTATGTAGACAAATTATACATCAAAACGTAGGTATTTTTGTCAGGATTCAGGAAATGTAACCCTCATTGGTGTAGCATTTATAGATTTTTCGCAAATCACCTCAGACCGACACAAACCCGAAATCCTCCCTATTCATTTCCTATGGAGCGGTTTTGAAAAATGACGTCTGAAAATCCAAAACATCACACGTTTTCGCATCATCGCTACTCCTAAACCGTTTGATGTACAGGCATGAGACTTTCACACATGAATGTCCCAACCCTTCTGGCACTCACAAAAAAGGAATTTTGTGGATAACTGTTACGGTTTTGCCGCAGGAACAATTTGTTCGGGAGTAGCGAATTTGCAAAATCCTGAAGACGCTTTGGACCTCCATCACCCCAAATGATCCACTTTTTTACATCGTCGCTGTGCCTACACCGATTTTTGTACAAACATAAAAATGAGCAACATAGTCCTCAAAAGCCTGCTGATACTCACAGTGAAATAATTGTTTTGATATCTCTTATAATTTTTCAGCTAGAGCGATTTGTTCAGGACTGTTTTTAGAGAATTTTGCAAATTCCTTAAAAAACCCCTTTAGATCATAATTTTTTACGCCTTTATTAAACTTTTTCCAGCAAAAAACGATAGCTTTTCTTCTTCCCTTATCCGTTACGAACTAAACGCAGAAAAAATTACGTCTCTACCATTTAGGGATCAGGAGATATGAAGCGTTGTTCGGGGCAAAGTTCTCCATTATAATCCAATGGGACTTATTGTGAGCAAAGTCTCTGCACTTCGGTAGACTGGCCTGCAGCAGAGGTGTGAGTGAGTTTCCATGACGACGGAACTCTGAGGGCCAGAGGGAGAAGCTCCATTGGGATACAATGGCAACTTTCGACGCCCGCTGCAGCGGCTGTGATTAATGTAGGAATCTGAAATTCGCACAGTCACTTCCTCTTGACATTTTAAAATTTTCAAGTGACTTTCAGCTATGTGTCATTTTTCTATCCCATTTTGGATTTCACATGCTTTCCTATTGGGCCTTTGCTTCCAACAGGACCTGGCATGATGCCCAGACACGACCCAATTGGCCAATACAGCACCACCCACCTGTGGGAAATGGCGCTACTGACCATTTTGGTCAAATATTGAGTTCTGGGCCCAGATGTGGTGAGGCTGAGTTGCTAAAGGAGGCCAATCTGACCCATGAACTTTGGTGACGTTTGGCGACATTAAGTATTGGCACCCTTTTTGAGGCACTTCCCAGTACAGGATTTGGACCAAACTGACAGAGTACACTCACCTGGTGATACTGAACACAACCCTGTTAGCGGCTAACTGTTAGCATGTTGCTAACCGGAAGTAGCTCTAGGAAGGTCCTACAAACTTCTGCTTTACAGTCTTTACCTCCTTTATACAGAATGCTCCACTATAAATTTGGGCCACGTCACGTAAAGCATCTCCAAGCTAGGAGGTGTCAAACATCCAATGCTTTTCAATGGGGGCGAAACTCCTTATACTCCCTAGAAATGCAGGCCCACATATGGCTACAGTATATTCAAGTTTGAAATTCTACTTCTGCTTTGTTAAATGATTCAGTGTTTAGAATGAGTTAGGAAATGTTTGGTGCCTTACCCTCAGTTTTTTCTTCTTCTAATCATTCAGCTATTGTTCTTTCATGTTCAAATTCTTCAACTCTTTCAAATTCTTCAACTTTTTCAACTTCTTCAACTTTTTCAACTTCTTCAATGCTTTTCAGCTATTTTTTCTCTTCTTCAAAGATCTTCTGCATCTTTTGCTCAATCATTCAGCTATCTGCATTCACAGTGCATTTTCGCAGGAAATGCAAATTTTTCTAGTTACTGTGAATGCAGTAGGCATTCACAGTTATTGAGATCCTCTTTCGCCTTTTTACTGTTTAAAGTTTGATTCGCTTCTCCTCCTACAGTTTTTCTCCGATTTCAACCATTCAACTTTTAAACTATTCAGCTTCTTCTGGAATCGATGGCTATATCTTTTTGTACTTATACCTTTTCAACTTTTTAAAATATTCAGCTTTTTCTGCAAATTTTCAGCTTTTTTTTCTCCCATAGGAAATGAATGTAATTCACTAAAATTCCGCTCATTTCAGCTGCTTTTTGACAGCTTACTGCTTCAGCCTACTTTCAGCTAGAAACGCCATTCAACTTTTAAAATGTAGTGATATCTTTCAGCTATTATGGTATATTTCAGCTTTTTCATATCTTTTACCATTTTCATATAGTACCTCCTTAAAATAATTTTGGCTTTTCAAGAAATTCAGCAAATAACATGCGTTGCTATGGTCGTCAAGGAGGCAGTTATAGAGTGCGCACTCTAGAAATTCAACATATTCTTCTTCTCCGAACAACTTCTTCTCACTCGCTCAATTTTCAACCTATCCACATAAATTATACATCAAAACGTAGGTATTTTTGTCTGAATTCAGGAAATGTAACCCTCATTGGTGTAGCATTTATAGATTTTTCGCAAATCACCTCAGAGCGACACAAACCCGAAATCCTCCCCATTCATTTCCTATGGAGCGCTTTTGAAAAATGACGTCTGAAAATCCAAAACATCACATGTTTTCGCATCGTCGCTACTCCTAAACCGTTTCATGTACAAGCATGAGATTTTCACACATGAATGTCCCGACCCTTCTGGCACTCATAAAAAAGGAATTGTTTGGATAACTGTTATGGTTTTACCGCAGGAACAATTTGTTCGGGAGTAGCGAATGTGCAAATTCCTGAAAACGCTTTTCAGCTGCATTTTCCCACATCATCCACTTTTTTACATCGTCGCTGTGCCTACACCGATTTTTGTACAAACATGAAAATGGGCACCATAGTCCTCAAAAGCCTGCTGATACTCATAGTGAAAGAATTATTTTGATATCTCTTATACTTTTTCAGCTACAGCGATTTGTTCGGGACCGGTTTTAGAGGATTTCTGAAAATCCATAAAAATCACCTTTATATCATAATTTTTCACGCCTTTATTAAACTTTTTCCAGCAAAAACCGATAGCCTGTCTTCTTCCCCTATCCGTTACGAAATAAACGCAGAAAAAATTACGTCTCTACCATTTACGGATCAGGAGATATGGAGCGTTGTTCGGGGCAAAGTTCTCCATTATAATCCAATGGGACTTATTGTGAGCAAAGTCTCTGCACTTCGGTAGACTGGCCTGCAGCAGAGGTGTGAGTGAGTTTCCATGACGACGGAACTCTGAGGGCCAGAGGGAGAAGCTCCATTGGGATACAATGGCAACTTTCGACGCCCGCTGCAGCGGCTGTGATTAATGTAGGAATCTGAAATTCGCACAGTCACTTCCTCTTAACATTTTAAAATTTTCAAGTGACTTTCAGCCATGTGTCACTTTTCTGTCCCATTTTGGATTTCACATGCTTTCCTATTGGGCCTTTGTTTCCAACAGGACCTTGCTTGATAACCGACACGACCCAATTGGCCAATACAGCACCACCCACCTGTGGGAAATGGCGCTACTGACCATTTTGGTCAAATGTTGAGTTCTGGGCCCAGATGTGGTGAGGCTGAGTTGCTAAAGGAGGCCAATCTGACTCATGACCTTTGGTGACCTTTGGTGACATTAAGTATTGGCACCCTTTTTGAGGCACTTCCCAGTACAGGATTTGGACCAAACTGACAGAGTACACTCACCTGGTGATACTGAACACAACCCTGTTAGCGGCTAACTGTTAGCATGTTGCTAACCAGAAGTAGCTCTAGGAAGGTCTCACCAACTTCTGCTTCACAGAGTCTGTTCTTACTCTAGAGAGAAAGCTCCACAAGAAATTTGGGCTACGTCGCATAAAGCATCTCCAAGCTATGAGGTGTCAAACATCCAATGCTTTTCAATGGGGGATCAAACCTCTTATGGTCCCAATACTGCATGCCCATATATGGCGCTACAGTATAGCTCAGATGGAAAGTGCAGACTTTGCATGCAAGAGGTCATGGGATCGAATCCCGGTGTGGGACACTTAGAGTTTTATATTATAATCCCCACAGTATGTATAACAAAACATGTGTGCTGATCCTATGAAGTATTTTTTTGTACCACCCGCCATTTTGAGTTACCATGGCAACGTTATAAAAAACGTATTTTCTCCCTATTTGAAGCACATCCCAGTACAGGATTTGGACCAAACTGACAGAGTACAATCCCCCGGTGATATTGAACACAACCATGTTAGCAGCTAATGGTTAGCATGTTGCTAACAGGAAGTAGCTCTAGGAAGGTCTCACTAACTTCTGCTTCACAGAGTCTGTTCTTACTGTAGAGAGAAAGCTCCACAACAAATTTTGGCCATGTCGGATAAAGCATCTCCATGTTAGGAGGTGTCAAATATTCAATGCTTTTCAATGGGCCAAGACCACCCGCCATTTTGAGTTACCATGGCGACGTAATAAACTACGTATTTTCTCCCTCTTTGAGGCACTTCCCAGCACAGGTTATGGACCAAACTAACAGAGTACCATCACCTCGTCATCCTGAACACAACCTTGTTAGCGGCTAACGGTTAGCATGTTGCTAACAGGAAGTAGCTCTAGGAAGGTCTCACTAACTTCTGCTTCACAGAGTCTGTTCTTACTGAAGAGAGAAAGCTCCACAACAAATTTTGGCCATGTCGGCTAAAGCATCTCCATGTTAGGAGGTGTCAAATATTCAATGCTTTTCAATGGGCCAAGACCACCCGCCATTTTGAGTTACCATGGCGACGTAATAAACTACGTATTTTCTCCCTCTTTGAGGCACTTCCCAGCACAGGTTATGGACCAAACTAACAGAGTACCATCACCTGGTCATCCTGAACACAACCTTGTTAGCGGCTAACAGTTAGCATGTTGCTAACCGGAAGTAGCTCTAGGAAGCTCGAACAAACTTTTGCTTCACAGAGTCTGTACTTCCTTTACAGAGAAGGCTCTACAACAAATTTGGGCCATGTCAGATAAAGCATGTCTATTTTATGAGGTGTCAAACATCCATTTTTGACCCCTCTTTGCCTCTGTTACATGCTGCAGAAATGCTCCAAAGACACTGAAATCACACATTCACCTCAGTACCTCACATGATAAAGGTAATGATAATTAAGACAGAGGGCTACAGCTGTGAGGGAGTCTCCATGACAACGCTGCTAGCCAGAGGCTCCTAGGAGGTCCATTGACTTAACATGGCACCTTTGGACGGCCGTTGCGGGGGCTGTGAAGATCGTAGGAAAATGAAATTCGCAGTGTTACTTCCCATTAGTATTTTCAATGGTACGGTACGCACCACGAGGCAGGCGCCTTGCTAAATTTCTTCAGAAATTTTCTAGTTCTTCTTCTTCTTCTTAGTGTTTATTCTTCCTAATGCGTTTTTACTGTTTAAAGTTTGATTCGCTTCTCCTCCTACAATTTTTCTCCGATTTCAACCATTCAACTTTTCAACTATTCAGCTTCTTCTGGAATCGATGGCTATATCTTTTTGTACTTTGTTGTAATATCTTTTGGCTATTATGGTATGTTTCAGCTTTTTCATATCTTTCACCATTTTCGTATAGTACATCTTTAAAATAATTTTGGCTTTTCAAGAAATTCAGCAAATAACATGCGTTGCTATGGTCGTCAAGGAGGCAGTTATAGAGTGCACACTCTAGAAATTCAACAAATTCTTCTTCTCCGAACAACTTCTTCTCACTCGCTCAATTTTCAACCTATCCACATAAATTATACATCAAAACGTAGGAATTTTTGTCTGGATTCAGGAAATGTAACCCTCATTGGTGTAGCATTTATAGATTTTTCACAAATCACCTCAGAGCGACACAAACCCAAAACCTCCCCCATTCATTTCCTATGGAGCGTTTTTGAAAAATGACGTCTGAAAATCCAATACATCACACGTTTTCGCATCGTCGCTACTCCTAAACCGTTTAATGTACAGAAATGAGACTTTCACACATGAATGTCCCAACCCTTCTGGCACTCACAAAAAATAAATTTTTTGGATAACTGTTACGGTTTGGCCGCAGGAACAATTTGTTCGGCAGTAGCGAATGTGCAAAATCCTGAAAATGCTTTAGAGCTGCATTTTTCCACATGATCCACTTTTTTACATCGTCGCTGTGCCTACACCGATTTTTGTACAAACATAAAAATGAGCAACATAGTCCTCAAAAGCCTGCTGATACTCACAGTGAAAGAATTATTTTGATATCTCCTATACTTTTTCAGCTAGAGCGATTTGTTCGAGACCGTTTTTAGAGGATTTTTAAAATTCCTTAAAAATCCCCTTTATATCATAATTTTTTACGCCTTTATTAAAATATTTCCAGCAAAAACCAATAGCAAGTCTTCTTCCCCTATCCGTTAAGAAATAAACGCAGAAAAAATTACGTCTCTACCATTTACGGATCAGGAGATATGGAGCGTTGTTCGGGGCAAAGTTCTCCATTATAATCCAATGGGACTTATTGTGAGCAAAGTCTCTGCACTTCGGTAGACTGGCCTGCAGCAGAGGTGTGAGTGAGTTTCCATGACGACGGAACTCTGAGGGCCAGAAGGAGAAGCTCCATTGGGATACAATGGCAACTTTCGACGCCCGCTGCAGCGGCTGTGATTAATGTAGGAATCTGAAATTCGCACAGTCACTTCCTCTTGACATTTTAAAATTTTCAAGTGACTTTCAGCTATGTGTCATTTTTCTATCCCATTTTGGATTTCACATGCTTTCCTATTGGGCCTTTGCTTCCAACAGGACCTGGCATGATGCCCAGACACGACATAATTGGCCAATACAGCACCACCCACCTGTGGGAAATGGCGCTACTGACCATTTTGGTCAAATATTGAGTTCTGGGCCCAGATGTGGTGAGGCTGAGTTGCTAAAGGAGGCCAATCTGACCCATGAACTTTGGTGACGTTTGGCGACATTAAGTATTGGCACCCTTTTTGAGGCACTTCCCAGTACAGGATTTGGACCAAACTGACAGAGTACACTCACCTGGTGATACTGAACACAACCCTGTTAGCGGCTAACTGTTAGCATGTTGCTAACCGGAAGTAGCTCTAGGAAGGTCCTACAAACTTCTGCTTTACAGAGTCTTTACCTCCTTTATACAGAATGCTCCACTATAAATTTGGGCCACGTCACGTAAAGCATCTCCAAGCTAGGAGGTGTCAAACATCCAATGCTTTTCAATGGGGGCGAAACCCCTTATACTCCCTAGAAATGCAGGCCCACATATGGCTACAGTATATTCAAGTTTGAAATTCTACTTCTGCTTTGTTAAATGATTCAGTGTTTAGAATGAGTTAGGAAATGTTTGGTGCCTTACCCTCAGTTCTTTCTTCTTCTAATCATTCAGCTATTGTTCTTTCATGTTCAAATTCTTCAACTCTTTCAAATTCTTCAACTTTTTCAACTTCTTCAACTTTTTCAACTTCTTCAATGCTTTTCAGCTATTTTTTCTCTTCTTCAAAGATCTTCTGCATCTTTTGCTCAATCATTCAGCTATCTGCATTCACAGTGCATTTTCGCAGGAAATGCAAATTTTTCTAGTTACTGTGAATGCAGTAGGCATTCACAGTTATTGAGATCCTCTTTCGTGTTTTTACTGTTTAAAGTTTGATTCGCTTCTCCTCCTACAATTTTTCTCCGATTTCAACCATTCAACTTTTAAACTATTCAGCTTCTTCTGGAATCGATGGCTATATCTTTTTGTACTTTTAACTCTTCAACTTTTTAAAATATTCAGCTTTTTCTGCAAATTTTCAGCTTTTTTTCTCCCATAGGAAATGAATGTAATTCACTAAAATTCCGCTCATTTCAGCTGCTTTTTGACAGCTTACTGCTTCAGCCTACTTTCAGCTAGAAACGCCATTCAACTTTTAAAATGTAGTGATATCTTTCAGCTATTATGGTTTATTTCAGCTTTTTCATATCTTTTACCATTTTCATATAGTACCTCCTTAAAATAATTTTGGCTTTTCAAGAAATTCAGCAAATAACATGCGTTGCTATGGTCGTCAAGGAGGCAGTTATAGAGTGCGCACTCTAGAAATTCAACAAATTCTTCTTCTCCGAACAACTTCTTCTCAGTCGCTCAATTTTCAACCTATCCACATAAATTATACATCAAAACGTAGGAATTTTTGTCTGGATTCAGGAAATGTAACCCTCATTGGTGTAGCATTTATAGATTTTTCGCAAATCACCTCAGAGCGACACAAACCCGAAACCTCCCCCATTAATTTCCTATGGAGCGGTTTTGAAAAATGACGCCTGAAAATTGAAAACATCACACGTTTTCGCATCGTCGCTACTCCGAAACCGTTTCATGTACAAGCATGAGACTTTCACACATGAATGTCCCGACCCTTCTGGCACTCATAAAAAAGGAATTGTTTGGATAACTGTTACGGTTTTACCGCAGGAACAATTTGTTCGGGAGTAGCGAATGTGCAAATTCCTGAAAACGCTTTTCAGCTGCATTTTCCCACATCATCCACTTTTTTACATCGTCGCTGTGCCTACACCGATTTTTGTACAAACATGAAAATGGGCACCATAGTCCTCAAATGCCTGCTGATACTCATAGTGAAAGAATTATTTTGATATCTCTTATACTTTTTCAGCTACAGCGATTTGTTCGGGACCGTTTTTAGAGGATTTCTGAAAGTCCATAAAAATCACCTTTATATCATAATTTTTCACGCCTTTATTAAACTTTTTCCAGCAAAAACCGATAGCCTGTCTTCTTCCCCTATCCGTTACGAAATAAACGCAGAAAAAATTACGTCTCTACCATTTACGGATCAGGAGATATAGAGCGTTGTTCGGGGCAAAGTTCTCCATTATAATCCAATGGGACTTATTGTGAGCAAAGTCTCTGCACTTCGGTAGACTGGCCTGCAGCAGAGGTGTGAGTGAGTTTCCATGACGACGGAACTCTGAGGGCCAGAGGGAGAAGCTCCATTGGGATACAATGGCAACTTTCGACGCCCGCTGCAGCGGCTGTGATTAATGTAGGAATCTGAAATTCGCACAGTCACTTCCTCTTAACATTTTTAAATTTTCAAGTGACTTTCAGCCATGTGTCACTTTTCTGTCCCATTTTGGATTTCACATGCTTTCCTATTGGGCCTTTGCTTCCAACAGGATCTGGCATGATGCCCAGACACGACATAATTGGCCAATACAGCACCACCCACATGTGGGAAATGGCGCTACTGACCATTTTGGTCAAATGTTGAGTTCTGGGCCCAGATGTGGTGAGGCTGAGTTGCTAAAGGAGGCCAATCTGACTCATGACCTTTGGTGACCTTTGGTGACATTAAGTATTGGCACCCTTTTTGAGGCACTTCCCAGTACAGGATTTGGACCAAACTGACAGAGTACACTCACCTGGTGATACTGAACACAACCCTGTTAGCGGCTAACTGTTAGCATGTTGCTAACCGGAAGTAGCTCTAGGAAGGTCCTACAAACTTCTGCTTTACAGAGTCTTTACCTCCTTTATACAGAATGCTCCACTATAAATTTGGGCCACGTCACGTAAAGCATCTCCAAGCTAGGAGGTGTCAAACATCCAATGCTTTTCAATGGGGGCGAAACCCCTTATACTCCCTAGAAATGCAGGCCCACATATGGCTACAGTATATTCAAGTTTGAAATTCTACTTCTGCTTTGTTAAATGATTCAGTGTTTAGAATGAGTTAGGAAATGTTTGGTGCCTTACCCTCAGTTTTTTCTTCTTCTAATCATTCAGCTATTGTTCTTTCATGTTCAAATTCTTTAACTCTTTCAAATTCTTCAACTTTTTCAACTTCTTCAACTTTTTCAACTTCTTCAATGCTTTTCAGCTATTTTTTCTCTTCTTCAAAGATCTTCTGCATCTTTTGCTCAATCATTCAGCTATCTGCATTCACAGTGCATTTTCGCAGGAAATGCTAATTTTTCTAGTTATAGGATATTCTTCCAAATGCGTTTTTACTGTTTAAAGTTTGATTCGCTTCTCCTCCTACAATTTTTCTCCGATTTCAACCATTCAACTTTTAAACTATTCAGCTTCTTCTGGAATCGATGGCTATATCTTTTTGTACTTTTAACTCTTCAACTTTTTAAAATATTCAGCTTTTTCTGCAAATTTTCAGCTTTTTTTCTCCCATAGGAAATGAATGTAATTCACTAAAATTCCGCTCATTTCAGCTGCTTTTTGAAAGCTTACTGCTTCAGCCTACTTTCAGCTAGAAACGCCATTCAACTTTTAAAATGTAGTGATATCTTTCAGCTATTATGGTCTATTTCAGCTTTTTCATATCTTTTACCATTTTCATATAGTACCTCCTTAAAATAATTTTGGCTTTTCAAGAAATTCAGCAAATTCAATTCAATTCAATTCAATTCAATTTTATTTATATAGCGCCAAATCATGAAACATGTCATCTCAAGGCACTTTACAAAATCAAGTTCAATCATATTATACAGATTGGGTCAGATTATACAGATTGGTCAAAATGTCCTATATAAGGAAACCAGTTGATTGCATCAAAGTCTTGACAAGCAGCATTCACTCCTGGGGAACCGTAGAGCCACAGGGAGAGTCGTCTGCATTGTACATGGTTTTGCTGCAATCCCTCATACTGAGCAAGCATGAAGCGACAGTGGGAAGAAAAACCACCCATTAACGGGAAAAAAAAACCTCCGGCAGAACCGGGCTCAGTATGAACGGTCATCTGCCTCGACCGACTGGGGTTACAGAAGACAGAGCAGAGACACAACAAGAGAGACAAAAAAGCACAGAAGCACACATTGATCTAGTAATCTGTTCTACATTACAAATAACATGCGTTGCTATGGTCGTCAAGGAGGCAGTTATAGAGTGCGCACTCTAGAAATTCAACAAATTCTTCTTCTCCGAACAACTTCTTCTCAGTCGCTCAATTTTCAACCTATCCACATAAATTATACATCAAAACGTAGGAATTTTTGTCTGGATTCAGGAAATGTAACCCTCATTGCTGTAGCATTTATAGATTTTTCGCAAATCACCTCAGAGCGACACAAACCCGAAACCTCCCCCATTCATTTCCTATGGAGCGGTTTTGAAAAATGACGCCTGAAAATTGAAAACATCACACGTTTTCGCATCGTCGCTACTCCGAAACCGTTTCATGTACAAGCATGAGACTTTCACACATGAATGTCCCGACCCTTCTGGCACTCATAAAAAAGGAATTGTTTGGATAACTGTTACGGTTTTACCGCAGGAACAATTTGTTCGGGAGTAGCGAATGTGCAAATTCCTGAAAACGCTTTTCAGCTGCATTTTCCCACATCATCCACTTTTTTACATCGTCGCTGTGCCTACACCGATTTTTGTACAAACATGAAAATGGGCACCATAGTCCTCAAAAGCCTGCTGATACTCATAGTGAAAGAATTATTTTGATATATCTTATACTTTTTCAGCTACAGCGATTTGTTCGGGACCGTTTTTAGAGGATTTCTGAAAGTCCATAAAAATCAGCTTTATATCATAATTTTTCACGCCTTTCTTAAACTTTTTCCAGCAAAAACCGATAGCCTGTCTTCTTCCCCTATCCGTTACGAAATAAACGCAGAAAAAATTACGTCTCTACCATTTACGGATCAGGAGATATGGAGCGTTGTTCGGGGCAAAGTTCTCCATTATAATCCAATGGGACTTATTGTGAGCAAAGTCTCTGCACTTCGGTAGACTGGCCTGCAGCAGAGGTGTGAGTGAGTTTCCATGACGACGGAACTCTGAGGGCCAGAGGGAGAAGCTCCATTGGGATACAATGGCAACTTTCGACGCCCGCTGCAGCGGCTGTGATTAATGTAGGAATCTGAAATTCGCAGTCACTTCCTCTTAACATTTTTAAATTTTCAAGTGACTTTCAGCCATGTGTCACTTTTCTGTCCCATTTTGGATTTCACATGCTTTCCTATTGGGCCTTTGCTTCCAACAGGATCTGGCATGATGCCCAGACACGACATAATTGGCCAATACAGCACCACCCACATGTGGGAAATGGCGCTACTGACCATTTTGGTCAAATGTTGAGTTCTGGGCCCAGATGTGGTGAGGCTGAGTTGCTAAAGGAGGCCAATCTGACTCATGACCTTTGGTGACCTTTGGTAACATTAAGTATTGGCACCCTTTTTGAGGCACTTCCCAGTACAGGATTTGGACCAAACTGACAGAGTACACTCACCTGGTGATACTGAACACAACCCTGTTAGCGGCTAACTGTTAGCATGTTGCTAACCGGAAGTAGCTCTAGGAAGGTTCTACAAACTTCTGCTTTACAGAGTCTTTACCTCCTTTATACAGAATGCTCCACTATAGATTTGGGCCACGTCACGTAAAGCATCTCCAAGCTAGGAGGTGTCAAACATCCAATGCTTTTCAATGGGGGCGAAACCCCTTATACTCCCTAGAAATGCAGGCCCACATATGGCTACAGTATATTTACTGTGAATGCAGTAGGCATTCACAGTTCTTGAGATCCTGTTTCTCTTTATTCTTTATTCTTCTTCTTAGTGTTTATTCTTCCAAATGCGTTTTTACTGTTTAAAGTTTGATTCGCTTCTCCTCCTACAATTTTTCTCCGATTTCAACCATTCAACTTTTAAACTATTCAGCTTCTTCTGGAATCGATGGCTATATCTTTTTGTACTTTTAACTCTTCAACTTTTTAAAATATTCAGCTTTTTCTGCAAATTTTCAGCTTTTTTTCTCCCATAGGAAATGAATGTAATTCACTAAAATTCCGCTCATTTCAGCTGCTTTTTGACAGCTTACTGCTTCAGCCTACTTTCAGCTAGAAACGCCATTCAACTTTTAAAATGTAGTGATATCTTTCAGCTATTATGGTCTATTTCAGCTTTTTCATATCTTTTACCATTTTCATATAGTACCTCCTTAAAATAATTTTGGCTTTTAAAGAAATTCAGCAAATAACATGCGTTGCTATGGTCGTCAAGGAGGCAGTTATAGAGTGCGCACTCTAGAAATTCAACAAATTCTTCTTCTCCGAACAACTTCTTCTCAGTCGCTCAATTTTCAACCTATCCACATAAATTATACATCAAAACGTAGGAATTTTTGTCTGGATTCAGGAAATGTAACCCTCATTGCTGTAGCATTTATAGATTTTTCGCAAATCACCTCAGAGCGACACAAACCCAAAACCACCCCCATTCATTTCCTATGGAGCGGTTTTGAAAAATGACGCCTGAAAATTGAAAACATCACACGTTTTCGCATCGTCGCTACTCCGAAACCGTTTCATGTACAAGCATGAGACTTTCACACATGAATGTCCCGACCGTTCTGGCACTCATAAAAAAGGAATTGTTTGGATAACTGTTACGGTTTTACCGCAGGAACAATTTGTTCGGGAGTAGCGAATGTGCAAATTCCTGAAAACGCTTTTCAGCTGCATTTTCCCACATCATCCACTTTTTTACATCGTCGCTGTGCCTACACCGATTTTTGTACAAACATGAAAATGGGCACCATAGTCCTCAAAAGCCTGCTGATACTCATAGTGAAAGAATTATTTTGATATCTCTTATACTTTTTCAGCTACAGCGATTTGTTCGGGACCGTTTTTAGAGGATTTCTGAAAGTCCATAAAAATCACCTTTATATCATAATTTTTCACGCCTTTATTAAACTTTTTCCAGCAAAACCCGATAGCCTGTCTTCTTCCCCTATCCGTTACGAAATAAACGCAGAAAAAATTACGTCTCTACCATTTACGGATCAGGAGATATGGAGCGTTGTTCGGGGCAAAGTTCTCCATTATAATCCAATGGGACTTATTGTGAGCAAAGTCTCTGCACTTCGGTAGACTGGCCTGCAGCAGAGGTGTGAGTGAGTTTCCATGACGACGGAACTCTGAGGGCCAGAGGGAGAAGCTCCATTGGGATACAATGGCAACTTTCGACGCCCGCTGCAGCGGCTGTGATTAATGTAGGAATCTGAAATTCGCACAGTCACTTCCTCTTAACATTTTTAAATTTTCAAGTGACTTTCAGCCATGTGTCACTTTTCTGTCCCATTTTGGATTTCACATGCTTTCCTATTGGGCCTTTGCTTCCAACAGGATCTGGCATGATGCCCAGACACGACATAATTGGCCAATACAGCACCACCCACATGTGGGAAATGGCGCTACTGACCATTTTGGTCAAATGTTGAGTTCTGGGCCCAGATGTGGTGAGGCTGAGTTGCTAAAGGAGGCCAATCTGACTCATGACCTTTGGTGACCTTTGGTGACATTAAGTATTGGCACCCTTTTTGAGGCACTTCCCAGTACAGGATTTGGACCAAACTGACAGAGTACACTCACCTGGTGATACTGAACACAACCCTGTTAGCGGCTAACTGTTAGCATGTTGCTAACCGGAAGTAGCTCTAGGAAGGTCCTACAAACTTCTGCTTTACAGAGTCTTTACCTCCTTTATACAGAATGCTCCACTATAAATTTGGGGCACGTCACGTAAAGCATCTCCAAGCTAGGAGGTGTCAAACATCCAATGCTTTTCAATGGGGGGGAAACCCCTTATACTCCCTAGAAATGCAGGCCGACATATGGCTACAGTATATTCAAGTTTGAAATTCTACTTCTGTTTTGTTAAATGATTCAGTGTTTAGAATGAGTTAGGAAATGTTTGGTGCCTTACCCTCAGTTTTTTCTTCTTCTAATCATTCAGCTATTGTTCTTTCATGTTCAAATTCTTCAACTCTTTCAAATTCTTCAACTTCTTCAACTTTTTCAACTTCAATGCTTTTCAGCTATTTTTTCTCTTCTTCAAAGATCTTCTGCATCTTTTGCTCAATCATTCAGCTATCTGCATTCACAGTGCATTTTCGCAGGAAATGCAAATTTTTCTAGTCAAGTTTGAAATTCTACTTCTGCTTTGTTAAATGATTCAGTGTTTAGAATGAGTTAGGAAATGTTTGGTGCCTTACCCTCAGTTTTTTCTTCTTCTAATCATTCAGCTATTGTTCTTTCATGTTCAAATTCTTCAACTCTTTCAAATTCTTCAACTTTTTCAACTTTTTCAACTTCTTCAATGCTTTTCAGCTATTTTTTCTCTTCTTCAAAGATCTTCTGCATCTTTTGCTCAATCATTCAGCTATCTGCATTCACAGTGCATTTTCGCAGGAAATGCAAATTTTTCTAGTTACTGTGAATGCAGTAGGCATTCACAGTTCTTGAGATCCTGTTTCTCTTTATTCTTTATTCTTCTTATTATTACTGTGAATGCAGTAGGCATTCACAGTTCTTGAGATCCTGTTTCTCTTTATTCTTTATTCTTCTTATTATTATTATAGGATATTCTTCCAAATGCGTTTTTACTGTTTAAAGTTTGATTCGCTTCTCCTCCTACAATTTTTCTCCGATTTCAACCATTCAACTTTTAAACTATTCAGCTTCTTCTGGAATCGATGGCTATATCTTTTTGTACTTTTAACTCTTCAACTTTTTAAAATATTCAGCTTTTTCTGCAAATTTTCAGCTTTTTTTCTCCCATAGGAAATGAATGTAATTCACTAAAATTCCGCTCATTTCAGCTGCTTTTTGAAAGCTTACTGCTTCAGCCTACTTTCAGCTAGAAACGCCATTCAACTTTTAAAATGTAGTGATATCTTTCAGCTATTATGGTCTATTTCAGCTTTTTCATATCTTTTACCATTTTCATATAGTACCTCCTTAAAATAATTTTGGCTTTTCAAGAAATTCAGCAAATTCAATTCAATTCAATTCAATTCAATTTTATTTATATAGCGCCAAATCATGAAACATGTCATCTCAAGGCACTTTACAAAATCAAGTTCAATCATATTATACAGATTGGGTCAGATTATACAGATTGGTCAAAATGTCCTATATAAGGAAACCAGTTGATTGCATCAAAGTCTTGACAAGCAGCATTCACTCCTGGGGAACCGTAGAGCCACAGGGAGAGTCGTCTGCATTGTACATGGTTTTGCTGCAATCCCTCATACTGAGCAAGCATGAAGCGACAGTGGGAAGAAAAACCACCCATTAACGGGAAAAAAAAACCTCCGGCAGAACCGGGCTCAGTATGAACGGTCATCTGCCTCGACCGACTGGGGTTACAGAAGACAGAGCAGAGACACAACAAGAGAGACAAAAAAGCACAGAAGCACACATTGATCTAGTAATCTGTTCTACATTACAAATAACATGCGTTGCTATGGTCGTCAAGGAGGCAGTTATAGAGTGCGCACTCTAGAAATTCAACAAATTCTTCTTCTCCGAACAACTTCTTCTCAGTCGCTCAATTTTCAACCTATCCACATAAATTATACATCAAAACGTAGGAATTTTTGTCTGGATTCAGGAAATGTAACCCTCATTGCTGTAGCATTTATAGATTTTTCGCAAATCACCTCAGAGCGACACAAACCCGAAACCTCCCCCATTCATTTCCTATGGAGCGGTTTTGAAAAATGACGCCTGAAAATTGAAAACATCACACGTTTTCGCATCGTCGCTACTCCGAAACCGTTTCATGTACAAGCATGAGACTTTCACACATGAATGTCCCGACCCTTCTGGCACTCATAAAAAAGGAATTGTTTGGATAACTGTTACGGTTTTACCGCAGGAACAATTTGTTCGGGAGTAGCGAATGTGCAAATTCCTGAAAACGCTTTTCAGCTGCATTTTCCCACATCATCCACTTTTTTACATCGTCGCTGTGCCTACACCGATTTTTGTACAAACATGAAAATGGGCACCATAGTCCTCAAAAGCCTGCTGATACTCATAGTGAAAGAATTATTTTGATATATCTTATACTTTTTCAGCTACAGCGATTTGTTCGGGACCGTTTTTAGAGGATTTCTGAAAGTCCATAAAAATCAGCTTTATATCATAATTTTTCACGCCTTTCTTAAACTTTTTCCAGCAAAAACCGATAGCCTGTCTTCTTCCCCTATCCGTTACGAAATAAACGCAGAAAAAATTACGTCTCTACCATTTACGGATCAGGAGATATGGAGCGTTGTTCGGGGCAAAGTTCTCCATTATAATCCAATGGGACTTATTGTGAGCAAAGTCTCTGCACTTCGGTAGACTGGCCTGCAGCAGAGGTGTGAGTGAGTTTCCATGACGACGGAACTCTGAGGGCCAGAGGGAGAAGCTCCATTGGGATACAATGGCAACTTTCGACGCCCGCTGCAGCGGCTGTGATTAATGTAGGAATCTGAAATTCGCAGTCACTTCCTCTTAACATTTTTAAATTTTCAAGTGACTTTCAGCCATGTGTCACTTTTCTGTCCCATTTTGGATTTCACATGCTTTCCTATTGGGCCTTTGCTTCCAACAGGATCTGGCATGATGCCCAGACACGACATAATTGGCCAATACAGCACCACCCACATGTGGGAAATGGCGCTACTGACCATTTTGGTCAAATGTTGAGTTCTGGGCCCAGATGTGGTGAGGCTGAGTTGCTAAAGGAGGCCAATCTGACTCATGACCTTTGGTGACCTTTGGTAACATTAAGTATTGGCACCCTTTTTGAGGCACTTCCCAGTACAGGATTTGGACCAAACTGACAGAGTACACTCACCTGGTGATACTGAACACAACCCTGTTAGCGGCTAACTGTTAGCATGTTGCTAACCGGAAGTAGCTCTAGGAAGGTTCTACAAACTTCTGCTTTACAGAGTCTTTACCTCCTTTATACAGAATGCTCCACTATAGATTTGGGCCACGTCACGTAAAGCATCTCCAAGCTAGGAGGTGTCAAACATCCAATGCTTTTCAATGGGGGCGAAACCCCTTATACTCCCTAGAAATGCAGGCCCACATATGGCTACAGTATATTTACTGTGAATGCAGTAGGCATTCACAGTTCTTGAGATCCTGTTTCTCTTTATTCTTTATTCTTCTTCTTAGTGTTTATTCTTCCAAATGCGTTTTTACTGTTTAAAGTTTGATTCGCTTCTCCTCCTACAATTTTTCTCCGATTTCAACCATTCAACTTTTAAACTATTCAGCTTCTTCTGGAATCGATGGCTATATCTTTTTGTACTTTTAACTCTTCAACTTTTTAAAATATTCAGCTTTTTCTGCAAATTTTCAGCTTTTTTTCTCCCATAGGAAATGAATGTAATTCACTAAAATTCCGCTCATTTCAGCTGCTTTTTGACAGCTTACTGCTTCAGCCTACTTTCAGCTAGAAACGCCATTCAACTTTTAAAATGTAGTGATATCTTTCAGCTATTATGGTCTATTTCAGCTTTTTCATATCTTTTACCATTTTCATATAGTACCTCCTTAAAATAATTTTGGCTTTTAAAGAAATTCAGCAAATAACATGCGTTGCTATGGTCGTCAAGGAGGCAGTTATAGAGTGCGCACTCTAGAAATTCAACAAATTCTTCTTCTCCGAACAACTTCTTCTCAGTCGCTCAATTTTCAACCTATCCACATAAATTATACATCAAAACGTAGGAATTTTTGTCTGGATTCAGGAAATGTAACCCTCATTGCTGTAGCATTTATAGATTTTTCGCAAATCACCTCAGAGCGACACAAACCCAAAACCACCCCCATTCATTTCCTATGGAGCGGTTTTGAAAAATGACGCCTGAAAATTGAAAACATCACACGTTTTCGCATCGTCGCTACTCCGAAACCGTTTCATGTACAAGCATGAGACTTTCACACATGAATGTCCCGACCGTTCTGGCACTCATAAAAAAGGAATTGTTTGGATAACTGTTACGGTTTTACCGCAGGAACAATTTGTTCGGGAGTAGCGAATGTGCAAATTCCTGAAAACGCTTTTCAGCTGCATTTTCCCACATCATCCACTTTTTTACATCGTCGCTGTGCCTACACCGATTTTTGTACAAACATGAAAATGGGCACCATAGTCCTCAAAAGCCTGCTGATACTCATAGTGAAAGAATTATTTTGATATCTCTTATACTTTTTCAGCTACAGCGATTTGTTCGGGACCGTTTTTAGAGGATTTCTGAAAGTCCATAAAAATCACCTTTATATCATAATTTTTCACGCCTTTATTAAACTTTTTCCAGCAAAACCCGATAGCCTGTCTTCTTCCCCTATCCGTTACGAAATAAACGCAGAAAAAATTACGTCTCTACCATTTACGGATCAGGAGATATGGAGCGTTGTTCGGGGCAAAGTTCTCCATTATAATCCAATGGGACTTATTGTGAGCAAAGTCTCTGCACTTCGGTAGACTGGCCTGCAGCAGAGGTGTGAGTGAGTTTCCATGACGACGGAACTCTGAGGGCCAGAGGGAGAAGCTCCATTGGGATACAATGGCAACTTTCGACGCCCGCTGCAGCGGCTGTGATTAATGTAGGAATCTGAAATTCGCACAGTCACTTCCTCTTAACATTTTTAAATTTTCAAGTGACTTTCAGCCATGTGTCACTTTTCTGTCCCATTTTGGATTTCACATGCTTTCCTATTGGGCCTTTGCTTCCAACAGGATCTGGCATGATGCCCAGACACGACATAATTGGCCAATACAGCACCACCCACATGTGGGAAATGGCGCTACTGACCATTTTGGTCAAATGTTGAGTTCTGGGCCCAGATGTGGTGAGGCTGAGTTGCTAAAGGAGGCCAATCTGACTCATGACCTTTGGTGACCTTTGGTGACATTAAGTATTGGCACCCTTTTTGAGGCACTTCCCAGTACAGGATTTGGACCAAACTGACAGAGTACACTCACCTGGTGATACTGAACACAACCCTGTTAGCGGCTAACTGTTAGCATGTTGCTAACCGGAAGTAGCTCTAGGAAGGTCCTACAAACTTCTGCTTTACAGAGTCTTTACCTCCTTTATACAGAATGCTCCACTATAAATTTGGGGCACGTCACGTAAAGCATCTCCAAGCTAGGAGGTGTCAAACATCCAATGCTTTTCAATGGGGGGGAAACCCCTTATACTCCCTAGAAATGCAGGCCGACATATGGCTACAGTATATTCAAGTTTGAAATTCTACTTCTGTTTTGTTAAATGATTCAGTGTTTAGAATGAGTTAGGAAATGTTTGGTGCCTTACCCTCAGTTTTTTCTTCTTCTAATCATTCAGCTATTGTTCTTTCATGTTCAAATTCTTCAACTCTTTCAAATTCTTCAACTTCTTCAACTTTTTCAACTTCAATGCTTTTCAGCTATTTTTTCTCTTCTTCAAAGATCTTCTGCATCTTTTGCTCAATCATTCAGCTATCTGCATTCACAGTGCATTTTCGCAGGAAATGCAAATTTTTCTAGTCAAGTTTGAAATTCTACTTCTGCTTTGTTAAATGATTCAGTGTTTAGAATGAGTTAGGAAATGTTTGGTGCCTTACCCTCAGTTTTTTCTTCTTCTAATCATTCAGCTATTGTTCTTTCATGTTCAAATTCTTCAACTCTTTCAAATTCTTCAACTTTTTCAACTTTTTCAACTTCTTCAATGCTTTTCAGCTATTTTTTCTCTTCTTCAAAGATCTTCTGCATCTTTTGCTCAATCATTCAGCTATCTGCATTCACAGTGCATTTTCGCAGGAAATGCAAATTTTTCTAGTTACTGTGAATGCAGTAGGCATTCACAGTTCTTGAGATCCTGTTTCTCTTTATTCTTTATTCTTCTTATTATTACTGTGAATGCAGTAGGCATTCACAGTTCTTGAGATCCTGTTTCTCTTTATTCTTTATTCTTCTTATTATTATTATAGGATATTCTTCCAAATGCGTTTTTACTGTTTAAAGTTTGATTCGCTTCTCCTCCTACAATTTTTCTCCGATTTCAACCATTCAACTTTTAAACTATTCAGCTTCTTCTGGAATCGATGGCTATATCTTTTTGTACTTTTAACTCTTCAACTTTTTAAAATATTCAGCTTTTTCTGCAAATTTTCAGCTTTTTTTCTCCCATAGGAAATGAATGTAATTCACTAAAATTCCGCTCATTTCAGCTGCTTTTTGACAGCTTACTGCTTCAGCCTACTTTCAGCTAGAAACGCCATTCAACTTTTAAAATGTAGTGATATCTTTAAGCTATTATGGTCTATTTCAGCTTTTTCATATCTTTTACCATTTTCATATAGTACCTCCTTAAAATAATTTTGGCTTTTCAAGAAATTCAGCAAATAACATGCGTTGCTATGGTCGTCAAGGAGGCAGTTATAGAGTGCGCACTCTAGAAATTCAACTAATTCTTCTACTCCGAACAACTTCTTCTCACTCGCTCAATTTTCAACCTATACACATAAATTATACATCAAAACGTAGGAATTTTTGTCTGGATTCAGGAAATGTAAGCCTCATTGCTGTAGCATTTATAGATTTTTCGCAAATCACCTCAGAGCGACACAAACCCGAAACCTCCCCCATTCATTTCCTATGGAGCGGTTTTGAAAAATGACGCCTGAAAATTGAAAACATCACACGTTTTCGCATCGTCGCTACTCCGAAACCGTTTCATGTACAAGCATGAGACTTTCACACATGAATGTCCCGACCCTTCTGGCACTCATAAAAAAGGAATTGTTTGGATAACTGTTACGGTTTTACCACAGGAACAATTTGTTCGGGAGTAGCGAATGTGCAAATTCCTGAAAACGCTTTTCAGCTGCATTTTCCCACATCATCCACTTTTTTACATCGTCGCTGTGCCTACACCGATTTTTGTACAAACATGAAAATGGGCACCATAGTCCTCAAAAGCGTGCTGATACTCATAGTGAAAGAATTATTTTGATATCTCTTATACTTTTTCAGCTACAGCGATTTGTTCGGGACCGTTTTTAGAGGATTTCTGAAAGTCCATAAAAATCACTTTTATATCATAATTTTTCACGCCTTTATTAAACTTTTTCCAGCAAAAACCGATAGCCTGTCTTCTTCCCCTATCCGTTACGAAATAAACGCAGAAAAAATTACATCTTTACCATTTACGGATCAGGAGATATGGAGCGTTGTTCGGGGCAAAGTTCTCCATTATAATCCAATGGGACTTATTGTGAGCAAAGTCTCTGCACTTCGGTAGACTGGCCTGCAGCAGAGGTGTGAGTGAGTTTCCATGACGACAGAACTCTGAGGGCCAGAGGGAGAAGCTCCATTGGGATACAATGGCAACTTTCGACGCCCGCTGCAGCGGCTGTGATTAATGTAGGAATCTGAAATTCGCACAGTCACTTCCTCTTAACATTTTTAAATTTTCAAGTGACTTTCAGCCATGTGTCACTTTTCTGTCCCATTTTGGATTTCACATGCTTTCCTATTGGGCCTTTGCTTCCAACAGGATCTGGCATGATGCCCAGACACGACATAATTGGCCAATACAGCACCACCCACATGTGGGAAATGGCGCTACTGACCATTTTGGTCAAATGTTGAGTTCTGGGCCCAGATGTGGTGAGGCTGAGTTGCTAAAGGAGGCCAATCTGACCCATGAACTTTGGTGACCTTTGGTGACATTAAGTATTGGCACCCTTTTTGAGGCACTTCCCAGTACAGGATTTGGACCAAACTGACAGAGTACACTCACCTGGTGATACTGAACACAACCCTGTTAGCGGCTAACTGTTAGCATGTTGCTAACCGGAAGTAGCTCTAGGAAGGTCCTACAAACTTCTGCTTTACAGAGTCTTTACCTCCTTTATACAGAATGCTCCACTATAAATTTGGGCCACGTCACGTAAAGCATCTCCAAGCTAGGAGGTGTCAAACATCCAATGCTTTTCAATGGGGGCGAAACCCCTTATACTCCCTAGAAATGCAGGCCCACATATGGCTACAGTATATTCAAGTTTGAAATTCTACTTCTGCTTTGTTAAATGATTCAGTGTTTAGAATGAGTTAGGAAATGTTTGGTGCCTTACCCTCAGTTTTTTCTTCTTCTAATCATTCAGCTATTGTTCTTTCATGTTCAAATTCTTCAACTCTTTCAAATTCTTCAACTTTTTCAACTTCTTCAACTTTTTCAACTTCTTCAATGCTTTTCAGCTATTTTTTCTCTTCTTCAAAGATCTTCTGCATCTTTTGCTCAATCATTCAGCTATCTGCATTCACAGTGCATTTTCGCAGGAAATGCAAATTTTTCTAGTTACTGTGAATGCAGTATGCATTCACAGTTCTTGAGATCCTGTTTCTCTTTATTCTTTATTCTTCTTCTTCTTCTTCTTCTTCTTCTTCTTAGTGTTTATTCTTCCTAATGCGTTTTTACTGTTTAAAGTTTGATTCGCTTCTCCTCCTACAATTTTTCTCCGATTTCAACCATTCAACTTTTAAACTATTCAGCTTCTTCTGGAATCGATGGCTATATCTTTTTGTAGTTTTAACTCTTCAACTTTTTAAAATATTCAGCTTTTTCTGCAAATTTTCAGCTTTTTTTCTCCCATAGGAAATGAATGTAATTCACTGAAATTCTGCTCATTTCAGCTGCTTTTTGACAGCTTACTGCTTCAGCCTACTTTCAGCTAGAAACGCCATTCAACTTTTAAAATGTAGTGATATCTTTCAGCTATTATGGTATATTTCAGCTTTTTCATATCTTTTACCATTTTCATATAGTACCTCCTTAAAATAATTTTGGCTTTTCAAGAAATTCAGCAAATAACATGCGTTGCTATGGTCGTCAAGGAGGCAGTTATAGAGTGCGCACTCTAGAAATTCAACAAATTCTTCTTCTCCGAACAACTTCTTCTCAGTCGCTCTATTTTCAACCTATCCACATAAATTATACATCAAAACGTAGGAATTTTTGTCTGGATTCAGGAAATGTAACCCTCATTGCTGTAGCATTTATAGATTTTTCGCAAATCACCTCAGAGCGACACAAACCCGAAACCTCCCCCATTCATTTCCTATGGAGCGGTTTTGAAAAATGACGCCTGAAAATTGAAAACATCACACGTTTTCGCATCGTCGCTACTCCGAAACCGTTTCATGTACAAGCATGAGACTTTCACACATGAATGTCCCGACCCTTCTGGCACTCATAAAAAAGGAATTGTTTGGATAACTGTTACGGTTTTACCGCAGGAACAATTTGTTCGGGAGTAGCGAATGTGCAAATTCCTGAAAACGCTTTTCAGCTGCATTTTCCCACATCATCCACTTTTTTACATCGTCGCTGTGCCTACACCGATTTTTGTACAAACATGAAAATGGGCACCATAGTCCTCAAAAGCCTGCTGATACTCATAGTGAAAGAATTATTTTGATATCTCTTATACTTTTTCAGCTACAGCGATTTGTTCGGGACCGTTTTTAGAGGATTTCTGAAAGTCCATAAAAATTACCTTTATATCATAATTTTTCACGCCTTTATTAAACTTTTTCCAGCAAAAACCGATAGCCTGTCTTCTTCCCCTATCCGTTACGAAATAAACGCAGAAAAAATTACGTCTCTACCATTTACGGATCAGGAGATATGGAGCGTTGTTCGGGGCAAAGTTCTCCATTATAATCCAATGGGACTTATTGTGAGCAAAGTCTCTGCACTTCGGTAGACTGGCCCGCTGCAGGTGTGAGTGAGTTTCCATGACGACGGAACTCTGAGGGCCAGAGGGAGAAGCTCCATTGGGATACAATGGCAACTTTCGACGCCCGCTGCAGCGGCTGTGATTAATGTAGGAATCTGAAATTCGCACAGTCACTTCCTCTTAACATTTTTAAATTTTCAAGTGACTTTCAGCCATGTGTCACTTTTCTGTCCCATTTTGGATTTCACATGCTTTCCTATTGGGCCTTTGCTTCCAACAGGATCTGGCATGATGCCCAGACACGACATAATTGGCCAATACAGCACCACCCACATGTGGGAAATGGCGCTACTGACCATTTTGGTCAAATGTTGAGTTCTGGGCCCAGATGTGGTGAGGCTGAGTTGCTAAAGGAGGCCAATCTGACTTATGACCTTTGGTGACCTTTGGTGACATTAAGTATTGGCACCCTTTTTGAGGCACTTCCCAGTACAGGATTTGGACCAAACTGACAGAGTACACTCACCTGGTGATACTGAACACAACCCTGTTAGCGGCTAACGGTTAGCATGTTGCTAATTGGAAGTAGCTCTAGGAAGCTCGGACAAACTTCTGCTTTACAGAGTCTTTACCTCCTTTATACAGAATGCTCCACTATAAATTTGGGCCACGTCACGTAAAGCATCTCCAAGCTAGGAGGTGTCAAACATCCAATGCTTTTCAATGGGGGCGAAACCCCTTATACTCCCTAGAAATGCAGGCCCACATATGGCTACAGTATATTCAAGTTTGAAATTCTACTTCTGCTTTGTTAAATGATTCAGTGTTTAGAATGAGTTAGGAAATGTTTGGTGCCTTACCCTCAGTTTTTTCTTCTTCTAATCATTCAGCTATGGTTCTTTCATGTTCAAATTCTTCAACTCTTTCAAATTCTTCAACTTTTTCAACTTCTTCAACTTTTTCAACTTCTTCAATGCTTTTCAGCTATTTTTTCTCTTCTTCAAAGATCTTCTGCATCTTTTGCTCAATCATTCAGCTATCTGCATTCACAGTGCATTTTCGCAGGAAATGCAAATTTTTCTAGTTATTATAGGATATTCTTCCAAATGCGTTTTTACTGTTTAAAGTTTGATTCGCTTCTCCTCCTACAATTTTTCTCCGATTTCAACCATTCAACTTTTAAACTATTCAGCTTCTTTTGGAATCGATGGCTATATCTTTTTGTACTTTTAACTCTTCAACTTTTTAAAATATTCAGCTTTTTCTGCAAATTTTCAGCTTTTTTTCTCCCATAGGAAATGAATGTAATTCACTAAAATTCCGCTCATTTCAGCTGCTTTTTGACAGCTTACTGCTTCAGCCTACATTCAGCTAGAAACGCCATTCAACTTTTAAAATGTAGTGATATCTTTCAGCTATTATGGTCTATTTCAGCTTTTTCATATCTTTTACCATTTTCATATAGTACCTCCTTAAAATAATTTTGGCTTTTCAAGAAATTCAGCAAATAACATGCGTTGCTATGGTCGTCAAGTGGCAGTTGGTAGAGTGCGCACTCTAGAAATTCAACAAATTCTTCTTCTCCGAACAACTTCTTCTCAGTCGCTCAATTTTCAACCTATCCACATAAATTATACATCAAAACGTAGGAATTTTTGTCTGGATTCAGGAAATGTAACCCTTATTGCTGTAGCATTTATAGATTTTTCGCAAATCACCTCAGAGCGACACAAACCCGAAACCTCCCCCATTCATTTCCTATGGAGCGGTTTTGAAAAATGACGCCTGAAAATTGAAAACATCACACGTTTTCGCATCGTCGCTACTCCGAAACCGTTTCATGTACAAGCATGAGACTTTCACACATGAATGTCCCGACCCTTCTGGCACTCATAAAAAAGGAATTGTTTGGATAACTGTTACGGTTTTACCGCAGGAACAATTTGTTCGGGAGTAGCGAATGTGCAAATTCCTGAAAACGCTTTTCAGCTGCATTTTCCCACATCATCCACTTTTTTACATCGTCGCTGTGCCTACACCGATTTTTGTACAAACATGAAAATGGGCACCATAGTCCTCAAAAGCCTGCTGATACTCATAGTGAAAGAATTATTTTGATATCTCTTATACTTTTTCAGCTACAGCGATTTGTTCGGGACCGTTTTTAGAGGATTTCTGAAAGTCCATAAAAAATCACCTTTATATCATAATTTTTCACGCCTTTATTAAACTTTTTCCAGCAAAAACCGATAGCCTGTCTTCTTCCCCTATCCGTTACGAAATAAACGCAGAAAAAATTACGTCTCTACCATTTACGGATCAGGAGATATGGAGCGTTGTTCGGGGCAAAGTTCTCCATTATAATCCAATGGGACTTATTGTGAGCAAAGTCTCTGCACTTCGGTAGACTGGCCCGCTGCAGGTGTGAGTGAGTTTCCATGACGACGGAACTCTGAGGGCCAGAGGGAGAAGCTCCATTGGGATACAATGGCAACTTTCGACGCCCGCTGCAGCGGCTGTGATTGATGTAGGAATCTGAAATTCGCACAGTCACTTCCTCTTAACATTTTTAAATTTTCAAGTGACTTTCAGCCATGTGTCACTTTTCTGTCCCATTTTGGATTTCACATGCTTTCCTATTGGGCCTTTGCTTCCAACAGGATCTGGCATGATGCCCAGACACGACATAATTGGCCAATACAGCACCACCCACATGTGGGAAATGGCGCTACTGACCATTTTGGTCAAATGTTGAGTTCTGGGCCCAGATGTGGTGAGGCTGAGTTGCTAAAGGAGGCCAATCTGACTCATGACCTTTGGTGACCTTTGGTGACATTAAGTATTGGCACCCTTTTTGAGGCACTTCCCAGTACAGGATTTGGACCAAACTGACAGAGTACACTCACCTGGTGATACTGAACACAACCCTGTTAGCGGCTAACGGTTAGCATGTGGCTAACAGGAAGTAGTTCTAGGAAGCTTGTACAAACTTCTGCTTCACAGAGTCTGTACTTCCTTTAGAGAGAAAGCTGCACAAGAAATTTGGGCTACGTCGCATAAAGCATCTCCAAGCTATGAGGTGTCAAACATCCAATGCTTTTCAATGGAGGAGGAAGCCCGTTATATACCCAGACATGCATGTCCATATATGGCTTCAGTATAGCTCACACACAAAGTGCAGGCTTTGCATGCAAGAGGTCATGTGATCAAATCCTGGTGTGGGAGACTAAAAGTTTTGTATTATAATCCCCACAGTGTGTATATCAAAACATGTGTGCTGATCCCATGAAGTATTTTTTGTACCACCCGCCATTTTGAGTTACCATGGCAACGTATTTTCGCCCTATTTGAAGCACATCCCAGTACAGGATTTGGACCAAACTGACAAAGTACATGCACCTGGTGATCCTGAACACAACCCTGTTAGTGGCTAACGGTTAGCATGTTGCTCACCGGAAGTAGCTCTAGGAAGGTCTCACCAACTTCTGCTTCACAGAGTCTGTTCTTACTTTAGAGAGAAAGCTCCACAAGAAATTTGGGCTACGTCGCATAAACCATCTCCAAGCTATGAGGTGTCAAACATCCAATGCTTTTCAATGGGGGATCAAACCCCTTATGGTCCCAATACTGCATGCCCATATATGGTGCTACAGTATAGCTCAGATGGAAAGTGCAGGCTTTGCATGCAAGAGGTCATGGGATCGAATCCCGGTGTGGGACACTTAGAGTTTTATATTATAATCCCCACAGTATGTATAACAAAACATGTGTGCTGATCCTATGAAGTATTTTTTGTACCACCCGCCATTTTGAGTTAACATGGCAACGTTATAAAAAACGTATTTTCTCCCTATTTGAGGCACTTCCCAGCACAGGATTTGGACCAAACTGACAGAGTACACTCACCTGGTGATACTGAACACAACCCTGTTAGCGGCTAACTGTTAGCATGTTGCTAGCCGGAAGTAGCTCTAGGAAGGTCCTACAAACTTCTGCTTTACAGAGTCTTTACCTCCTTTATACAGAATGCTCCACTATAAATTTGGGCCACGTCACGTAAAGCATCTCCAAGCTAGGAGGTGTCAAACATCCAATGCTTTTCAATGGGGGCGAAACCCCTTATACTCCCTAGAAATGCAGGCCCACATATGGCTACAGTATATTCAAGTTTGAAATTCTACTTCTGCTTTGTTAAATGATTCAGTGTTTAGAATGAGTTAGGAAATGTTTGGTGCCTTACCCTCAGTTTTTTCTTCTTCTAATCATTCAGCTATTGTTCTTTCATGTTCAAATTCTTCAACTCTTTCAAATTCTTCAACTTTTTCAACTTCTTCAACTTTTTCAACTTCTTCAATGCTTTTCAGCTATTTTTTCTCTTCTTCAAAGATCTTCTGCATCTTTTGCTCAATCATTCAGCTATCTGCATTCACAGTGCATTTTCGCAGGAAATGCAAATTTTTCTAGTTACTGTGAATGCAGTAGGCATTCACAGTTCTTGAGATCCTGTTTCTCTTTATTCTTTATTCTTCTTCTTCTTCTTCTTCTTCTTAGTGTTTATTCTTCCTAATGCGTTTTTACTGTTTAAAGTTTGATTCGCTTCTCCTCCTACAATTTTTCTCCGATTTCAACCATTCAACTTTTAAACTATTCAGCTTCTTCTGGAATCGATGGCTATATCTTTTTGTACTTTTAACTCTTCAACTTTTTAAAATATTCAGCTTTTTCTGCAAATTTTCAGCTTTTTTTCTCCCATAGGAAATGCATTGAAATCACAAAAATTCCGCTCATTTCAGCTGCTTTTTTACAGCTTACTGCTTCAGCCTACTTTCAGCTAGAAACGCCATTCAACTTTTAAAATGTAGTGATATCTTTCAGCTATTATGGTATATTTCAGCTTTTTCATATCTTTTACCATTTTCATATAGTACCTCCTTAAAATAATTTTGGCTTTTCAAGAAATTCAGCAAATAACATGCGTTGCTATGGTCGTCAAGGAGGCAGTTATAGAGTGCGCACTCTAGAAATTCAACAAATTCTTCTTCTCCGAACAACTTCTTCTCAGTCGCTCAATTTTCAACCTATCCACATAAATTATACATCAAAACGTAGGAATTTTTGTCTGGATTCAGGAAATGTAACCCTCATTGCTGTAGCATTTATAGATTTTTCGCAAATCACCTCAGAGCGACACAAACCCGAAACCTCCCCCATTCATTTCCTATGGAGCGGTTTTGAAAAATGACGCCTGAAAATTGAAAACATCACACGTTTTCGCATCGTCGCTACTCCGAAACCGTTTCATGTACAAGCATGATACTTTCACACATGAATGTCCCGACCCTTCTGGCACTCATAAAAAAGGAATTGTTTGGATAACTGTTACGGTTTTACCGCAGGAACAATTTGTTCGGGAGTAGCGAATGTGCAAATTCCTGAAAACGCTTTTCAGCTGCATTTTCCCACATCATCCACTTTTTTACATCGTCGCTGTGCCTACACCGATTTTTGTACAAACATGAAAATGGGCACCATAGTCCTCAAAAGCCTGCTGATACTCATAGTGAAAGAATTATTTTGATATCTCTTATACTTTTTCAGCTACAGCGATTTGTTCGGGACCGTTTTTAGAGGATTTCTGAAAGTCCATAAAAATTACCTTTATATCATAATTTTTCACGCCTTTATTAAACTTTTTCCAGCAAAAACCGATAGCCTGTCTTCTTCCCCTATCCGTTACGAAATAAACGCAGAAAAAATTACGTCTCTACCATTTACGGATCAGGAGATATGGAGCGTTGTTCGGGGCAAAGTTCTCCATTATAATCCAATGGGACTTATTGTGAGCAAAGTCTCTGCACTTCGGTAGACTGGCCCGCTGCAGGTGTGAGTGAGTTTCCATGACGACGGAACTCTGAGGGCCAGAGGGAGAAGCTCCATTGGGATACAATGGCAACTTTCGACGCCCGCTGCAGCGGCTGTGATTAATGTAGGAATCTGAAATTCGCACAGTCACTTCCTCTTAACATTTTTAAATTTTCAAGTGACTTTCAGCCATGTGTCACTTTTCTGTCCCATTTTGGATTTCACATGCTTTCCTATTGGGCCTTTGCTTCCAACAGGATCTGGCATGATGCCCAGACACGACATAATTGGCCAATACAGCACCACCCACATGTGGGAAATGGCGCTACTGACCATTTTGGTCAAATGTTGAGTTCTGGGCCCAGATGTGGTGAGGCTGAGTTGCTAAAGGAGGCCAATCTGACTTATGACCTTTGGTGACCTTTGGTGACATTAAGTATTGGCACCCTTTTTGAGGCACTTCCCAGTACAGGATTTGGACCAAACTGACAGAGTACACTCACCTGGTGATACTGAACACAACCCTGTTAGCGGCTAACGGTTAGCATGTTGCTAATTGGAAGTAGCTCTAGGAAGCTCGGACAAACTTCTGCTTTACAGAGTCTTTACCTCCTTTATACAGAATGCTCCACTATAAATTTGGGCCACGTCACGTAAAGCATCTCCAAGCTAGGAGGTGTCAAACATCCAATGCTTTTCAATGGGGGCGAAACCCCTTATACTCCCTAGAAATGCAGGCCCACATATGGCTACAGTATATTCAAGTTTGAAATTCTACTTCTGCTTTGTTAAATGATTCAGTGTTTAGAATGAGTTAGGAAATGTTTGGTGCCTTACCCTCAGTTTTTTCTTCTTCTAATCATTCAGCTATTGTTCTTTCATGTTCAAATTCTTCAACTCTTTCAAATTCTTCAACTTTTTCAACTTCTTCAACTTTTTCAACTTCTTCAATGCTTTTCAGCTATTTTTTCTCTTCTTCAAAGATCTTCTGCATCTTTTGCTCAATCATTCAGCTATCTGCATTCACAGTGCATTTTCGCAGGAAATGCAAATTTTTCTAGTTCTTCTTAGTGTTTATTCTTCCAAATGCGTTTTTACTGTTTAAAGTTTGATTCGCTTCTCCTCTTACAATTTTTCTCCGATTTCAACCATTCAACTTTTAAACTATTCAGCTTCTTCTGGAATCGATGGCTATATCTTTTTGTACTTTTAACTCTTCAACTTTTTAAAATATTCAGCTTTTTCTGCAAATTTTCAGCTTTTTTTCTCCCATAGGAAATGAATGTAATTCACTAAAATTCCGCTCATTTCAGCTGCTTTTTGACAGCTTACTGCTTCAGCCTACTTTCAGCTAGAAACGCCATTCAACTTTTAAAATGTAGTGATATCTTTCAGCTATTATGGTCTATTTCAGCTTTTTCATATCTTTTACCATTTTCATATAGTACCTCCTTAAAATAATTTTGGCTTTTCAAGAAATTCAGCAAATAACATGCGTTGCTATGGTCGTCAAGGAGGCAGTTATAGAGTGCGCACTCTAGAAATTCAACAAATTCTTCTTCTCCGAACAACTTCTTCTCAGTCGCTCAATTTTCAACCTATCCACATAAATTATACATCAAAACGTAGGAATTTTTGTCTGGATTCAGGAAATGTAACCCTCATTGCTGTAGCATTTATAGATTTTTCGCAAATCACCTCAGAGCGACACAAACCCGAAACCTCCCCCATTCATTTCCTATGGAGCGGTTTTGAAAAATGACGCCTGAAAATTGAAAACATCACACGTTTTCGCATCGTCGCTACTCCGAAACCGTTTCATGTACAAGCATGAGACTTTCACACATGAATGTCCCGACCCTTCTGGCACTCATAAAAAAGGAATTGTTTGAATAACTGTTACGGTTTTACCGCAGGAACAATTTGTTCGGGAGTAGCGAATGTGCAAATTCCTGAAAACGCTTTTGAGCTGCATTTTCCCACATCATCCACTTTTTTACATCGTCGCTGTGCCTACACCGATTTTTGTACAAACATGAAAATGAGCACCATAGTCCTCAAAAGCCTGCTGATACTCATAGTGAAAGAATTATTTTGATATCTCTTATACTTTTTCAGCTACAGCGATATGTTCGGGACCGTTTTTAAAGGATTTCTAAAATTCCATAAAAATCACCTTTATATCATAATTTTTCACGCCTTTATTAAACTTTTTCCAGCAAAAACCGATAGCCTGTCTTCTTCCCCTATCCGTTACGAAATAAACGCAGAAAAAATTACGTCGCTACCATTTACGGATCAGGAGATATGGAGCGTTGTTCGGGGCAAAGTTCTCCATTATAATCCAATGGGACTTATTGTGAGCAAAGTCTCTGCACTTCAATAGACTGGCCCGCTGCAGGTGTGAGTGAGTTTCCATGACGACGGAACTCTGAGAGCCAGAGGGAGAAGCTCCATTGGGATACAATGGCAACTTTTGACGACCGCTGCAGCGGCTGTGATTAATGTAGGAATCTGAAATTCGCACAGTCACTTCCTCTTAACATTTTAAAATTTTCATGTGACTTTCAGCCATGTGTCACTTTTCTGTCCCATTTTGGATTTCACATGCTTTCCTATTGGGCCTTTGCTTCCAACAAGACCTGGCATGAGGCCCAGAGACGACCCAATTGGCCAATACAACACCACCCACCTGTGGGAAATGGCGCTACACACCACTTTGGTCAAATGTTGAGTTCTGGGCCCAGATAGGGTGAGGCTGAGTTGCTAAAGGAGGCCAATCTGACCCATGACCTTTGGTGACATTAAGTATTGGCACCCTATTTGAGGCACTTTCCAGTACAGGATTTGGACCAAACTGACAGAGTATCATCACCCAGGGATACGGAACACAACCTTGTTAGCGGAGGCCGATCTGACCCATGACCTTTGGTGACATTAAGTATTGGCACCCTATTTGAGGCACTTTCCAGTACAGGATTTGGACCAAACTCACAGAGTACCATCAACTGGTGATACTGAACACAACCTTCTTAGCGGAGGCCGATCTGACCCATGACCCTTGGTGACATTAAGTATTGGCACCCTATATGACGCACTTTCCAGTACAGGATTTGGACCAAACTCACAGAGTACATTCACCTGGTGATACTGAACACAACCTTGTTAGCGGAGGCCGATCTGACCCATGACCTTTGGTGACATTAAGTATTGGCACCCTATTTGAGGCACTTCCCAGTACAGGATTTGGACCAAACTGACAGAGTACACTCACCTGGTGATACTGAACACAACCCTGTTAGCGGCTAACTGTTAGCATGTTGCTAACCGGAAGTAACTCTAGGAAGGTCTCACCAACTTCTGCTTCACAGAGTCTGTTCTTACTCTAGAGAGAAAGCTCCACAAGAAATTTGGGCTACGTCGCATAAAGCATCTCCAAGCTATGAGGTGTCAAACATCCAATGCTTTTCAATGGGGGAGTAAACCCCTTATGGTCCCAATACTGCATGCCCATATATGGCGCTACAGTATAGCTCAGATGGAAAGTGCAGGCTTTGCATGCAAGAGGTCATGGGATCGAATCCCGGTGTGGGACACTCAGAGTTTTATATTATAATCCCCACAGTATGTATAACAAAACATGTGTGCTGATCCTATGAAGTATTTTTTTGTACCACCCGCCATTTTGAGTTACCATGGCAACGTTATAAAAAACGTATTTTCTCCCTATTTGAAGCACATCCCAGTACAGGATTTGGACCAAACTGACAGAGTACAATCACCCGGTGATCCTGAGCACAACCATGTTAGCGGCTAATGGTTAGCATGTTAATTATTGGAAGTAGCTCTAGGAAGCTCGGACAAACTTCTGCTTTACAGAGTCTGTACCTCCTTTATACAAAATGCTCCACAATAAGTTTGGGCCTCGTCACATAAAGCATCTCCAAGTTAGGAGGTGTCAAACATCCAATGCTTTTCAATGGGGGCGAAACCCCTTATACTCCCTAGAAATGCAGGCCCACATATGGCTACAGTATATTAAAGTTTGAAATTCTACTTCTGCGTTGTTAAACGATTCAGTGTTTAGAATGAGTTAGGAAATGTTTGGTGCCTTTCCCTCAGTTTTTTCTTCTTCTAATCATTCAGCTATTGTTCTTTCATGTTCAAATTCTTCAACTCTTTCAAATTCTTTAACTTTTTCAACTTCTTCAACTTTTTGAAGAAGCGTAGAGTCCAGCGGGAGCTCCAGTGGAGGATCAGGGCGGCAAAGAAGGATTATGGGAAGAAGATGGAGGAGCAGCTGGCACAGAACAACGTCAGGGACGTGTGGAGAGGTCTGAAGAACATCTCCGGCTTCGGGCAGAGGACCAGCAGGGCTGCAGACGGAGACACCAAGTCTGCAGATGAGTTGAACACATTCTTCACTCGGTTCGACTCCCCCCACACTGGCCCCCTCCTTGCCCTCAACTCTCCACACGACTCCAACCACCAGCCCTCCAGAGATCTACCATCCCCCCCACCGCCACTCCTATCAACGACTGACCCATCCACACCTTCAGCCCTACCTTCCTCCCCCCTCACAGTCACACCAATGCAGGTGAGAGGACAGCTGATGAGGCTGAAACAAAGGAAAGCCTCAGGACCGGACGGCATCCCCCCCAGGCTGCTGAGGACCTGTGCAGATGAGCTCTGTGAGGTCCTCAGCTACATCTACAACCTGAGCCTCAGCCTGGGGGTGGTGCCCACCCTGTGGAAGACTTCCTGTGTGGTACCGGTTCCCAAAACGCCGCACGCCAGGGAACCGGCCCACTTCAGACCAGTCGCCCTGACCTCCCACCTGATGAAGACCATGGAGCGCCTCATCCTAGCTCACCTGCGCACCGTGGTGAGCCCCACCCTGGACCCGCTGCAGTTTGCCTACCAGCCCAACATCGGAGTAGAGGACGCCATCATCTACCTGCTGCAGCGGGCGCTCACCCACCTGGAGACCACCGGGAGCGCTGTGAGAGTCATGTTCTTTGACTTCTCCAGCGCTTTCAACACCATCAGACCGGTGCTGCTGAGGGGGAAGCTGGAAGACGCTGGGGTGGACAAACATCTAGCTGACTGGACCATGGACTACCTCACTGACCGCCCTCAGTACGTGCGGCTGCACGGCTGTCAGTCAGAGGTGGCACTCTGCAGCACCGGGGCCCCCCAGGGCACCGTTCTATCTCCGTTTCTCTTCACCCTCTACACCTCGGACTTCACCTACAACACGGACAGCTGCCACCTTCAGAAGTTCTCTGACGACTCGGCCATTGTGGGCTGTGTGTCTGAGGGGAACGAGCTGGAGTACCGGTCGGTCATCATGGACTTTGTGGACTGGTGTGAGAAGAACGATCTGTGCTTAAACACCAGTAAGACCAAGGAGATGGTGATCGACTTCAGGAGAAGACCCCCACCTCACTCACCTGTGAACATCCAGGGGCAGGACATAGAAACTGTGGAGAGTTTCAAATACCTGGGTGTTCACGTCAACAATAAGCTGGACTGGACACATAACACCGACGCTCTGTATAAGAAGGGCCAGAGCCGGCTCCACCTCCTCAGGAGGCTGAGGTCCTTTGGAGTGAGCAGGCCTCTGCTAAAGACCTTCTATGACTCTGTGGTGGCCTCAGCCCTCCTCTACGCTGTCGTCTGCTGGGCTCCTGGCAGTGCAGAGCGGGACAGAAAGAGGCTGAACAAGCTGGTGAGGAAGGCCACTTCTGTCCTAGGCTGCACTCTGGACTCTGTGGAGGAAGTAGCTGAGAGGAGGGTGTTGTCCAAGTTCACATCCATCATGGACAACACCTTCCACCCCCTGCACCAGACTGTGGAGGAGCTGAGCAGCTCCTTTAGTGACAGACTTAGACATCCTGTCTGTAAAAAGGAGCGCTACCGCAGGTCATTCATTCCTGCTGCTATCAGATTTTACAATGCTGCACTGTAACTGCAACTGTGACCATAACTGTAATATTTAATGTGCAATAACTAAGGTGCAATAATCTATTTAATACACTGTCCTACAACCCGTGTAATAATCCTGATGTAGTGACTTCTGCTGCTATCAACACTTGAACATAAGTCAGTACACATGTATGTATGTATGTACAAATGTATACAATGTATATGCACTTACATACGCGTAGGTGCGTATGTAAGTAGGCGCATAGATATATGTATATATTTAAGTATATAGATATGTTTATATATATATATATATATATATATAGACCACTAAGAATGTAAATGAGACATTTACATTCCTATTTCCTTTTTTGTATTTTTAGGGTTCCAAGCCCGCAGCGCAGGCGAACGGCTATGCCGTTCGTCTGCTCTGTGAGCAGAGAACCCTATTGTTTTTCTAGTGTTTTTAAATTATTTATTATTATTATTATTATTATTATTATTATTAGGGTTCCAAGCCCGCAGCGCAGGCGAACGGCTATGCCGTTCGTCTGCTCTGTGAGCAGAGAACCCTATTGTTTTTCTAGTGTTTTTAAATTATTTATTATTATTATTATTATTATTATTACGGGTAATTATTATTCTCCGCTAAAACGCGTTGGGCGGCCCATGCGGATTTGTAACGAACCTATTGAATCAGGTATCCAAGTACAGAATGTGCACCGCTACTCAAACCCAGAAATTCAGACCCCTCAACAACTAGGGGGCGCTATAACAAAGGACAATGCGTTTTGGCCTATAACCACCAAACTACTGGTCCCACACTCAAAAACTTCACATCACTTTGTTTATTGGATGATTCTGCAAAATAAAGGGAATTGGCACACCCTTCGTTTCCCAGCTAGTTTTCGCGCTACATGGCTACAAAGGTTAAACCTTTCTTGTTAAACTCCTCCTACATTTTTTATGCAATCCGCGCAAAACTCCATATATAACCGCGGAATGGACAAATAAAAAAAGTTAACACGCCGGATTTTTGAATTTTGACTTTTTCGAAAAGTAACGCTAAAATAAGTGATTGTTATCTAGCTAGCTCTAAATGTAATTGCTGATTATTCTAAAACCATAACAGATTTTGACATGTCCTTCATAACCCAGAGTCCAAATAAGATTTTGCACATGTGACCCGCGTTTGAGGATCGTCCGTCACTAGGGGGCGCTGTGATGTCAAGAAATCTACTACGCAAGAATGGCTGATCGGATTTTTACAAAACCTTCTTCATCCCCTTCCAGTCATACCCCTGAACTCAGGTATTAAATATGGTAATTATTAAAACAAGTGGGCGGGGCCTATTTCCAAAAGTGTTAAAAAACCTGGAGAATAATAAAAACAATAAAGTAAAGAATAAAAAATGCTTTAAAATCAATTTTTTGATCCCAGATTTTCAGGATGTATTCTGTGAATAAGGTGTAACAATTCTCTCACTGCATGTATTGTTTTTTTTTGAAGTGCTACACTCTGAATTTTTAAAAGTTTGTAAAATGGAGAAATCAATGTATTTTCCACAAATATTGTTCAACCCCCCAAAATATGGCCTCTATTTGTAAAGCACATGCAGAATAAACATGGATTTCAGTTTGGTAAAAATCCAGGCGAGTTTGACCAATTTACAAGACTTTGAAAATAAATGGTACAAGACTATAAAGTTTAATATTTTATTTCTCTGAATCCATTTTTTTAATGACCATAAAAAAACTCCTGTGGTTAGATAAAGCACTCTTTGAGATCCATGAATATTTTCAGAATTTTAGAGCCAACCGTTGATTATTAACGAATTTATGAAGTTTGTGATCAGTTCACAGCTTTCATCATCCAGAGCTCTGACTGCAGAGCTTTGAACAGGGCGGCCATTTTGCCCATATTTGGGCACATCACAGGAAGTGACGTCAAAGCAGCCATCTTAGGTCAGACCAAGCTGCCATCTTAGGTCAGACCATAGAGAATACAAGTCAATTGAGGAAAATGTACTTTATGTTTCAGACACTCTGAATCCGGTGAATTCTCACCCGATTTCCATTAAATCAACTGACTGAAAACGTCACCCCTTTAGGTGCTACATGGGACCAATTGATTGAATTAAACGATTGTCTAACTTAATAAATAATTTCGGTTTTGTATTGAAAGTAAGCAAACTTCCAGAGCTACGTCCCAGGAAGCCAGACTTTTACTCCGCTTATGGGTGCGCATATAAAAGGACACCAGGAACCAGATCCTGGGGAATTACCTTCCATAAGTAAGATTTTATGATAGATAATCCTCATGCTTTACAGTTACAGTGTTTCCGGCATAAACACAATATGTGCTAATGGGTACAGCGATGGAAGTAGAGAAAAGTACATTAAACACCAAAAACAAACAAAATGGTCCTAAATTACTGGATAAACATGATTTGTGGGGAGATGGGGGGGGGAAGCCCGTGCTGAGGGTGATTAGGTTTTTTGTTGATTTCTTTTTGTTGATAATTGCTGTTGTCTGTAGATCGGTGTCTGTGTATATAGCTTAAATATATATATATATTATATATATATATATATATATATATATATATATATATATATATATATATATATATATATATAACATTGGAAGAATTTTAGAGCAAACTGTTGATTTTTAAAGAATTTATTTATGAATTTAAAGAGAATAACATTTCCGAAATGTGCCCATGTAGGGATTTAAAATTTCCAGTAGATGGCAGTATTTGATTATATATGGATTTTTTACACACACACACTTATATACATAAGCTTTACATTGAATGTAGCTAGTTGCGGAGCCAGAGGGGTGGCAGGGGTGGCATTTGCCACCCCCAACAGAGCCCTTGCCACCCCCTACTGCCACCCCACTGGAAATGGTAATTTTAACATATAATACTTATGAGATCGGCAAAGATTTGCCAGGAAAACTGTAATTTCCGACTGTCCCTGAAGGCAGCCCATGCAGTAGCAGCCTACATGCTGCGCACTGACGCTGTTCATTGGTTAAGTTGACATGTGGTTCCTGCTTGATCCAAAACACACCCGCGGCTTTAGAGTACACCGTTGAGGAGTTTTGCAGGTATTTACAACATTTTACCGCTCAGCGGTAACCGCTGTGTTACCTTCCTAATGAGAGGCGGCACTTGTCATACATTTCTAAAAAGAAAAAAAAAATGGTTGTGCACCGCTCCGTCCGTAGTGCCTCGTTTATTATATTAGCCATGCTAGTGCTGATAGATCGTGTTTTAGACAGATTCTTTTAACATATGTTTCAGTGCACATGCTGCCCTGTAATGTTTTATTAATTTGGCCAGGATATATCTCCCAGCTCTTGCTTGAAATGTGTGTGGTAAGAATATGTGAAAAACCATTGTTAAGTTTATAATGACTGAAATGTAAATAGGCTATGTCATATGAAAGCTTTGAATTATAACCTAACTAGTTATATTAATTAATTTAATTAATCTATTTTTAATTTAGTATTATTTTAGCTAGCTACAGAAAACTAAAAACTATTGTTTAAATAATATTTAAAATAGTGTTGTCTTTGCCATACAGTCATGGAGTCTAAATACCAGGCTGCCTTATTTTGTGTAGAGCCCAAATGAAGAGAAAAGAGAATATCTCACAGTTCTTCTTAAAGAGGCAAAAACCAGGGCCAGACCAGGACCAGACAGAACCCTGCAGCAGTGACCAACCTGGAGAAGCCAGCCAGGAGACACCAGGCCCAAGTGTATCACCAGCAGGTTAGAGGCTGTGACAGAGAGTTATTAAGTAGTAAAATCCAATAAGCCTAATTCTAAAGGTTAGCATGATGCTTTTTGCATTTTTTATTGTGTCTGTTTATGAACACAATTGAAACAAGTGGGCAGGGCCTATTTGCAAAAGTGTGAGAGTAGGGAGTAGCAAGATGGCGGCCAGTCACTAGGGGAGGTCACTGGCCGCCATCTTGCTACTCCGTTCTCACACAGAACCCCATATCATTTGGTTGCAACAACAAGCCGTTTGGCTGTGTGAAAACGTTTCACAGGTAACTTTACAGTCAGTGGATGTTATACTTACTATACAAATTACTTTTATTTAGGTAACACTTTATTTGTGCCTAAGATTTACATGATACTGTCATAAACAGAGGCTGCACAGTGAAGCAGTGAGAAGTGTTGTTGCCTTCTGGGTTCAATCACCTGGGTCTTTCAAATCCTCCCGGGTCTTTCAAATCCTCCCGGGTCTTTCAAATCCTCCTGGGTCTTTCAAATCCTCCTGGGTCTTTCAAATCCTCTGGGTCTTTCTGCATGGAGTTTGAATGTTCTACCTGTGCATGCGTAGGTTCACTCCGGGTACGCCGGCTTCCTCCCACAGTTCAAAAACATGACTGTTAGTTTAATTGGCTTCTCTAAATTGTCCTTAGGTGTGAGTGTGTGCAAGAATGGTTGTTTGTCCTGTCTGTCTCTGTGTTGCCCTGTGACAGATTGCCGACCTGTCCAGGGTGTAACCCGCCTTTCGCTCAGTGAACGCTGTGTATATATATATATATATATATATATATATATATATATATATACACAGAAAGCTATATACACGGTAGACTGTGCGTTAATGTAACGCAGAAGGTCTGGAGATGCTACGTTGGTGTAGCTTGTAGGACCTGAACAGGGGAGAGAGGCAGAGACAAGTGTCACGGGGCCTCTGGGCCGTGTTAATAAGGCTGGTAGCGGATGGGAAAAAACTGTTTTTGTGTCATGAGGTTTTGGTCCTGATGGACCGCTGCCTCCTGCCAGAAGGAAGTGTCTGAAATATTTTGTGACTGGGGTGTCACAAAATCGGCCACAATCTTCCCTGCACGCCTCAGAGTCCTGGAGGCTTACAGGTCCTGGAGAGATGGAAAATTGCAGCCAGTCACGTTCTCTGCAGACCGGATGACACGCTGCAGTCTGCTCTTGTCTTTGGCGGTGGCACCAGCGTACCAGATGGTAATGGAGGAGGTGGTTTAGACACACCTTCTCCTTCAAAGAGTTTTCTTAATTTTCATAACTATGACAATTGTAGATTCACACTAAAGGCATCAAAACTATGAATTGCTGTGGAGGATAAATTCATCCTAGTCACCAGCCTCAGAAATCGCAGGCTGACAGCAGCTCAGATTAGAGACCAGGTCAATGCCACACAGAGTTCTAGCAGCAGACACATCTCTAGAACAACTGTTAGGAGACTGTGTGAATCAGGCCTTCATGTTAAAACAGCTGCTAGGAAACCACTGCTAAGGACAGGCAACAAGTAGAAGAGAATTGTTTGGGCTAAAGAACACAAGGAATGGACATTAGACCAGTGGAAATCTGTGCTTTGGTCTGATGAGTCCAAAGTTGAGATCTTTGGTTCCAACCATCGTGTCTTTGTGCGACGCAGAAAAGGTTTAACAGATGGACTCTATTCAATTCAATTCAATTGTATTTATATAGCGCCAATTCATGAAACATGTCATCTCGAGGCACTTTACAAAGTCAAAATCAATCATAATATACAGATTGGTCAAAAATTTCCTATATAAGGGAACCAGTTGATTGCTTCAAAGTCCCGACAAGCAGCATTCACTCCTGGAGAAGCATAGAGCTACAGGGAGAGACGTCTGCATTGTCCATGGCTTTGCAGCAATCCCTCATACTGAGCAAGCATGAAGCGACAGTCGAAAAAAAAACCCACCCATTAGCGGGAAGGAAAAACCTCCAGCAGAACCGGGCTCAGTATGAACGGTCATCTGCCTCGACCGACTGGGGGTTAAAGAATACAGAGCAGAGACACAACAAGAGAGACAAACAAGCACAGAAGCACACATTGATCCAGTAATCTGTTCTACATTAGATAGTAATAGCGGGTGATCTGTCTTCTCTGGATGATGTCACAGTTAACAGAACGTCAGATCAGGTGTACCTACTATGAAGAAAAAAGAGAGAGCAAAAAGTTAAAAGCTGAAATGACAACAGTCATTTCAATGTAATGCAATGCAAAACTGCATTGCATCTACTTTTTTTAGACAAATGCAAGAAAGTAATAAATATTATGACATGCTTAATTGGAAGGGAGTGGGGAGCAGATAGATGGTGCTGCTGTAGAAGGTCGTGAGGATGGGCGGGGACAGGTGGGCTCTCCTCATCCTCCGCAGTAAGTGCAAGCGCTTCTGTTCCCTCTTCTCCAGTGACATGGTGTTCACAAACCAGCTGAGGTTGTGTGTTATGTGCACCCCGAGGAATTTATTGCTGCTGGCCACCTCCACAGCTGAGCTGTTAATGAGAAGTGGAGCATGGCGAGGCCATTTCTTCCTGAAGTCCATGATGATCTCCTTCGTTTTCTCCACGTTCAGGATCAGTCCTGGTCGTTGTTGTCTCTAATCAGGCCCACCACCGTCGTGTCGTCTGCAAACTTCACGATGTGATTGGTGGTGAACCTGGGGACACAGTCGTGTGTCATCAGGGTGAACAGCAGGGGGCTCAGGACGCAGCCCTGAGGAAAGCCCGTGCTGAGGGTGATGACATCAGAGGTTTTCTTTCCGACCCGGACCAACTGAGGTCTGTTGGTGATGAAGTCTAGTAGGCAGTTGCGAACAGGTGTGCTGAAGCCCAGATGTTCCAGTTTTGATGGTGTTGAACGCTGAACTGAAGTCCAGGAACATGCTCAAGGGGGCGGTGCGTGGGTGGGCTTGGAACCCGTTAATAACTGCTTGCAGTTCTAGTTATTATTATTATTACGGAATTAAAACGCGTTGTGCAGCCCAAGCGGATTTATAACGAACCTATTGAATCAGGTATCTAAGTACAGAATGTGCGCCTCTACTGAAACCCAGAAATTCAGACCCCTCAACAACTAGGGGGCGCTATAACAAAGGACAATGCGTTTCGGCCTATAACCACCAAACTACTGGTCCCACACTCAAAAACTTCACATCACTTTGTTTATTGGATGATTCTGCAAAATAAAGGGAATTGGCACACCCTTCGTTTCCCAGCTAGTTTTCGCGCTACATGGCTACAAAGGTTAAACCTTTCTTGTTAAACTCCTCCTTCATTTTTTGTGCAATCCGCGCAAAACTCCATATATAACCGTGTAATGGACAAATAAAAAAAATTAACGCGGCGGATTTTTGAATTTTGACTTTTTCGAAAAGTAACGCTAAAATAAGTGATTGTTAGCTAGCTAGCTCTAAATGTAATTGCTGATTGTTCTAAAACCATAACAGATTTTGACATGTCCTTCATAACACATAGTCCAAATAAGATTTTGCACATGTGACCCACGTTTGAGGATCGTCCATCACTAGGGGGCGCTGTGATGTCAAGAAATCTACTACGCAAGAATGGCTGATCGGATTTTTACAAAACCTTCTTTATTGCCTTCCAGGCATACCCCTGAACTAAAGTATTAAATATGGTAATGATTGAAACAAGTGGGCGGGGCCTATTTCCAAAAGTGTGGAAAAAAACTTGAAAACTTCAAAAATTCACCTAAAATCACTTGTGTTGTGTAACAAGCTCAGATTTTCAGGATGTATTCCTTGAATAAGGTGCAACAATTCTCTCACTGTGTGTATTCCAGTTTCTGAAAGTGCCACACTCTGTTTTTTTCAAAGTTTGTAAACTGGAGAAATCAATGTATTTTCCACAAATATTGGTCAATGCCAATAAAAATGGCCTCTATCTGTAAAGCACAGCCAGAATAAACATGTGTTTCAGTTTGGTAAAAATCCAGGCGAATTAGACCAATTTACAAGAAATTTAAATTTACATGTATAGGACTATAAAGTTTAATGTTTTTTTTCTCTGAAACCGTTTCATTAATGACCATATTAAAAATCAAGGACTTAGATAAAGCCCTCTTGGACATACGTAAATATTTTCAGAATTTTAGAGCAAACCGTTGATTTATAACAAATATATGAATTTTGTGATCAGTTCGCAGCTCTCATCATCCAGAGCTCTTACTCTCCAGACAACAACATGGCGGCCATTTTGTCCATATTTGGGCACATCACAGGAAATGACGTCACATCCCGTGCTGTTTCTAAGCGGAGCAGAAACTTGAAGAGGGAGAAATTGGAATTTGAAATCAGAAAAACTCAAATTAATAAAGTATTTTAGAAGTGTTTTTTGATATTGAAAATGCATATGATATATTGTGGAAAGAAGGTTTATTAATTAAAATTATAAAGATGGGTATTACAGGTATTACAGGTAAGGGACCATTATAACTCCCCCCACCCCAACATAAAATGGTTTGACCACTAGGACAACGGCTGGCTGCAGCTCTGAATGTTCGTTTTGAAAAAGAAAAAAAAAGTTTGTTTCAGGAAAGGTGTAAACACAATGGATCCTATTTTATTATTGGAACACGAAATAAGAAAGGCACAAGTTAATAAAGAGAAGGTGATAGCTGTATTCTTTGACATTGAAAAAGCTTACGACATGATGTGTAAAGAAGGATTTTTGATAAAATTAAAGAAGATGGGAATTGGGGGTTCAATGTTTAATTGGATAAATGATTTTCTCAATAATAGATATATACAAGTAAGAATAGGAAATCAATTATCAGAAAATCTTTATGTTGAAAATGGTATTCCTCAAGGAAGCATAGTTAGTCCATTATTTTTTTCTATTATGATTAATGATATGTTTGAGGATGTGGAAAATAAAATGGGTGTTTCTTTATTTGCTAATGATGGAGCAATTCAACCCCAAGTTTCATCGTTAAAAAAGTTCAAGAAGCCATTAATAAAATAGAAGATTGGTCTTTTAGATGGGGATTCAAGATTTCTGTAGATAAAACAAAGATTTTGTTTTTTACAAGGAAAAAAGTTTCTGAAGAATTAAAGTTACAAATTTATAAATATGATTTGGAAAGGTTAAGATTTGGAAATGACTTAGATAAAGCCCTCTTGGACATACGTAAATATTTTCAGAATTTTAGAGCAAACCGTTGATTTATAACAAATTTATGAATTTTGTGATCAGTTCGCAGCTCTCATCATCCAGAGCTTTGCCATCCAGAACTGTGAACAGGGCGACAATTTTGCCCATATCTGGCCCATACCATTTTTCTAAGCGGAGCAGAAACTTGAAGAGGCAGGATAGCTTTAAGTTTTGAGAAGAACACATAATTTTAAAAATGTAATTGAATATAAAAAAGATCAAGCAGAAGCTGTGAGCAACGCTGGTGTGGTGCATTCACAGTGCATGGGAAAATTCAATACTCAAGAAGAAACATGTTTTTGTTCAATCAATTTTAAAATGATATATATATATATATATATATATTTATATATATATATATATATATATATATATATATATATCTTTTTTTTTAATTGATTGAAGAAAATCACGTTTTTTGTTGAGTACTGAATTGTCCCATGAACTCTGAATGCACCACAGCAGAACCAAGTGTTGCTTCTTCCTGGCTGCTCAGAGCTAGCGTGTTTTTCAGGCACAAGATGTGGGAGTTACGTCCTGTAACTTGTTAAGCAAGACAACAAAGTTTTTTGTTGAAGCATAATCCTGGTGAGTGCTTTTTTTAGATGTAAAACCAGTCAGGATATGATATTTTGTAGAAAATATGATTTTGTTTGCTGCTTTGTTTGCACAGTGGAAACAGGAGAGCAGAAAGAGCACATGTGGGCCTGTGATGCTCACTTATCTGAGGCAGAGTCTGACACTTGGTTGTGTGTCATTTTTGTACAGTTTATCAATGTTCACGGTTAGACTCTGAGCTGAGGAAATCCTCAGGATTGAGTGAAGGTGATTAACAGTAAGACAGCTCATGTGTGATGTTTTGATTAGCTTTATTAAAGAGAAAAGTTGGTTTTCTCCCTTTAACAATCCAACACACCTGAAATCGGTTGTCTAAGAGGCGGAGCGCGCTGATTGCGCTCCGCAATTACTGCGCGCAGTTGTCAGCAGAGGCCATCTGCCCCTCTGCCCGCGCCTGATAAGACATAGTATTAATGACACATCCACAGATGTGCAAATTTCTTTAAAAGGCAGTGTCAAAATTTACACACAAAAAAGTTTGAAGTGCAGTTGTCTTGTAACCCTTGTTTTAAAGTTTGCTTCTTCTTAAGGTTATCTTAAGTATTTTGCAACTATTGTTGTTTAGATTTGATACATATTAATTTGCAGGATAATTTAAAGCAGTGTATGGTGTGCAATTATAAGATATGAAATGGTTAAGGTTTTTTTTAGATTTTGTAAATTGTACTTGATTTGTTTTCCTTGCAATTCCACTTAAACACGAAAATACAAAAAAGGTATAGTATGCTGCTCGTGTGTTTTATTAAATATCTTTTTTGATAGTCTAGTCATTTAGATAACTTTTTACATAGCACTACAACAATTGACATACAGAAATAATTTAACTTAGTCAGCAACACAAAATGTGCCTTGATAATTAGCCAAAACACAACAGTTGTGCCAGATTTGATTGACAGTTCCTATTAAAGTGAGAGGCACCAGAGAATCCCAGATATGGTAACACGTTACTCTAGCAATTGCTCGCTCTACAATGATCCGCAGGCGAGCAATGGTCTGGGTCTCCTCTGTCTCTTTCTTGCTGAACTGGCCAGGATGCCTGAATGGTGGAATGATGAGTTTGGCTCCAACTTCTTGAAGGAGGTCTTGAATGAGGAATCCTTTATCTGCCAAGACTTCATCTCCAAGCACAAGCAGAGGAAGGATTCCTCTGACCTTTGTTATTTCTTTGTCTGAGATGCAGCTTTTGTACAATGCTAAGATAAATGTCACCAACCCACAGGGAGCAACTCTGATCAGCCCTTTCAGAGTGGTGTGGTTCTTGTAGGCTGAGAACGTTTCAGACTGTAAGGTGAGGGATGAGAGGGTCTCCAGAGCAACATCTGTGCAGTCCAACATGACACGGACATTTGGAGAGAACTTCAGAAATCTCAGAGAGAACTTCAAAAATACACACCTGTACACACAGTGTACAGGTGTGTATTTTTAAAAAAAACATTTGTATGTGCAGAATTGATTGTGCAGAGGGCAATTTGTGCAAGAATACAGCTTGTAAATTACAGTCAATTTAAATTAAAGTATAAGGTGCAGCAGTGATTTTAAATTAAACAATTGAAGTGTGAACAATGCATGAGAAAGTCAGTGTCCAGGTAAGTATTTTTAAAACCATTTGTATGTACTGAATTGATTGTGCAAAGGGCATTTGTGCGAGAATGCATTTAGAAACAGAGTTTGACAGCAATTGTAATGCTAGTTGGAGATGCAATGATGCAAAATGAGCAAATATGCGAATGTTGTGCAGAGTTTATGGGTTATAATTATAGATAGCAGTGACATGCAGTCAGGGGAGGCAATCATGGAAAGAAATAAAATATAGAATAATGATAACATAATATATATTGTGATTCACTAATAGTTGTTTTTTTTATCTAATTTCCTTATTTTTTTTATCATATTTTCTTTAAAATCGCAGACTTTTCGCTATTTTTCATGTAAATCCTTGGTGGCGCTTCATAGCGAAGCCGGTGAGGCCGCAGCGATCTTGGCCTCCCCTGGGATTGCGCAATCCCATGTTAACTGCGCTGACTTCCATTCCGTGAATGCATCTTCCTGTCTCTAGATCATAAATTCAATTGTTCAAACACTTATGAACTGATTTTCCACAATTTAATATATGTGGATTACGAATTGTGTTTTGGTCATTAAACTGTGTGTTTTCGTGTGCTGCTGGGCAATCATAAAAGCCAAAGAGCTGGTTGTAGGTGAGGCCGGCAGTTCCTTGGCCTCTAGGCAGGGGGCGCTCAAGGGGCACCGCTCTGATCCCCAAATAGTAGTCAAAGTAAGTTATGGATGTGTTATTGGTGAGTTTTGCTAAACAAGTAAAGCACTAAAAAGACTCTAAACATACAGCCGGAACAGGACTGATCAAGGAAGGCTTTCCTCCCTGGCAGTGAGCTCAACTGAGACTGAGAGACTTTTAAAACTGAAGAAGATAAAAAGAACTTTTACCGGAAAGTGACCGATATTTTTGTTCAGAAAGAGCGCAGCTGGACTTCATTTCTAAGTAGAGGTAAGACAGCGATAATTATTCATGTTTTGTTTTTGTAACGAAATGTGCGTAATGTAGGTTATAGTTTTTGAATGTTACAAATGTAGAAATCCATCATAACTCATAAACTGCTACCAATCAAATGACAAATAATTTAGTTTTATTTATTTTTTTAACAAATAATCAATATTTTTTCCATGTCTCTTGGTTAATTGATTTGGCTCAACCAGTCTCCTTCAGCATTTTGCAATGAGTCTACTCTGTAGAGTGTATATATTTGTAAATCTGACTGACGTCAGTGCTTCACCAGCTATGAACCCTACCGCACGTCACTGATAGATAGATATATCTATCAACATCTGCATACTTTGATTCAAATGAAATGATTTTAGTCTTATTTAACACTACAAGCTACAAGGATAAGAAGAGAATATCTTGGTTGAACTTAGAATAAAAAGGTATAGGTTACGGGAAACATGTAATTCATATATTATGAGTTGTGATGAAAAGGAGTAATAGCATTAATGGTTTAAAGGGTCACTGTAAATGAAGAACATTATATATATATATATATATATATATATATATATATATATATATATATATATATATATATGGGGAACAGTTCATGGTGGGGGTTTGAGGGTCTCTGTTGATGCTATGGGCTGGGGACATGCAGCACTGGGATGAAATGTGCTTAATGGAGGGAAGAGGAGCCTATGATCCCTTCTGCTGTCCCCACCACTCTCCTCATTTTCCACCAGTCGGAGGTGCTGCCGCCTCCACACCACACAGAGAGACAGCTGGTCAGAATGCTCTCTATGGTACTTCTGTAGAAGGTTGTGAGAATGTGCGGGGACAGGTGGGCTCTCCTCATCCTCTGCAGGAAGTACAAGCGCTTCTGTGCCCTCTTCACCAGTGACAAGTGTGTTCACAGACCAGGTGAGGTTGTGCGTCATGTGCACCCCGAGGAATTTGGTGCTGCTGACCACCTCCACAGCTGAGCTGTTGATGAGCAGTGGAGCGTGGTGAGGCCGGTTCTTCCTGAAGTCGACGATGATCTCCTTCGTTTTCTCCACGTTCAGATCAGTCCTGGTCCTGGTCGTTGTCGTCTCTAATCAGGCCACCACCGTTGTGTCGTCTGCAAACTTCACGATGTGATTGGTGATGAACCTGGGGACGTGTGAGTCATCAGGGTGAACAGCAGGGGGCTAAGGACACAGCCCTGAGGGGAGCCCGTGCTGAGGGTGATGACATCAGAGGTGTTCTGTCCGACCCGGACCAAATGAGGTCAGGAGGTGAGGAAGTCTAGCAGGCAGTTGCGAAGGGGTGTGCTGAAGCCCAGATGTTTCAGTGTTTCCGCCAGATGCTGTAGGATAATGGTGTTGAACGCTTAACTGAAGTCCAGGAACATGCTCAAGGGGGCGGGGCGTGGGTGGGCTTGGAACCCGTTAATAACTGCTTGCAGTTCTAGTTTGTTTTTGGTATTCTTTTGATCCATTGTAGATATGAAGATTCACTGTATATAACTGAATGCACCTTCCCTACTCTGCACCTTCTTGTATGAGCCGATGTGACGAGTGAATTTCTCCATTGTGAGATCAATAAAGACTATCTTATCTTATCTTATCTTATTCAACTTCTTCAATGCTTTTCAGCTATTTTTTCTCTTCTTCAAAGATCTTCTGCATCTTTTGCTCAATCATTCAGCCATCTGTATTCACAGTGCATTTTCGCAGGAAATGCAAATTTTTCTAGTTACTGTGAATGCAGTAGGCATTCACAGTTATTGAGATCCTCTCTCGCGTTTTTACTGTTCAAAGTTTGATTCGCTTCTCCTCCTACAATTTTTCTCCGATTTCAACCATTCAACTTTTAAACTATTCAGCTTCTTCTGGAATCGATGGCTATATCTTTTTGTACTTCTAACTTTTCAACTTTTTAAAATATTCAGCTTTTTCTGCAAATTTTCAGCTTTTTTTTCTCCCATAGAAAATTAATGTAAATCACTAAAATTCCACTCATTTCAGCTGCTTTTAACAGCTTACTGCTTCAGCCTACTTTCAGCTAGAAACGCCATTCAACTTTTAAAATGTAGTGATATCTTTCAGCTATTATGGTATATTTCAGCTTTTTCATATCTTTTACCATTTTCTTATAGTACCTCCTTAAAATAATTTTGGCTTTTCAAGAAATTCAGCAAATAACATGCGTTGCTATGGTCGTTAAGGAGGCTCTTTTAGAGTGCGCACTCTAGAAATTCAACAAATTCTTCTTCTCCGAACAACTTCCTCTCACTCGCTCAATTTTCAACCTATCCACATAAATTATACATCAAAACGTAGGAATTTTTGTCTGGATTCAGGAAATGTAACCCTCATTGGTGTAGCATTTATAGATTTTTCGCAAATCACCTCAGAGCGACACAAACCCGAAACCTCCCCCATTCATTTCCTATGGAGCGGTTTTGAAAAATGACATCTGAAAATCCAAAACATCACACGTTTTCGCATCGTCACTACTCCTAAACCGTTTGATGTACAGGCATGAGACTTTCACATATGAATGTCCCAACCCTTCTGGCACTCACAAAAAAGGAATTTTGTAGATAACTGTTACGGTTTTTCCGCAGGAACAATTTGTTCGGGAGTAGCGAATGTGCAAAATCCTGACAATGCTTTAGAGCTGCATTGTTCCACATGATCCACTTTTTTACATCGTCGCGGTGCCTACACCGATTTTTGTACAAACATAAAAATGAGCAACATAGTCCTCAAAAGCCTGCTGATACTCACAGTGAAAGAATTAATTTGATATCTCTTATACTTTTTCAGCTAGAGCGATTTGTTCGGGACCGTTTTTAGAGGATTTTGGAAATTTCTTAAAAATTTCCTTTAGATCATAATTTTTTACGCCTTTATTAAACTTTTTCCAACAAAAAACGATAGCTTTTCTTCTTCCCCTATCCGTTACGAACTAAACGCAGAAAAAATTACGTCTCTACCATTTATGGATCAGGAGATATGAAGCGTTGTTCGGGGCAAAGTTCTCCATTATAATCCAATGGGACTTATTGTGAGCAAAGTCTCTGCACTTCGGTAGACTGGCCGCTGCAGGTGTGTGAGTGAGTTTCCATGACGACGGAACTCTGAGGGCCAGAGGGAGAGGCTCATTTGAGATAGAATGGCAACTTTCGACGCTCACCGCAGTTGCTGTGATTAATGTAGGAATCTGAAATTCGCACAGTCACTTCCTCTTGACATTTTAAAATTTTCAAGTGACTTTCAGCTATGTGTCATTTTTCTATCCCATTTTGGATTTCACATGCTTTCCTATTGGGCCTTTGCTTCCAGCAGGACCTGGCATGATGCCCAGACATGACCCAATTGGCCAATACAGCACCACCCACCTGTGGGAAATGGCGCTACTGACCATTTTTGTCAAATATTGAGTTCTGGGCCCAGATGTGGTGAGGCTGAGTTGCTAAAGGAGGCCAATCTGACCCATGAACTTTGGTGACGTTTGGCGAAATTAAATATTGGAACCCCTATTTGAGGCACTTCCCAGTACAGGATTTGGACCAAACTGACAGAGTACAATCACCCGGTGATCCTGATTACAACCATGTTAGCGGCTAACGGTTAGCATGTTGCTAATAAGAAGTAGCTCTAGGAAGCTCGGACAAACTTCTGCTTTACAGAGTCTGTACCTCCTTTATACAGAATGCTCCACAATAAGTTTGGGCCTCGTCACGTAAAGCATCTCCAAGTTAGGAGGTGTCAAACATCCAATGCTTTTCAATGGGGGCGAAACCCCTTATACTCCCTAGAAATGCAGGCCCACATATGGCAACAGTATATTCAAGTTTGAAATTCTACTTATGCTTTGTTAAACGATTCAGTGTTTAGAATGAGTTAGGAAATGTTTGGTGCCTTTCCCTCAGTTTTTTCTTCTTCTAATCATTCAGCTATTGTTCTTTCATGTTCAAATTCTTCAACTCTTTCAAATTCTTCAACTTTTTCAACTTCTTCAACTTTTTCAACTTCTTCAATGCTTTTCAGCTATTTTTTCTCGTCTTCAAAGATCTTCTGCATCTTTTGCTTAATCATTCAGCTATCTGCATTCACAGTGCATTTTCGCAGGAAATGCAAATTTTTCTAGTTCTTCTTCTTCTTCTTAGTGTTTATTCTTCCAAATGCGTTTTTACTGTTTAAAGTTTGATTCGCTTCTCCTCCTACAAATTTTCTCAGATTTCAACCATTCAACTTTTAAACTATTCAGCTTCTTCTGGAATCGATGGCTATATCTTTTTGTACTTTTAACTCTTCAACTTTTTAAAATATTCAGCTTTTTCTGCAAATTTTCAGCTTTTTTCCTCCCATAGGAAATGCATTGAAATCACAAAAATTCCGCTCATTTCAGCTGCTTTTTGACAGCTTACTGCTTCAGCCTACTTTCAGCTAGAAACGCCATTCAACTTTTAAAATGTAGTGATATCTTTCAGCTATTATGGTATATTTCAGCTTTTTCATATCTTTTACCATTTTCATATAGTACCTCCTTAAAATAATTTTGGCTTTTCAAGAAATTCAGCAAATAACATGCGTTGCTATGGTCGTCAAGGAGGCAGTTATAGAGTGCGCACTCTAGAAATTCAACTAATTCTTCTACTCCGAACAACTTCTTCTCACTCGCTCAATTTTCAACCTATCCACATAAATTATACATCAAAACGTAGGAATTTTTGTCTGGATTCAGGAAATGTAACCCTCATTGCTGTAGCATTTATAGATTTTTCGCAAATCACCTCAGAGCGACACAAACCCGAAACCTCCCCCATTCATTTCCTATGGAGCGGTTTTGAAAAATGACGCCTGAAAATTGAAAACATCACACGTTTTCGCATCGTCGCTACTCCGAAACCGTTTCATGTACAAGCATGAGATTTTCACACATGAATGTCCCGACCCTTCTGGCACTCATAAAAAAGGAATTGTTTGGATAACTGTTACGGTTTTACCGCAGGAACAATTTGTTCGGGAGTAGCGAATGTGCAAATTCCTGAAAACGCTTTTCAGCTGCATTTTCCCACATCATCCACTTTTTTACATCGTCGCTATGCCTACACTGATTTTTGTACAAACATGAAAATGGGCACCATAGTCCTCAAAAGCCTGCTGATACTCATAGTGAAAGAATTATTTTGATATCTCTTATACTTTTTCAGCTACAGCGATTTGTTCGGGACCGTTTTTAGAGGATTTCTGAAAGTCCATAAAAATCACCTTTATATCATAATTTTTCACGCCTTTCTTAAACTTTTTCCAGCAAAAACCGATAGCCTGTCTTCTTCCCCTATCCGTTACGAAATAAACGCAGAAAAAATTACGTCTCTACCATTTACGGATCAGGAGATATGGAGCGTTGTTCGGGGCAAAGTTCTCCATTATAATCCAATGGGACTTATTGTGAGCAGTCTCTGCACTTCGGTAGACTGGCCTGCAGCAGAGGTGTGAGTGAGTTTCCATGACGACGGAACTCTGAGGGCCAGAGGGAGAAGCTCCATTGGGATACAATGGCAACTTTCGACGCCCGCTGCAGCGGCTGTGATTAATGTAGGAATCTGAAATTCGCACAGTCACTTCCTCTTAACATTTTTAAATTTTCAAGTGACTTTCAGCCATGTGTCACTTTTCTGTCCCATTTTGGATTTCACATGCTTTCCTATTGGGCCTTTGCTTCCAACAGGATCTGGCATGATGCCCAGACACGACATAATTGGCCAATACAGCACCACCCACATGTGGGAAATGGCGCTACTGACCATTTTGGTCAAATGTTGAGTTCTGGGCCCAGATGTGGTGAGGCTGAGTTGCTAAAGGAGGCCAATCTGACTCATGACCTTTGGTGACCTTTGGTGACATTAAGTATTGGCACCCTTTTTGAGGCACTTCCCAGTACAGGATTTGGACCAAACTGACAGAGTACACTCACCTGGTGATACTGAACACAACCCTGTTAGCGGCTAACTGTTAGCATGTTGCTAACCGGAAGTAGCTCTAGGAAGGTCCTACAAACTTCTGCTTTACAGAGTCTTTACCTCCTTTATACAGAATGCTCCACTATAAATTTGGGCCACGTCACGTAAAGCATCTCCAAGCTAGGAGGTGTCAAACATCCAATGCTTTTCAATGGGGGCGAAACCCCTTATACTCCCCAGAAATGCAGGCCCACATATGGCTACAGTATATTCAAGTTTGAAATTCTACTTCTGCTTTGTTAAATGATTCAGTGTTTCGAATGAGTTAGGAAATGTTTGGTGCCTTACCCTCAGTTTTTTCTTCTTCTAATCATTCAGCTATTGTTCTTTCATGTTCAAATTCTTCAACTCTTTCAAATTCTTCAACTTTTTCAACTTCTTCAACTTTTTCAACTTCTTCAATGCTTTTCAGCTATTTTTTCTCTTCTTCAAAGATCTTCTGCATCTTTTGCTCAATCATTCAGCTATCTGCATTCACAGTGCATTTTCGCAGGAAATGCAAATTTTTCTAGTTCTTTATTCTTCTTATGGGATATTCTTCCAAATGTGTTTTTACTGTTTAAAGTTTGATTCGCTTCTCCTCCTACAATTTTTCTCCGATTTCAACCATTCAACTTTTAAACTATTCAGCTTCTTCTGGAATCGATGGCTATATCTTTTTGTACTTTTAACTCTTCAACTTTTTAAAATATTCAGCTTTTTCTGCAAATTTTCAGCTTTTTTTCTCCCATAGGAAATGAATGTAATTCACTAAAATTCCGCTCATTTCAGCTGCTTTTTGACAGCTTACTGCTTCAGCCTACTTTCAGCTAGAAACGCCATTCAACTTTTAAAATGTAGTGATATCTTTCAGCTATTATGGTCTATTTCAGGTTTTTCATATCTTTTACCATTTTCATATAGTACCTCCTTAAAATAATTTTGGCTTTTCAAGAAATTCAGCAAATAACATGCGTTGCTATGGTCGTCAAGGAGGCAGTTATAGAGTGCGCACTCTAGAAATTCAACAAATTCTTCTTCTCCGAACAACTTCTTCTCAGTCGCTCAATTTTCAACCTATCCACATAAATTATACATCAAAACGTAGGAATTTTTGTCTGGATTCAGGAAATGTAACCCTCATTGCTGTAGCATTTATAGATTTTTCGCAAATCACCTCAGAGCGACACAAACCCGAAACCTCCCCCATTCATTTCCTATGGAGCGGTTTTGAAAAATGACGCCTGAAAATTGAAAACATCACATGTTTTCGCATCGTCGCTACTCCGAAACCGTTTCATGTACAAGCATGAGACTTTCACACATGAATGTCCCGACCCTTCTGGCACTCATAAAAAAGGAATTGTTTGGATAACTGTTACGGTTTTACCGCAGGAACAATTTGTTCGGGAGTAGTGAATGTGCAAATTCCTGAAAACGCTTTTCAGCTGCATTTTCCCACATCATCCACTTTTTTACATCGTCGCTGTGCCTACACCGATTTTTGTACAAACATGAAAATGGGCACCATAGTCCTCAAAAGCCTGCTGATACTCATAGTGAAAGAATTATTTTGATATCTCTTATACTTTTTCAGCTACAGCGATTTGTTCGGGACCGTTTTTAGAGGATTTCTGAAAGTCCATAAAAAATCACCTTTATATCATAATTTTTCACGCCTTTATTAAACTTTTTCCAGCAAAAACCGATAGCCTGTCTTCTTCCCCTATCCGTTACGAAATAAACGCAGAAAAAATTACGTCTCTACCATATACGGATCAGGAGATATGGAGCGTTGTTCGGGGCAAAGTTCTCCATTATAATCCAATGGGACTTATTGTGAGCAAAGTCTCTGCACTTCGGTAGACTGGCCTGCAGCAGAGGTGTGAGTGAGTTTCCATGACGACGGAACTCTGAGGGCCAGAGGGAGAAGCTCCTTTGGGATACAATTGCAACTTTCGACGCCCGCTGCAGCGGCTGTGATTAATGTAGGAATCTGAAATTCGCACAGTCACTTCCTCTTAACATTTTTAAATTTTCAAGTGACTTTCAGCCATGTGTCACTTTTCTGTCCCATTTTGGATTTCACATGCTTTCCTATTGGGCCTTTGCTTCCAACAGGATCTGGCATGATGCCCAGACACGACCCAATTGGCCAATACAGCACCACCCACATGTGGGAAATGGCGCTACTGACCATTTTGGTCAAATGTTGAGTTCTGGGCCCAGATGTGGTGAGGCTGAGTTGCTAAAGGAGGCCAATCTGACTCATGACCTTTGGTGACCTTTGGTGACATTAAGTATTGGCACCCTTTTTGAGGCACTTCCCAGTACAGGATTTGGACCAAACTGACAGAGTACACTCACCTGGTGATACTGAACACAACCCTGTTAGCGGCTAACTGTTAGCATGTTGCTAACCGGAAGTAGCTCTAGGAAGGTCCTACAAACTTCTGCTTTACAGAGTCTTTACCTCCTTTATACAGAATGCTCCACTATAAATTTGGGCCACGTCACGTAAAGCATCTCCAAGCTAGGAGGTGTCAAACATCCAATGCTTTTCAATGGGGGTGAAACCCCTTATACTCCCTAGAAATGCAGGCCCACATTTGGCTACAGTATATTCAAGTCTGAAATTCTACTTCTGCTTTGTTAAATGATTCAGTGTTTAGAATGAGTTAGGAAATGTTTGGTGCCTTACCCTCAGTTTTTTCTTCTTCTAATCATTCAGCTATTGTTCTTTCATGTTCAAATTCTTCAACTCTTTCAAATTCTTCAACTTTTTCAACTTCTTCAACTTTTTCAACTTCTTCAATGCTTTTCAGCTATTTTTTCTCTTCTTCAAAGATCTTCTGCATCTTTTGCTCAATCATTCAGCTATCTGCATTCACAGTGCATTTTCGCAGGAAATGCAAATTTTTCTAGTTTTTATTAATTCTGCATTTCTTAACTACATGCACCGTATTTCTGTGCCTCCGCGCTTGCTCACCCCCCCCCCCCCCTCCTTTTCCCTCGGAGCAGGTGCTTTTATCACCGTTCACTATTCAAAACGTGAATCACTACGTTTAATGTCCTCACATCGGTAGCAACGTGTGCCAGTTAAAGTCAATAGGAGAGTTGCTCTTGTATTTTTAACAACATAGAATCAGTGGCGCTTCGGTGGGCGTGCTGCCTTGCGCTTTAATTCAGGTGCGCACTTTTAAGGGTCATTTTAAATAACTTGTAACATCAGGGGCTTCATTTCAGATCTGTCAGTACCCCTGTTCCCTTTATAGGAGCCCTTTACAGCCTTTAGTTATGTATTTTCCCCACTGTTTATCCCTCGCACGCAGCGCACCAACGGGGTAAAATCCGCCCACCTCACCAGAGCGCACTGACAAGAACAATAGAAATTTGTCTGGTCAGCGCGGCGACTGACTGAGAAACCTGTCGCTGTGAAAGGTGATGATAATGGTTATAAACTGTAACAGTCTAGAAGCGCATTGAGCTGAAAAGAGGGAGACATCAGCAGCTGGATCGTGTGTAATGATGCAGCGGGAACCTCTGTGAGCTTCAGTGTTGCTGCCGAGGGCAAAATGTTGACCATAAAGGCTTGATGAAACTCAGCCTGATCCACCAATCAGGTTATAGATCTACAATGATGAACAAAGCCATAGATGAATATGTAACTGTGTAATAATTCGGTCAATAACTTAAAACTACTTAATTTTATTTAGTATTATTTGAACAATTGTGTATTGTTTTAATGTTTTAATCCATTAACAGAACAATAAAGTATTAATACGTCTCTTTCTCTTTTTAACAAAAGTAATACATGTCTACTTCATTGTCTGGTGGGATAAAAATGAGATGGAGTTGACTCCACCGGCTTTTCCAGGGTCTGGTTAGCCCCGCCCCCAAACAAGCCCCGCAAGCCCCCCCCCCCCAAATTAGCATAATCTCACTCTTAACTTTTGATAAAAATTGAGAGGTCTGCAGCAGCATGTGGCTAACCACAGCGTGTGGAGGGAATGGCGGCCTGTAGGTCCTCCAGGCAGTCTCTGACTCCGTTGCGGTTCGATTTGAGCCGGGGTTTCCTCAACATACAGCTTTCAGCTCCATCTGGGCTGAGAAGGAATACAGCCGAGCTGTTTCGCATGCAGGATCTTTGCTCCTGCTACCGTTGATGATGTTAAACAGCAGACTTAGCTTTGTATTTTGTATGTTGTTCATCCGGTTTCAGTCAGGTCCTCTGCTGAAGCCGGCAGACGACATTAGCAGACCCTGGATCAAGCGTGGCTGGTCCAGGCAATCTTCCTTCAGATGTCCCAGCAAAGGAGGCTATACGGCCTCATGGTTCAGGCCTTCTCCTTTGTCCTGGAGAGGTGGACTGTGCAGCTGCTGAAGAGGTCTGCAGAAGTGGAGCTGAAGAGAAGAGCTGAAGCAGAGGTGGACTGTGACTTTTATCTGTCGGGAGTGGTCACAGCTGACCTCCTGCTGAGAGAGACCCTGAGAAGGGGAGAGAGAGAGGAGAGAGGCCGTCCTTCCGGCCATGTCCCCCCATGTCTGCAGCAGGACAGATTTCCTGTTACCTTCTCCATACCACTGTTCAGAATTTAATCCGAGATCAATTATTCATCATGGCGTTATTATGGCATAACAACAGGTTAGCCACAAAACCAACACGGGTTTGTGGCTAATTCTAAATTCTAGTAAAATGTAATTATTCCAAAACCAGAAGGGGTTAAATCATCAGGATTTCCAATGTCCCCAGATGATTTAATCATTGTTGTTTGCATAGTCATGAACTAGTAAAGAGTTGGCACTCCTCTTGAATTTTAATTATTTTCCTTTTTAATACACAGCCCCTAAATTAAATGATATAACCTACTCTCCAAGCAAAGCAGCAGTACAGCCACGCTGTTCAATCTTCAAAAGAAAATTACTCATTAGGATGTAAATCAGCTCTCCTCGGTATTAATTCAATCTTGTTGTTGCTGTTTACAGTATCAAATTGAAATGCTACGATATGTTCTAAATATTACCAAAGATACTTAAAGTGATGAGTCAGTAGCCTGTGCTGTAGGTATATATAAGAAAAAAAACTATTAGTTATGCATACATTACAAAGTAGAAAATTTACAGATGCCCAGTAAAAAACTATGGAGCTGAGATCTGGTGTGCAGTTTGTTCTACAAATGGTAATTAGAGGTATAAGTCTTGTTAATAGTCTTTGTAGGCTGAAATCCAATTGAAATACTGTAGTCCATTTTAATCAATAGCCCACGGCTTATCAGTGGTCAGAGGAAGCTAGCAACAGCTGCTTACAGTGATAACAGCAGGTTGGGGAAATTATATGAATGGAGTCTGTTTCAAAAGACCATCAATTTACATTGTAAAGCATGACAAGTTGCTTGTTATTCAATGTTCAGTCTTTGTAATATGGCTGCTACAGATAGGCACATTTCTTTGTTGACAGTTTTAAACATTAACCATTCCACTTTCACGAGATCACAAAAATTACTTTATGGTTCCAAAAAATGTTACACAATGTCACTTAAGCAAGTGAAAAAGGTTACATAATGTAATTCATAATTTTCTTTGAGTAGCAGTTGCCCACCTGCGAGCGTGGCTGGGCAGGCTTCAGCTCTCACGCCTTTAAAATGGGCTATGACTTGACTCATACAATTTGGATTTCCTTTCACAAGTGTCTCACGACAGTTTTCTGAAATTTCTCCAGATAGAAATGGTGAAGCTGGGACAGGTGTGTAGGTCTCCTCCTGGTGGGACGTGCCCAGAACACCTCACCAGGGAGGCGTCCAGGAGGCATCCTAACCAGATGCCCTTGCCACCTCAACTGGCTCCTCTCGCCGTGGAGGAGCAGCGGCTCTACTCTGAGTCCTCCCCGGATGACCAAGATTCTCACCCTATCTCTAAGGGAGAGCCCAGACACACTACGGAGAAAACTCATTTTGGCTGCTTGTATCTGCAATCTCGTTGTTTCAGTCATGTCCCAAATCTCATGACCATAGATGAGGGTGGGAACGTAGATCTACTGGTATATCGAGAGCTTCGCCTTTTGACTCAGATCTCTCTTCACCAAAACAGACCGATACAGCGCCTGCTTCACTGCAGACACAGCACCAGTCTGCCTATTGATCTCCCGATCCATCTTTCCCTCATTCGTGAACGAGACCCTAATAAACTTAAACTCCTCCACTAGGGGCAGCACATCCTACCTGATCCAGAGAAGGCACTCTACCCTTTTCCGGCTCAAGACCAATCATCATTGATCATGAAAACATGAAAACATCATAAATGCATCGAAACGGTCACTGGTTGTGAGACCAGTAACAGACATTAAATTTCATCAAGTGAAAACATCAATACACATCAAATATGTTGGTCAATGTTCCTGTTATGAGCCCCAGACATCCTTTCGTCTGGGGCTCTGGTCTTTGGCTCCTCACAAACACTGTCAAGGAGAAGCATTACATACACAAGCACACTCTCACACCCAGAGGTGTTTGGATCCAGGTGCTTACAGATAAACTTCTATACAGATAAACCCTATAGCTACCTTTGGCTGCCACTAAATACATCTTGCATTAAATAATACTACGTATTTTTCAGTGATGTTATATACACTGGTTGTAATACCTGTGATACTTTTTCTGTTTTTTTTGTTGTCTGCAGGTGTAGAAGCAGACCAAGAAGATGTTACATTTTACTCTTTCTTCTACACTATTTTTGTCACCTTCTCTCCCTTTTAATGTTTTGTCTCACCATTCTCCCTTTCTTTTTTCTCTTGTTCCTTTCTATTTCTGTGTCCACTGAATTTGAAATAATCCCAAAACAATGTCCAATAAAGTATTTTTAAATGATTATCAAGTGGAGCACTGTAGCAAAAGCAGTAATGCTCCACTTGTGAAAGTATATCTGTCATGCTCTCTTTGGCACTAAGACAGCAATTCTGAGTGCTACACTGCCAGACGGGACATATTAAAAATATCAGGTGTTCTAATAATTTCCATTGCTGTCCATGGTGGGGCAGGGTGTGTGTGTATGTGCACCTCTCTAACCATCAGGGCCTCCTTGGGTGAGCTGAGGTGAGTAGGTGAGTAATAGGATCAAGCCCCTGAGGTGAATGCAGTTTTTCTTTATTGGATTTTTTTTCTTACATTTCTTTGGTTATTTGTTCATAAATGGCTCCATCACCCTAGTTCCTGTCCTGTAATGAGCGAGTTGCCAGTTCAAAGCCCTGCTCCAACCATTTCAGTGTTGTCCTTGGGCAAATGCTTCAGTTGTTTTGCCTGCTGGTGGTGGTGAGAGGGACTGGTGGCACTGTATGTATAGCAGCTTAGCTTATCAGTCTGCCCCAGGGCAGCTGTGACTACAAATGCAGCTTACCACTATCAGTGTGTTAATGTGTGAGTGGGTGGATGAATGATTTTAGTGTAAAGCACTTTGGGGTCATCAGGACATGATAAAATGCCATACAAGTGATTCTATTCTATTTTACTTTATTATTATGTATTTACTTTATATTTTTTTCTTCCTTTGTTTTCATTTAGTTTTTTCTCATTCCCTCTTCCTGTGCCCCACTCCCTCGGTTGGGCTAGTGCAGTGCTTCCCAAAATTTTTGCATCGCGTACCCCTTGGAGCATTCATCTCCATCCGCGTACCCCCCCCCCCCCCCCCCAAAAAAAAGAAACAATCAACATAGGGATCAGAGTTTTATTAACTTGACTGCAGATACTACATACATCTGCATTATAAAAGGGCATAACATAATAACATGTAACAAACAAGAACAAAGACTACAACGAGCCTGTTCAGAATACAGCCAAAACTGCGGAGCGTGACGGAGTCCTTGTGACTCTAATGTGAGGGGTGTGCTTGAGAGGATGCGCATAACCCCTGTATGTCTGGCCGAATCGGCGACAGTTTCAGTCTTAAATCGTCTTCCACACATAGTCTGTGTCGGTATTTAGTTTTCAGGCTGGTCAGCTCGGCTCCTCTTCACCTCCCGGCCGCATAATGACCTCCGCGGCTACGATGACGGAGCCTCTCCACAGCGGCTGGACCCCGCCGGCTGCGATCAGCGGAGGAACCACACCCCCTCCACCGCCCGCTGATGACGGCACTCCTCTCCGTGTCAAGCCCGAGCCCTACTCGAGCTCGTGCTATTTATTGAATTTAAGGTTGCTGCTTCGCATACGAGGCCACTATTGTACGGCATTTGATTTTTTTTTTCCTGCATTTTTATTTTTTTTCCAAAATCTTTTCCCGTACCCCCTGTCATGACGTCGCGTACCCCCTAGGGGGTACAAACAATATTCCCAAACAATAGTTTGGGAATAACTGGGCTAGTGGATTCTCCCTGGGGTTCACGGTGGCTTGATGGGCACTGTTGCAGCAATCCTGGACCTAGCTGGCTTTTATCCCTGCTACCCTTTGGTGAGGAACGGCAGAGACTTCTCTTGCCATCCAGTTTGTTCATTCGGCCCCTGTCCTCCCACACTTGCATATCCTATCACCCCTCTCCTTTTTTTTTTTTGGGGGGGGGGGTTGCTCCCTTTGCTGCACACCTAGTTGCTCTCAGTTTTAATCACACATTGGCCATCTAACCATACCACACTCTTACACCACACACAAGGAAGGTGGGGGCTCTGCACAGTTCACTGTTCCTGACACTGCCTGACACTGAGGCTCCTGTTTGGGGGGGGGGGGGGGGGCAATTGACATAATGCCTGCCAATCAAGCCTTCATTGTTCCACCATGGGAAAATTTGGAATGAGGAATTATGGGATTCACCACTTTTGTCATATTCTGGGTTTTGTTTTATGTTTGTTATTTGATTAGTCGGTATACTTTTCTGTCTTGGGTTCTGTCTTGTTTGGTTTCTATTATAGCTTGTGTATTTTAGTTTACCCTGGCACATTATTTAGTTTTAGTCTTAGTGGTTATTTATGTTCTTAATCCTGTCTTAGTAGTAGTTCTGGTTTTTCATCATGTGCTCTGTTAGTTTCTGCTTTATTTTCTATCTTAGGTTTGGTCCTTATGTTATTCTGGTTCTGTATTTACCTTGTTTAGATTCTGTTCCCTTCCACTGGTCCTGTCAGCTCCCTCAGTCACTCCCCCGTCCTTGATCACTTCCACCTGTTCTGGTTAATCAGTTGTTCACTCTGCTCACCTGTTCCTCTGCCTATTTATACCTGCCTCAGTTCTCTGCTCCCGGCCAGAACGTCACATCTCATCTCATTTCCCCATGTTTTCATATCTCATCTCCCTCTGTGGTAAGAGCTCTCCAGCATTTTTGCATTCTTTGTATCTGACCTGTTTGCTTTTTTGAGTCTGCCCAGTTCCTGTTAGTTTTATGCTTGGATGTTCTGCTCTATACCCAGCCTGGATTGTTTTTTGCCTGCCGGATCCACCACCTCATCACTTCAAATAAATCCTGTTAATCTCTATCTAAGTGTCTGGCTGAATACTGGGTCCATATTGTAAATCATTACAACTTTTCCCTTTATGCTGTCTGCCGTGGCGTTTCCATGAGGCATGATGGTTTTGTAGGCTTGAGGGCTGCGGTAGCTGTACCACTTGGGTGTTTCTGGTCATGAGCGTGCCCACTCTGCACCACTGAGGGGTGGGTGGGGTGGTTCCCCTCCAATATTTCTTTAGCAAGTGAGTGAGTGATATGGGTGGAAATGGGGCTTGGCGTCTGGTCTGCTCATGTGATTTCTGGCTGAGGGAGGTTTGGGGGACTAGCCTTTCTTTGCTTCTCGCTGTTGAGAGTAGAGCGAAGCCTGGATTCTTACTGTGAATGATGTGGGGAAGCTTGGAGGACAAGGTGAGCATTAACCACTGAAACTGAGGTAGGCTGCTGGCAGGGAGTGAGTGAGGACGGACAGGCAGGTGTATGAGATGCAGCTGCAGGAGGTCCATGTGGTGAGAGACCAGGATCACAACCAGAAGGAGCAGCAAGGAGGCAAACAGGTGCACAAATGAGCATTGCATGCAGAAATCCAGGAAGCAGTAGCAGTAAAGTTTAGCTAGAACAGGAGGTAACTTCTGTGGAAGACGACAAAAGAGATCAGTACAAAACCAGAAGTAAGTTGTCTTGGCTAGAGAGTGGCCATATTGCCGAGCTGTAGAGCAAGCACAATTTGACAACAGCCTTGTGCCTCCTGCTCCTCTATATGCTGCAGCTGATTAGTGCTGATCTGCAGCTGTGGACGGTTACCTGCCAGTTCTGCCCTGGGGTCCGTTCTTTGTACGTTGCTTAAAACATCCAAGATCAAATGAGACATCCAAGATGATTTCATCCGGCTAATCATGATCCGGCTAATTGGGTTCTTCGAACACACCTGTTGTTTAGGATTAGTATGGCTGGATTGAGTTATCTGAGACAACTGCGCGTTCATGCGTTTGTTTAAAAGGGGAAATGTATCGATAGTAGAAACAATGATCAGCAACGCTGCTATTGGCTGTTCAGCATGGCCAAAGAACGCTCACAGTTTTTCTCCCAAGCAGAACAAGAGCTTTTAATGGAAGGTTATGCTGAATTTGAGTCATTAATTAAAACACCTCAAAATCTGTTAAAGCCAGGAGAGAGGGCTGGCAAAAAGCAGCAGACAAATTAATGCGTAAATACTGTCCATGGTAGATGTTTCTATCCCTTTCTACAGTATGAATTTTTGCATTTTAATAATCTCATATTTACTTTGTTCTTTTATGTCAGAGCCTCCACCGGACCCACTAGAACATGGGGACAAGTAAAAGTGAAATACAAGAATATTCTACAAAATGGTAGCCTTTAATTATTATACTTTATTTTAAAAAGGCACTCGTTATGTCAAGAGATCCAAATTTCAGTGTCATTCCTTAGACACGGGAAGTAAAGGACATGTGCAAGCTGGGAATTTTAACAAAAAAAAAATCTTTATCCATAAAAAATGAAAAATTTCCTTTTACAAGTCATCCACAGTTTACACGGCAAAACTGTATTGCTCCGTGGCTAGATAATCCATCCATAGTTTTTTCTAATACAATATACGGCTCGACAGGAAGCAAGCCTTTCAAAGTAAACTAAACTTCACAATAAAATGGCCCGAACAAATCTTCTTACTAATAAAAATAAAAAGCAAACCATCATACAAATAACTTAAATATTTTAGATTTATGGCTCCAACACCACTTTTTCCTCTTTAAAAGCCACTGTTAAATGATGTTTGTCTGTTTATAACAGCCACCAAGAAAATCTCTCTACAATTACACTGTCGCGCTGCGCTAAAGGATCCTGTCTATTGCGCAATACGCGATTAATTCGAAAAACTCTGCAAATTATTCTTGCACCTTCCGCAACAGGTTGCAGTCGTAAAAATGGACATGGCTACGGCAGACTTCCCTATCTCCTCCGCTTATACAGCCGTGATCTAATCTTGTTTACATGAAATAAGCCTGCTCTCGAGCAGGTTTAAGCTGGCGCACATGTTGCTATGACAACAAGTGCAGGATGTCTTTCGAAGAACCAAACGATCCAAGATCAGGCCAAATCGTCAACAATGAAATCCTGCTAACTGAGTTAGCGACGTACGAAGAACGGACCCCTGCAGGCAGGGCAGAGAGAGAGAAACACAACCAGCAGCACACAGCCAGTGGATATGACAATGCAGGTCTACACCACATGTTTTACATATTCTCACTCACATCGATACACTTATAATACTGTGGCTGTATTGCTCTATAGTTCTCTCTACTAGTATCAACATGATGTGGTTGCTGTGTTTTCTTTTTCTTTATTAGTTTTATCTCTTTACTGGTGTTTCTGTTTGTCTTTCCTCTTTTTTTTCCACAGCAGCTGGCTGTCTGCTTCTGTAATTTCTCTTAATCTTTATCTATTCTGTGTCTGTCCTTTTGTCTGTTTTTCTAACTCAGTCATGTTTGACAGCAGTTTTTGCTTAATACATTAACTGCAATCAAATTAATCAACAAGGGCAGGTGGTCAAGGCGGGAATTATAGGTAAAAGCCTCCCTTGGTAAAGCAGATAGGTTTGACATCACTATGGCAACCAGAACACTATACTGCCTGCCAGCTTGGGACCCCCCCCCCCCCAAAAAAAAAAAAAAATTAAAAAACATTTAGAAAGAATTTTTTTTTACAATGTGTTGGTTGAGGGGGAAAAATAGACTTAAAAAAATAAGTCATTTTTTTCTGTTCTTTTCCCTAGTCTTTATTCAACTATTGCCACAGAAATGTAAATTTTAATTTTCCCTTGTAATGATTTGTAATGAGAGAACCCAAAAGTAAGCCGGACACTGAGCTGGAACTTAAAAAAGGGTTTTAATAACAAAATCCAGGTGGCAAAAGGCAGACTCAAAAAACAGGACAGGCACGGACCGACAGACAGGCAGGCAGGATGGATACAAAAATAAACAGAGGCTGGAGAGGGCTTACCGCAGACTGGCGCGAGGGATACACACAAGACGTTCCAGCAACAAACAAACAACTAAGGCAGACTTAAATAGGAGAAAGGAACAGGTGAGAAGGGCGGGACCAATAACCAAAACAGGTGAAAGCAATAGAGTGAACATACAGACTAATGAACACCTCAAAAACAACACAACACAGAAATAAATCCAAAAACAGAAAAGTTGACTAACTGAAAATAACCTAAACCACAACAGAACGTTACAGAACCCCCCCCTCAAGGGCGGATTCCAGACGCCCTCAGAAGTCAAAAGAAAAATAAATAAAATCAGACCGGGCGGGTGGAGGGGGCTACAGGTCGGAGGGCCAGAGTCCGAAAAAGAACACACAACCAATAAAAAAAAACAACCCACAAAGGGCGAGCCTCAAAAAATAAAGAGTCCCAGAGGACGGTCCCGGCGAGAACAAGATCTCCGGAGATCGTCCCGGAAGACCAGCTAGACGTGACAGGGTCTCCGGCGGTCGTCCCGACGGACGGCCCAGACGTGACAGGTTCTCCGGCGGTCGTCCCGGCGGCCGGTCCAGACGTGACAGGTTCTCCGGCGGTCGTCCCGGCGAACGGCCCAGACGTAACAGATTCTCCGGCGGTCGTCCCGGCGGGCGGCTCAGACGTGACAGATTCTCCGACGGTCGTCCCGGCGGACGGCCACGGCGAGACAGGTTCTCCGGCGGACGGCCCCGGCGAGACAGGTTCTCCGGCGGACGGCCCCGGCGAGACAGGTTCTCCGGCGGACGGCCCCGGTGAGACAGGTTCTCCGGCGGACGGCCCCGGCGAGACAGGTTCTCCGGCGGACGGCCCCGGCGAGACAGGTTCTCCGGCGGACGGCCCAAGCGTGACAGGTTCTCAGGAGGCCGCCGGCGGAGCAGGGCAACAGAAGGCCGTCGGCGGAGCAGGAACCTCGGACCCCGACTCCTGAAGGGAGAGAAGACAGAACCGGGTTCCGGACTACAGGCTAGGGGAGGCGTCGGACTACAGACTACGGAGGACGCCGAACTACGGGCTAAGGCAGGCGCCGGACTACGGGCTAAGGCAGGCGCCGGACTATGGGCTAAGGCAGGCGCCGGACTACGGGCTAAGGCAGGCGCCGGACTACGGGCTAAGGCAGGCGCCGGACTACGGGCTAAGGCAGGCGCCGGACTACGGGCTAAGGCAGGCGCCGGACTACGGGCTAAGGCAGGCGCCGGACTACGGGCTAAGGCAGGCGCCGGACTACGGGCTAAGGCAGGCGCCGGACTACAGGCTGAGGAGGGCGCCAGACTAAAGGCTGAGGAGGGCGCCAGACTAAAGGCTGAGGAGGGCACCGGACTACAAACTACAGGGGGCGCCGGACTACGGACTACGGGAAGCGGTGCCTGGTTACAGGCGACTAACGAAGGAGCCTGGCTACAGGCGACTAACGAAGGAGCCTGACTACAGGCGATGGAGGAAAGAGCCTGGTTACAGGCGACCGACGAAGGAGCCTGGCTACAGGCGTCTAACGAAGGAGCCTGACTACAGGCGACGGAGGAAAGAGCCTGGTTACAGGCGACCGACGAAGGAGCCTGGCTACAGGCGACTGAGGGGGATGCCTGGCTATAGGCGACTGAAAAAGGAGCCTGGCTACAGGTGACTAATGAAGGAGCCTGACGACAGGCGACGGAGGGAAGAGCCTGACTACAGGCGACCGACGAAGGAGCCTGGCTACAGGCGACTACCGAAGGAGCCTGACTACAGGCGACTGAAGGGGAAGCCTGACTACAGGCGACTGAAGGGGAAGCCTGACTACAGGCGACTGAAGGGGAAGCCTGACTACAGGCGACTGAAAGAGGAGCCTGGCTACAGGCGACTAATGAAGGAGCCTGAGTACAGGCGACGGAGGAAAGAGCCTGACTACAGGCGACCGACGAAGGAGCCTGGCTACAGGCGACTACCGAAGGAGCCTGACTACAGGCGACGGAGGAAAGAGCCTGGTTACAGGCGACCGACGAAGGAGCCTGGCTACAGGCGACTACCGAAGGAGCCTGGCTACAGGCGACTGAAGGGGAAGCCTGGCTACAGGCGACTGAAGGGGAAGCCTGGCTACAGGCGACTGAAGAACAAACCTGGCTACAGGCGACGGACGAAGGAGCCTGACTACAGACAACCGAAGGGGAAGCCTGGCTACAGGCGACAGAAGGGGATGCCTGGCTACAGGCGACTAAAGGGGAAACCTGGCTACAGGCGATTAAGGAAGGAACCTGGCTACAGGCGACTGAAGAAGGAGCCTGGCTACAGGTGACTGAAGAAGGAGCCTGGCTGCAGGCGACTGAAGGGGGAGCCTGGCTGCAGGCGACTGAAGGGGGAGCCTGGCTGCAGGCGACTGAAGGGGGAGCCTGGCTGCAGGCGACTGAAGGGGGAGCCTGGCTGCAGGCTGCTAAAGGGGAAGCCTGGCTACAGGCTGCTAAAGGGGAAGCCTGGCTACAGGCTGCTAAAGGGGAAGCCTGGCTACAGGCTGCTAAAGGGGAAGCCTGGCTACAGGCTGCTAAAGGGGAAGCCTGGCTACAGGCTGCTAAAGGGGAAGCCGGGCTACAGGCTGCTAAAGGGGAAGCCTGGCTACAGGCTGCTAAAGGGGAAGCCGGGCTACAGGCTTCAGGAGGCCCCGGGCTACAGGCTTCAGGAGGCCCCGGGCTACAGGCTTCAGGAGGCCCCGGGCTACAGGCTTCAGGAGGCCCCGGGCTACAGGCTTCAGGAGGCCCCGGGCTACAGGCTTCAGGAGGCCCCGGGCTACAGGCTTCCGCCAGTCCTTTGAAAAAGAATAATCGTCCAATCAGTCTCTGGAGGAGCTCCGGGAGTGACAGCCAGTATAAAAACTCAGACAGCTGACTGTCACATAGGGTGAGTGGAGAGACTGGTGGTGGATGCTTATGTGGAGATTCAGAGACTCTAAGGTCTTGAGGGCACCTTGATTTCTTAGCCCTCTTCCGAGACCCTAGGGGTCGACCAACCCTTCGAGGAGTTAGGCGATGTACGCGTCCTCTTCTGCTTCGGCGGGGAACGCGATTGCCCCGACCCCCCTGGACCCAACCAATGTGGGGAAGTGACTGACCCTCCTGGGTCGACACCACATGGGCCGGCAGCGGACCCTCCTGGGTCTCCACGTCGCCGGACGGTGACTGATCCACCTGGATCGCTGCGTCGCAGGACGGCGACTGACCCTCCTGGGTCATGAGCGGAGGCGGGTCCTGCCGGACGCCCTCTAGGGACCTGGGCGGAGGCAGACCCTTCAAAACCCCCTCAGAGGGGCTGGACAGAGGTGGGATCTCCTGGACCCCCTTGAAATGTTTGGACGGGGACGGACCTTCCAAGGCTCCGTCATGACTCTGAGGAGCGGGTTCAGGTGCCGAGGCGTCGGCCGGGCCTCCGGGGACAGGTTCAGGGGCCGAGGCGTCCTCCGGACCCTCGGGGGCTGAGTCAGGGGCCGAGGCGTCTCCCGGGCCCTCGGGGGCTGAGTCAGGGGCCGAGGCGTCTCCCGGGCCCTCGGGGGCTGAGTCAGGGGCCGAGGCGTCTCCCGGGCCCTCGGGGACAGACTCAGGGGCCGAGGCGTCTCCCGGACCCTCGGGGACAGACTCAGGGGCCGAGGCGTCTTCCGGACCCTCGGGGACAGACTCAGGGGCCGAGGCGTCTTCCGGACCCTCGGGGACAGACTCAGGGGCCGAGGCGTCTTCCGGACCCTCGGGGACAGACTCAGGGGCCGAGGCGTCGGCCGGGCCCTCGGGGACAGACTCAGGGGCCGAGGCGTCTTCCGGACCCTCGGGGACAGATTCAGGGGCCGAGGCGTCTTCCAGACCCTCGGGGACTGACTCAGGGGCCGAGGCGTCTTCCAGACCCTCGGGGACAGACTTTGGTCGGCTGTAAAATGACCGGAGGGCTGACCTGTAATGTTCCTCCACCTCCTTTAATTTCTTCTCCAGCTCTTCAGAATATTGGGCAAATAAAGCCTCCCTAAGACGCTTAATCACCGGGGCAAAGGATCTTATTTTGTCTTCCAACAAACTGTGATCATCAACTGTGGCACCACTAGGAGGAGCTGTGGGAGCAACAGCTCCGGAAGGTGGAGGACGCCGGCCCGCCGAGCAGGAAGAAGCCGCAGCCCATCGTCTCCTCCTCCGACGACATGGCTGGGAGACTTGCTGCGGAACTGGCGCTTCCAGCAGAACCGGCTCCGGGAAAAGATCCGGGCGCAAATCCCGCACCACCTCCGCGTCGACCTCCATAAAAAACTTTGGGTCTGGAACGAACGGAGCAGGGGAGGACTGACAGCGGACGTCCGGTGAGAGGATATCTGGACGCTGAAGGGTGAGTGGAGTGCTAGCCTGAATAAGCATAGCTCTTCCTGAACGAAAATAACGTGTCGGCTTTGGGTTCATTAGTGGCTGGAACGTAATGTAATGATTTGTAATGAGAGAACCCAAAAGTAAGCCGGACACTGAGCTGGAACTTAAAAAAGGGTTTTAATAACAAAATCCAGGTGGCAAAAGGCAGACTCAAAAAACAGGACAGGCACGGACCGACAGACAGGCAGGCAGGATGGATACAAAAATAAACAGAGGCTGGAGAGGGCTTACCGCAGACTGGCGCGAGGGATACACACAAGACGTTCCAGCAACAAACAAACAACTAAGGCAGACTTAAATAGGAGAAAGGAACAGGTGAGAAGGGCGGGACCAATAACCAAAACAGGTGAAAGCAATAGAGTGAACATACAGACTAATGAACACCTCAAAAACAACACAACACAGAAATAAATCCAAAAACAGAAAAGTTGACTAACTGAAAATAACCTAAACCACAACAGAACGTTACATCCCTTGGGATTTACTTTGCCCCTAATTTATTTTGACAAATTACAATAAGCATGCACTGACAGCAAGATACAGTCTTGGTCCGAATAGAGAGCAGTCATAATGTTGTCATTTGTCATCTAAATATCATTGATCTCCACTGTCAGAAATTCTATATTGTACATGAATATAGAAGATATATATTAATATAACATAGCATAGCTGACAAATACAGTTTATGGGCCTTCATTGTATTTTATTTTGCTTTGCATGGTATGCAGAGAATCAGATAACTCTACTAGAGAGTGTTGTGCTTTAAAAGGTTTATTGCAGTCAAAAATAAATGAATAAATAGTGGAGATAGCTGGCAAGAGTCCAAGATGATCAGGGGTTTGATTTATAAAGCTTTGCTACGCACAACTTTCCACGTCAAAGTTCAGATGTATAACAAAAAAAAAAAACCTTCATGGGAAAATGTGCGGTCCTTACGGCAACTCTGACCCAGGCGTACGCACATTTTGGAGAGGGGGGAAATTGGCGACGCAGTTGGTAAAGTAGTGATTTGCAGCCAAACTGCATCATGATCCTCTCAGACGTTCAATCATATTAGACTTTAATTATAGATCAACTTTATCATAAGCTTTCAAAATTGCAGTTTCATTCATGCTGGTGACACATAACTGTACAAAAGTAACATTCAAATAAAAGAAATGCCCATAAGCCAACATACGTGTTAAATAAAAGTCATGAGAAATTATCCTTTGGTCAGACTTTGAAAATTGGTTAAAAAAAAACATAATTACATCAAGATGCTAGTCATGCATAGTTCGGTATCCGTGTAGTTTAAGGACATGTGAATGCAAAAAAATCACTGCCAATTCCATGGTAAATTCAAAAGCAGAACTGAATGGATTTTAATTCACACGAAAATTGTTTGTGGAAAAAAAATGAGCAAAACACAAAGTCTGGCTCCAACTGTACTGTCCATGGACTGGATACAAAGTTGAAGGTTCACTGTGACTCCCTCTCTTATGTTCCCTGGCTTCATAATCCTGTTGAGGATCAGAATGAGTGACTAGAAGCGTTCCCAACAGTAAACAGGAGCACCTACACAGACTGCCTGTCCATCCTCATGCAAAGGCACACATACTCACCAGTGGTCATCTGTCTTCTATCTCTGCATGTTTTTAGACTCTGGAAGGGTCTGATTGAGTATCTTAAGGAAACCTACTCTTGCCCATTAAAAACTCCACCAAGAAAATTCCTGGCTGAGATTTAAACTTGAAACCTCTTTTTTGTCAGACGGCAGCATGAAGCTGCAGTGCACCACACAACCATTTATTAGTTACATATGCTGGAGCTAAAGACCAGTAATTCTGCTCTACGTATACTGTGTTTCCCTTCCAGTCATGTGAAAAGCAACTCAATTCCTATTATAAAATGCCTCTATACATCTTTCATGATACAACATCCTGACTGGGAAGGCCATTTAATGGCATTTTGCACTAAAATAATGCTCAACAAGGCTTATCTTTAGCAGATCTTCTTCAGTGAATTTGTGCAAACAAAGTCATTAATCAGACTGTCAAAGCTTATTCCCTTGACAAGGTCAGGCTAACGGGCCGGTCTAGAGAATACAGACAGATACTTTTTGCTCATACTCCTGCTCAGAAGGCTCTTTATTTGCTTATATTTACTGAATATCTGCTTTGACCACTCTGAGGATTCATTTACTTTCCAACAAGCTCATGGTAACATGATATATTTCTGCTACAAGTAAGGGAACTATTACGAAGAATAACTTCACACAACCTTATATAAATATTCAAGCTAACTAACCAGAGGAGTGGAGCAGAATTGGTTATTTGGAGGATCGGAGACAGCTATCATGTAGGGAAATGTGTTAAGATAGAGGTTTTTTAGGTAGACTTCCTTTTTTTTTTACTTAGACTTTACTGTCATTCAACGGCACGTTCACAATGTACATTTGAGTGAAATTTTGTTGCAAAGCTCTGAATAAAAATAGAAAACTAAAGGGAAACATTGTAACCATAATTTTTATCATTAGTCTGAAATGTACAGAAAAGTTATGTGTAAGGCAATATGGATGGTGTATTTTTAGCAGCAGGATGTATTGCAACAATGAACAGACCATATGATAATGCAGATAGTACGGTTACTCAGTGCAATATACCCCGTTTCCACTACCCCTTTTTAACCGTGCCGAGACCAGTCCGAGCTCGGTAACCGAGATAACTATCGAGTGTAAATGGAACGCAAACTGAACTGAACCGAGCCAGACACAACCGGACCGCGCTAAATGCAGCCCAGTTCCAGGTGTGAGCTCGGCTCGGTTTTTTTCTGGCCTGGTTCTCTAATAACAAAGAGCGCATGAGCAGACCGCGTCATCTCCTTACAGCCAGCTGACATTTCAGACATTCATAAAAATACTAGCTTCCCTACCGTGACACACGGTTTCCAGTGATGATTCTGCTTAGCAGTGTGATGAACCTCAGCGTCTGTCGTTTCCTGCGTCTGTAAATCCTTATTAGACGTTCGTTTGTCTTATCCACTTCCCAAAAGCCGACTCCGTCAAGTAAATTCACCAAAAGTTGCCGAGAGGTTTATCAATATTAACAAGCATTGGACATATTAAATCTTTCACACCCAATCTCTTGGACAAAAATTTTTCTAAATGGGCTGAACAGGGGCTTACATTTCTTCATCAGTTGATCGACAGAAACAATCTTATGTCGTTTGAAGAGTTATGTAGGAATTTTCATCGCCAAAAAAGTGATTTCTTTAGATATTTACAGCTGCGCTCTTTTTTGCCCGCACACAAGGACTGGGAAAAAGTACTAAATCCAACACCATTTGAAAACCTTCTAATCCATTACCAGAAAGGGGGAGGAGATAAAAAATTTATAGCAAAGTTATATAGTGCATTACTGTCAATGAACCTTAACGAAACCACTTGGGCAAAACAAAGATGGGAGGCAGAGACGGCCAAAATAATCTCTAACGAGGCATGGGAGGGAGTCTGGATTGAGGCTCATAGAGTTACAAACTCAAATATTTGGCGGGAATATAAATGGAAAGTTATTAGCAGATATTTCAGGACCCCGGATGTGGTTGCCAAGATGGACCCTAAGGTACCAAGCTTGTGTTGGAGAAATTGTGGCTCAGCGGTCCCCAATCATACACACATTTTTTGGTCATGCCCCAAACTTCAAAACTTTTGGGATGAGGTGTACAGAACTATAAACCATATTTTCCCAGGAGTTATACCAAAGGATGTTGCAGTTGCGGTACTTGGTATTATACCAGATGGTTTGCAAGGACGGGCCAAAGCATATCTGTTAAATGTCCTTTTTACAGCTGCCCTGAAATGCATCACAATAAGGTGGATGCAGCTGGAGCCTCCTTCCTATGACTTATGGGTCCAAAAAGTAAGGGAATTGTATAAAATGGAAAAGATAACCTACTCATTAAGACTTCAAAAAAACACTTTTAGCCTGCGCTGGGGGCCAGCAGAAGCAATGTTGATGTAAATAAACCCAACAAGTTTGTCTCTTGGCATAAGATGTCTAGCTATCCCTCCCAAAGTGTATCCTTATTTTGGGGTTGTATGAAGATGAACCTACAATTGTGACTAAGATGTTTATTTATGGAAAACTTTATATTGTCAACATTTGTGTCATGTGCCTTTAATGCATGGTTGTATCATTGCTCTAAAAAAGTTCTAAAAAAAAACAAAAAACGAAATATCCAGAGAGCAATGACTTGACACCACCTTGGCATTGTTACATCAGCTGTTGTTATGTAGATGGAAACACCCCCTTCCAGGTTTTACCACTGAGAGTGCAGCTCCTGTCCAACCGGAAGTGTATAAACTATTCTAGGAATGGAGGAGTTTAGCCATGTCTCAGTGGCACAGCAGTCTCTCATCTCAGTTTGTTCTTAAGTCCAGCTTCAAGTTTTCCCCTTTGAAGCTGAAGTTGACAAGAAGCAGCATAGAGGAAAGAAAGGACGTTCGGCAGAGATTTGAAAGTGCTGCACTCGTGGGACATTTTTGCCATGAGTGCAGCAAGTCTTTTCTGGTATTTTTTTGTATATACATTTATGGTTCTCCTTCCTATTTCTGGGAATGATTATATTTGATTCTGTAATTAATAACCAGTAGTCCCCTAATCAGTCTGGGTTGTGTTTCCCAGTAAGTACTGGTTAACTACCCAGGGGTTCCTGATTAGTTCCCAAGGCGTCCTCTAGTAGCTAATTACATTTTGTGTAAATGGACAGTGAAAAGGCCTGTCTGATGTGTAATGGCAGCAAGTTCCAGAGCCTTGGAGCTGCCACAGAAAAAGCTCTGTCCCCTCTGAGCTTCCTCTGCGCCCTTGGCACGTCCAGGAGAAGCTGGTCGGCTGACCTGAGTGAGCAGGAAGGCCAATGCACTTGCAGAAGCTCAGAGAAGTGGGGTGGGGCCAGACTACTTAAAGATTTAAAAACAAAAGAAGAATCTTGAAATAAACCCTAAACTGAACAGGCAATGAGGCTAAAACAGGGGTTATGTGGTCTCTCTTTTGTGTACCAGTTAAAAGGCGAGCAGCTGCATTCTGCACCAGCTGGAGACGAGACAGGGATGTCTGCGATACACCAGAATACAGAGAGTTGCAGTAATTGTGTTGTTATTAAAAGCATGGATTACAGTTTCAAAGTCCTGGTTTAAAAGAATAAGTTTCACCTTTGCCAGTTATCTCAGTTGATAAAAACTGGATTTCAGCACTGAACTGATCTGCCTGTCAAGATTACAGTGAATTAATTTAGTTACCACAGCGATTGAAGAAACGTTTGCTCCGCCTTCGGGGCTTCCTATTCTGCTTAGAACGGCTCTATCATACACTAAGCACACAGTCTGCAACACACAAGGAGAGTGATACAATGATAGCACAATTTCAACATTCTCATTAGCATATTGTGTAGCATGACCAGCATCCCTGGCTGGTCACCACCTGCTTCTCACAGAGTACAGTGAACCCAAGCAAACGCAACAATGCGACTCCTGCAGATAAACAAAGTCTTTCAATGTTTGTTGGATTCCTCAACCAGAGAAAGCTGCTTTCCTATAGAATGAATCTGACAGAAATTGTTCATTTAGCTTGAGTTTCAGTTTGCATCTTTGTCATCTGGCATATCTCAGGATTCCTCCATATGGCATCCAGTCCTCTGGGAAATAAACTGAAACCTGGAACCTTGATGATCTCTATGGCAACTAAAAAAATTGATTTACTTCCACCACATGTTGTCTTTTGAATAAATATTTGTGGGTTTTTTTCCCTCACTTTGAAACAGTTTTTTTAGACTGTAACATTTTTGCCTATAAGCGCAGCAATTTGCATACCATCTGTGCTTTTGTAAGTTGTAACATATACTGTTAATAAAAATAGCAGAATACAAATGACACCAACATTCAGAAACCAGAGGGCTTTCTCCCTTCCGTCAGACTGGTGCACACGAGGCCTTCCTGAACAGCACAACAGGACAATACCCTGGGGATCAGGCATCAGCATTCTCAAGCATTTGTTGTAATACATGGCAGTGTTGTGGAACATCCATATCTGTTGGAGAAAACCGATGGGTGCTTTCAACGTTTTATTTCGGTGTCAGCTACCCAGAACGGCATCTTCACCTATCTGTGCCTGAGACTCCGTCAGCGGCGCCTCAGCTCTACCTCAGGCCGACAGCAGAGTGGGACACTGAGAGCAAAGGGCTTAATTCATGAAGAACCAGAACAATTCTGCCTGAAAGCTTTGTTCTCTCACAAATAACCAGAACCACAAAGAGAACATGCTATTAGCTCATTTATGAGCCAGAGCACGTCAACAAAGACAGGAAACAATAAAACATTGGTCAACTCCTTCTGCAGCAGAGATCCTCGCTTTGTAGCCATGCAGGCTGAGACAGTCTTTTAGAAATAAAGTATACATTTCTACATGTATAATAGAGGATCCTGAATTGTATTTTTAATGGGTTAGGTCCGAAACAGTCATCAGTTTTCCCGGACTTTTGACCTTATGCAGAAACCAGATTTGTACATAAAACCATGATCTACATCCCTCGTCAGTGATGCTCGGTCTGTCCAAGACAGTTTTTCAGCCTTAATGTGCTGCTCCAACATGGGGCACCCAAGGACACACGACTGAACCCCAAATTCCAAATCCTCCGCTCCTGTATGTTTTCACTCTGTTCCACACCGCCTCTGAGAGTTCACACAAATTTAAGCCTTTCAGAATAAAATGTATATATTGATCTAGCCTATATACCATATTTTTTCGGACTATAAGTCTCTCCGGAATATAAATCGCATCAGTCAAAAAATGCGTCATAAAGAGGAAAAAAACATATATAAGTCGCACCGGACTATAAGTCACATTTATTTAGACATTTATTTACACAGTCCAAGACTTAAAAACTGACATTTCATTTGGTAAGGCAACTTATTCAATTACACAGCTGCTCCACAATCGGCTGAATAATATGGAACATACCTGGGTGGATGAATGGGGTAAATTAGCACAACAGGCCACCAACTACAACCGGCAAGGTTCCTGCCAACACATTTCAGCATAACAGCCTGTTACGCTGAAAGATGAAAGTAGACCGTGAGCGTAGCAATGCTAATAGTACGACACGGATGTTTCAGGGCAACATAAAGCTCATGTGCATCAGTGAGGTTGCAAAACGCCCGGACAGCAGACCTTTAATCTAGCGCTAGCTGTTATTAGCTTCAAGTACAGCCCAATAACAGGGTTGTGTCGCGGTCTGGGCTCTCCTAGTTGCACCACGCAGCGCTCCGCTGCGTGAATGCATACTGAATTACCGAAACAACATACAAACATGTGTTTAGTCTTTGTTGTGTACAACCAGAGCTCTCAACTCTCACGCATTGACCGTGTGACACACGCATTTCACTGACTTCACACGCAACACATGGCATTTCACAGGCAAACATAGAATTTCTCACGCATAAAAATCACAACGCCCATCTGGGCTGCGGACGACAAAACTCCGCCTTCTGCTGAGCTGTTTCGGCTTCTTTGACAACTTGTGGCCATCCGTAATTCCTGCTGCAGTTCGTGTTAACAGAGCAGCAGGAAGAGTGATCAGAGTTATGAATAATTTTAGTCTTAACCAGTGGTGAAAGCGAGCCGGACGTACACAGGAGGGGAGGGGGCGGGGGGAGAGCTGCTGCATGGCTGCACGCAGGATCATAAAACAGTTCTGCTATCCAGATGCAGTTTAAAACGCCACTTGGTCTGTTTATAAGTTTCATTTTTATTAATTCTGCATTTTTAACTACATGCACCGTATTTCTGTGCCTCCGCGCTTGCTCACCCCCCCCCCCCCTCCTTTTCCCTCGGAGCAGGTGCTTTTATCACCGTTCACTATTCAAAACGTGAATCACTACGTTTAATGTCCTCACATCGGTAGCAACGTGTGCCAGTTAAAGTCAATAGGAGAGTTGCTCTTGTATTTTTAACAACATAGAATCAGTGGCGCTTCGGTGGGCGTGCTGCCTTGCGCTTTAATTCAGGTGCGCACTTTTTAGGGTCATTTTAAAGAACTTGTAACATCAGGGGCTTCATCTCAGATCTGTCAGTACCCCCGTTCCCTTTATAGGAGCCCTTTACAGCCTTTAGTTATGTATTTTCCCCACTGTTTATCCCTCGCACGCAGCGCACCAACGGGGTAAAATCCGCCCACCTCACCAGAGCGCACTGACAAGAGCAATAGAGATTCGTCTGGTCAGCGCGGCGACTGACTGAGAAACCTATCGCTGTGAAAGGTGATGATAATGGTTATAAACTGTGACAGTCTAGAAGCGCATTGAGCTGAAAAGAGGGAGACATCAGCAGCTGGATCGTGCGTAATGATGCAGCGGGAACCTCTGTGAGCTTCAGTGTTGCTGCTGAGGGGAAACTGCATGTTGACCATAAAGGCTTGATGAAATCACCAATCAGGTTATAGATCTACAATGATAAACAAACCCATAGATGAATATGTAACTGTGTAATAATTCGGTCAATAACTTAAAACTACTTAATTTTATTTGGTATTATTTGAACAATTGTGTATTTTTTTATGTTTTAATCCATTAACAGAACAATAAAGTATTTATACGTCTCTTTGTCTTTTTAACAAAAGTAATACATGTCTACTTCATTGTCTGGTGGGATAAAAATGAGATGGAGTTGACTCCACGGGCTCTTCCAGGGTCTGGTTAGCCCCGCCCCCAAACAAGCCCCACCCCCAAATTAGCATAATCTCACTCTTAACTTTTGATAAAAGTTGAGAGGTCTGTGTACAACTTAATGTTTCATTAATTTTTAAGTGGTACAGGAGCAGCATCTAGTTTTCACAAGCCTAGAGCACCCTCTTGCGGCTATAGATGGTAATTTTTACTCCTTGGTTCATGTTGGACCATTTAAAATTGATATATAAGTCGCACCTGACTATTAGTCCAAGGATACGGTATATTAAATGACAAATTTGCTTCCTTATTCGGTGAAAAAACAGTACTTTGCACCTAATAGTTAAATAAAAAGATCAACTTTCTTTTACCTTAGTTTGTGGTTACCGATCTCTCATTAGCCTATTTTACTTTGACAAACCAGATGTTGTTAGTGTTCTTTTTCCTGTTTGATGCAATTGCAATTGTGGAGCTTGACCTGGCTGGAGTCCCACGGACTGGAACAGAGCAGAAAATTGGACTTGCTCCGTATTCTGATGGTGAACAATGGGGAGCGTGTCCGTGGATGGTGACGTCACGGAGAATGTGGAACCTTTCTCATTAATTCAAATAACAGCGAAGTTGCTCCGGCAGACGGACGTGCTCGCACGTGAACAGAATGGAGCAGTCATGGAGGATGTGGAAATTGGGGGTAAGACGGTCAGAGGGGGGGATCAAACTGGCAACTCACCGGTTGCAAACATGTTTGCATGTTTACTTTTCTACGGCTTATTGCTCAGTCAGCTTGCAACATATTTCCACGGTTCCTTCACATTTTGCATGTAAGAAGTCCATTTGATTTGATGCTCAGTTTTCCAGCATTTACTCTCCTTTATGTTTGTTTTAAAATACAAAAAGTCACAATGAGCGACCTTAAAACATTATTTCCTGCAGACATTTTCACTCTTTACTCTGAGATCAACAAGCAGATGATTTTAATGCTTTGAGCAAATAGAAAGGTGTGGTTTAAAAACATTATACATGGAGCTCAAGGCCAAATAAATGTTAACTTTAATGGGTTTTCATTTTTTTCCTAATTACACTTTTTAGGAGCACTTAACTGATTACCGCAAATAAAATAAGCATCTATAACGTGATCCATTATTCTGGTTGATAAAAAAATTAAAACCGTGTAGACTCTGCTTACAAAGACACTTTGTGCTGTTAGCACATGGAAAGGGGCTGATGGCTCAGCTTTGATCCCACCTGGTGTTCAGAAAGTGTTCAGCATTTTATCTTTTAATTGGCACATTGGGAGAGGTTCTTCAGGTCTGATTCGCCTCTTTTCATGTTTCTGACCAAATTAACTCAAAGAAACACATTTTTAATTAATAATACATCAAGAGAAAAAAATCTGTTTAAAGCATAGCCTAACTTTATGTATGACATGTAGTTTGATAGTTTGCTTAAACCAACATTTTTGATGTTCACCTATAACCAGTAGTCAAATGAGCTCTTGCTGTGTTGTACACAGGTGGGTTAATTTTCTGTGATTTTGGGAAACTCATGTTTTGCATAAAATAAGTGCAAGCAAACCACTTATTTTTTTCTGTTTTACCATACCTGTACCAAACTGCAAAACCAAGGTACACATTAAATTATTGTTCAGTTACTCTTTTTTAAATAAAGCCTCAACAGTTGCTGATTGTGGCGCTTGTATAAACTCAGTAGGGGTTTTCCTGTTAAATCACTGGTGTTAATGGTGTCATTTTAATCCATTATCCTGTGTGCCAGTATTGTTGAAATATTCCTTATCCGAAAGCTTGAACAGTTAATGTCAATACACCCTCCACTAGAAGAATAACTGGAAGTGCTGTGGTTGACTAGTTCTGAAGTGTGAAATATTCTTGCCATAAACAACTTCAGCTGTTAGTAAATATTACATTAAATATTAAACCGGTATAAAATTGTTGCACTGAAGGGATATAAAAATCCCGCTTCATCGATGTGTAAAGAGCAACCACAAAGCTCTGACTGACTTTCCCTTTTACACTAAAAAACCAGACTCATGTACCCTCGCAGGTACGGAGAGATGTCTCATACACATTTCTGAGATTTGATGCAGACTGCAGGAACATTACATCACCACAGCTATCACTGCCTGTAAAACGCCCATGACAACTGATTCTGTGATTCCTTCTAAGAAATAACTAAACAGGTGGAATTACACTCATGAGTGCATAACAGATATTTACTTGTGATTCCTAACCTGCTGGCATAATGCTGAGATACAGGAGTGTCATATCTGTGTTTCCATCCAATATTCTTCTTTCTTTGGTTTAGAACTGTAACAAATGCTCTGAAGCTAAATGCAAGCAAACACACATTCTGTTAATTTTCTTTCTTTTTTTAGGCTAAAAACATAACAATATGAAAATGTAGAGAGCTTTATTATATGAAGCAGGCCTTTTTAAACAAATTATTAGTAATTCCATCATTGGTTTTATTTAAAAAAAAAAAAACATTTAATACCAATTGTATTTTTCAATTTTATTTTATGTAAAATGTTTATTATTCTCTTTACTGACTTCACAAACCTTGTTCATGTGACAGGCTTTCACTGAACCCTCAGTTAATTTATAATGATTTTGAGGTAATTCAGGCTCAGATATTGATTTAGTTTGTGTAGAATTCGTAGAGTAACAGTTGACACAGTTCAATCAAATTCAGTGTTCTTCATACAGCAACAACTTATAGTAAATGTCCTTTCATTTAACAAGAGAAAAGTGTCCAGTTCATACGCAGTTGATCCAAAATCAATTCAAACCAATCCAATTTCAAGACGCCCCCAAGTGGAATCGATGTCAGTTGATCAGACAATGTCCCTGGTAAAAAGTTCCTGATTCATTTAAGTTATTCACTTTGCAGCAATCATTCCACCTGAGCGACAATCTGGTGGCAGTGGAATAGAACAATCCCAAAAAATAACTATTATTAGCTAAATCTAAATGTTTTCAGTACATCAGTACAGAACCCTGTAATCTTCAAGCCTGAGTGACTGTTTCATGAAAAAATGTTTTTGATCATGTTGAAGTAGGCCAAGTTTTTAAGTTATGATTAGGGATGTCCCGATCCAATCAAAAGTATCAGATCAGAGTCCTGATCACATCATTCTTACATTATCAATACTTGAGTCCCTAACGACACTAAAATCCAGTAACACAGTACTCTCTTTGAATATGTCAGCTACATCCCCTCTGAGTCATACGGCCACGTTTAGCAAAGGTTTTTAAATATCACGTTATATTTCAATGCACATGGCTTTAAAGCCATGCATATTTTGTTGATCTTACGTACCATTAAAAAAACCACTTTGACCATTGTTCTTTCTTCTTTTGGTTGCAGCGCCAGCTGTATTGAGAATGCGTTCAGCTGATATTCTGTGTGTGGCCTGCACGTGGTCCGTGATTCCATCCATATTAAAATGAAGCTTCGCACATCATTTTCCCCTGCACTCTTGACATTAAAATTAACGTTAATTCAGTTTTGATCCAACTGGCCATTATCTTCCAGAGATTGACAAGATCCGCTCGTTTTTGTTTTGGCCAAACAAATGGTCGGAGAAGCATTCAGGGAACGTGGTGTTTTCTGCCCCTGAGTGAACTTTGCCAATCTTACGCCAGACTCTGACTGAAATCGACGGACGCTGAGTTGTGCAGCATCTCCTCTGCAGGAGCAACACAAGTGAAGGATTTTCCCCTTTTATTTTCCTTTTTCCACCCTTAAGGTGGTATTTTGTGCCTGGGCAGAACCTATTAGGAATAGTTTTAATGCTTAAGTACTCCAAAGGGAGTTTGTTTAACTGTGCTGAATATTTCCAATGTGTGCATGCATTATAAGTGATTTTTGCTGTGTCATTTGTTTGATGATAAACGGGCCGCGCCGATCGGCTGAGTTAGATTTCTTTTCCATATTTCTTTCCTTTTCTCTCCCTTTTGGGCTTCTCATGTTTTGTCGAAGCTTTTGTCTCAACTGGTTACCGCCCTACGTTCAAAAACTTGCCTTCACGCTAGCCTAGTGAGTTAGCTGTGATCTCGGAGCCGCCATCTTACGCACGGCACGCATGGTCAGAGGTCATACATCATTAGGGCCGCCTCCTTACGTATAGACATTATATACGTAGACGCCCCATTGGACGCTGCTGGCCGCTAGGCCGACATGCCTACAGGGCGGCCATCTTGGGTCAGACCACAGATCAGACAGCTGCTGTCAGAATGAATAGGAGGCAGCTCAGATCTCATTTTAATCATATGTTCACAGTGATTGTGCCCTTTCAGTTAGATTACACATATTTATTCAGAACCAAAGCAATTTAAACTGAAGTCAAACTGGATGAGATATATACACACAGTTATATATTTTGCAGTTACATATTAATAAACACAAATTATACACACACACACATATATATATATATATATATATATATATATATATATATATATATATATATATATATATATTTTTTTTTTTTTTTTTGGATAAATATATATTTTCATAGACTATTCATCGCAATGCCTTTTATCATAAATCAGCTCCAACAGGGTAGCTTCCTACTTCATGTACATTTACAAATGGCACTTTAAACTGTACAAAAACCAGATACTCATCAGTGACCATCTGCCACTTTTTAAGAGTATGTGATGACAGCAGCACTGATCTACATAGGAGCAAAACTATATACAGACAAGAGAGAGCAGATGTGCCAATAGCAGCTTTTAAAAACGATATAATACAAACCGCAATGTGAAGGAATAGAAAAAAATCAACAAAAAACTAAATAATGCATCTTAGAATCACAGAGATTACAAAATCATAGCAAAAAATAATGTCTGTCCAGTAATTTAAGACCATTTGGTTTGTTTTGTTTATATATATATATATATATATATATATATATATGCCCACCCATAAGCGGAGTAAAAGTCGGGCATCCTGGGAAGTAGCTTTGGAAGTTTGCTAACTGTCAATACAAAATCGAAATTATGTATTAAGTTAGACTATCAATCATTTAATTCATTCAATTGGTCCCATGTAGCCCCTAAAAGGGTGACGTTTTCAGTCAGCTAATTTATCTGGAAATCGGTTGAGAATTCACCGGATTCAGAGTATCTGAAAACATAAAGTACCACTTTCCTGAATTGACGTGTATTCTCTCTGAGCGCAGCTTGGTCTGACCTAAGATGGCCGCTCTGTCGGCACGCCTCTCACCCGACGACGGGGCGTCTACGTATACGATGTCTATGTCCTTACGCACCACATCATATGTCGTAGGTCATATGTTGTCATAGTCGCCATCTTGGGTGAGACACCGAGTAGCCCGAAGCGGTTAGCCGTAGGCTATTGTGAAGTTACACTAGCTGATTAGCTAGCGTTAGCTGAGTGCTTCCTTGAAGCTGGACCAGAGCGAGTTAGAAGCTAACCGTGCATGAACCTTCCTAGTGGCAAGTTTTGCCAGAAGCATTCCTCATCGTAGTTTCAGGTCTGTTCAGTACACCAGTTTTGCTTCCTCAGAGCTATTTAGCCAGTGTTCTTTCAGTGCTGTTACCTCAAAGTGCTGACATGTTGATTGTGATGGTTAATGTTGATGTCAATAAGATTTCTTATTAACTGTGAATTAATTATACATTACTACTTCCAATTGATCCATTTTGATTGACTTTATTTTAATTTGTTTTATTTTCATGTTCTCTTGAGTAGTGAGTAGTGTGTTCTAGTATTTTATAATCTGAATATTTGCCGTGACAGGGAATTATCAGTTTAATAAATAACAGCTAGCGAAATTGTAGGTGTTTATTTTGAGTCAGAAATTGAATGGTCTCTAAGAGTTACCGAATTATCTCCTTTTGAGATAATAACTGAATAAACTGAGACATTTTCATTGGCTTGTGAGGAAGTAGTAAGGATTAAAACTCAATTATAATTAAAGTTTTCAACGTTTACTGGACAAGTCTAACCAGTCAACAACTGGTTAGATAACCCTTTTCCAGTATAAATAAGTTCATAGCTGCTAATTAATAAACCAATTGTTAGTGCTAATCATTACAGGCTCATAGTCCTTGATCACAACCATTTGAAAGAATTTTCTTTATAGCTATCCTTTGATTTTGAATGATATATTATTAAATTATAATTGCCAATTATAATAAATAATAAACTTCATAATCAAGCACGTGTAATTGCATAACAACCTTTTTGTGATAAATTAAGGTTATAAAATTGATAGGTTTGTAAATTCATCTCGTTACTGCTCCTTACTCCACCCTTGTGGCGGACAGTTTGTCTTACTGCACGCAACCCCAGCCCCACCACCTTGGGTTGGGCGGCGGAACAAAGCCCCAAGAAAGTAAAGTGTGGGGAAAGTGAAATTAGTCGGGTAAATGTGTTTGGAAACTCTACCCGTGATTTGCAAAGCCACAGGCTTCTCAAAAGCCTGGGGCTTTTGAATGCCAATGGAAAAGGGGCTAATGTGTGGTTTAGCCCTCTCGCTGTGCCGGCTAACCACAACTGCACAACAGCTGAAATGCCACTGGACACGGTCTGGGAAGGGGTCACAGACACCCATCCATCATTCTGGTCTGCTGCATCCTGTTGTTCGGCCCCGCAAGAGGGGACCCCTTAACGAGGCACACTCCACCGGTTTCTCCTCACAATCCCTGGGACAGCCCGGAGCAAGAGAGAGAGAGAGAGAGAAGCTGAGTCCAGGAGACCAGGCAAAGATGTACGCGATGCACAGAACCCCATGCGAGGTCCGGGCGACCCCCTTGAGACGCGTGACGGACAGTGAAAGTCCAAACGGGGTCTCTTGGACCCCTTGAGACAAAGGAAAGACGTGACAAAACAAATCGCGGAACACCAAACGGAGTCCGAGAGACTCCCCTGAAACACGGGAAAGACGTACGTGAAGTGAAGTGCGGAATCCCGCGTGGGGTCTGGGAGACCCCTATAAGACTGCGTGAGGGTTAGCTGTCCTCTGTCTGGTGCTCAAATGTCCTGCAGCAGCAAACGCACCACAAGAGAAAGGTGCACAATGCCTTAATTAGGCTGAAGAGTTTCACCTGTGGGAGTGCCATGCCAAACAAGGACCAAATTGAGGAGCACACAGAGAAAATACCTTTGTGTTGGTGATTTTGGAAGAAAATGTCTGACAAAATAAAAATTTCACCCTGAGGAAGACCTATCTTTTTAAATAAAAAATGTAACTAAATGGAAAATCTTGTGCCCAGTGGGACACTGGATTGGGCTGCCAGGGCTACTGAAGGAGAAACTGCCTTCTTGTGATCCAGGGGAGCTTTGCATATCATTGTTTTCTCATGCCTGTTGAAGGCCTGTTGATATTAGTTTGTTTCAACTAGTTCGTAACACCAGGATGTTTTTCCCCTCTCGCTCATTGTCTTTTTATCAATGGACAACAGCTTCCCATTGACCCAGCAAGGATTTTCTGGTATAGAAAATGATGTGATGGATTGATAGTTAAGTAGATGGACACATTATAAACCCACAAGCAATCCTTGTTCAATCTCCATCGATCCCCATGTGAAATTATGTGATTGTGCATGCTATAACATTCCATTCCAGAATCTTTTTATTTTTAAATATAGATCTTATGTAATATTCTACCTTTCTGAGAATCTGAAATGAAAGGTTTGATCAGTTTTAAGTCATATTCATCAATAAACTGAAACAGTTAAAATGCATCCCTTTGAGTTTAATGAGTCTTATGAGTTTCACATTGTAATTGAAGTACTAAAATGTCTTCAATGATATTGTAATTTCTTGACTTTTCACCTATAAGAGGTGGAACTTAATCAGAGAAAACAAATGTAAATTTTATTGCATTAATGATGTCCATTATTTGCAGTTTTTTCTTTTTCATTATTCGCCCACACACAGCAACTGAAAGAAGGATAACCCAAGCTTTGCTGGGTGGGCTGCCGGGTAAGCCAATTAGCTGGCCTGAATTCATGCCAATACTTAGTTTTGCACTCTTTTCTTGTTTCCCTTTTCTATACTCCTGTTTCCACTCTCTGTGGGAAGAGATGGTGTTAAGGGTTGCCAAGGAGAGAAAATAAATGGACTCACTGAAAGAGCGAGAGAAATGGAAATAAAGAGGATACTCAGAAAAGTGGGATGAAACAATTGGATCAAGATGGGAGGGGGGAAAAGTGTGGAATGTGTGAAATGAAGCTTGGAGGATTGGCGAGGACAGACAGAGGGTCGGCTTGGGCAAAAGAGACATTGGAAAGTGACGGCCAAGGCTGGCGCCGACAAGTTCCAGCTGCTGAACCGAGACGGAAGTAGGAGAGAGACACAGAATAGCAAGAGAAAGAAACAGAAGGAGGGATTGAGGGAATGCCAATGTTGGGGCATAGAATTCAGGTAATGAGACATTCAGCTCTTCTGGAGAGATACAGATGAGAGACTCTTGAAGCACAGCCGCTTGAGAGGGGAAGAGAAAGAAGACCCTATTTGATGGGAGCTCGTCAAGGAGGGATGGAAGGGTGAGACGAACAGGCATAATGGAATAATTCAGTTCAGTGAATGCATCTGACCTAAAAACCTCGGTCCTGCTATGTACAAACAATAGGAAAAGGTTTTGGATGCGGTTCAACTCCACGCATACTGTAAAAGAGGTCATAAAAAAGAATCTGGTCCAGGACTGAGCCAACCTGCATAAACACTGCATAAAAAAACAGATTTCAAGTGATTGATAGTGTCGTGGTATCATGGGTAAGTGATCAATGATGACGTATCAGATCAACTTAGGCCCAAATAGTGATTTTCAGCACTCACTGTGAGTTGTGCTGCTCTGGAAAGTGCTTGGTACATATACACTCATGATTAGAAATGGCAGAAAACAAGAACTTGCTGTTTTTCCAGCTGGATCATAACCAAGCTACAACCAAGTAACCAAGTACAGCAAAACTAAGAAAAAGAAGCAGGAGACAACACACATAGGTAGTTAATTTTTTACAATACCTGATCTTGATTTTGTGTCATCTGTCAGGCATTCAACACAGTCATGACGCCCTCATGGAAAAACAAAAAGGCTTTCTGTCTGGGACTGTAGCAGGGTTGCCGAGCTCCATAAACAACCCCTCTAGCAATAATTCATCTCTGCTTGGATTGAATGCAGTAAAATAGCCAATAAATTAAGGGTTTTAATACAACAAAGTCTAGTAGTAGACCCCAAACCCTTTTACCACACTCAGCCGGATGCTCTGAAGGCACATACAGATCTTCAAACCAAATCACCTGCCTGACTGATGCTGACAGCAGTCTAATAACCATAAGACAGCATCTATGGGAGACTGGCTTAAAGAACAAGAAACATCTTCTAGGACTAGGCTGCAAGGGAAAAGGAAAAATAGGACACTGGAAGGTGGTAGTAAAAAAAGAAAAAACAATCCGGTTGGTCCTGATGGCTTTCAGCAATACTGGCTGGACAGGCAGATCCCACAGAATGTTTCAACACAGCACAGTGGAGGAGGCGCCATCTGATCTGGTAGCTCTCTCTGTGCTACTGAAATCTTCTAAGTGCTACTGAAATATCCCAGTGATGACCCAAGACAGGCCCGCCAACAGGGGACCCGGGACCAGGAAAGAGGGGGGCCCAGAACTGTTGCTCTGATCAATATATATATTTAAAATGTTATTATTAATGCAAAGAAATTATATTTCAGTTAATAAAACCATTATATCAATATTTATGTATATGTAGTATGTGTATTTTTTTAATCGGCCCCAGAACACCCCCCACCCCAACACCAAATGGTCTGGCCATTAAGATGAGTTCTGTAGTTCATTTGGGGGGGGGATTGAATACATAAATTGGCAGAGAGCTTAACCCCCCAACACTAGACCCAAAGTTGCTCCTTGCACTTTATTTTCCAAAATATGTGACAAATTTCTTTGCATTTAGGCACACATAGAGCCCATTTTTAGATATCAGGGTCCTCACCAGGATAATATTTCAGTGCAATGGTGGACCGCTGGCGGCGGGGGTGCGTGCACAAATGTGCGCTCTCTGGTGTGTCGTGTCGCTGCTCCTCTGGGCGAATTCCTGCAGCGGAGCATTGTGTAGTGCAGCTTGAAGGGGGCTGTTTGTCAGGCTAATAGTAGCTAGCGCTAGCTTTAATGTTATCCGGGAGGTTAAAGCTGCGTTGATGCGCGTTCAAGAGCTTTATTGACTTGTCTATGTTGCTCTCAAACATCCAAGTCATACTGTTCCATGTTATTATGCTCATTTAAAATGAACGTAACGGTCTAATCTCAGAGTAACTTTGACAACTTTAAGCGTAACGGTCCATTACGTTGAAATGCGCTGGGGAAAACCCTGGATATGCCGACACATATGCCTGCACAAAGTAGATCTTCAAACAGGATAAAAATGTCAGATGTTTGAGGATTAATGTGCTATAATGAAGCTGTTGTATTGTTCAAAGGTAGGTCCAGCCACCAAAAATGGAAACAATCAGACAATGGGTGTGTGTCTTTCAGTATGCTGTGTCTATACACTGCTAACAGAAAGGACAGGTAAAACCAATAAAACATATTATTTTCTTAACATCCACTTTTTCAACTGAAAGCATGTTTACTTCCACTGGAGGACGTGTTTTAAACCAGGAAGACTGGAGCGTTAATCATGCTGAGGTAGATCCTGTACAACCAAACAGTGCTGTTATACCTTGGCTTTGCATTTTCATGGTCAATAAGATCACCTTATTTTGCTCTCCGAACTCCGGGGGCCCTCTGTAGTGTAATTGCTTCTGTCATCGATCCCCTCAAGCCACAACAAAGAAGGTTGCTGGCCTGAAAAATATGAGCAGCCCTGAATGATTTAGGGAAGGAAGTGGAGAGTATGAGCCTGCACACTGTCCTGCTGCTCCACTCCTCTGGGCCCTCCCTCTACACTTTACAGTGCTTTACAACCTATTATTCTTTTGATAGATCTAAGGAAACTATTTTTATATGAAACTTTTCCCCTACCAGCCTCTTGCTGATTCCACTTTATTACAGTTGTCCACTTGCTTTTGCTTTATGCATACTTTGGTCATAGATATATTAAATGTGTAGGGTTATAAAAACACCATTTTCTTCATCCCTATAAAATAAAAAATAAAAATAGCGTTTTTTATCCAATATGATGTAGTTATAGAGCTTTAAAGAGTGTTAACATTTATCCTTTCAGCCATATTGTATCATCATATTTCATCCTGTAAACTTTAAATGGTAAACTGTCTTATTTGACATAGATAGTATCACATGCCTGCTAGATTGGCGTGTTAGGGTTAAAATAAATGTTATGGCCCTCCCTTCAGCCTCTCTGTGCTGCTGTGGTAGTGAAAGGCACTTATAGAATTTTCCACCTGAGGCAAACTCACACTGAAAGTCCCTTTAATTTTCTACATAATTAATTCCTGATAAGCTAATTAAACAAGCTCGTTTGGTCAAAGCAGCATGGTTTTATGTGTGTTTGTGGATTTGCCATTGATTTTTAGAACTGAGCCAGGTTTGTTAAAACAGTAAATGCCCAGCTGTTTGAACGAGTCGGGGTGAGGCACCACTCATCAAAAAAAGATTTTAAGGGATTCAATTTCATGAAATTAGTAAAACAGATGAAGCAGCATGTTTAACTGCTCTTGATGTTTTTCTAGCTAATGGCATATAACTTGTCAATGGTCATTTAATGAAAGTATATATTTGGTTTTCTCTTTCTTCTTTCTTGGTACAGTTCCAGCATGGGCAGTAGCTGGTACCTATTTGCCATAAGTGAAGCTGCTTGCTTTAAAAGGTTTTGTACAGAACAGCTTTCCACAAACAAATGAGTCACTAGTCTCAAGACAGGGAATCACACTTAAATGAGTAGAAAATATAAAAAAAAAATCTGCAAAAGCATAAATAAAATTTAAAAGTATTAGACAAGAATTTTGTTTAAATTTGGCTTGCATTTTAATAATTATTTAAAGCCCATACACTTAAACAATGCATAAAGGGATGCCAAAAAAACAAACAAAAAAATTGTTTTTATGGCTTCCAATCTGATTCCAATGAATAGCAAATACTGATTTGTTCCAACCTTATCCATGCTAATGCAAAAAAACTGAAATAAAAAAAACAAAATGTACAGCAGGTTAAATTGTCTGACAGGCTTCTTGAGCTGGTCAATTTCTATATCCCTCAGGTTAATGATTCAAATCTTTTGTCCTGAATCCAAGGTCTCTATTAAGCCAGACTGTGTCGAACGAAAGGTGAAATAGCAAAAGACTGCAATATAGTATTTTAGTGAATCTAAGTCAACAACATATGATGCTGACATCTTCTTTAACAGTTTTTATTAGCAATTAGCACAGACTGTATCAGCACTGCATGATTTATTTTTTTACAATGTAAATGTTTCCCCACCTTAGTGTTGAAAATAGTGAGAAGTTTCAGTTTGCACCATCGCATTAAGTTTTCTCACGTAGCATAAATTTGTATAATAACAATGTTGTAGTACTTTTTCTAACAATTTGAGAGCAAGAGCCTGTGGACTGATTTATTTTTAATTGTAAGCCAGGAGACAGTGACAGTGCTAGCGGCGATTCCACAGTAAATGAGTTAGGGCTGCCAGTGCTGCAGCAAAAATAAAAATACAAAGCAATAAAACTTCATCTAATACCCCCACCGCCTCATCATCTCCACCAGATCTAACAGGAGGAGCTCCACTCAGCTTTAATCGGCACAGGTTTTTTGTCAACCGGCATAGAAAAGCCTGGAAGAAGGGAACACATGGAGTTGTCACCTTTATATCCCGTCTCACATCTTGTCTGTGATATTAACTCTTTAAAGAAATCTTAACCTGAAAAAACTGAAAAGAATAAAAAGTTAAGAAATCATTATAAAAAACTAATAAAACATATAATACAAATAATGTTAATATAATTGTATATGAAAAGCGTTGTGGCTGATCCAAATCTAAATCCAATTTATTTATAAAGCACATTTAAAAACAATAGCTTGTTGACCAAAGTGCTATACATATCAATAACACAAATAATAAAAATTTAATAAAACAGACATAAAAACAGTACACAGCTGACTCATGAGGGAAAAACAAACAACTCAAGCTATGATGAAGGCCAAGGAAAAAAGGTGAGCCTTTACAAATGATTTAAAAGGGGAAAGCAAAGGTGCCTGCCTGCAGCTGTAACCTGTTGTTATGTAAGGGGAGCCTGGGTCTTTGGGGTCTGGTGGGTCTGCCACCAGGGTCTTTGGCCCCTGCTGGGGTGGGGCTTTGGGGACCTCTGGGACGGCCTCTTGTGGCTACTTGCAATGGTCTTGGGGTGTCTTCGCCAGTGGATGTGGGTTACTGGCCTGGTAGCTGTGCTGCTCCTGGGTGGGTCTAGAGCTGGTCTGGGGTTCGGGGATCCTGGTGTCCGCTGCCCTTGGGTGGGTGTCCTGGCAGGGCCTTGGGGGTTTGGGTCATGGGGAGTATGTTACTGGGGGCTTGCCCGGGTCTTTGGCCCTACCCAGCCAGCTCTGATGCGCTAGTGGGCCTTGGGGCCTGTCAAGCTGGTGGGGAGAATTGTTATTAACATCTCATGACAGGTGCACTCCCCTTCAGGAAGTGCATTCTACTGGTGGGGGGATGGGAAGAAGGGGGTGGAGATAACCCAGCCTGGGTGTCTATTGTCTTATTTGGTCTGGGATTTGTTTGAATGTTAGTTTTGGGGTAGATGTAATATAAATGCCTTTTTGCTTTTTTTGCTCTGTGGACAGTGGTGGTGGTGGGGCAGGTGCGTGGTTCTCTGTTCGGCTCCGTGTCCAACCCCTTGTCTCGGTCCTGGTTTGTGATGACTCTCGGTGCTGATTATTTTTTAAATTTTTTTAATTTTTTTTTCTTGATTCCTGCAAGGAGAATTTCAAATTATATGGACATTACAATGGGAGAGTAAAGGAAGAACAAGAAGTGAAAGAGAAAGAAAAGAAAAAAAAAGAGTAGAGGTGAAAGATAGAAGAGATAAAAGGGAGAGAATGATAAAACCTCCGTCTGCTCCGTCACCTGGAAAGAGAGATGCAAAAAGAACAGCACAACCAACAGACATAAAGCAACAGATACAATCAAATAACACCTAGATGCCATTGCTAAATCATATATATTATTATGTAAGCTGACATGTGTAATGTGATACTTGAAAAAAGAAAGTGAAAGAACATAAATAAATAAATAAATTATAAGATTACTGTATATAAGTGAACATTTAATACCAGGGACCCAGCACCTGTGGGAGATGTGAGAGTGCACTAGTTTAGGTGAAAATTATCCAGAAGGAAATAGCTTGATAGTGGTTGTGGAGAACCAAAGGCCCGCCTTCCCCGAGCACAGAGGCAGGAGTCAGGGGACCCATAACCCCGGACTCCCAAAGGGGTCCCCAAAGCAGGTCGCCCAGGAGGGGCCGACACAGGATATCTGCAACCCCCCCCCCCCCCAGGGAAGGAGCAGAGACGACCCCGAGGGAATCCCCCAGCCACCGCAATGCCGACGCCCTCAAGAGCCGCGGGGACGAGCCCGTGGGCTCCGCCGGCAGCTAGCCCCACTGAAGTGGTCCCGGCCATGGGCCCTGGGGGCCAGAGGCCCCAGGGGCACCCCGCCCCCGCGAGGGGGGCCCCAGCCGCCCCCCGGGGGGCCAGGCCCCGCGAAGAGGCCGCCGGGAGTGGGCCGGCGCACGCCCGGGAACCCGCCACAACCCCAAAGCCAACCAATGCGCCAGAGGGCCAAGGCGCCTGCCAACGAAGCGGAGGAGGGCAGGACGTGGGGGGATGGGCTCTGCACCTAGCGGAGACTTGAGATGTTCTTGGGAGAGGGAGCGGACCACACCCATGCCTGGGAAAAAAAAAGAAAAAAAACTCACTCACACCATCCCTCCCTTGTGCCCCACTCACCACACACAGATAAAAAAAAAAAAAAAAAAAAAAAAGACGCTGTACACTCGCATCCAAGTGCTGATTTTATTTGAAGACCAGGGATCTGTATGGTTGGAGTGGGCTAGCTGACTAAATTAGTTTTGAGGGGGGGATGTAGTCAAGATTTTTTTGTTTCCTTTGGGGAAATGTGAGGCAGTCATTAAAAAAGTAAATGCTTAAAAAAAATGCCTAGCAGTGGGCTGCACAGTGGAGCAGTGGGTAGCACTGTTGCCTTGCAGCAAGTCCTACCCTTGCCCTGGGTCTTTCTGCATGGAGTTTGCATGTTCTTCCTGTGCATGCGTGGGTTCCCTCCAGGTACTCCGGCTTCTTCCCACAGTCCAAAAACATGACTTAGGTGTGAGTGTGTGCGTAAATGGTTTGAAAGGTGCTTGTAAATGAAATGTAATATATTTATTATTATTACGAAAAACAAAGATTTGGATTCCTGCTCAATTCAGGTTTTTTTTCTCAATGCCAACTTTTTCTGCAGACTAGTCAGGGTTTTCAGATACATAGATACACTAAAAGATGAGGTTCTTATGGTTGAACCACAACTTTTAACTAAGAGATGCTGTTTGACTCAAGCAGCAGTTTTGTTTCATTTGTCAGCTTTGGTTATCACAGCCATTCATATTTTCGGGCAAATAAATCTCCCTGTGATGTTATCTTCTGAGTGAACATAATGCAAACATACAGAAAGCCGCTGAGTGTGTCTATCCCTTACTCCATCTGCCATTACAGCAGACATTTCCCAATGCTTTACTCCCTCTGTTGTGTGCAACATGTTCTGTGGAGAGGCTCTTCATTTATTTATCATTAGTGGATGGTAAGAGGATTTGTGACTTTTTGTGTCAAAAAATGTACACCCTTGAGAAAGCAACATTAATAAGGCCTTTCTTCTATTTCACTGTTGCCACTGGGAGATATCTGCGATATTGCCTCCTAACACCAATTTTAACTCTCCCTGCAGTTTGAAGGTGCTCTGCTACATTACCTCATGACAGTATTTGTCAGCTTACCGATTTCTTCTGTTTTTACTTTTCTGTCAGACCTAATTGTTCCAGATCATCAAACTAATATTAATATCAGAACACAGAGTAAGTAAAATAGGCAGCTTTCATTTGTCTAAATTACTCTGGTGTCATCTTCCAGGAGATAATAGGCCCGTTTACACTACACTTTTTTAACCGAGCCGAGACCAGTCCGAGCTCGGTAACCGAGATAACTCTTGTGTGTAAACGGTCAGCAGACTGAACTAGACCGCGCTAAACATAACCGGACCGCGATAAATGCAGACCAGTTCCCTAGTAGGTCTCGGACTGTTTTTTTTATCCCGGTTATCTGATAACGAAGAGCGCATGAGCAGACCGCGTCATTCCCTTACAGTCAGCTGACTGTCCGTGGTTTTTCCGGCATGTCTGGCTGCACGTCCCGATTCACACTCCATTCAGATAAATTTCAGACATTCATAATAATACTAGCTTCCTTACCATGCCACACGATTTCCAGTGATGATTCTGTTTAGCAGTGTGATGAACCTCAGCGTCTGTCGTTGTTTCCTGCGTCTGTAAATCCTTATTAGACGTTCGTTTGTCTTATCCACGTCCCAAAAGCCGACTCTGTCTAACCATAACATCCTGAATGTTACGGGTGCCGCCATTTTGATTTGCTCGGTCCCACCTTCAATCCCAGAGAGCAGCAGTACCGCAGATCATCACTAGGAGGCGAGGAGCAACTAAGGAACCGGGATAGTGTAGTGTGTAAATGGTCGTCTTGGCTTGGTTAACTGATCCAAGCTCAGACTGGCCTCGGCTCGGCTCGGTTAAAAAAGTGTAGTGTAAACGGGCCTAATGCCATCAGTACTTTGGCTATGAAACTGCTCGCTTTGCAAACAGCAGAAGAAGAATTTTGGCTGAATGTTCCACCGTTTTTGATCAAGTTCTACCAAGTGTTTGGAAAATACCTCTCCTTATATCCATGTTGCTTTGATGGTTGTTGGATATCTTTACTTATATGAGATCTGTACCAAAGAGTTTTAAAATAGCCTTATTTTAATTGTCTCTTACCACGCCTTCATCTTTCCTTCCTTACAAGTGAAGCTGTAAGAACTCATCCAGAAAACCGTAAATGCAATTTAGCCAGGTGGTAGTATCACAAAACTGTATCCTAGTGTTGTACCTCCATTGACGAGCGGTGAGGTTCATGACTGGTGAGGCACTGATGCTTCTGGAGTCAGATGTACAGCACAGTACCTATTCCTCATTCAAAGAATGTTACTTGTGCATTTATATTAAATTATAAAGACTAAATATGTCAGACACATTCATTATATTTTAGACCCACTGTGGAACGTAACCATGTGTAGTACATGTGTAATCTAACATTTATATGTGACATGATATAAATAGAGACAGCAAAAGGTATACGTCAACTGCCTCCAACAATCAGTGCACGGCACAGAACCATCAGAATTGAGGCACAGCTCTTTACTGCCTCACCTCGCCCTTCTCCCATGTATTTGAACAGGTGATGCATAAATTCAGTGATGTTGATCATAAAAATATTGAAACCATACTGGAAAATAAATACATTTATAGAACAGTCAAGTAGACAAAGATAACACTTATATGATTTTATCATATAAGTGTTAGTAATTTACTTGTCATGATGATGAGTGAGGCACTGCCTCACCTGCCTCCCATGTCTCTGTGTATTTAAGTTGTCAAAGCCAATTGCCCATGACATGTAATCTTTGGAGTGACATGGAGGCCGAAAAAACTGTCTGACCAGATTCTGCATTCCATAAACCGCCAGTAGATTAATTTCTGGGTCTGTTCACACCAGCTGAAATCAAGACTCATGTATGCATTGATGTTGGCAACTTCAAATTGACTTTGTAAATTTGTTTCCCCTCAAAATTGGTCCTGTTTTCCTTAGTGCTTGCAATGTACTCAGTAAGAAACAGTTCAAATGAGGACTTGAAGCCATCTGTCCAGGCTATAACACATCTTTAGGTCATCCTGATGACATTTCCATCTGAAAGCCATCTTGATTCTAAGGTGTGAATGTAGATGAAGATAGGTTCCAATTATTTGACTTGAATGTGTCATCATCATTAGTGGATTTATCCTTATCAAGGTATAGCCTCTCTCCTCCTCCTCAGTCTGGTGACCATAAAATATGTAATCTAGATCCATATGGTATATTGTTCTGCCATGGTCCTGCTAACTATGAGCTGCTTGACCTTTAGAAAAACTCAAAAGCACAAACTTAAAAAACAACATATGGACAACATAAACTTAGCAGATAAATGGCAGGGACAGATCAGGGTTACATGTAACATGCCATCATATAAACAGGCAGTCAGCCAGCTGTGCAGACTGTATGCCAGATCTAGCTCAGACCTGCTGGCTTTGTGGGAATGAGAAGATTATACCAATATCAAGAGATAAGGACTTTCATAATCTCAAGATAACTACTAAATATATTTGTAGTAAGGACATCTATGTTCAGGTTTCAAACCCGGCAAAACAGTTGCTGATTGCAATCTTGTTTGGAGGAGGTCTTGTGGTACGTCTTACCAATATATACGGATCTTTGTTGGTCTGAAGTACTTGTCATGATCCCCAGATGTATGGATTTTGATTTTGTTTTGTGTTTGTATTTAACTATTTCTTTGCTTTTATGTTTCCTGGATCTGGATCTGTCACGATCCCCAGATTTTGCTTATTAATAATTTAATCAATAAGGGGTTGGGTGCATTGTATAACGGGTGGCAGTAGAGGGCGGGGACCGTGGCGTTCTGATCCTCGGCTGCAGAAGCTGGCTCTTGGGACGTGGAATGTCACCTCTCTGGTGGGGAAGGAGCCGGAGCTTGTGCGCGAGGTTGAGAGGTTCCGACTAGAGATAGTCGGACTCACCTCGACGCACCGCTCTGGCTCTGGAACCAGTCTCCTTGAGAGGGGCTGGACATTCTTCCACTCCGGAGTTGCCCCTGGTGAGAGGCGCCGAGCTGGGGTGGGCATACCTGTTGCCCCTCATCTCGGTGCCTGTACGTTGGGGTTCACCCCGGTGAACGAAAGGGTGGCCTCCCTCCGCATACGTGTGGGGGGACGGGTTCTGACTGTTGTTTGTGCTTATGCACCAAACAGCAGTTCAGATTATCCACCCTTTTTGGAGTCCTCGGAAGGGGTACTGGAGAGTGCCCCTCCTGGGAACTCCCTCGTTTTGCTGGGGGACTTCAACGCTCACGTGGGCAATGACAGTGAGACCTGGAGAGGCGTGGTTGGGAGGAATGGCCCACCTGATCTGAACTCGAGTGGTGTTCTGTTGTTGGACTTCTGTGCTCGTCACGGATTGTCCATCACAAACACCATGTTCAAGCATAAGGGTGTCCACATGTGCTCTTGGCACCAGGACACCCTAGGCCGAAGTTCGATGATCGACTTTGTTGTCGTTTCATCTGACCTGCGGCCGCATGTCTTGGACACTCGGGTGAAGAGAGGGGCGGAGCTCTCCACCGACCACTACCTGGTGGTGAGTTGGCTCCGATGGTGGGGGAGGAAGCCAGTCAGACCTGGCAGGCCCAAACGTACCGTGAGGGTTTGCTGGGAACGTCTGGCAGAGTCCCCCACTAGATGGAGCTTTAACTCCCACCTCCGGAAGAGCTTTGAACACGTCCCGAGGGAGGCGGGGGACATTGAGTCCGAGTGGACCATGTTCCACGCCTCTATTGTTGAGGCGGCTGGTCTGAGCTGTGGCCGCAAGATTGTCGGTGCATGTCGCGGCGGAAACCCTCGAACACGCTGGTGGACACCAGCGGTGAGGGAAGCCGTCAAGCTGAAGAAGGAGTCCTATCAGGCTTTATTGGCCTGTGGGACTCTGGAAGCAGCTGATGTGTACCGGGAGTCGAAGCGGCGGGCGGCTCGGCTGGTTGCCGAGGAAAAACTCGGGCGTGGGAAGAGTTCGGAGAGGCCATGGAGAAAGACTTCCGTACGGCTTGGTTAAAATATTTACTGAAAAAAAAAAACTTGAAAGTACAGTTCTAATTGACTTAATGGGTCTGTATATGTGTTTAGGTTTGACTGAGGAAGAAGTCATCAAATGAATATGTTAGTCATGGCCCTGTGCATCTAAAGCTTCTCAACAAATCTGTAATCAAAATTCATCCATCTCATGAACACTCTGTCATCATTTGTATTTTCAGTTGTGCTTTTCTTCAGGATTTGATTATTTTGTTTTTCCAAGGTTTGATTGGTTTACACTTTATATTTCTTAATAAGCCTTCTCCGTAATAATTACTGCAGGTGAACCCGATATTCAACCAGACACAGAGTTACATATAAAAGGTTTATTGTGACGTATACTGCTGCAGGTCGAGGGTGAATCACCAACATCTGGGACAGGAACCACTTCTCACAATCTGGAAACAGGTTTGGAAGGTGAGTGAGGGCTCCTGTTGGCGGCTGACGACTGGTGAAGCCCGATGTGATCCAGAGTCTGATCAGGGACGCTTGAAGGATTTTACTCATGGGGCTGGCAGGTAATCGGTGGTGGAAAAACAGGCACAGGGTCAGAACCGTGATGGCAGAGACAGGCAGGATGGTCAGGGGAATTAACCAGAGTCCAGGGTCAGAGCCAAGTGATCAGAGATCCAGGGAAAATCCAAAACAGAATCCGGGGGCAGAGTCAGGGCACAGAAACAGGTCAGAGATCCAGACAGCGCAACAATCAGGTCCGACAGGGGCTAGGCAGGCTCAGAGAATCAGAAGGCAGAAACAGGTCAGGTAAGAGGCAGGCAGCATTCAGGAACGCTGGATTAAACTCACCGGTGGCTCGTAATAATCTAGCACAAGTGACTGGTCTGAGAGCTGGTTATATAGTCAGGTGCAGGTGGATCTGGTCAAGGCTGATGAGTACAGGGCGGAGCTGCAGAGGTCTGTCAAATGATGAATCAGACAAGCACTAGTGCGAAGATCATGACACTCTATGGCTGATCTTTTTTGAAATAATGCATTTCTTTTGGTTTCCCTTTGGTTATTAATAAAATACCAATTCAGCTTTCTGTTGATTATCCTAATGCAATGAAAGGTTTCCTTCTTTATTACTTTCACATTCGATTTTTTATTTTTTATTTTGGTTTACTTGGAAAATAAGTGGGAAAGTTAATCTAAGGCCTAGTCCACACGTAGCTGGATATCTGGAAAAGCATACATGGAGCGTTATAAACATTACAGGTGGTTTAGACGCTTTTTGCTTGTTTGTTTTCACAAGCCCAACTGCTCCAAAACGCTGAGGTGCAAAAGATTGTTTTCTGAGAAACCAATATCAAAATCAAAGCAGCAGTGATCTTTCTAAGCTATGTAGGAGAAAGCTGCCCTGCAGTCCTATCCATGGCTCTGCCTAGCAGAGATCCACGCGTTGCGGCCTCCACAGTCCGAGCGCAGCCCACCGGAGCCTGTGTAGGACTCATCCCAGGCCGGGATTCACAAGAACTGAGACGAGTCGCTTGCTTGCCGCCAACGCAAACTTCATTCTATCTGGATGGCCCAAAGTCAACCGAACGGACACAGAGGCAGAGGTTTGGCAGAGAAATGAGCAGGGAAAGTCAAAAGGTTTACTTTTAATGTGCTTTTAAGGTTTGACCGAGCTTACAGGCTAAGCCCTAGAAGCAATTTTGAAACAAAGCTATGCTGCTTTGGGTGTTTTACGGTTATGTCAACCTTTATTTCCAAAGGGGTTTTATACACCGATGGGAAATTAATGTTTGTGTTTTCCGATCTACTCATTACAATAAAATATAGCTTAAAAGTCTTTTTAAATGAACTTTAGATGTCCGCTAGCAATAGCCACTATTAGCTTCGTTGATAGCTTAGCTCCCCCATCATTCAATAGTGCCAGGATTGTTAATGCAGCATTAATAGGGAACATTAATATCAATTCAATGGTGTTTTGTGTAACTTTAAGGTTAACCCATAAAGCAAATGCCAGTCGTCCGCTACATCGCCCTCTAGCTTCCTACGTTATAATTTCAGTCTTAATTATTTCCAGGAGAAATAATTACGTTTATAAAAATCAAGTGTCGTAAAGGTTATTGACTTTTATTTAGTAAATCATTCTTTAAAATTTTATTTCCTCAAATAACGTTTTGTATAAGTCAGGATTTACATTGTGAATGGGTTGAACATACCAAATGTTCTAAATTAATTAAGCTAATTTAACCTCATTCCAAATTCTTTAAGATAAACTTTGGTTCTCTTAGATCTGCAGTGCACCCAAGATTCACTTAATCATTGTTATGATGATGATTCTATACTATTAGTTTTGATCTGTTTTGTGTACATAGTTCCTCAGTTTCTTTTATCTTAATTTTGCTTAGCAGTTTTAGTTCTTTCACTAGCCTAGTAGAGAAGATCTGTTGATTGAAATGCAGTGTTAATTCAGATAAACGGCAATCTATAGTGGTGTACTCTGGAATGTTCACTTTATTTCCGTTAACAAATTATTGTACTTTAAGAGAAGTTGTCACTCCTTTAGTCCATGTGTGTGCAGAGTTTGCTGTTAAAATAATGCCAGCGCTTGAATCATCCTTTAAACTATTGTCCTAATATCAGCTGTTTGGGCTGATATTTACTGGACAATTCCTAACAGACCGAGGGTTATTTAATAAACATTAGAAAAAAACATGCGTAATGGCACAACAAAGGTCAGCTGTTTTCCACATACTCTCCCTGTCAGTCCGTAGGCACAATGCTGTTCAACACCACCATTGTTTTGAAGGATTCTGATTGGCTGACATAGGTTTGAGCATTGAGGTACACTGCCCCCTATGTGTCTGGCATTTTTAAAATGCCAGACACATAGGGGGCATAGGGGGAATAGGGGGCATGTTTGTGCATGTTTGTGTGGATATAACCGTTTGTAAAATCGATGCTATATTTATTTTAAACACTGTGGGGGAGATATTCATTTTTATAAAGACCTGGCTATGTGTGTTCAAGGTCTAAGTCAGCCAAACAAATATATTTTGATCACATAATATTGGGGATTCTTGCTTTTTTATGCTCAAGAGCTCAAATACTACCTCTAACTTAACCTGAACTTTATTAAATCTGGTTGTTTTTTCCCATACCTACATGAAACTGTAATGGCTAACCGAGCTTCTATTCCACCCCTGTGTCCACTCAACAAGCAACTACAACATATTTCCATCTAGTAGAAATTACGGCGTGGATTTTCTCATGGCATATTTATTTGTGTAGTGCTGTCAGTACTAATCTTATCTAAGGGAGGAATGTTGTAAGGAAAATAAAGTTAAACTGACAGAGGGCAGGAATCCCTTCCTCCACATGGAGGAGTACTGTATGCACACAAAAGACTGGTTACTGGTTTTGTACCTGTCTTTAGCTTTTTGAAACAAAAGTGACAGACTAACTAGTAAGATGTTTTTGGAGTAAATACTGAATGTCATCACAACCTATCTAAACACAGCGCCTCAATGCTGTTTTCAAGTACTTCAACTATCATAGTTAATTCTGAAACAGCTATATGTTGAATTGAAAACATGTTTAAGTAGGAATCAGAAACCCTTGAAGCCTTAAAGAAAAGAGAATTCAGTGCAGCAATGCAGGGATGTATAATGTCTTATTGAGATGGACCAAGTAAAAAAAAACAAGACATGCATCAGAAATATGCACTTTAGGAATTTGGTCGTATAAAGGTTATGGCTGTTCTATAAGGAAATTATGATCATAACAAGACATGGTTAACCTTACTGGTTTGAATCATGTTTTCTTCTGAAAAGCTTGCCACTTCTGCGACTTCCAATAAGGCTTGTGTTGCCTTTGATGTGCTGAATATTGTTATTGTGGTAATATAGAAAAGGAAAACTCTGTGATGTTCCTTCAAGCATAACAAAACAATATAAAAAAAGACTAAATGAATAAATCCAGAATAAATGTAGTCTTAATACCAGTGCAAGGAAATATTTTATTTCAGTTATTAAATAAAGAAAACTAATTAAATGGACACTTCTCCCTTAAAATAAGGACAACAATATCAGTCCATGTTTCCTAACCTGCCTATGCTGTTTATAATATCTTTTTTATGATTTTAATATAAGAAATAATTATGATTTTCCCCCCAATTCCCACTTTCCTGCTACGATTGGTCATTCATAATTCAAAGTAAAAGCAAAAGGGATGTCAAATTACTGTGTGATAGACCAGTTACTGTAAAAAAGAATATATTGTCTCCAAGTGTTATCTTGGTTCATCTGTACTCAGAGACATTCAGCAACCGCTGAGAGATAATCATATCACAGCAGCTTATTAATGATGTGTCATAATTACATTTTCCCTGATGACCCTGAAGTGACAGACACAAGTTACGGTTTTAAGATGTTTATTGAAGTAAAATGGATAGAAAGGTTATGGAGGAGTTTGCGATAGTGGGCAACTGGGTCTGCGAATGAGATATGCAAATAATGAGGACCGGCAGCAGCCAGGCTGGAAATACTGAGAGGTGAGGCTGACTTGCAGAAGATGGAGATGGATTGAACCGGGGAAGAGTTAGTTGGGCCGTGATGATTGTTGGCAAACTGAAGTGCGGTCCCAGGCTAGATGGGTGATTCCTCGGTGGAGGGTGGGAAGGCCATATGTGCGGACGCCAGCAGAGAGAGAGGAACCTCAGGTCGACCAGAATTCCAGGAAGGCTGAAGGGATTCAGAACTGTCCTCAGATTAGAGTAGAGGTGATCATGGAGAAAGCAGACTGGATGAGCAATAGGAGGGCTGGATCTGAGGAGGAAGACAATAGACATTAGATGAGAGGAAATGGGAACACGGATCACGTCAGGTAGCGCTCAGGTGTCTTCCTACCATCTCAAGCCGCCTTAAGTATTGCTCCAATTAGGCTGCCGTTCACCTGACACACCCTGCTGAAGACAAGTAAGAACACCACACCAGAGCTTTCCTGAACCACTCTACTGACATCATGTACTTTTTCAGGAAACAATGCAACTAGAACATGGACATGTTTTGCAATTTTGCGTGTTTTTAGATTATGTAATGTTTATCAAATTACTCTCGGTCTGTTAGGTATTACCCAGTGAATATCAAGCCAATTGGTTTTGATATTGAGAGTGATTCGAGCACTGGCATTCTTCTAACAGCAAGCTATGCACACATATGGAATAAATGAGTGACAACTTCTCTTCAAGTATAAGAATTTATTAACCAAAATGAATGCACATCCAGGGAATACTGTCATGTAATGTTGTTTACCTGTATAAACAATATATTTCTATCAACAAATTCTCTCTGGTAGGTTAGTGAAACTTAACTAAAACTACTAAGCAAAATTAAGATTAAAGACATTAAGGAACTATGTGAAAATAATTCAAAACCATCACCATAAGAATGATTCAGTGAATTCAGATTTCACTGTAGATCTAAGTTAGAGAGCCTTAGTTCATCTTAAAGAATCTGGAATGAGGGTAAATTAGCTTGACCAATTTTGAACGACATTTGGTATGTGATCAACCTATTAGCAATGCAAATCTGAGTTAGTTTATTTGAGGAAGTAATATTTTAAATAATGATTTGCTAAATAAATATCAATAACCTTTAGGACACTTGATTTTTATTAATGTAATTATTTCCCCTGGAAATAATTAAGACTCAAATTGGTAACTTAAGCGCAAGTACCACTGGCCATTGTAATGGCCGCTCTGCTCACTTTCGAGTGTTTCCGGAGCAGCAGGGCGAGCACTGAGGTGCTTTCGCAGAGGTAGTCTTAGACTTAGACTTGGACAACTTTATTGTCATTTTGTATGTACAGAGTGCATACAGAACAAAATTTCATTGCATACAGCTTAAGACAGTGTAATGAGATTGCAGTTGGGATAAGATAACATTACAATATAAAGCGCAGCAGTGAACAGATTGCAACAATGCAGGAGAAAAACAGTGTGCAAAACAGTGTGCAGAAGAATGATTCAACCATGTTTATGGTGAAAAAATAATGGTGCAAAAGGAATTAATATGAACAAGTTTGGTGCAGTGCAAAAATCTACCATTCTCACACCTAAGGAGAATTTAGAGATCAACCAGTCATGTTTTTGGACTGTGGGAGGAAGCCGTAGTACCGGAAAGAACCCACGCATGCACAGGGAAAACATGCAAACTCCATGCAGAAAGACCAAGGGCAAGGGTAGGACTTGAACCTAGGACCTTCTTGCTGCATGGCAACAGTGCTACCCACTGCACCACTGTGCAGCACACTTATTAACCATGTGTTGTTAAAATACTGCATTTTAAACTTGGGCTCGTTCCATTATTCCTAAGAAATGTTTTTCTTGTCTGCTGTCTTAACACAAGAAACAGGACCCCAATTTTCCACATTTATGTTTATGTGTAGTAATAAACCAGTTTGTTTTTATAATCTGTTCAAGAATAAAAACTCAAATAATTTTGTGACATGTAGCACCTAAGTGCGTTAATGACTATTCAAGGCTCAGAAAATCTGTGCCTATAAGTAGAATATTCTTATGAGGCAGGCAGGCAGGGAACCAGATATATTAGTCAGTGGTGATGTTTTTAAAAGGTTTGTTATCAAAAACTAGGATGACATACAGAGATCCTCTGCAGGAGAAAGCAGGGGATCAGACAGAAGTGAGAGGTGACTTACTCACAGCACAGTAGAATGACAGGATGACTGAGGCTTGGTCTGAGTCCGTGAGACAGGCTCGTAATAGAGGGTCCATGTTGTGGTCTAGAGAAAAGACGCTAAGGTAGCAAAATCTAGAAAATGTGGTCATGGTCAAAACATTGTAAAGAAGAATGCTGAACATCTACATGCTGTAAACTGTCAATAATCTGGAAGTGTCTTGCTATCTGTGGAGAGCTTATAAAGGGCAGGAAACAGGTGTGTAGTATGAGCCTGAATACAGAGAAGCAGGTGGGGTGCATGACTGTCTCAGCAGGATCTTGAAAAACTAATGCATGCATTTATTTTTAGTCAAATTGATTACTGCAGCTGTGTCTTCGGAGGTCAAAGAAACTTATCCAGAACACTACTGCCCGCGTCCTCACTAAGACTAAGAAAGTAGAGCACATCACCCCAGTTCTAAAGTCCTTACACTGGCTCCCTGTATCTCAGAGAATAGACTTTAAAATACTTCTGTTAGTCTATAAATCCCTGAATGGCTTAGCACCTAAACACATTTCAGATTTGCTTTCAGTGTATCAACCATCCAGACCACTAAGGTCTTCTGGCTCCAGCCTACTCCGCATACCCAGAACCAGAACTAAACAAGGAGAAGCTGCATTTAGTTCCTATGCTCCACTTATCTGGAACAAACTTCCCGAAAACTGTAAAAGTGCGGAAAGCCTGAGTTCTCACATTTTTTTAGGATTGCCTTGGACTGTTCTAGTTAAACTGTCTTACTGAAACATCAATAGTTTAAATCCAACTGTTTTTAAAATCATTATTTACTTTTAGTTTCCATTTTCCTATGTTTTCTTTTGTTTACATTTCCCTACATTTTATTCCAATAGTTTTTTACTTGCTTTTATTTTTCTGTTTTAATCATGTAAATCACTTTGCATTGTCCTTGTACCGAAACGTGTTAGACATATAAGTTTGCCTTGCCTTGAGGCTTAACACAGGGGTCTGAAGAAGAAGCAAGATGAAGACAGCAGACAGGCCAGGGGTCTCGTTTAAAAAGCTTGTGTACTGACAAAACTGGAACTAAGTCTTGAGTACGTCATTTTCTACTCAAAGGTTGTGCTCTATAAAGAAAAAACGTGATGTTAGAATGTGCAGTCCCTCAAACAATCTCTGACATGTGTGACACTCGTTTTGGAGATAAGGGGAAACTGGTAACCCAGATGTTGAAGTAATAAATTGCAGCCACACTGCATGCTGATTCCTCTCAGAAGTATCAGAGGTATGTAACATGGTTTGATCTAATCCCATTGATCGCGTTTTCACCATGGTGAAACTTGTGCATAATGCTATACGGTGTATGCTATACCACCTTGCAAATGGGAGAATTGGGATGGAACACGTTTTCAGGGATTAAAGATTTCCTGGCTTATGAAAATGACTGGTTATTATAATGATTTAGACTCCCTAGACTCTAGGTTTTATGGGAATGCAATGCTCTAGGACCTAGAACATTGCATTCCCATAAAACCTACAGCTTCCAGTGGTGCTGGGTCCTAACCTGCTGTCCAAACACCAGAGCGCAAAGTACACACACTTTAAAGGAGCAATAAGCAAAGTTTCACCACTAGGTGTGCTATTGAGCACTGTCTGTAGACCAAAACAAGATGTGTGGCAAGCCACGCCTCTCTCTGCCTCCAAAATCTAAGCAGAAAATCAGTTATCTGATTAAATTTTACAATTATTTTGTCAAAAAAGAATGCCCTGAAGGTATGTAAGGATCACATTGGGCAGCTCACAAACCCGCCGGGCAGCAATAAGCAATGCTTTTATCGGCTACTCGCCTCACATAAAAGTAACACCTGGTCACTTGATGGTCAAACGGCAACAATTAACGCACGTCACAATTGTAGAATTACATTGAATTAAATCAAAGTGGCAACACAAGTTTAACCAGACTGTGGTGGTGACATTTTATAGGCAGGGAGGGGCTATGCCCTGAGTGGCAGCTGTTCACATGTACGTACATGCATGCGTGGCCAGCCCGGCTTTGTAAGCAAGACACTGGAGAACAACACAGATGGTTTGTAGGCCATCTAAATAGATGCCTTTAGCTCTTCACAAAACTATGTTTTTGTTTTTTTCTATCTAAAATAATGAAATTTTGTTTATTACTCCTTTAATACTACTCATACCCATGCACACTCAACTGTGTTTGTGCCATCAGCTTCCTAAATGACAGTGGCAGTGTCTAGTGTGTGTGTGTGTGTGTGTGTGTGTGTGTGTGTGTGTGTGTGTGTGTGTGTGTGTGTGTGTGTTGGGGTGGAGTGGGGGAGATGGAGCACTCTTAATATTTGAGGGGAAGCCCTTTTCCCCCTTGGCCTCCGTTTTATGCAATCCAAATGCACATTCTTCTCCAAGACAATTTTAAGATGGAGCACAAGTATAAATGTCATCTGACATCTAAGACAGTAATAAGATTTACTGTTTCACAAGTTCTTTTAATGTGGATAACTTTTACTTTAATAAAGGCCTGTCTGATTTTTATTTTATTTTTTAAGTTTCTTTGTTCTTTTCTCCATGGTTGCCATTGGTAGTAATGAAATAACATTGATCAGCTGATTCATTTAGATACACATTAACATTCATGTGGTGCTTTGCGTTGACCATTTATGCTGGGATCTGGGCGTGTAGAGGTCAGAACATGAAGGCTGAACCTGGTAAGCAAACATTCAGGTGCAGTTGTGATTTATAAAGGGAAACTGTTTGCTTTTGTGTATGAGCATGGTTTTATAAATCAGGGTTTGTTTGTGTTTTTGGGCCTCTACAAACGTTTAGTATATATCCTACGCACTGTTTTATTAATGAGACCCGGATCTTGACAGATATAGTTTCTAATATTTTCATTATTTATACCTTTTTGACATCATTCTTTTCTGTGAAAAGCAAATACATAATTAACAAAAATGAAGTGAACAAAGGGAGTTTTTGCAGGTTTAACTGAACCTTAACAAATTTTTATCTGTGTCTATATTTCCCGCCGTGGAGTCTAGTCAGAATCAGCTGTTTTGGCGCAGCGGTAGAACACACGACCCATGTACGGAGGCCTTAGTCCTCGATGCGGCTGACCCGGCTTCTATTCCAGCCTGATGTCCTTTGCCGCATGTCTTCCCCTCTCTCTCAAACCCTTTGTAAAAATGAGCCAGTAATGCTGTAAAAATAAACATAAAAAGAATTTTTAAAAAGCTAAGCTTAGTTAAATGAAGAATGATGAAATTTGGTGCAATCTTATTTAGTAACACAAGCATTAAATGTTTCCCAAATGACGCATGCAGGTGAAGGTATGCCTCAGTTAGTGTTCTAGTCACCTTGTAAAAACCTGATGGCAACACAAGAGTGAACTTCTTTTTGATACTTTTTAGTTAGAATCTTCTTCCTGTTAGAACCATGACCACAGAGGTGAAGTCCACAATGCTGAGCGGATCGTTGAGCAGGTGGTGTTCCTGCCATCTAAGGGGTGGCAGCTGGATCAGAAGGCAGACAGAGCCAAGAGTGGGCCATCTGTGCAATTAACCTTGTCTTGTGCCCATGTCCTGGTGAGTTGAAATTGGCCCCAATCTATAGGAAAAAAACATTGTTTGGTTATAAACCTGCAGCTTAGACAACTATCTAGTTTAAAATTATGTAATGAGCAATAAAGAACCCAGCATTAAACATGTTGGTTGTTAAAATCTCCTTCTAGACCCCAGTTATAGTAGCACAGAGGTTTTCGTCTGCATAGATGTCATAGCTCAAAAAGTGAATACGTTGGGAACCTGGTCAAAATGCAAAGAAAGATTAAACAAATACACAACAAATAATATTCAGTCAATAATCTTGGTATTTTAACACTTTTTCACTTTATTGTACAGTTTTCTGTTTAGAAAAAGAAGTTTTAAAATAGGGATCCAGCTATTATTTTTAAGACTGCACACTGGCAGCTACTCAAAGGCTACATGCCCTAGTATTTATAATAATGTTAGTACTTAAGAAAATCGGTCATTTGTAGTCTTTAACTGCTCAGATGTAGAAGTAGATGCTGATAGCCAGTAACCCTACAGCATGCTCTGTAGGGTTACTGGATCGCACAGCTCTGTGCAATTGGTAATCATGTCCGAAAATAAATTCAGACCTGAACATGCAGGAGCAAACATTCTGACTAGTCACAGTCAACAGAAAGCTGAGCAAATGCAAAGGGAACGACAAAGAGAAAGGCAAGGACAACATTTTCCATGATGTTGTATAAAACAAGTTTCCTTTATTTAGACAACCAGTCTTTTATAGGGACAAGGATCTGGGGTCTCGTTTATAAAACATTGCAAAGGATCTATACTGGAAGCCGAAAATGGTTTACATCAAAAAAAATCCTATTTTATAAATCAATGTGCATACACACTAGGGCTGGACGATAATTCAATAACAATATATATCGATCGATAGACGTGTGGCGCACTAGGAAAAAAAGGGGTCAAAAAAAGTTCGATACAGAAACAGTTTTCCTTTTTTCCTTTCAGCCTATCATATTAGTTGATGCTACAGTCACTGCTTCCTCTCGACCAATCGTAATCGCGGACCCAGGCACGCCGTCACAAAGCGCCGCCCTCTCAAACCACAACACACAGCACGTGAATATGTCGCAGCAAGGAGAGGCGGAGGAAATTGTCCCAAAACGGGGTTTTACTAGTTCACCAGTCTGACAGAAATAAACCACAGTGATTTGTAAAACTTGCAAGAAACCGGTAAAAACAAAGTCTGGTAACGTAACCAACTTGTTTCATCACGTAAGCCGCTCACACCCGCAGCAGGGCGAGCTGTGTCAGCCCCGCCGCGGCACCGCGTCATCTTCGGAGGAATCTTATGGAAGTTCTTCCAAAACAAAGCAGGTACAGCAGCTAAACTGGGCTCCCTTCTTTGTGATAAAATGACAAAGCGTCCAAGCGGCATAAGGACATCACGCATGCAGTAATATGCTTCATAGTGATGGATATGCTGCTGTTGTCTGCAGTTAAAAAACCTGGCTTCAGCAATTGCCACTCTTGATACGCGATATAAAGTTCCGGGCCGCAAGTTTTCCTCTAAGTTTTTCTCTAACAGCGCTCCCTAAATTGTGCAACGAGTGCAGGGAATCAGTGCAAAATCAGCTGCAATCTGTGCCTTCCCACGTAGTGTACTATTCCCACCTAAATAGGCTATTCTATTGATTTTTTTATTTGTTATATTTATTTTGGTCATTTTACTGGTCACTTTAGTTTATTCTTTGTCAGTATTTAATAACATCACCCAGGTCTCTTAAGTTTAAAAAATCAGTTATGGGTAAAAACGTTGGTTGAATAAGGATTTAATTGAGATTTAGTGTTTGTGTGTTCTTTATTAAAAGTAAGTCATTTAGCAATATCATAAGAGCCAGGTTTTAAATCTTTTTGATAATTATCGATATCGATCAATATGCATTTTTTTTTATCGATATGCTTTTTTTCTATATCGTCCAGCCCTAATACACACCAGCAGGGGCAGGCTGGGGTTACAATTCAGTGCGGGAGCCTGGTTTGGAGAGGCCTTTCATCCGATCGCAGAAGGGTTGCAAGTGGAACCATAATTTTGACAGGAATGCTTTGTAGTATAAAAAAAAAAGTTCAACAATTTAAACTGTGTATGATAGAAAGAAAAATGTTTTTAGTTTATAAAATTTTACTAAACAAGCAGCTCATCATAAAATTCAAAGCAAATATTAAATAACAAAAACTCAGCCAAAGGTAAAAATAATCGGCCTTTTCAGCCTGTTAGCTATAAGATGTCATAAAGCCTTGGTTCGGACTGCAGTCCTCGGATCTCAAGAGGTTTATCAATATAATTCATTCCAAACATCTATTACCAACCCAGCCCCACACCTGTAGCTAGTGCTGGTTATTTAGCTGGTTCCTGCTCCTCTTCACCTTCTTCTCATCTTTCTCCTGTCCCTCTTCTTCCTCCTCCTGTTCCTCCTATGACTGGCATTATGCTGTCGCTCTGCATCAGTTCCATGACTGAAACTGACCTCATCAGTTACAAATAACAATAACAGCAACAATAATAAACAGCAGCAATAATAAATGCAACAATTATAGTGTAAGAACATATATTCAATAAAAAAACAAAGGAAAGCACTAAACACATAAATACAGCAAGGGAATTACTCAACTTTCAGTTTTTCTTGTGCTTGTAAAAAATAATTAACGTAGAAACACCACAGGAAAACAGCCTGTAGTTATTAAAATATTATCCTTTGAACACAGACTCTCTCCAGTAGTGTCTTCCTTTTCCTGGTCAGCCAGTACGGACTGACATTCATTTTAATTGATAAAGCAGAGTAATTATTTATGCACATATAGTGTAACCTTTAATGTTTTGTGTGCCCTGAACAAATCCAAAACACAGATGTAATATCTGCCAAGTCAGCGATGAGATGATAGGGTTCATGTGGGGAATGTTCGCTAACCTGCAGCTGTCCTTTATGGCCCGATGTCCTCTCCGGCCTGGCTGACTTGAATCACGCTGACCTCGGCTCGTCCAGGAAAGAACTGTGGTCCCACAGTTAAAAACAGACCGAACTGAACCGAACAAACTGAAACAGACCGGCCAGTCAGGAATCCTCCCGAACCTCCCGGTGGCCACGGCACCCCTGCACACCAGCAAGCAATTTCCCTTTATCAACAAGAGCTGCACATCAATGTTTGCATACAAGGTTCTGCCTTCTGCATGACCACAATCAACCATAAATGGTCAATGTAAAGCGCCTCATGAATGTCAACGTGTGTATAAATAAGCCAGCTCACCAATGTTATTTCATTGTTAACAATGGCCACCACAGAGAAAAAGAAAAGAATTCACAGAAAGGCCTTCATTAAATATGTAAATCAGAGGTAAAAGCATATATGTTGTTTACATTAAAATATCTTGTTGAAAAGTGAACCTTTATTGCTCTCTTAAGCATCCTATGACATCCTCGGGGTGTTTGTTCCTTTCTTCCTCTAATCTTGGAAGGAGACCAGGAGGAATGACGCATCCAAACACCGCCGCAGGCATTTTGGGAGGCCGATGGCATGCTTCACAGTTGAGCACGCACAGGTGTGAGCGCATCCTCTGCATTCTGCGGGTTAGGAGCCAGCACCTGCAAGAGCAGTCACTGTCACCACTAGGTAATAATGGATTGCACGGCTCTAGGGAGTCTAAATCAGCACATTAGCCAGTCATCATCACGGGCCAGGAAACCTGGGTGATCCCTGCATGCACACGCGGCATTGTGCATGAATGTCACCACAACGGACTTTGATTTAAGATTTAAGTTGTTTAAGTTATTTATTTCATAAGTCCTTCCATATAGGTATGGCTCACCTGCACAAGCATAATTAATTGTGGTTTTCAATGCATCTGTTAAAGTCGAGCAATGATTAAAGTCTGATATGGAGTGAAATGGACAGTGTGGTCAGGGCTAGATTTTATCAATGACTTCTTTTAACAAAGGTAAAACCCTTTTTATATCGTATCGATCTGGAGAAATCGATTCAGGCATTTATAAGCTCGAGAATTGACTATTGCCACGCACTCTGTGTCAGCGTCTCCAAGTCGTCAATTAACCGTCTTCAGTGGGTCAAAATGCCGCTGCCTGCTTCTTAACCAACATTCCCTGACAGCAGCACATCTCCCCACTCCTTTTTTCTCTCCACTGTGTTAGCAGAGTCATTCTTTAGCACAGCATTCAACGTGACATCATGAGACTCACACAGGTTGTGGCTTTCGTGGTGAACCTCCTTTGTTTGAAGGACACACCCTTTATTGAACAAGAGTGTCTTAAATTAGACAGGTCACGTGATGTGACACACAATAATCCAATAATCCAATAATGATAAAAACAACAACAAATGAGAGCATAAAAACATTCATAATGTCAACACCCCCACTTGCTCACATTTGGGTAACTTTCTTTGACTCTTAATATTTCTACCAAAATACATTCATGTTACACCAAACATAAACATTTCATACTTCCTCAACTTAATCATTGTTGCTGGTTTAGTTAGTACATCTGCAATCATTTCATTAGTTGGACAGTACTCTAGAATGACTTTTCCTTCATTTACAACTGATCTGACAAAATGATATTTAATATCAATATGTTTACATCTTTGTCTATACACAGGATTTTTGGCTAAGGATATGGTACCCTGATTATCCTCATAAATCTTAGCTAATTAATCCTTACCGTCCATGTTGAACAACAGTTGTTTCAAGTATAAGCATTCCTGTACAGTAACAGCTAATGCCATGTACTCTGCTTCACATGTAGATAGAGATACTGTAGGCTGTCTTTTGGTCTTCCACGAGACCAACGGACCATCTCTGTTTAGACTCATACAGTAACCTGTTGTACTTCTCTGATCTGTTACATCGCCTGCCCAATCGGCATCACTGTATGCATATATAAGGTTATCACAGGCACCTTTTCTAAAACATAGTACTTTATCTTGTGTGCCTCTTAGATACCTAAAAACATGCTTTACAGTTTTCCACTGTTCTGTGGTTGGGTTTGCAAAGTACTGTGACAGCTTGCTTACAACATAGCTTAAATCTGGTCTTGTACATGTTGACAAATAGATTAAGCTTCCTACTGCCTCCCTGTATTTTCTGACAACATTCATTATTTCAGCATTATCAGCATAGTTAAGTTTCTGCTCACAAGGGGTAATTCGTGGCTTACAGTTCAGCATGTCAAACTTTTCCAGTATTTTCTTCACATATTTTGACTGTGACATTTTAATACTTTCAGCATCTTTTTCAAAGTCAATGCCAAGAAAATGTGTCAAATTCCCTAAGTCATTCATCCTAAATTTTGAGTCAAGTTTTTCTTTTATATCTCTAAGGATATTCGTATCACTGGCAGCAATAATCAAATCATCGACCCATATAATAATAAATACAGTTTCATTATCAGTAATCATTGTGTAAACACAATGATCAGCAGGGTTTTGAGCAAACTTGATTTCACATAAATAGTCATGCAACATTCTGTTCCAGTTCCTGCCTGACTGTTTAAGTCCATAAAGAGATTTTTGCAGTTTATACACCAGTCTCTTATTTTCTTGAGATTCCTTCTTATAGCCCTCTGGTTGTTCCATATAAAGTTCACATTCAATTGGGGCATGTAAATATGCTGTCTTTACATCCATCTGGTGAACAAACATGTTCTCCTGTGCCACCTTTTGCATCAACACTCTGATGCTTGTCATGCTAGCAGTTGGTGAAAAGGTTTCATCATAGTTCATACCTTTCTTTTGACTGAATCCTCTAGCAACATATCTAGCCTTATATCTGTCTGAACCATCACTATTCTTTTTGATTGCATATACCCATTTACCACCCACTACAGTTTTACCCTCAGGTAAATTGGTCAGGGTAAAAGTAACATTGTCCTTTAATGATTGCATTTCCTCATCCATTGCCGTAACCCATTCTTTTGCATTTACAGATGTTACAGCTTCCTTATAGGTTTGAGGTACTCCACTTATCATTCTGTAACAATAATCAATGTTAGCTATCTGTTCTTCATCATCAATGCCACACACATAGTCATCTAAATAACCTGGTTTCTTTCTTTCTCTGACAGGGTATCGCCCCTCAGGTTCTTCATGTCTTGTTGTGTCACTGGTACTCGCCATTGGTTCTTCCTCTGTGCTCATTTTATGGTCAGAAAAGTTTTCTGGATCAGCCTTTGAAGTTTTGGTTGCTCTGGTATTAATTCTAATCAAATCATCATCATCCAAAGTTACATCCTTCTCATTTTTCTCTCTGGATACAAAATCCACAAGCCTATGTTTCTGGATTTTCCTGCTGTTTGGATAGTACACCATATAGGCTGGACTATTCTTGTCATATCCTATAAAAATGCCTTTTTCACACCTTGAATCCAGCTTCCCTTTCTCTTGTTTGTAAGTGTAACAAACACATCCAAACTTGTGCATCCTAGAAATGTTAGGCTGTCTGCCCGTCAACATGAAATAAGGCGTTTGGTTTGTGCGATTATTAAAACATCTATTTCGCACTACAGCAGCTGTCTGAACTGCATACGGCCATAACATTTTTGGTATCTCACCATCAATTAACATACATCTAGCCATGTCAAACAAAGTTCTCCAATTTCGTTCTGACGTGCCATTTTGATGTGGAGAATATGGTGCAGAGGTCTCATGTCTGATACCGTTTCTGCTCAGTAATGCCTGATACTCTTTTCCTGTGAATTCTGTACCATTGTCTGACCTCATACATTTTATCTTTCCATATGGAGCCATGTCAGCAATAAACTTTTCAGTAGCTTGTACTGTGTCACTCTTGTTTTTTAAAAACTATACAAAGACTGCACTGGAATAATCATCTGAGAAGGATAATGCATATCTGTGACCATCTTTGGACATTGGGTCTATAGGTCCTGCTAAATCTGTGTGGACCATTGCTAGCGGTTCTTTAGCTCTTGCATCTGGCTCCCTGTTCCTAGTTTGAACAAATTTTCCTTTTGTGCAAACTTCACAATATGGCTTCGGTTCACCTTTCCCTTTTATTTCCATGCCTTGAACAACATTTTCTAGCTTCAGTACATCTCTGAAATTGCAATGTCCAAGAATCTCATGCCAACTTTGTAAGTCATAACATTTTTTACACTGATCTCCACATTCATTGTCCATAGTTTGTAAGTAATACAATTTGTTACATACGTGAATGGGGAACTTGGTATTGCCTCTGAGAAGAACGTTCTTTCCTTCTTTGAAGATCACCGTTGCTCCGCTGGATGTTGCAGCTTTCACTGAGAAGATGTCTTGCGGATATGAAGGGATGTATAATGCGTTCCTCAGCACTGTTTTAAGACGTCGACCTCTACTGTCGATCAAACACACTTCCGCGTCTCCTCGTTGCTTAGCAACCCCAAGACACCTTGATCCATCTGCTAATTCCATGCAGTGCGTCTCGGCCTGGAAACTCCCATCAAGCTTCCGAAACTTCCTGATGTCGGTGATTATGTGCGATGTCGCACCAGCATCCACCATCGCTCACCCGGAAAGCAAACTCTTTGTCGCCGCCCATCTCTTCGGCTACTTTCCGTGCGTTGTCTCATTGTTTTCTCCGTCTGCAGGTTGCGTTGCTGTGACTGTTATTCTTACAGTAACTGCACCATTGCTTTCGCTGGCAGGTTCTGCTTATGTGGCCTTTACTCCCACATTTAAAACACACAATGTCACAACTTCCTGCTCCAGGATCATTTGCACCTCTTGGTGCGCATTTCGTGCCAAAATGTGCCTTAGCTTTCATCACATTGTCCTCAGATACTGTGGCACGCATATTTTTAATGTCTTCAAAACTTCTGAGTTTTGTCTTAAACTCTGCAAAAGTCAAGTTCTCACCATCTTCGCTTTGAGTGATATAAATAGCAAATGGCTTAAATGTACCTGGAAGTCCTTTCAAGACCATGGCGATCAGAAGTCCGTCGCTCAGCTCCTCACCTGCACTCCTTAACGCGGTGATTGCCGTCTCAGCTCTGATGATGTACTCCGTCACTGTCTCGCAGGGTGATTTCTGCAATGAAGTCAGCTCGGTATACAGGTTAATCACTCTGGGCTTTCCTTTTCCGGCATAATGTGTCCGCAAGATTCCAAGCGCTGCACGTCCGTCGTCTGCTGCATCATGCATGACGAGTGATAGACTTTTGTCATCCAAAAACTGAATGAGCTCTGCATACGCCTCAGCGTTTTTCTCTTCATCGTCCTCATCGGGGGTGGGCTCCTCCAAAATTGTCTCTTTCAGCCCTTGCAATCGAAGATGTCCTAAAAACTTTGTCTCCCATAGTTCGTAATTTTTCTCGTCTCCATCAAAGAGAAGCCTTGACCAGCGGCTGTGCGGCAAGTCTTTTTCTCTTCTGTTCATTTTCCTTGTTTACTTACACAGCGGGTGTTCACTGTCTGTCGGGACATTTACCCGTTTCTTCATTGATCCTGGGCCCATAACCTGTTAGCAGAGTCATTCTTTAGCACAGCATTCAACGTGACATCATGAGACTCACACAGGTTGTGGCTTTCGTGGTGAACCTCCTTTGTTTGAAGGACACACCCTTTATTGAACAAGAGTGTCTTAAATTAGACAGGTCACGTGATGTGACACACAATAATCCAATAATCCAATAATGATAAAAACAACAACAAATGAGAGCATAAAAACATTCATAATGTCAACACACTGCCTTCCAGTTCCTTTTAGGGTTGATTTTAAAATTTTGCTCTTTGTTTTTAAAGCCCTTAATGCACTTGCTGCTCCATACCTGTCTGAACTGAAGGAGGGGAATTTTTATCATAATCTTGTCTTCCCTTCTTTCTTGGTGATGCTGCCTGCTTAACATCTATGCTTGCTCAGCTTGGTGTCCTCAGTGTGCCTGAGCAGGCTGTACTTAACTTTGCTTCATCCTCTGTCTCCAGTGTGTGATCTTTTGCTGTTCCCTGCAGCCACGACTCCCCATTCATGATGCAAGTTATGTGATTTGTTTCGACAGTGTCTTCCTGCTCTCCAATGAACACTTTTTAAGCATCAGACCATGCTTGTCCCCACCTTGCAATGTGAATCTAGCTTTTTACCAGAGCTCAAACAGGCACAAAGTAGCAGAGGGATAAATGTTCTCTCAGCAGCACCAGGTCTTTGCTGATGAAGCACTGAGACGTTTCTTAAACCAGTGTGAATAACAACTCCCTGAATCAGGAAGGAATCATTGGAGGATATTTCTAAGTCAATAAGTGATGTACATGTTTTATGTGAAGATAAAAAGCACTGCACCATGCAAGACTTACAGTCTGGTCAGTACTAATTGGTGATAAATTGTTGCAGTACTTTTGCAGATAGTGTTGGGTCTCCCCTCACCCTCTGCACAACAGCTAACTGACACAGAATAACCTCAATGTGCCTGAGCTGTGCTGCACGATGAGACTTTTTACCATTCTGATTAAGAGAGGTTTATTTAACCTCTAAATATGACTATAAACGCGAGTTATAAAAAGACGCCTCGCGCTGCTGGCTACAGACACTGAACTGGCTGAAATATCACTCCGCCCTCCACACACAGACATAGTCCCTCCTATCCACCACCAAGAGGGAACAGAGAACTGTTTTAGGAACAGTTGTGGTGGGTAGAAATACGGTGGGAGACGAAGGCGAACAAACCAGTCGTCTCTGCTGGGAGGACAGAATAGTTGCTGGACCACACCGCCATGTTTCTAACACAACGGCACAATAAACTTCACTGTTATATTAAATTAAAATTACCTGTCCAACAGAAAGCCTGCAAATCCTCATTCTACAAACGAGAGAAATGTATGTTTAATTATGTTTCTCCCAATTATAGATTTCATATGTGTCTTATAGTATGACAGGTACCGGGTAGAGATAATGAATGGATGAATTTGTGTGTGAGAGAGATTGTTTGGTTTTTATTGTATGCTTTTAATGACTTTTGTTAAGTTTTGTTAAGTGAGGTGGTATCTGTGGGCAGCTGGGCCAGACCCAGCAGGGGACGGGGATGGAAATTAGCCTCAGCTATCATCAGATTCCATATTCACAAAGATTCTCAGAGTCCTCTCAGGTAGCTCCTATCTTAACCTAGAAATTCCTTCCTAGGGATCTTATTTTAAGGGTGATTCAGATAGCTGCTAAGAGCAGCTCTGAGTAAGGAGATAAGAGAAATGTTTATCTTAGTGAGGAGGTGTGGTTGACCTTGTTACAACAGAAAAAAAAAAACTTTTTTCCCATCTCATAATACATCACTCATAATTTGCACATTTGTGAAATAAGAGAAACAAAAAAAAATACATGCTAGCCATTTATAGCCTTGATAAGTTTTTTTTTATCTGATAAAGATCAACTTTTTCTGTTGCAGCAACTACACCTTCTAGACACTGTGCAGAGAGGTGTACTTATTACACCAGCCCATACCAGTACCCCAGCTCCCCCTTACTGGCCTCTTAGTCAAAATGGAGCTATGTGGATGTTCCAGCCATAGTTTCATCTATCTGGTTTCATCACGAGTCCATAAACGTTTTATCAGGGGGTTTGGTTCCATTGGCCATGTCTCTTAGCACTAAACACCTTGTACTTACAGGCACTACCTTCCTTTCTACCTGTAGAAAGGAAGGTAGTGCCAGGTGCGCAGATCTGTTTGGTGATTTCTGTGGCTTTTCTCTCTTTTTCACCAGCAGGGTGCAGCTGGTAGGCATCAACCACGGGTGTTTCCTATCATCCGTAACCAGGGGCAGCATGAAAGGGAGTCAGAAGGAAGGTGCATTAGCACACACCTGACTGCGGTCCTTTCTACTGCCGTGCCTAGTTTCTGGTTTGGTCGTGACTCACGCATGCTTCTCCTGTGCAGAAATCTCCCGATCAGTCACTGGACTTTCATCCCGCTTCTACTCGGTTTCTGCTCTCTCGATGTCCATGTCCAAATCCAGGTCAGCCTCCTAAGCCGTGTGTGGCCTAGAGCTCCCGTTCCGAATCGAAATGGAAAAACAAAACCTGACAGGAAGAGGAGATGAAGGACTTCTAAAGCGCAAAATTAAATTCAGTATCCATTTGATGTGTTGTGTGTATATTTCCATAAATACATATATCCGTAACGGTATATAGAGTTTGTGAAATATGTGCTAATAAAGTATTAGCAGAAAACTGCAACACACAAATAGCAATTAGAAAGTATTATTAATGACATACTGCTTCAGGTGTAATCATTGGGGTTTACTAAAATGTCTCTGCCTGAACAAAAAGTAGCTCAGCGTGCTCTGCATGTCTGGTTTTGGCTTCCCTTATATTCTCTCTCATAGGTTCAGCTTCCTTTTGAAGCTCAGTGTTGCAGCCCTGAAGTTAGCTCAGAGCTTTACATCGCAATAGCTTGATCATGCATGTTTTCTTTTTCAGAAGAAACTGCTTTTGATGTGGAACAGCCACAGCAGTTATTTCTTCAGTGTGATCCGATGTTTGGATTAAACAACCTGAAAGAATAAACAAAGCTTTTGCTAACTTGCACATATGCAGTCCTGTACTGTACTGAAGAACAGGATTCCAGTCAATGGTGGATGATAAAGTGAAGGTATTTTTGTAAGGTAAACAACTTAAATGTGAATACACCCTCTGTCTGCTAGTCTTAGTTTTTCATGAATAATTGAGCATACATTTAAATGTTTTTACCCTTGTATTTTCTTCTTGACTTCATGCTTTGCTTCTTTTTTTATGTTTCTTTTCTCAGAGTATAAAATGTTACCACAAGATTTTACGCAGTATTCCATTTCATAATTTTCAACCAACATAGTGCTGCCTGCCACTTCTCTCTGAACAATAAAGGACTTCATACTTCAAAATGGGAAGTTTGCACTTAAAAAAAAATCCCTGATCTTTAGATTCAAAGATTCTTTATTGTCACCGTGTGTTACAGTGGTGAAATTTCTTACAGGACACTCTGGCTGAGAGTACACATTACAAACAACAGGCAATGAGCAATGTGTACAGTTGTTTCTTTGTTTTCTTTCCACATTATAGCGTGCAAAACATAAAAAGATCAAACGTTTGTGTCAGAGTCTGAGGGCTTTGATAGCAGTCCCTTCACGAGTGATATGAGCCATGTTACATGGATTAGTTGTCCTTCATGAATCACAAATAAATAAAGGTAATAAGGTACTTTATGCAATGATTTGAGGCTTCATTTACAGAAATGTGCAATTTGATATACCCAAGAGAAGAATGCGCAAAATAGGCAATAACAGTAAAGTAATTGTAGCATATGATAAGTGGCAGTTCTACATTGAATTACTCCCCGGGCGAAAACCCCTCTGAGTTTCCCTCCAAACCATCCCCACCACAATTTCCTTGCGCTCATATAAATCAAAGCAAATATTAGCTACAGGTATATCTTCAAATACAAGCTATACCTGGAATCAATCAACCTTTTGAGCCTATTAACTAGAAGGTGTCAAAAAGCCTTGGTTTGGACTTCAATCCTTGATGGTTTTATATTATTCAGTGCAAACATCTATTACTAACCCAGTCCTGCACCTGTTCCTGGCACTGCCTCCTCCTTACTCCTGTGACTGGCATTTTTCTGTCCCTCCGCATAAATTCCACGACTGAAACTGGCCTCGTCAGCTACAACTAACAACAACAGTAACATACTGTACATTATAGAATGCAGTGTAAGAACACAAATACAATGAAAAAAATAATAATAAGGAAAGGGCTATACACACACAGCAAGGGAATTACTCAAGTTATTTCTATTTTACTTGGGATTGTAAAAAATAGTTAATGTAGAAACCCAAGAAAACAGGATGTAGCCTACTATTAAAAAATTATCCTTAGAACATAGACTCTCCCCTATAATGTCTTTCTTTTCCTGGTTAGCCAGTGTGGATTGACAGTCATTTTAATTGATAAACAGATAAATTATTTATGCACATATAGTGTAACCTTTAATGTTTTATGTGCCCTGAACACATCCTAAACCCACTCATGATCTCTGCCAAATCAGAGATGGGATGGTACCATGTAGGGAGTGTTTGCTAACCTGTAGTCATGCTGCTTGGTCCATTACTGGAATCACGCTGACCTCGGCCCCTCCAGTAAAGACTGTGGCTCCACAGTTAAAAAACAGCAGTAAAGAAACTACTCTGGTAATTTTGCACACAGGCTGCATCCTGCAGATACTTTCTCTACTCCACTCATTTCTTTCTCGTTTCTTTCTAGCATATTTGCTACTTTACCTCACTCCACTTCCTTATTTTATTTTATTTTTTTAATTATGAGTGATCATTTGTATCTCGCATATCAGAATGACTCAGTCTGTTGTGCCACATGAAGCCGCGAGGGCGAGTTTGCGCCCACACATCACCACGGCTGCGTTTTATTATTGGGTAGAAAGGAAAAAATATAGTTTGGCCTGAAACAGACCAGTCGGTAGGGAATCCTCCTGAACCTCCCTGTCCACCCATGCTTTCTGGTAAGGAAACACTTTGTCTTTGTGGGTAGGACAGCATCAATGCAGAAGTGAATATATGAAAGCATAGATGTGTAATTTTCTAAGTCAGCGTCCTCTTTAAATACGTCCCAGTCTGTGTTTCCAAAACAGTCCTGTATTGCTGAGCAGGCCTGCTCTGTCCACACCTGAACGTTTTTTATCACAGGTCTTGTTCCGCACATCAGTGGCAGGAATCAGCTCCACAGAGATATGGTCTGATGAACGGAAGTGAGGGGCTGCAGCAACTTCATAGGCTCCTGGGATAAGAATTGTTGTCTTAATGCCAAAACAGATTTTACTTTCACAAGCGGAGCCTTACCGCTTTCGCCATAGTGCTCCGCTTGATTTATACATGCAAGTAGCTTTATTATAATTTATGCAGGGAATATAACAGGTTAAATGGACACTAAAACAAGAAGGTAGAAGAGAAAAAAGGAGAAAAAATAAAAGAGAAAGAGGAGAGAAAAGGGAGAGAACGATACATCCTCAGTCTGTTTCTTCACCTGCAAAGAGAGATATAAAAAGAACAGCACAACCAGCCGATGAAGTATTACAGGTTCAAACAAGCAATGACTTGATACCATTACTGAATTATTGTTAGTGCTATTTAATACGACATGTATAAAATGACAACTGAAGATAATAATAGGGGTTTTCTGTATAGAAGTGAATCTGTAAGTACCTGGATCCAAGCACCTGTAGGTGCTTGTGAGAGTGTGCTTGTGTATGTAAGGTTTATCCATGAGAAAAATGCTCAATAGTGGTTGTGAAGAGCCATATACCTGCCCCCCCAGAGCAACGAGGCAGACGCCATGATGACCAAAGGGACCTTCAGAGCAAATTGCCCAAGTGGATATAAACCAACAGTTCACATCACCATGAACACACAATCCTCATCATGAAACATGGTGGTAGCCCCATGCAGTGAGGATGCATTTCTCTCAAGACATGACGTATCAGCACAGCCCCCTCATGGAAATCAACAACAATGTCTGGAGAGAAGGGTTTGTGCACTTTTAGTTCATTTTAAGAAGACTACTGGCCCAGAATTGACTCTCAACATCCTTGTGAGTTTCTGCCACGTCATGATGTTGGAGTTAAAAGCTGTCCGAATTCGGCACAGCAGCCCAAATCTCCTTTCCTCCCCCCGATAGTGTTCTTACTGTTGACCCCGTGAAAGGTCAAGGAGCAGGAGCTAGGAACAGAAGCTTGATAATGGGCCAGAGGTTCACCATTCAGCAGAACCCTAAACATTCAACCAAAGCTTAAAGAGATTTTTTTGATACGGTGTTTTAAGTCTGTCTGTCAAAGCAATGATTTAAAGTATATTTACTAATAGGTGTAGACCTTTGTTTGTGTAGGTTCTTAGAGATTTCATTGCTCCCACATAAGATCATTTTCAGGGTTCATGGTTGCCCTCTTATGTTTCTGTAGGCATTCTGCTTATATCATCCACTGCACTTCTTTTCCTGGTAGTAAGCAAGTAAGTAAGTAAACTTCATTTATATAGCACATTTCACAGATAAAAATCACAAAGTGCTTTACAGAGTGTAATAAATACCAAAATATAAATATCACAAAAATAGCCTAATAGGTTGGAAATGAGGCGGAGTTGACTGGATTCATTCTTCCAGCTGAATGCGCTCCCGATGCAGAGGATACAAATTCTGGCGGGGATAAGTTGTTTGGCACAACACCTATGCTATCCTAGCGCAGCAGGTCTTGGTGTTACCACAGTAAATTGGGCAAAAGAATGGGCTATTTCTGCCCTGCGATGGACTGGCGACGTGTCCAGGGTGTACCCCGCCTCTCTTCCATTGAAAGCTGGAGATCGGCACCGGCACCCCTCGCGAACCCAGCGGGGATAAGCGTGTTAGAAAATGGATGGATGGATGGACTGGGCTATTTCTTTTTCCTCGCCGTCAAGATCTCTGCCAACTGGCACCAGAAAATGCTATTATTGGGCTTTCTTCGTCTGGAAACAGAGGCATACAACACCTCACGGGCACAGCCATGATGAACCCCAGACAGTTCATACGAAAGTTCTTAAGGAGACGTCCCACAGATTCTGGCCCACAGACTAAATGGCACTATTTAGTGACACTTAACTTCCACTCCAGTCTTCTCACTCACTTTTCTCCAGGCTTGGTCCATTCTGGACCTGTCTCGGTTGTCATAACTGGTTGAATCATACATCTCAGGCCTACCGCAGACCGCCACTATCATTTTCAGAATCAGAATCAAGTTTAATCGGCAAGTAGGTTTGCACTTACAAGGAATTTGACTTGGTGTTGATGGTGCAGACAAAAAATAAAAATACAGAAAAATAAAAAGGATATATATACAGAAGCTATATACACTCAGTAAACTGTGCGTTAATGTAACGCAGAAGCTTGTGAGTCCTGAACGGGGGAGAGAGACAGTGTCCAGTTTCACGGGCGGCTCTTGGCCTTGTTCATAAGGCCGGTAGTAGATGGGAAGAAACTGTTCTTGTGGCGTGAGGTTTTGGTCCTGATGGACCGCAGCCTCCTGCCAGAGGGAAGTGATAATCTGTGACTGGGGTGTGAGGGAACAGCCACAATCTTCCCTGCACGCCTCAGAGTCCTGGAGGCGAACAGGTCCTGGAGAGATGGAAGATTGCAGCCAATCACCTTCTCTGCAGACCGGATGACACGCTGCAGTCTGCCCTTGTCCTTGGCGGTGGCACCAGCGTACCAGATGGTGATGGAGAAGGTGAGGATGGACTCAATGATGGAGGAGTAGAACTGCACCATCATTGTCCTTGGCAGGTTGAATTTCTTCAGCTGCCGCAGGAAGTACATCCTCTGCTGGGCTTTCTTGGTGAGGGAGTTGATGTTCAGCTCCCACTTTAGGTCCTGGGAGATGATAGATCCCAGGAAGCGGAAAGACTCCACAGGGTCAATGGCGGAGTCACAGAGGGTGATGAGGGTAGCTGGGGCTGAGTTCTTCCTGAAGTCCACAACCATCTCCACTGTTTTTACAGCGTTGAGCTCCAGGTTGTTCTCCCTGCACCAGGTCGCCAGATGGTCAGCCTCCCACCTGTAGGCGGACTCGTCACCATCAGAGATAAGTCCGATGAGAGTGGTGTCGTCCGCGAACTTCAGGAGCTTGACAGACTGATGACTGGAGGTGCAGCTGTTGGTGTACAGGGAGAAGAGCAGAGGAGAAAGAACACAGCCCTGGGGGGAACCAGTGCTGATGAGCTGTGAGTCAGAGTCATGTTTTCCCAGCTTCACGTGCTGCTTCCTGTCAGACAGGAAGTCTGTGATCCACCTGCAGGTGGAGTCGGGCACATTCAGCTGGGAGAGCTTCTCCTGAAGCAGATGTTGTGCAATTATACACTGTTTAAAGTTATTTAATGTTTATTAAATAACCCTCTGTCTGTTAAGTATTGTCTGGTGATGATCAGCTCTTAAGCTGATATCAAGACAATGGTTGAAAGGGATGAATTCGAGCACTAGCGATCTTTTAACAGCAAAACCTGCACACACATAGAATAAAGGAGTGACATCTTCTTTTCAAGTTCAAGAATTTAATGACAGAAATAAAATGAACATCCAGAGAACATCACTATGTAATGCTGTTTATCTGAATTAACACAATATTTCGATTAATAAATCCTCTCTACTAGGCTAGTGAAACTTAACTAAACTACTAAGCAAAATGAAGATAAAAAGAAACTAAGCTAAGGAACTATTTACATGCAAAACAAACAAAAGACAAAACAAAAGTGGTTGGTCATAATCAGATTAATTCAGTGAATCCTTGTTCACTGAAGATCTGATTCCAAAAAGCATGGAATGAAGTTAAAAAACATTTGGTATGTGTTTCAACCCATTCACAATGCAAAGCCCAAGTTAAACAAAACATTATTTGATGAAATAATATTCTGAGGACCGGTTTGTCCTGTAAAATCATTTAATTCAGAATCGCTTGCCTTTGTTTATGCGATTCTACCTCCGGGCGCTAGGGGTCGCAACAGCGATCGTCACTAACCTGGTTACAACATAAAGTTATCAAAATTGCCTTTACCAACATTAATGTACCATATTGATGCAGGGATAAGGCTCATAGCACCATAGAAGGATGGCGGAGCAGAACAGTTACGCTTTATGCTTTAAAACAAACTCTTTTTGAAATGTCCGAAACCGGATGTTAGCAAGGCTAATAGCAGTTTGGCTAGCGCGAGCTACCGGTTAACCCTTTTGTTCTAAACACCATGTGTCCAACGGTTTACAAAACATTTCCCAATAAACCTTTTACTTCACCCTCAGCTCGCTGCCCAAACCTGTCCTTTGTCTCGTGTCAGTTCTGTTCAGTTTGGCCATTCACGGAAGGAGCGTTGAAGGAGGGAAGTGGTCAGTTGTTGTTGCCGGCAAGCGCTTGGCTCTGCAGCCATGTGGTCGGGTCGGAGGCCTGGTCCCTGCCGCGTTCTCTGACCCGGTTGCAGTCCGATTTGAGCAGATTTCCTCAGAATTCAACAGCTTTCCGCTCCATCGGGTTCGCTCCCCGGTACAGGCTGAGAAGAAATGCACAGAGCTGTTTCGCATGCAGGATCTTTGCTCCTGCTACTGGTGATGATGTTAAGACAGCAAACTTAGCTCTGTATCTGCCCGGACATGTTCCCTGGGCGATGAGAAGTTCTCTCCAGATGCTGGATGTGCGTCAGTCAGGGCCGACCAGGCCCTCATGGTTTGGCCTTCTTTGTCTGCTCTGAGAGAGAGCTGCTGTAGAGCTGGAAAAGTCTGCAGAAGTGGGGGAGCTTTGTCTGTGGGAGGAAAGTTTTATCACCAGCAGGGGACCCCCTGGTGAGAGAAGGAGGGTCCGTCCCCATGGGCTCTCTGCCCGTGTATCCTTTTCAGCGGGATAGAATTATTTTTGGTCACCTCTTCCCTACTGTTCAGAATCCAATCCGAGATCAATTATTTATCATGGCGTTATTATGGCATAACATAGAGCTGGGATGATTGTATTGAAGGCAGAGCTGAAATCTACAAACAGGATCCTGGCATAGGTTCCTGCAGAGTCCAGATGTAGTGAAGGGCCAGGTTGACAGCGTCGTCTGCAGATCTGTTGGCTCTGTAGGCAAACTGTAGGGGGTCCAGGAGGGGGTCAGTGATTTCTTTTAGGTGTGCACAAGGCGCTCAAAGGACTTCATAACCACAGAGGTCAGAGCGACGGGTCTAAAGTCATTAAGTCCTGTGGTCCTTGGCTTCTTGGGAACAGGGATGATGGTGGAGGATTTGAAGCAGGCTGGCACGTGACATGTCGCCAGTGAGGTGTTAAAAATGTCTGTGAACACTGGAGACAGCTGATCAGCACAGTGCTTCAAGGTGGATGGAGAGACATAGTCTGATCCAGCAGCTTTCCTGGGGTTCTGTCTTCTGAAGAGTTTGTTAACATCTCTCTCATCTATGGAAAGAGTTGTCACTGAGGAGGAGGTGGATGTGATCTGTTGGGTGGTGTCGTGGGGGGTGATTGCAGGACTGTCCTTTTGTCTGTCGAAACGACAGTAGAAGTTGTTCAGGTCGTTTGCTAACTGTCGGTCGTTCATGGAGTGGGGGGCTTTAGGTAATTTGTTATCTGCCTAAGCCCTTTCCAGACAGAAGCAGTGTCGTTGGCTGAAAACTGGTTTTGCAGCTTCTCAGAGTACAGTCGTTTAGCGTCTTTCACCGCCTTGCTAAACTTGTGTTTTGCATCTCTGAATCTGCATTTGTCCCCACTTTTGAAAGCCTTTTCCTTCTCCAACCTTAGCCTTCTGAGTTTTGCTGTGATCCAGGGTTTATCATTGTTGTAACTCACCCTGGTTCGTGATGGAACACAGCAGTCCTCACAGAAGCTGATATAGACCAGTTCATTGTTATTGTCACTGCATGAAAAGTGTGATTTTCGTCACTATGCGGCACTGTAGATTGTCGTGGAAGTTCAGGTTAACGGCTGTTCACGGTAATTTGCAGGCAACACCGAAAACTGCCGTGAATTGTCAGAAATTGACGTGGGCCTTGCTTGGCGTGGTCCCCCCATGACCCCCCCCCCTCCTAATTCTAGGGGAGGCTTTAACATGTAAATGAAAATGCTGTGAGCTATACAAATGCAAATCAGGGTTGCAGGGGGAGTTTACCCATGTCTCGCATTCAACTCCCCTTCAACTCCTCTTGGACGCGATCTACAACTTTCAGCCAGTCCGCAGACTGACGAGAAGAAACTGCTGATTGCTATCAGTGGACTGTCTCATATGAGTCAGTCGGTACTGAAGCAATGCCAAGAGCGTGGAAATGTTGAAGTCAGAAGTTTTGGTTGGGTCATTCAGGTTAAAGTAAATGAAATGGGGTTTAATGAACTAAAAATAAGTCCCACTTTAATGGAGAGGTATAGTGAGGATTTAACTATATATACAGATGCATCTAAACTAACTGATAAAAGAATGGGTGTTGCTTATGTCATTCCAAAATTAAACATTAAAGTTGGAAAAAGAATGAGTGATGATTTAGCAGTTTACACAGCAGAATTGATTGCTGTGTGGCTAGCTTTGCTTTGGGTGGAGGTCAATAGGCCAAGGAAGGCAGAAATTGCTTCAGATTCCAGCTCAGCTTTAATCAGTATTAAAACATTTCAGTCAAAATCAAGGCAAGACATTGTGTATGATATACTGCAAGCTGCAAATAATCTAATAAAGTCAGGAATTAATATAACTCTGGTATTGTACCAGCTCATATAGGAGTAATAGGAAACGAGTTAGCAGATAAAAGTGCTAAGCAAGCAGCTAGACATTCTAATATAGATGTTGAAGTACACTACAGCAAAGAATAAATTAAAAGTATGGTCAAAAACATAGTTAAGGGTAAATGGCAAACATTATGGGACGGTGGGCAGACTGGAAGACAGTTCTATAACATTCAGAATAAAGTTAGAAGCAAGGAGGAGGAGGATGTATTTTCTAGAATGAGGTATGGACACACACGTCTAAATAAAACTTTGTTAATAATGAAGAAGCATGCTGATGGCAACTGAATTCTGTGGTAGTCCAGAGACTATAGAGCATCTTATTGTACACTGTAATAAATATCAGGAAGAAAGACAAAGACTAGTCTTACAATTACAAGGAGAACAGATGAGGCTAAACTTAGAAGAAATTCTGCAAAAAAAACACAGGGGAAATGAGTGTAAACTATGTAATTGGCTTCCTGAGGAATACAGGACTAATTAAAATAATTTAGTATGATCTTTTTGTTTGTTTTGTTTTGATTGGTTTGTTTCGTTATGTTTGTTTGTGTGTTTGTTTTATTTGTTTGCAACCTATTAGGGAAGGTTAGACTCCAGTACCACACTCCAGTCCAGTTGGTGGCGGTAATGCACCATTAAAGTTAGTTGCCAACCGCCATAAAAACCGAAAGAAGAAGAAGAAGAAGAAGAAGAAGAAGTGGACCGTCTCGTCAGCTAATAGTGCCGATATGAATTAGCGGTTCACTTAACTGCAGAATTCGGTAAACTCCAAGGTTGCTGTCCATAGAGGACAAGTTGGCGGCTCTGCAGTCGAACAACTGTGCGGGAGAGACTCCAAGAAGAGAAGACGGGTGCAGAATCCCAAGCTTAGGTAAGAATATGTTCGGTGACTGCTAGCTAAGCTAAAAGTAGCCTAGCCTACAACCAAATCTAAGATTAGCCTAGTAGCCTTGCAAAAGAACAAGCTTTATCAAAGTGTATTTTCATTTACAGGAAGCAGTATGCCGTCTTCACAACTCTGAGACAAATTGCAGGCGCTATGAACTGGAGCGAGGCGGTGACCTCCTATTTGCTCGGAGCAATGCCTGCAATTCCATATTTACACCATGTTGATAAAGACGACATTATCTGTAAGTGACTTGTTTTTACTGCTTCTCCTTCCTTGTTTAATGTTATTGTGACTTGCGTTTGATTTTTATTCATACCACTCTCATTTGTTTTCCAGCCTGGCGAAGAAGATGGCGTTGTTGGCGTGGCTCTGAATGGATTGGACGGCCGCCGCCATTTCGTAGGCCGGTGTTGTGCGCAATTCTGTTTCCCCCGTGTTGGGAGCGCACTTTGCAGCCGTTTTCCCGGCGCTTCTAGTTGATTTCTCGGTAAAACAAGTCCTATAATCATGTCTAGGTTGTAACATTCAGTTTAATCGGCAGCTGTTTACAAAATTGTAAAATAAAAATAAACGGTCTTTCAGACATCTCCCGAAAACTTTGGGAAATAAAGAGCAAATGTTTCTAAATTCTCAAAAATTATGTGTGATAGGATGTAGTATACTAGAAATTTCCTTAATCCAGTAAACTGTCATATTTTATATTACAAAGGGGTGTACTGGGAAGTCTACACTCTTGTGTTTTCAGGCTGTTTCTCAATTCACGAGAACGCGCTCGCATTCTCGTGAATTGAGAAACAGCCATAATGTTTGTGTCCTGCTGTCAGCCATCCCATCCTCCTCTTTTAGCAATGTAAAATCATAAATACACAGTAGGTGCTGGAATAGTGTTTTATGGCTTACTTTTATTTGTCAGGTTAAAGTGACAAAAGTTGGAAAAAGACCGTTTATCTTGCCATTTATAATAACACAATACAGCGTAAGAAGACCTAGTTTATTTATTTTTATTCTACAATTTTGTAAACAACTGCCGATTAAACTGACTGTTACAACCTTGACATGATTATATGAGTTGTTTTACCGAGAAATCAATTAGAAGCGCCGGGAAAACGGCTGCAAAGCGCATTCCCGACACGGGGGAAACAGATTTTCACGGGGGAACAGAATTGCGCACAACACCGGATCTCTCTGAACTCTGTGTGAAGCTGCAGTCCCGGTTAGAGGCGACGCCGAAGTACAGAGCCACGCACAGTAGGTGTCTGCACATCGGACCTGCCTCAGAAAGAACGCCGCCAGCAGTTACCTACAACCCCGAGGAGGCAAACGGACAGTTCACGGGGTTGTAATTTTTGGATCCTCGCGTTGTATATAGGTGTTTGTTTTAATAAAGCTCTTTCTTTGCATAAACATCTTCCTGGCAAATGTTCATTTCCTGTATAAATTCATTCATGTCCTTGATGGTAGCCTAATAATAGTGTAGTAGCCTACATAGGATAACATGAATATACAGCATAATATGACTAAATAAATATATATAATAAATAAATATATATAAATAAATATATATATATATATATATATATATATATATATATGTGTAAATAAGTTATTGGGGATCTTCCAACCAATCAGGAGTGATTTTACTTGTTTGAAAGAAGTGGTTCCATCCAATACTCAGTAAGAACGTTCAAGCCTGGCCTGGCCACGTGTGGTTTTGCTGCCAATCAGGAGCGATTTTACTTATTTAAAAATAGTGGTTTCAGCCAATACTGAGTAGGTTATTCAAGCCAGACCTGGCCAGCCGCGCGGGTTCGCTGCATTCATATGCTAATTAGGGCCATTAGTACAGCTGATCGCTCTCCACATACGTCAGAGTCCAGTTCCGACAATTTGTGGCACTGAAAACGGCAACAAGCGCGGGTTGCAAATTGTCGTTAACTGCCGAAAATGAGGGAGATCTGCGGTAGTTTACGGGGACGAAAATCTCACTTTTCATGCAGTGTGTGTTGATCCCGTTTTTTTCACGCATGCGCGCCGGGTGGTAGGCAAAAGGCGAACACAATGGCAGACGAAAACAAAGAAACTGACGAGTTCTCGACGTATTTTTCTTCTTTAGATAACGTATCACAAGATCGTTATAAGACTAAGTTGAGGGTTGATGGTATCAGATTGCCAGATCCACACAGCAAAAGCCTGAAGGGACGGAGCGAGTCTGTGAAATGCTGGCCAAGTGTTCCGTACGCCGACATATACAGCTACCTTATAAACACGCCAGGCCAGTACACATGAGAGAGCAGGAAAACCATGAAACCACTGGACGGCTACAATTATTTCATATCGGGACATGTTCAGACATGTTTGTGTAACATCCGAAAGCGGAGTCGGAGTAGGTTAAAAAAAACATTGTTCACTAAGGATTATTTTGGTGTTTTTGTCTTATTAATCCTTTTCACAGACTCATGCCAGAGGGTTTGCATACATTGTACATGTACGTATATTATTACGAAACGAACATTTACGTCTTGACTTAAGTATATATCCTAATTTTTTATTTATATAATTATTTAAGTAGAACAATGACTAGTGCAAAATTAAGTTGTATTTACCGGAGATGAAGTATAGACTGCAAATTCTGTCGTGGTATGATGGCTCCCACAGTCGATTGGGATTGTCTGCCTGCATCCTTTTCATTGAAAATATCAATTTCTTTCTTCTTTCTTCGTCCTTCGGTAAACGAAAGAAACGTACATCCGACGATTTGGAATGCCTGTGTGCAACCGGGAGCACAACAAGTCGTAGGCATTGTTTAGATTCCAAACATAAACTAAAGGTATGCTCTAATTCACCCGTTTTGTCACGGTGGTTGGTGAGAACAGTCCTGTTTTTGCCTACCCACGGGACCCGGATGTAGCATGGACGTAGATCGTGACGTCACGCGTGAACTGGTCTATATGATGTCACAGCCTCTGTTAACTAATCCAGACTGGTGGTAGCAGCCCTGATAACATCCCAGTCAGTAGAATCCAAACACACCTGAAGATCCTCCACAGCCTCACTGGTCCACTTCTTTGATGTCTTCACTACAGGTGTGCAGAGCTTTAGTTTCTGCCTGTAAGCAGGAATCAGGTGAACCATGACGTGGTCAGAGGGGGGTTTTCATTCCAGGTTGAATGAAAACTGCTTAATCTCCGCCAGAGTCCTTCACCCCACATCACAGCCACATCTAGTTCCTGATTAGTTGTCGATTAGGGCAACAAGACACAAAGTTTCAGCTATTTAAACTCCAACAATTGTCGCTTCCCATCCATCGCAGGTGTCTTGTCGCTCTGGCTTCACTTTAATCACAAAAATTGCGCATTTTGCGGTGCTAGAATTGTCTCTTTGGCCTCGCTTAGCATCACTTTGTGTCACATCGCTCCTGTGTTGCACCTGTGCATAGGGATATCATGTAAATCTGTCATTCAGCCTGCCACATTTGGGTTTAATGTGAACGCACCTTCACAGACACTTTCCATCCAAGCTGACTGAGGGTAGAAGTTTATTTGGGGTTATGGGAGTAAACAGGGCTCAAAACATAATGTGTGCTGAGTATTCCTAAAAAAGAAATTGCAAACAATATGTAGTTTTCTTTCCACCACACAAATATGCACTGCATCATAAAATTACAGTCATGAATTATAAAATTATAAAATCCTTATGCAAAAAAGTTTGAGGGATAAGAACACTATTTAAGACAGAGCAACAGTTATCAAAACAATTAAATTAATAAAATGGCAAATAATATTGGTATCTAAATAAAACATCACACATTTTACAAACTGAGCATTAAAACAAATTTTAGATATAGTTATATTGTCATAGTCTGCAACATGTATGGTGTACTTTATCTTCTTGCTGATTTTACAGTGAAACATTTTGTGAGACATTCATGTGTTTATCTTCAAAATGTCAATTTTTCTGAGTCTAAAACGAAGTTCCACAAACACTACTGCCAATGGTGTGTGTTAAGAGGAGAAGGAAAAACATTGTAAAACAAAACCTCTCAGGTTTAAAGGCACTACATAAGCTCGGGCCATTAGAGAGGTACAAAGATACTATACAGTGATTGCAGCAAGTCCAATAAATGTCAACACCTCTCCCTTCCTCTGAGACTGCAGACTAATGCACCCAGCAACCTCTTGCCCATCGATAAGGTTTGTCGATCACTTATTGGCAGTGACATTCTCACCTGCCAATATGGCTGTAACATGGACGGATTATTCCTTTGAATTACCGGCCATCTATTAGCACAGCACTGGTTGTGCATGTGTGTTTGCATGCTTGGTGTTCCCAACATCAGTTGCCCTGGGTAATGGGTGTGAGGGTTTAATCAATCACTCAAAGATGCAGTCTCTGAGGACCTCACTAATACCTTACAGAATCGCTGCCAACAGCTTTACGTGAGGAAATCTGCTGTTTTTGGAGAACAAAACAAATGGGTTGGAGATTACCTGAAGCCTGTAAAATGATTACATATTGAGTTTAGGTCTTACAGTAATGAGGAAACATGAGAGCCAATCTACTCATACTTGTATTTGTTCAGCATTTGTCAACTCTCAATTTCCCCTACGGCAAGTTTTCCACTAATTACACAGCACCATGTTTGATTTTAGATTGTGTTTTTACACTTTACAGATGTAACTGAAACATCCTCTTTGAACTCAAGGGAACCTTGTAGAAAAAAAATAGGGTTTTGTAATGTATCTGTATGATACGAGAAATGAACAAGCAGGTCGGCAGAAAGGCACAGGCAAATTAGTGTACTGCATAGAGAAGTAAACAGAAAGAACCAGTGAGGAACAAAGAAACATGTAGGTATACAAAAACTGAGGCAGGGGAGGGAAATTGCAGTCAAACCAAACAAGCTAATCGGAAGGAATGAGCAGCAGCTGAGACAGAGAAGGCAGAGCAGGGGACATGGAGCAGCTGGAAGAGTGATAGAAAAAGAGTAGAAACAAAAAGAAACCCAGTGATGTATATGACAGAAATAATCTAAACGTATGGATGGCAGATCTCATGCTAGCGGACATTCGGCACTAACTTTAAAGCGCTTCAGCTGTATTTTGGTTGTAATGAGCGGACCAGTAAAGAGAGACATCATTATCCTATCAATGTATAAAACGCTTATGGAAATAAAGTCTGTTATAACCGTAAACAACTCATATTACATCAGCAATGCTTGGTTTCAAAATGCTAATGGGAGCTATGTCTGTTAGCTCCATGTGTTTTAAAACACTGTGAAAGCGCATTAAGAAAACCATTGTAAATAAACCATTTAACTTTCCCTACTCGACTCTGCCAAACCTGTCTGTGCCCCTGTGTCAGTTCACTTTGTTGATCCAGTTGGAAGCAGTTGAAGCAACCATGGTGAAGACTGGTTGGGTGAAGGCTGTTCGTCTGGCCAGTTATAGGCCAGAAACGTGACTGTTGGAAGTGGCTCTGGGGTCCTTCATGCAGATCTCAGGCCTGTGAGATTCAGCACTGCAGGGCTGCAGCATGTGGATGTGGGGACCGCAACATGGTGTCTCTGCACTCCTGCTGGATAGCGACTCAGCTCTTAGGTCAGCTTTCTCTTGCACAGCTTAGACCAGGGGTGGCCAACTCCGGTCCTCGAGTGCCGGTGTCCTGAAACTTCTAGAGGTTTCCCTGGCCCCACACACCTGAATCAAATAGCACAATTAGCTCCTCAGTATGCAGTCAGGTTCTTCAGAGTCCTGCTAATTAACTGATTATTTGACTCAGGCGTGTCAGGCCAGGGACACATCTAAAGGTTGCAGGACACCGGCTCTCGAGGACCGGAGTTGGCCACCCCTGGCTTAGACTGACCACCACTGATTTGATTATGATGTCAGTTTCACAGAAAGCAGACTTTCTTCAGTTTGGTCGACCCTTCAGGTGCGTGTGAGTCTTTGAGCCCCATGCGGCTGGCATGGATGCTTGTCTCCCCAGCGCAGACTCTCTCCTCGAGGATCGACAGGCAGAGAGGAGGAGGAGGGTGAGAGTGTTGGTACCCTATGCTGCTCCAACATAGCAGCGGGAAATGACAGCGATTGTCTGTGGAAAACAAGCCTTTATACAGCGAGACCCCCTGCTGTGAGAGGCAGTCCCTGTGTGCATGCAACAGCAAATTCTTTTGATTACAACTCAGTCTGATTTTTCCTCATGGCTTGATTGCACAACAGCATCAACCCTCCAAACCACTCAGATCGTCTGGTTCTGGTCTACTCTGCACACCCAGAACCAGAACCAAACATGGAGGAGCAGCAGTTTCTTTAAATCAAGACTGAAAACCCACCTAATTAGAGTTGCTTTTTGGCCCATAATAACAGGAAGACTGACCAACATATTTGATGTGTATCGATGTTTTCACCTGAAACAATTTAATGTTTGTTACTGGTCTCACAACCAGTGACTGTTTCAATGTGTTTATGATGGTTTTATGTTTTCATGATGTAAAGTACTTTGAACTGCCTTACTGCTAAAATGTGCTATACCAATAAACGTGATTTGACTTGACTTAAAAACTCTGAAAAGATATGGATATCCTGGCAGGGTTTTTGTCAAGCCAGCAAAGAAGTCTAGAAAACACAACTGAACAGAACAGGGAGGGGAACAAATGCAAAAACATTGCTATGCCGTGCATTGGTGGAACTTCAGGAGGATTTTCAAACACAACATCCCTGTGCATTTCATACCTAACAGGAGTGTCAGACAAAGCCTTGTCTGTTCCATGGATAAAACCCCCAAACACAAATCGAGCAGTGCAATGTGTGGATTTTAGTGCAATGAGGAATATCAAGTTCTCTGTATTACAGAAACTAAACAGTCTCTCCACAAATGCATGGATCAACAGAGGAGGACCATCTCATTAGGACAAGACTCAGCAGTACACCAACACCTTAAGGATAAGGGACACCTTTTGAGGACCAAAATGTCTATATTTTCGACAGGGAAGTTGGTATGGGCTCAAGAAAGCCATTAACAAAAAATAAGAGAAACCATCTCTAAACAGAGGAGGAGGCCACGGTTTCCAGCTTTCAAAAAGCTACAGCTCAGCTTTAAGCTTGATACCCACCCAGTTTCAGTCTAATTCATACCTTCATGCGTGTGACCAGGATGTCTGACTATAAACTATTCTGAAAAGCTTAATTTAATCTTCTGTGTGTTCTAGATGGCTGATCATTTATAGTGTCTATTCTTTTTTACATTATGTCGCTTACATGACTGTGCTTTACTATTTTAATAATCAGAACAGTCTTTCTAGATGCTGCATTTTCTTTTGTTCAAACAAGTCATTTTGTGTTTTTGAGTTGCTATCCACTCAGTTAAAATAAAGTGTACCCCTCAGACAGCTTCTCACAAGGCACTTGTATCAAAATGACATTATCAGAGCTATCCACGCAGCCTTCCATTTGCAAATACGCACAGCAGGTGTATTTTGCTACACTTCACCCGTTCTTCCTGTTCTCCATCTCACTGAGTGCAGTAGCAAAGGCGGGGCTTGTGGATGCATCTGTTGTGATAAAGAGCAAAAGGAAGTGGCAACTGTGATACTATCCCCATCATTTGTGTGTGTTTAATCCATTCATGAATGTCACAACTCTACAAGTCATACTGAAACAGCACTCTTTGGTGTGGATGCTGTTGAGGGGCAAAAACTCTCAGGTATGTTTTAGTATCAGTATTTTTATGAGGCGTTTAAAATGAAGTCAAAGGAAGCAAATGAAAGGAAACAAATTTAAAGGAAACCATATTTTCTACGACATGTCCTGACATCTAGAAAAGAGAGCAAGTCTTAGTTTTGCAAACTTAAACTTGTCTCTATGGGAAGGTTTCAAGGTTTCTTAGCAACTCTTGTTCAAGAAAAACATATGCAACAAATCTAGCGTCTGTGCATGTGTTATTGAAGACCTTTGGAGACTCTGACATGAAAGTACATATCTTTCGTTTTCACCTCAGACACCTCCAGAGTTCTCTTTCTTACATAAACTGCGTTTTACTAGCCACACTGTGCACTCCTGCCTCTTGCACACACCACTTTGGACGCATAAACACATAAACTTAGGTCTGCATCAGCTACTTTATTTGAAATACACTTTTACCTTATGGTAAGGTGTCTTATGTTGTATTTTATTATGTACTATGCCTTAATACATTTTTAGACTGGATTTAGGATTGATACGAGGATCTGTGAAGATCAAAATATTAGTTCCACTGTATGTCCGGCGTATACAGTTAAGTAAATTGACATTAACTTCTTCCCAAGAGCTGGGACGGCAATCACCCCACTGTTACTAGCCCACCATATGTTACAATCACCTTAATGTTACTGCCTACTGCACACTATCATCTCTGAATATCTAAATGCACATTCCTGTAAACGAAGCCTCAATCCTCATTGTTCAATAAGCACCCTTTTATAACGTTTATTCATAGAAAAACCAAACCTATTGCTACACAACTGGTTGAGGCATTCATATAAAGAGCTTGCACCTGACCATACATGAGAATATATTTCACAACAGTGCGCATTATCAGTGCACCATGTGGTAGCTCTAACATCACCTGTCACTTCTTATAAAGGATAATAATATAACTTTGTATATAAAATTTCGACCTGATTTAACTTAGCAGTTAATATCATTATCTGACCTAAGCCTTTTCAGCTTACATATATGTATGTATTTATCTAATCAGACACTTTATGTTTTTTTGTGTTTTGTGTAGACCACGATTCGTTGACATGTTTCCTTGAAGAAAGAAGGGGCATTTCAACACTTACCATAGTGTTGTCAAAAGCCACAGTTTGAGTAGTCAACATCTGCACCAGTTTTTTTATATGCTCATTGTTTGCAATATATTTATGGTCAAATATACATATATATATTATAGATGGACATACATTGTTGCTTTTAGCAATTGCCCGACAACTGCTGGCTGTTGTTTTGTAGTTTCAGCACAGACTCATAATCCCACCCAGTTGAAACCAGGCACTTTGTGGACTCGGCAGACCTAGAGAGGTAGAAGGTTGTTGCAGGTCTCATCTACTTGTCTCCAGATGAGAGGGATAGTTTAAATAGCTTTATTCTTGCTACCTTTGATGAAAAGATTCAAGAATTATTTTACTTAACTGAAAACAAATCTTCAGAGATCAAGACAGCCAGGAGTCAAATATTGATGAGTATCTGCAGGCAGTTGAATGTTGTTTCCTTAACCTGCCCTTTTCCACTTCCAGTGAGGAACTGAGTCCCGTTTAAAAAACAACAGCTAGGAGCTTTTAAGTGTTCATAGAAACTCTTCCTGTGGAGATTTGTGCCAGTTATTCCAGCTCTTTGCCAAACTTCAAGAGAAGAGTACTCTGTATATAGAGAGTGGGCCTCTGCTACTTCTGATGCTGTGGCAGTGCTCCAAAATAATCATAAATGACCCAGAGAATGTATCATCACTTAAGGGTTGCTTATTTTCAGGGATGTAATGCTCCAGGTCTTAAAGATGTTCCTTCACAACCTACATGACAGGGGAGGTTGTGAAGGAACACAACAACAGTATGATGTTACCATGTATTGCAGGACAAGGAACCTCACCATGCAGAGGGTTCGTGCATATACTTGTCATGGTTTAAGTTTTTGTCGGGGTTTTGCTCTGTTAGTTTTCAGTTTCTCCTCCTGTCACTCAGCTCACCCTCACTCCTCAGCAACTGGTCACACCTGTTAGCACTAATTAGTCAGGATTCACTTCACCTGCCAGACTCCCTATATAAGCTCACCTCAGTCTGTTCCTCTTCGCCGGCTTGTAACTCAGTCAATCCAACACCATGCCTGTCCCTTCCTGTCCTCCCGTCTTTGTTCCCGTCTGTCCTGCTGTGTTCCTGTTAGCTGCGCTGCTGGACTCTGTACCTCCGTTCCTGTCTTCATGATCTCTGGCTTCACTCCCGGTCCTGCAGCAGCTCAGCTCCTCTGTTCCCTGGTCAGTCTCTCCGCTCTGTTCCTGACAGCCAGCTCCTGCACCCTATATCCCCGCCTGGTAACTGACTCTGGTTCATCATGTCATCCATCATCCACTTTTACAATAAACTCTCAAAGATAGCTCTGTGTGTGCGTGCTCTGCCCGGTTTCTTCCAAAGACAAATCATGACAATACTCAGCTTATGTGGGAATGTGTCTTTGTCTAGATATAGGAGAAGAAGGTAAGGTTAAAGTCTTGAACGTCCACATATAAAACAGGCCTGAGAAACTGCACACATTCAGGTCCCCAGTGATGCAACAGAACTAGGGGGCGGTAACTGTAACTGGAGGCAACCAAAACCCAATCCACCAAGTAAAAGACAAACACTGTTCAACATTGCAAGACCAACACGTACCATTTATGGTAAAGAGTGGTGCCATACTACAGGACTTATCACAAAGAAACACTTTGAGATCAACTGGAGGTGCGTTCTCACAAAAGGTAATGGCGTACATGACAAACCAACACAGTGAACCATTATAATCTGGAATTGACCGCCACATTTATCTTACCACAGCATATTAAGACCGGAACATCCTCCATCTTATGATTTTCTTTCTTATTGTTTTAATGCTTAAGAAGTGATAAAGGTTGAAAGTGGGAAGGTTTGTTATTTGAAAGGTTTACACATTTGTTAGTATGGTATAAGTTCTCTGTCCAGACGCACCAGGAATCCAGTGACTCGTTATTGTTCCGGATCACATGACTGAGGGACCCATTACTTGCTCCAATGACTGTGACCAGTATCTCACTCTTTGGATCTAAAAGTAGATGTTGGGACTCGGCCATGAAAGGAAGAAGAAGGACTGAACTACACAGCGCTAAAGAAACTGGTAAGAAAGTGAATCCCAGAATATACAGTATTAACCTCTTTTCATGACACCTTCCAGGGTGTTTCATAGCTAGAAACATCATAACATCATAGAGCTTCAAAAGTCTGAAGTAGAGCTGCTTTCTTTCTCTTTTGAACATAGTCGTCCACTAGTTGCATCAGGGAGGAAACTTGTTGATTTCACCCAAGTAAAATACTTCAAAAGAGGTCTTTAAATAAACTTCAGATGATAAAATTACTACTGTCTCCTATTTGGGTATCTGGTGACTGCACCCCTGCCATAAATAAGACTTGTCATGATGCAGCCTGAAGGCCGCACTCTAAACATTTCCTGCCTCCTCCTTTCTCTGCGCAGCCCTGATCAGGATCACCTGTCAGGCTGCAATCAACTAATGACTGGCTCCACTTGTTCATACCCCTATATAACTCACCTTCAGTCTGTTCCTTGTCGCCGGCTCGTATTCAATCATCCAACACCTTGCCTGTCAGTTCCAGTCCTCGTCCTTCACGTCTTGCTCCCCGTCTGTTCAGTTAAGTACCTGTTTGCTGCGTTGCTGGATTCTGCTCCTTCGTCTCCATCTTCATGTTCACTGGTCCACACTCCTGGTTCCGCAGCTGCCCAGCTCCTCCGACTCCTGACAAACATCTCCGCTCCATTCCTGTCAGCCAGCTCCTGCACCCTTCAACTCCCGTCTGGTAACTGTCTCTGGTTCTCATCGTCCATCATCCACCGTTTGCAATAAACTCTTAAAAACCAGCTGTGTGTGTGTGTGCTGTGTCCGGGTTCATCCAAGACAAATCATGACAAGACTAGCCACCTGAACCTGGCTAGTCCTTGTCAGGATTCAGCAGGCAGAGCCGTGCAGTTTCTGCCGGTTCTGCCTTCTCTGCTCTCTCCGCAGGTGACTGCAGTTGACAGGTGGGCGGGGCGCTCACACCTGCGGCTTGTTCAGCAGCGTTCGGCCACACTATAAGAACTGCGCATGGACAGCAGGAGGACACCAGAGTGTTAACCGTTGTGGTTGCCTCTCGTTCTGGATCCCTCTCCAGTGTGCTCTCGTGTTCTGGCGTCTCAAGACAAGCCTCCGTGCTCCCCCTATGCTGGATCCCTCTCCAGTGTGCTCTCGTGCTCCGACGTTACCTGACAAGTGTTCTGGTTCCCTTTGTTCTGGATCCCGCTCCGGACTCCCCCCGTGCTCCCTTGGTATTACCAAGCCGGGCTGAGAAGCATCACCGGATCTCCCTGGTTCCTCCTGCTGTTCTCGGATCCCCGGACCCGCCGGCGCTGCTCGGGCCCCGCTTAAGCCCTCGCCCATCGGTCACTCAGTCACCAGCTCCCATCACCGTCAGGGTAGTGCTGAGTCCGTTTCTCTGCTCCGCTCCGCTCCCCCCAGCCTGGTTCCCATGCTCAGTGATTGAGCGCATCCCACTCGTGCTTCTTTCCTCGTCTCCTTCACATCAAGACAAATCCTCTCGTTCCCTTGTTATCCCCTCTGTCTGTTAAATAAACATCTTAAAACTGCTTCCTGTTTACCGAGTGTGTTCTGCATGTGGGCCGAATACTTAAACCGGTTATGAAGCGTCCGTCAGTTTGATTTAACCTTCCGTATATATATAGCAAAATATGAAAAAATAAATATACCACCGAATTTTTTTTAAAAAAAATTCACATTTAAGAGAAAATCGTTAAAGATTCTGATAACTTTTCATGCGCCCTCCAACCCGGAAGTGGTGACGTCATGTCGTGAGCGTTCATCTCAACATGGCGGATTACTGCACTTCGACGACAAGAAGTCTGAAAGTGAAATTTCGATTTCAACCGAGCGATTCCTACCAGGTGACGATTCTGATGTGTCGGAGGAAGAATGTTTGTTTCTCGAGCCTCACGTGTTCGACCCAGACGTTTCAGATGAAGAGAAGGCAGCGGACGAACTACAGCCTTCCGAGTCGGACAAGGAGTGGAGATTGGACGTCGGGAGATTAGATGAATGGTAGGACACGTTTTTTCTTTTAACTACGCAGTTCAAATATTTATTCGTATGTTGACATCATTTTATTTTAGGCACCATAGATATTTAATAGATAAAATGCCGGTGTTGTGCGAAATTCAGTTCCCCTGTGAAAATCTGTTTTCCCCCCTCCCTTTGTCGGGAGCGCGCCTTGCAGCCGTTTTCACGGCTCGTATAATTTATTTTTCGGTAAAACAACGCATATAATCGTGTCAAGGTTGTAACCTTCAGTTTAATCGGCAGCTGTTTACAAAATTATAAAATAAAAATAAATAAACGAGGTCTTCTTGCGCTGTTTTGTGTTATTTTAAACGCCAAGATAATCGGTCTTTTTCCAACTTTTGTCACTTTTACTGAGCCGACGTGAGAAGCGAATTTCTCCACTGTTAAATCAATAACGTCTATCTTATCTTATCTTAAATGAAGAGATGAGGACAAAATGTATCACTAAAATGAATGAGCATTTATTCACAGCTAAAAATGAATTTATGCCATGGCCTAGTTAGGCCCAATGATGAGGTGCTACTTATGATAAAGAATCACTTGACAACAATTTATAAACAGTATCGGTACATATAATAATATTTAGCCTACCTACATACTAGCATAACAAAAGTCAAAAATAATAATATATCAAAAATATACACTGAGTAATATTGAGGCCTAAAGATTTCCTTATTGTAAATCCATTTCCAACTTACCATAAATGCATTAATAGTGAATTTAGCAAATCAGTTATGGTGTGTAATTCATATACAAATATACAATTAATCAATCTTATTTTTTAGGTGTTCCTGTTCTCACTGCCAAATATGGATTCTGTGAGAGAGTGCATGTGTTGCCAGGAAATCGGCTTGGTTGTTGCTAAGATGGAAGAAGCCAGAGAGGAGATGGATGGAGAAATCCCTGGCTGTATCACAGACCATCCTGGCATGGAAGCGGTGTGTCTAAATGTTTGGGCATTGCAGGTTGCTTGGTCCCAATACAAGCAACAACGTAGGCATATAGCCTATAGACAATTTTTGAGATGGTGTTGGGACTATTTAGGCAAAGATACCAGGGCTGTGATACCCTCGTGTGCAGTCAGCTGTATAAGGGCCCACTTCCCACCCCCAGGACATGAAGATGATTTTACCTTTAGAGGTCACCTGTTGGCAGTTAAAAAAAATACCCAAGCTGAAAGAATAAAATCTAAAACATGCATCTAAACAAAATTGTTGTGGTTATTATGTAATATAAGCAATTACTAATAAAATGATTTCATGGTCTTTTTGAAAATCGACTGAATGAGAGATTGATGGCATCATCTTTTGTTGGTTTCACAAATGAACTTGTCAGTGATGGGGGCTCTGATGCTGCATCAATCTGGTTAGTTTTTTATTTTCTCCAGCTCTGCTAGCAGCATCTCGAAACAGTCGTCTACATAGTCTGAAACAAAAAGCAGCAGTGAGTAAAATTTCTCATAACATTTTTTTGATTGCTGGGGTGCATTTACACACAAATAAACAGATACAGGAAAGTAAAAGACAACACACATGTAGATATACATACATGAAAATAAAAAGACAAAGAGTGAAGCAACTAGTATAGCAGTGGTGATTCCTGACAAAGATTATTTAAAAAAGAACATCTAATTATCTCAGTATATATGCAGTAGAATTATGTGCTATATTATTAGCTTGAGAATGGGTGGAGGATACTAATAAATAAAATAATTTGTAGTGATTATCTGCATTGAGTATTCAAAATGGATGTACAAATAATCATCAAAATATATTATATGAGGTTATGGCTGTTCATCATAGAATATGTGAACAAAATAAAAAATTTATTTTATTTTGGACTCCTGCTCATGTAGGTTTTTTGGGTAATGAAAGAGCAGATAGGTTGGCTAAGGAGGCTATTAAAAAAGAATGTATTGATTTGCCAGTAAAGTTATCCAAATCTGAAGGCAAAAGTATAGTTTGGAGAGAAAGCAAGAAGATATGGAAAGGTAGGTGGGATAATTAAATAAATGGAAGGCACTTATATAGGATACAAAATACAGTTGATGTAGTAAGGATTAGAGGAATAAACAGGAGGGAGGAAATAATTATAAATAGAATAAGAACGGTCACAGGAAACATCTTACTGGTTTTTGTAGTTGGTGTCATGATGTGGAAACAATAGAACATGTTTTTATTAATTGTAGAAGATATGTAAATCAAAGATTATTAAAAACGGAATTAGGTTTTAATAGGAATTTAAATTTGAGAATGTGGTTTATAAGCTAAATAGTATTTGGGGGAAAAAGAAGATTTTTAGGTTTAAAAAAAATACTGGGATCAGAGAATTTGAGAAATAGATATTAGGATCCAATAGATGGCAGTAGTGCAACAATAATGGATGCAAGCTACCGTTAAAATCTAAAGAGGAAGAGCAGCGGTTGTGAAGAGCCAAAGTCCCCCTCCCCCGGAGCACCGAGGCAGTCGTCTTTAAAATGACGAGCCACAAACAGGCTCTAAGTGTGTCTTTTGGCCACTCATGCAATCTTCAATCTTCATTTTAACAGTACATAGCGACACAATGACGAGGCATCTTGTAAAAAAAGCCGTGAAAGCAAAACAACGTTATCCATTTAGTACTCAGACAGTACAGCGGGTGCCGGCTTCCAGTGACTCCCGCTATGACGTCAGTGGGAAAGTCCGCCTGGCGAGATCGTTTTGATCCCATGGATTTTGCGAATGCAAAAAACGACAGATGCAGGTAGGAGACCGGAAAAAAATTATCAGAATTAATAAATAGCTATGTGGACATCATCTGTGAGAAAAATCTCTCTGATCTGCCACTTCAACGATTAACGCTTCATAACCGGTTTAAAGCAAAACATGACGGTCCTGAGCTCCTGCTAAAAAGAATCTGAAAAAAATTAAAGGTTCCTCAAGAAGAGATGACGTTCCTATTTTTTTTCTTTTTCTCCAACTACCTGGAGACAGCAGCATTGAAACTACCGCCCCCCACACCAGCCTTGTGCCAGCATCAGGATCTTGTCACAGCAGATCCTAGTCCAAGAGCTGCTGCCATGAAACTCAATCTCCACATTGAAGGGAGAGTGGCTGACCCCAAACCATCTTCTCTGTCGAACATGAGTACAATAAAAGGTTGTGTTTGAGCAGAGAAAACTAGCCCAGGATCAAACAATTTAAATGTTGTTTGTGTGTTTTTACTTTGTGCTGCAGGTATAACCTCATCCTGAACACCAGCAAGACCAAGGAGGTCATAGTGGACTACCGGAGGTTCAGAAAGACTAATCACGATCCTCTCTGCATGCAGGGAGGTGGTGTAGCGCGTGGACAGCATAACGTTCCTGGGCATTCAATCGATTTAATTTAAATTCAGTTCAAAATCTTCTTCACATCTCCTCTGACCTCTCCTGGACTGTGAACACCTCCCACCCGGTGAAGAAGGCCCAACTACGGCTGATTTCCTGAGGAAACTGAAACAGACTACACTTTTTACTCAACTGTTAATAAACCTTTTTAGAGCTACAATAGAAAGTATCTTGTGTCTCAACAGTTGGGTATGGAAGCTGCATGGCACAGGAGAGGAAAGACAGCATGGGTGGTGAGGACAGGAAAGAGGATTGTGGGATCCCATCTAAAAGATCTGGGCACGGCTTATACTGCATGAGTCCAGAGAATGGCCAATCACATTGCTACAGATCCCGCCCGCCTGGGCAATGCACTGTTTTACCACTTCCATCAGGTAAACACTTCAGAAATTGATATTTCCCAAAGCTGTATGGGCTAGAAGTTTGTGTTCTGTTACATTTTACAAACACACTGCTGGTAATGCCTATGTGCACTCTGGTTTCTCTGGGAATGTCAAGTTGGACATCAATCCATGCAGATTGCACAGTTCTGTAAAATGAAGGCTTAAAATTATTGCACAGTATTTACTGCGGGCATGATTGTATCATTGAGGGACTGCTGGGTGATTTATATCGTTCGCCAGGGGACTGCTTTTGGACTTTTTGGACTTGGCTACGACTCTTATCAGACCCTAAAGACTATTTGCACACTTTAAGCTTCTTGGACCAAGCTTGTTGGTCAGTGCAATCAATTGATTTAATAAAAAAAGGTGTGTTGAGATATTGTGCCTTGTTGTGTCTGCACGTTATATGTAACCTGTGTGCAGCGTGAGCCAGCGTCTCTCTAATCAAAAATTTCACTATGGTAACGTATAGTGACAATAAAGATTTTTTTATTCATGATCCATCCAGTAGGAACCCGCATTTACACCAGAAATACTGATGCATGACTTTGCAAAGCATCATACATGCATGTTTATCTTAAGGTAGTCATAACAGTTACAGCTAATTAAAATGGCTTTGTGCTGTAAGTAGCCTCACATACGTTTATTTAATGTACAGCAAGTGATTAAAAAGTAAAAATAACATGAACCAAGATACAAGTCACCACTGTGAAGAAAACAAAAATCAAAATAACTATTATTGCTAGTGGCATCTCATTACGTTTGTGTGCAGGATTGTGTGTGTGTGTGTGTTACCTCCTGTGATTGGAAGGTGCGCCTGGCAGGTGTGTCCTTCAGGCCAATCAGATGGGCAGAAAGATGAGTGGATTATCTAAAGCAGATGCCAGATAGTTCTCACTCCCTGAAGGGTAATCAGGGAACAGTATTGTTTGTACATTATTTGTTCTCTCAGATTCCTTTGCTTATTTCCAATGTTCTCCTTCCAGGAAGAACCTAACCTCCTGCCCATGTCCTCCCTCTGGCTTACAGTCCTGTCTCCTCACTCTCTGGTGAAGTTACCTCTGGAATATCGCTTTACCACTCCTCTTGTTGTTACTCCCTGGACCCCTCCACATACCACCTTTTAGTTACCTGCCTGTCCACGCTCCAACAATCCACTACTTTATCCTCTCTCATCTTTTACCTGGAGGAGGAAAAAATCTTCATCAGAAACCGTTCCACACATCATGACCTGCTAGCCTCAATCCCTGCGGATACACTCGCCTCTTCCCCTGGGTTATCACCCTCGCTGAGAACAATATGCTTCCCTCTCATTTCAATCCTTCTTACAGTATAACCAGTCCTACCTCCTGTAATAACCATTTACCTCTCCTTCTCAGTATCGTCTACTCCCAAATCATGAAGAAATATGCCCTTTTCTTGATATATTAACCATTGAAACCGTCTTCGGTTGTCCATAGTTGTTGCCTGCATACGGTCTTAATAACAAATGCCATGACATTAAGATACAGTGATAAAAATTCCACAAAAGTATTAAGACATAAGACTTTAGATCATCAAACAAATGTTTATATGTATGGAGGACCAATCCTGCCATAATTAAAAATACACACAGAAATAAATGAAGGACTTAATAATATAAAATGGCTTGAAAATGTAGCTAATAATATGTGAAAAATTAATAAAAAGAAGATATTTCTTCAACAATTGATCAATTATTCATCAAAATATATATATTTTACCTTACACTTTTATTTTTACTTTTCTTCTTGCTTTTATGCTGACTTATTTTTAACCCTTGTATTTCTGAAACAATGATTTATTTCTGCCTCTAACTTTTCTAGCTGTTTTGTTACCCAAAGGATTTACGCCTGCCCTTTTATTTCCTTCTCCCCTTTTTCCACTTCATGCATTTCTACTTCATATTTTTAAAGCATGTTTTTACTCCACCATAAATATTTCTTTTTATTTTATTTTAACATCCTTCTATTTCTGAAACATAAATTTATTTCTGCCTCTAACTTTTCTAACTGTTTTTTTACCGACAGAATTTTTGCCTGCCCTTTTTATTTCCTTCCCCCCTTTTTCCACTTCATGTATTTCTACTTCGTATTTGTTTACTCCTCTTTTTCCACTTGGTGTATTTCTACTTGGTGTTTTTTTACTTCCTCTTTTTCCACTTCGTGTATTTCTACTTCATGTTTTTTTAATTGGTGTTTTTTTACTTCCTCTTTTTCCACTTTGTGTATTTCTACTTCGTGTTTTATTACTTCCTCTTTTTCCACTTGGTCCGTCTGACTGCAGCCGTTAATGTTAATACGATGACAGGGAGGGAAGGGGGAGAGGGGGGCGGTGTCACCGGCAAAGCTTCACAACTATTGGCCAAGGCCTGCCTCCCCGGAAACGAGCCTGCATCAGAGCAGACGACTGGCCGCTTTCCCAGAATGCACCGCGGCCGCAGCTTGATTATGGACAGTGCTAACAGAGATCACAGTGGTAAGTTAAAAATTACCTTTTCTGCTGCTGTTGTTCTTTAAAAGTACGTTTGAGGCGACAACATTATACTTTTAAGCTTCCCTATATGGCCTGTTTACAGAGTTAGTGTGTAATTAAAAAGAAAAAGTCCGACATGAGCGGACCACAGTGATCCGCAGATGCATTCGTGAGCGTCAGAAAACTATGGTGCATTCAGGAGCATGGGACATTTCAAATTTACAAGGAAAGAGGCATAAAACGGAACAGAACTTAACTCATACAATAATGTGTCTATCCAGAAACAGTGTGGGCTTTCTTACAATACTGAATGCTCTATAATTGTATTTCTGTTATTTAATGATTATGCACATCTGCTAGCTTTTTATTCTAGCAGATTCTAGCAGTTTGGCACAGGATTTTCTCCATCCGAGAGGATTTTCTCCAAACACAAAATCCCAGTACATTTCAAACCAAACAGGACCCTCAGACAGAGGCTGGTGCATCCCAAGGACAAAACCCCCAAACCTAAGATGAGCGGAGTGGTGTATGCAGTTCAGTGCAGTGAGGAATGTTCTGATCTTTATATTGGAGAAACCAAACAACCTCTCCACAGACGCATGGCTCAACACAGGAGAGCTACCTCCTCCGGACAAGATTCTGCTGTCCACCTACACCTTAAGGACAAAGGACACTCCTTTGAGGACCGTTAAGGGAGAAAAACCAACCTTAAACAGAGGAGGAGGCCTTAGGTTCCAACTCTCAAAAACTTACAATCCAGCTATAGGATTAATTCCAGCCAATCATCACCTCAATTTTCACCCTCATATGGGGGATCAAAACATCGTTCCTTTAAGCCAGGCCAATAACAACCCTAATGACTCCCCGTTACAGAGGAGTGGACCAGTTTCGGTTCAATCTGCTGGCTTAATGGCTTTAACTACCGTCCATTACTAAGGGGTGGACCTGTTTCTGTTGAATTTGCATGTCATCTAAGCCACTACAAGGCCTTTGTTTGGCAGGAGTATAAAGCTTGGCACTCCACATTACTCCAGACTTTTTGAATTGAGAAAGCTTCCTGGAGAGGAAGCGAAACGTCTTCAACTACGGAAAATAAGTCCAGTTGCTTTGTTTTCTACCTTTTTTTGGTTTGAAAGGCTTGTTTATGGTCCTGCCACGGTATCATAATGAGATCAGAATTAAATTCAAATCAGAATGCTCATTATTCACCAAGTATGTAGGTACAAACAAGTAATTTTACTTCCGATTGCAACACTTGTATCATGTAAAAAACAGGCAAATAAGCCGAACAGCAAACCGCAATCTATCTAACAGAAAAAAAAAATATGAGGGAAAGGTAAGAACAGGTCTGTATGTACAAGGGAAGTTTTTTTTGTTTTTTTGCCATATTTGTAAGTATGTGTATCTGTACATATACAGGACCGTCTCAGAAAATTAGAATATTGTGATAAAGTTCTTTATTTTCTGTAATGCAATTAAAAAACATGAAATGTCATACATTCTGGATTCATTACAAATCAACTGAAATATGGCAAGCCTTTTATTGTTTTAATATCGCTGATTATGGCGTACAGCTGAAGAAAAATCCTATCTCAAAATATTAGAATATTTCCTCAGACCAAGTAAAAAAACAAATTATAACAGCAAAACAAAATCAAACATTTGAAAATGTCCATTAATGCACTCAGTACTTGGTTGGGAATCCTTTTGCACAGATTACTGCATCAATGCGGCGTGGCATGGAGGCGATCAGCCTGTGGTATTGCTGAGGTGTTATGGATGCCCAGGATGCTTCAATAGCGGCCCTTAGCTCATTTGCATTGTTGGGTCTGGTGTCTTTCAGCTTCTTCTTCACAATACCCCACAAATTCTCGATGGGGTTCAGGTCAGGGGAATTGGCAGGCCAATCAAGGACAGTAATGCCATGGTCAGTACACCAGTTACTGGTGGTTTTGGCACTGTGGGCAGGTGCCAGATCTTGGTTGTGCAGCGTTTCCTGCCACATTTCCCCCTTCCAACACACTTTTTGTGAATGTGCTTTGAAACTGCACTCTGTGAATAGCCTGCTCTTTGAGAAATTTCTTTTTGTGCCTTACCCTCCTGATGGAGGGTGTCAATGATGGTCTTCTGGACAGCAGTCAGATCAGCAGTCTTCCCCATACTTGTGATTTAGTTTACTGAACCAAGCTGAGTGTTTTTCAAGGCTCAGGAAACCCTTGCAGGTGTTTCGAGTTAATTAGACGATTCAAGTGATTAGTTGAATAGCCTACTAGTATACTTTTTCACGATATTCTAATTTTCTGAGACAGTCCTGTATACATATGAGGGGTAAAAAAAAAAAAACTTTTCTTGCAGTGTAGCTGGCTACCCATGCTGTAATTTGTTCATCAGAGACACCGCCTGGGGATAGAAACTGGCACTGTGTCGGCTCATTCTAGCCATCAGTGGTCTGTAGCGCCGACCTGAGGGGAAAAGTCTGAATAACCTATGACAGGGGTGTTTTGGATCAACAGCTATGTTAGCAGCCCATTTACTGGCCCTTGACCTGTAAAAGTCATGAATGGATAGAAGGTTTGTCCAGATACCGGGGTCTGTTTTTGAGCAATGGGAGCCAACGATGGGAGCCCACTGCATCATAACAAGTAGAAGAAAGATAAGAAGAAAACAGCACCACTATTTACAATGGCGTTTATTTTGTCTCTATGGACGTGTATTGAGAGCCAGGACAGTGATGTAAATGGTAGATTAATATATTTTGTAAACGTTATCAGACAAACAGTTATGGAAACCCAATAAAATGGACGCTAACCGGTGTGCAAATAATTTCCAAACTTAACGTGAATGATAATGCAATTTATAAAAAGTTAGCTCCACGATTATCTATTTTCGTACTATTGCGACTGTGGCCACCACTGGTACTCGTTTTTTTATCCCTTAGATTCTACTACAGACTCTGAGCTTATGTGCAACTGTGTTTCTCTCCTAGATAAAGCCACTAAAGGTGCTACTTTTGTCGTTAACTCGGTTTTTATTGACAAAGATCTCAAGGACCAGTACGTCTGTCTTTTTTGGGTTTCTGTTTTGTCTTCCTGAACTCCAAGTCTGGCATGGCAGGTATCAGCTCATACTGAGCTGGTTTCTGCTGGGGGATCCCTTCAACTGTTGCCACAGGCTTACTCAGGAGGAATGGTTGCTAAAAAAATCAGTGAGTGATTGCAATCAGTTTGGGCTTTCCCTATATAGAAAACATTCTACCAATCTGGCTGCATTGTTTTAACTAGGCTCAAACTTCAAGATGTGTAGTTCAATTTGAATTTCATAATGTCATTGGATTGAGTAAATTATATATTTCTGTATATAAATAGGAATTAATTCAATTGTGTTAGTCTTGTAAAATGCCTCAAGATGATATTTGTTGTGAAATGGCACAATATACATTAATTGAATTAAACTGTAATCCTCCGTTATATTTTTTTGACATACCTTTCAAAAAGCTCCTTACTGGTATCATCAGTCCACTTAATATATCCCCCCAAAGTCTTGGAGATCTTAAGGATGTTTTATGCTGCTTGTTTTAGATGCTTCCCAAGATCAACACATCTGGTTAATCAGTTCTTGATGACTTGCTGAGGAGGTAATTAAGCCATTTGAATTGGCTGTGCTGGAGCTGGGACACTTTAAAAGCATGATGGCCACTGGTCTTTGAGGACTGGACCTGGACAACCCTTATCTAAGAGATTTCTTGAAACGGCAGGCCTGCCAGTAATCATCCCTGAGTGTGGTCATTAAATTTTTTTTATAATAAATGACTTTGACTAATGATTTTAAACAAAGGGGGACAAGTAATGACTTGAAAATCCCTTTTTGTATTTAGTCAGGTTATCTTTGCTTTTTTGTTTGATGATCTGGAAAGTTTGACAAAAAAGCAAAAACAGTAGAAATGTGTAAGAGGGCCAAAAATGAAATGTCCACACAGAAAGGCCTTGAGAAAAAGGGAAGAAAGGAGACATGGGAAATACAAAGTCTGCAGGTAGAAGCTTCCAAATGCATTTAAATGACAGACATGTTCTCTATAGCTTTGTTTTCTGCACAACAACAGTTTGTACATTATGCACCTGCACAAAGTAGAATAAGATGAAGCAGGACAGCGTGACGATATTGAGGTAAACACATGGGATGGGAGCATCAGCACAAACAGGGAGAGAGCCAGTTATTACGTGATAACATTGGCATCCTAATGTTTTACTCAGCAGCATCACTAAGCACATTTTATTTTGCTCTTAGACTCCAGAGCCCACATTCACAAATATTCTCGGGGTCCTCACAGAGAGCTCCTATTGTAGCCTAAAAATTCCTGCAAAGGTGTTTTAACTTAGGAATGATTCAGATAGCTGCTGAGAGTGACTATGAGCAAGAAGTTGAAAGCAATTCCTATCTTAAGGTGCGTTCACACCGAACGCAAATGTGGCAGCCTCAGTGGCTGATTTACATGTTATGTCTATGTACTGGTGCAACAATCCAACAGACGCGTTTTTTTAGGTGTGATTACAGCAAAGCCACAGTGATGTGGCACCTGCCACGGATGTGAAGCGACATTTGCTGGAGTTGAAAAATCGGAACTTGTTCTTGTTGTATCGCGACAACCAATCAGGAACTGGATGTGGCTGTGACGTGGGGTTGAGGACTGCAGTGGAGCCGTAACTTTTCATTCAACATGAAAGAAGGGCTGATAGTGGCGGTCTGTGGTTAGCCTGAGGTGTATGACTCAACCAGTTATTACTACCGAGACAAGTCCTGAAAGGACCAAGCCTGGAGAATAGTGAAGAGACTGGAGTGGCAGGTAAGTGAAAGTGTCACTAGATAGCGCCATTGTTCTGATGTATTTCTGGCTTGTCGCCTGCTGTAGAAATTGCTGCCGACAGCACGCAAAAGTGGTGACTTAGTCGCCAGAATCGTGTTCGGTGTAAGAGCACCATTAGAGAGAAGGTGTGGTTGACCCCATTGCTAGGTGTGATGCTCTAATTAAATAGATGTCATTGGCTGATACAAGAAGCAAACAAAGAACACGTATGTGCTCCTAGTAATCAATGGAGAGAAATGAACCAATTTCACTGGAATAAGAAGTGTGTCAAAATTAAATAATTGTCACAAAGGATCATTCAATTCAATTCATAAAGGTTTCTTCAACGAGTTTTCGTAGATGGGGATGGCTGCAGGCAGGAAGGATCTACTGTGGTAGTCTGTGTTACAGTGGATCTGGAGAAGCCTCTGATTGAAGACACTCTGTTGTTGTGCAACAGTGTGATGAAGATGATGCTCGGGTTGTCCATTATATTATTCTGTTTATGAAGAATCCTTCCCAGTACAGTCATCTCCAGAGGTTCTAGAAGGGTCCCCAAAACAGAGCCAGCCTTCTTTATAAGCTTGTTGAGCTTCAGTTGCTCTGATTGCTGCTACCCCTTTGATGACAGAGGAGATCACACTCTCCCCAACAGACTTATAAAGATCTGCAGCATCTTGCTGCGAACCCTGAAGGACCCAAGCTAATCTGCTCTGTCCTTTCTTGTGGACAGCTTAACAGTGGGTCTCCAATTACTCCTCCACCACTTGCATTTCTTCTCCCAGGATGATAATAGTGTATCAATTCCTGTTTCTCCTGAAATCTCCCATCACCTTCTTTGTTGTATCCACATTCAGGACAAAACCATTGTTTCCACACCTTGCCAGCTCCCTGTACTCAGCTTCCTGTCCTTCTCTGAAGCATTCAAGGACTGCAGAATCATCAGAGTATTTCTGTAGATAACAGGAGTCTGTCTTGTATTGGAAGTCTGAGATGTAAAGAGTTAAAAAGGAATGGTGAGAGTACAGTCCCCTGTGGTGCTCCTGTGCTGCTGACTACCTGGTTAGACACACAAGCCTTCAATCTCACAAACTGTGGTCTGTTTGTCAGGTAGTCTCTGATCCATATTATTATTATTATTATTATTATTACTACTAGTAGTAGTATCAGAAGAGAAGCATTGTTCTGTGTGGTGTCGTCCAGACAGAATTTTATATAGTCAGTCACACACTCAGTGATGTCCCTGATGTCCTCTCCATACGCCTAGCACAGTGCACCCCAGTCTGTTGCCTAAAACAACCCTCAAGGGCTTCTTCTGTGATTTGATTTGCCAAGAGGAGGTCTTGCTTTAGAGATGTATCAGTCCTTGACAGTTGAGCTTTGTTTTTTCTGCTAGAGCAAGTGACTAGAGAATAATTATTAATGAAACAAATGGCTACAATTTCTGCAACAGCCTGGTGACCTGTCCAGGTGTACCCTGCCTCTCACCCATTGACAGCTGGAGATAGGCACCAGCACCCCTCACGACCCCACAAGGGATAGACGTGTAGGAAAATGGATGGATGGATGGATGGCTTAAATTTTCTCCTGCTCTCTCTTTTTCTTGCTCCTGCTCCTTTTCAACTAATCTGGAATTTGGGGATGTAGTTTAAATATAATTTCAGGAATTGAGATGCTAATCAGCAGCTCCCGGTTTTAAAAAAACAACAACTTGTTGCTATGGTTATGTCAGGAACAGGGACAGATGGACCCAGTATTCAACCAGAAAAACAGGGTGAGTGAAAAAACAGGTTTAATGGAGGCGATCTTGACAATACAGGGGCAGGCAGAACTCAGTGGTCAGAATGACAGTCCAAAAACGGTGCACAAAATGGCAGTTCAAAACAGGCAGTAATACAGACAGAGATCAGGGGTCCGTTCTTCGTACGTCGCTAACTCAGTTAGCTGGATTTCATTGTTGACGATTTGGCATGATCTTGGATCGTTTGGTTCTTCGAAAGACATCCTGCACTTGTTGTCATAGCAACATGTGCGCCAGCTTAAGCCTGCTCGAGAGCAGGCTTATTTCATGTAAACAGGATTAGATCACGGCTGTATAAGCGGAGGAGATAGGGAAGTCTGCCGTAGCCATGTCCATTTTTACGACTGCAACCTGTTGCGGAAGGTGCAAGAATAATTTGCAGAGTTTTTTCGAATTAATCGCGTATTGCGCAATAGACAGGATCCTTGAGCGCAGCGCGACAGTGTAATTGTAGAGAGATTTTCTTGCTGGCTGTTATAAACAAACACATCATTTAACAGTGGCTTTTAAAGAGGAAAAAGTGGTGTTGGAGCCATAAATCTAAAATATTTAAGTTATTTGTATGATGGTTTGCTTTTTATTTTTATCCTATTCAGTAAGAAGATTTGTTCAGGCCATTTTATTGTGAAGTTTAGTTTACTTTGAAAGGCTTGCTTCCTGTCGAGCCGTTTATTGTATTAGAAAAAACTATGGATGGATTATCTAGCCACGGAGCAATACAGTTTTACCGTGTAAACTGTGGATGACTTGGAAAAGGAAAATTTTCATTTTTTATGGATAAAGATTTTTTTTGTTAAAATTCCCAGTTTGCACATGTCCTTTACTTCCCGTGTCTAAGGAATGACACTGAAATTTGGATCTCTTGACATAACAAGTGCCTTTTTAAAATACAGTATAATAATTAAAGGCTACCATTTTGTAGAATATTCTTGTATTTCACTTTTACTTGTCCCCATGTTCTAGTGGGTCCTGTGGAGGCTCTGACATAAAAGAACAAAGAAAATATGAGATTATTAAAATGCAAAAATTCATACTGCAGAAAGTGATAGAAACATCTACCATGGACAGTATTTACGCATTAATTTGTCTGCTGCTTTTTGCCAGCCCTCTCTCCTGGCTTTAACAGATTTTGAGGTGTTTTAATTAATGACTGAAATTCGGCATAACCTTCCATTAAAAGCTCTTGTTCTGCTTGGGAGAAAAACTGTGGGCGTTCTTTGGCCATGCTGAACAGCCAATGGCAGCGTTGCTGATCAATGTTTCTACTATCGATACATTTCCCCTTTTAAACAAATGCATGAACACGCAGTTGTCTCAGATAACTCAATCCAGTGATACTAATCATAAACAACAGGTGTGTTCGAAGAACCCAATTAGCCGGATCATGATTAGCCGGATGAAATCATCTTGGATGTGTCATTTGATCTTGGATGTTTTAAGCAACGTACGAAGAACGGACCCCTGGCAGGTTCAGATAATCCAAAAGCAGAAACAGGTCAGCAAAACGAGTAAGCAGTCAGACAGGGCAGGAAAAACAGGTTCAGGGATGAGGCTGGCTCAGAAGTCAAAAAGGCAGATTGGGTCAATATTCACAGGACTATCAGAAAAGAACGCTGGATAAGACTCACCAAAAGGCTCCAATTGATCTGGCAGATTGCAGGGGGCAGAGGCAGGTATAAGTAGGGGAGTGAGCAGGTGAATGGAGTGAAACTAATTACCGGAATGGGTGGAGCTAATCAGGGGAAGGCAAGTGACTGGAAGTAAACTGAAGCTGATTGGATGGTGACTGGAGAAGGGGAGTGACAGGGTGGTGACTAAGAGGTGAGCTGGCAGATAGCTGGCAGGTGAACTGAGTTGACTGATTAAAGGCTGGGTACAGAGAAGTGATCTGAGCAGGCCAAGTGAATTGATAACATAAACAAAATCAAAACCCAAACTATGACATAAACCAAAACTAAGACAGAACCTAAAATAGAAACTGAACTTAAGACAGGAGAGTGAACTAACTGATCAAAATTAACAAACATCAGCCAAAACAAAGCCCAGATCCTGACAGGTTATGCATCATCACAACTGTCCCAAAAAATGAAAATAAATAAATAAAAATAACAGCAACTAAGATCTTTCAAGCAGCACTGCATCCAATACCAGTGGAAAAAACTTCAAAAAAGCCATCTTTATCCACAAAACCAAGGAACTCATGTTCCTTAAAAAAATTGCAAAGTAAGAACAACAGAACTACTTCCAGCATGCAGCCACCTTAAGCAGCACAATTCAAGAATCAAATGTTTGAATCGACCATACTTACATCCTCATCATTATTTTAATTTGCTTATTGTCATGATTACTCACCATACTGGTCATTATACTACTTTAGCTATTTCATATTAATGTGTTCTCACCTGTCAGCATTTTACTGTGATTATCTGCTTGTATAAAGTGGCTGGATTTGGCAAAATCACAAACATAAAGTGGAGGAAAAAAGGTGGAAAAAAACAACCTGGACAGGGTATTAATGAAGAAGTAAGTAACTCATGACTTTATAATGCTGTTAGCAAGAGAACATTTTGATCCAATGGGTGTACTCTCCACCATTTTGTGCCTGGCGGTGGCATTTTATGGGCTGGGAGTGGGCAGCTGTTCACGTCCATGTTTGAGATTGGAGAACAACACAGGGAGATAGTGTGTGCCGTTTAACCATAGTCCACCTAAAAAGATACCTTTCACAAAACTATTTTTTAATTCTTTCTATCTAAAATAATGAAATTTCACTTATTGCGCCTTTAAACAAAGCATTAACTTGATGCCCGTGGTTTGTGTGGGGCTTTTTAAAAACCATTTGCAATGTGTTTATATATTTTTTCAGTGAAATATTTCTCTGTGTTTGTACATTCAAAGCTTCTGAAACCTTTTTGACTGAATGTCCCTTTGTTGTGTAGCAGGGTAAATTTGTGCCTTCAATAGTGGGTGGCGGGGACAGAGTCCTATTTCACAAAAGCTGAATTTGGAAATCCAAGGATAAGCGCTAAAGCCAGGCTTGACGTAGCGTGATCAATGTGTCCTGGCTTTATCCATTTCACAAAGCCCAGTCCAGGTTACAAGAAACACAAAAAAGTCAAGCCAGGTGTAAGAAATCCGGCTAAATGTGCGTCCCCGGCTGTCTACAAAAGTCCATGGGGTTGATCCCAGATTCACTGATGCTACACTGGATAAGCTGCGTGTGCCAATTTTTAAACCAAACAAGTAACATCTTTTGACGGAGCCTTATGAGTAACTGAAGCCGATCAGACTCAAGAAAGGAAAAACACATTTGTTTGGAGCTACATTTCAGTGTTTACCCGCTTCCTCCCCAATCCCATATTGTGATTATCAAGGCTGGAAACAGGCACATGCAGATACTACGGAGAAAAAACTGATTTTGAGGTAAGAAAGTACATTTTTTGACCATGACTATATTTTGTTTAGTACTTATACTGTTGCAGATAAAACCATATTACTTACATTAGATGACAGTGTAATTTCTCAGGCAAAATGTGATGCATTTTCCCGTGCTAATTTCAAACCGCTATGCTACTACAGCTAGCTAAACATAGCTGACAGGGTTGGGGTGGGTTGTAACACATCTTTACAAAGTGTTACAACCATCCCCTTACATACAACTAAGAACATTTTGATTTTAATAATTTTACAAAATACCTAGGCAGTGGATACGAAAGACTGATAGAGGTGTGCCTGCAGATGTTTTAAAAAAGGCATCTGATGAGGTCACAAAGAAGAGCAAGTCAGTCAGATCAGTTGCAAAGGCGCATGGGATCTGCCATGTAACACTGAGCAGATACTGCAAATCACTGCAGAAGCTGAGAGAACAGGGGTCCAGTGATATTCCCAGTGTAGGTTATTGGGGCAGCAACAAAGTCTTCTCTGAGGTGCAGGAGGAATATTGGCTGACTATTTGACTCAGGCAGCAGACCTGTATTATGGACTGACTCCACGTGAGGTAAGCATATGACAGGTTAGTCACTGGTCAGGCATTCAATCCTTTGGCTATGCGGCCATTTCCAAAAGCAGGGCCAAGGAAAACAACTGGCAGGATCAGGAAGAAAAGGAAATCTGAAATACTCACTGACACACCAGTGAAACAAGCACTGATGGAAGAACAGAGAAGAGGAAGCAAAAATGTAAGGAAGAGTTTCTTTGCAAAGAATAAAGGCAAGCAAAAGAGGAAGGAGAGAAAGCCTGTCAGGAAAATATTAAAAGCCAATGCTGAGGATTCTTCCCACAGGAAGTGTGGGTAAAATGTGCCCTATGCAGTCTCTGGGCCCACCAAGCCTGCACTCCTGGGCTACCATCATTCATTTGTCACCACTGTGACTCTGATTAAGGATACACACACATAGACACAAACACAAGCGCACACACATTTACATTGGTTTTTGTTAGACCTACATGTTTGTTCAGTGTTCATTAAGCATACATTATACATGTTAAGGAAGTTTGTTCTAGTAGAATAATTTACACACATGCACACACACAAACAGAGTATATTTGAGTTATGGTCAGTCACAGAGAGACTTGTATTGTTCTTTTAATTCAGTAAACCTCTTTTTGAAGCATATCACATGGTATGGCCTCTGTTTTTGCTTCTTTTGTCTAATTGTTACAACTTACCCCAGCAGGTGTTACAACCTACCCCAGTAGCCGGGTAGGTTGTAACAAAGGAACACCATGTATTTGACATGAACTCATGAAGTCTGTGATATTCTTGCAGAGGTTTGAATTGGTGCCATTTGTAGTAAACAAATGTGGGCATTTTGTATAAAAGTTTGAAAACTCTAGCTCAAATATTCTGTGAGTTAAAGGTGCTGGAGCAAAAAGTGTTACAACCATACCCGGTCTCCCCTATATATATATATATATATATATATATATATATATATATATATATATATATATATATATATATATATATATATATATAAAAAGTTAAACTGTTTTCTCTGATCTCTCGATTCTGACTCTAGAGGGCGATGTTTCACTGACCCTTTCATTCAATTAAATTCCATTAAATTTAATTTAGATTCAATTCAATTCAATTGAATTCCATAACTCCTTAAGCAGTGGTGGGATGGAACCTTTTCAGCAGACAGCCTTTGAAACAATGTTCACCTCATATCAGATTTTAATAGTGATATTAATTATTAATACAAAAGGCGTTTGCATTTAAAACAATAAGCATAGACTCTAAAACAAATTGAAAGAAGTTTATGTAGGAGATCTGATATGCAACGAAATGACCTATTCATGATAAAAAAAATATCACATAATATAATATTCTTTTCATTAACAGTTGTTATGTCACTGAGCCTTATGGTTTGTGTAGTTTTGTTCCTTTTGGGGCTGTGAGATTGTGTATTTTGTTTACTTGAGGGGAAATATGTTTTTTTCTGGAGGAGTCAACAAAACAGCGCCCCAAGAGTTGGAGAATTTCATGGAAAATGGTGTAACACCGGACTACCATCACAATTTTAAACTAATTATAGTACTTGACTGAATGCCAATGTGTATCAGTGGTATTTTAATGCAGGCTGATGAAAAATACCAAAACACAGATAAGAAAAGGAATCACTGACAAATCTCATTGGTTTCTGATCAGAGTGACCATTGAGTGAACAGAGAAGGCACCAGGATTAACTAAGCCTCTGGAACGCTCCAGAATTTCCCACCTTCACTTGGTTGGATTCACTTTTATAATTCACCTCTGAATTCACATTTCTCTTCAGATATATAGAGTTCAGATTCCCATTTGAACTCTATATATCTGAAATAAAAGTGTCTTTCAGTATGAATGGAACAAAATGTTACCTCCAGAACAGGAGCAGCTGCAAACCACACGGAAATGTGAGGTCATTTGTTGTAAGGATATTTAAGATATCTAGAATGTTCATTGTGGATAGGAACATTGCTATTATGAGCAAGATTTGATGAGCTCACATAATTGTAAATAATATGTAGAGGAGACATTGCCGTTCTATTTGGTGGATAGGCAATTTGCTTTCCCACTTTAAGCAAACCACACCAAGTGAGCCAAGACTGACATTTTCAGGCAGACCAGTCCAGAGGAGCTTTTACATCTGCTTAAATGAAGTGGACTATCAGAGGAAAGTTACTCTGGTGCGTGTAAACCGCACCTAACAGCTCTTGTTTGTCCGGTTTACATGCACCAGAGTAACTTTCCTCTGATAGTGGTGGCCGGACCCTAAAAGGCACTTTTGCAAAAAAACCTTAAAGTTGTTTAAGTGCCACAGAACTCGCTTCCCATTCAAATATTCTTAAAATACAGCACTTTGAAGATCTGTCTTTGATAAGAAGGAAGCTAAAAGTTAGTTATTTTCTAAATAAGACTTAGCACATCCTTTAACCTTTTCCTACATCATACCTTCACTTAAAGCTACTTTGATTTACTGTCCTTGTTGTAAAAATTATTTGCTTCAACTGTTTTTTTGTTGTTTTTTTTGGTAGTTGTGCAAAACTCTGCTTTGCATTGCTTTTGCACAAATAAAATAATTTATGATAAAGTATTATCTTTTTGCTAAATCATGATGCTTTTATACCTGAGCGCTGGATAAACAGGGGTAAGCTGGTTGATGAACTATTCTCCCATAATTCGGATAGATTTGACTCATTTTCAATAAAAAAATATTCTTGTAGAAGCTCCACCAATTGTTCCCAAGAGTCCAAACATTAAGTAACAGTAGAGGGAGATGGGAAACCAGGACTTGTTAAATCTGAAACTGATGTTTTTAGCAAGTGCAAAAAATGCAAGACATTGGAGCTTTTTAGGTCACTTTACTGTCCAACAAATCAATCAATCCAAATATGGTGCTGAGCATGTTCACAGTGTGTTACAGCCTGAGTTTGGAATAAGGGGGAGCAGTTCTCATGTGGCCAGAATGAAGGACGCATGCTGTCAGGAACATATGGCTTGGTTCTTGGGCCAAACCCTTACGCTACCGCCACAAGTGGAGATTTCAAGGGCTGCCATAGAAAAAGGGCAAGTTTAGAACATTTTATTTCTGGTTTTTAGTCAAACATGATGGTTTGTGTTAGATGAGATAAATTTCTTTTCTGGGCAAAATACAAATTAGCTAATTGGCACACAAAGATTGGCACACATTCTCTAAATCATGACTAATAACAGGACAAGAAAACAAATGATTTTAAATGAAGAGTTACCCTGTGTGAAAAGTAGTGTTTTCAGCAGGTATGGCATATAAAATTGCAGGGTGTTAACGGCAGTTTTATGTTTGCACCAAAAACTGACAGGAATTGACGTGAACTTTGTCAGTGCTACCTCCATGACCCCCCCAACTCACAGCAACTAAAGACAGTTGCTGTGAGCTATATAAATGCAGATCAAGTTGTCACCATTGGTCTTGGTGAATACTTTCTGTAGCTTTATGCTTACATGTTAACAATGAAGTGTTGATGCCAGTCATTACAAAAGTTTAAACCAAAGTGACCTATTTTTATTTTCCTGTATTTAATACAATTGGAGGTTACATTCCTTGTAATCTTTTAAAGCTGCAGTAGGGAGTTCAGAGAAAACTGTGGACCGAAGCTTGTTACATACTCAACAAGAACAGTAGTCGGGGTGGAAAGAACACAAAAAAAGCTAATTTTGACTCTGTCCATTCATACTTCACGAGATGCTCAGCTGCAGAAGTCAGCCAGACTATACACACGTCATATGCTCCGTGCTCAGAGAGCTGAGCATGGAGCAGATGGAAAGACCTCGAACATCGGGGTGTGTGGTTCTATGGGGGTGGGGCTGCCCCGCTTGGATCATTTATGGAGGAAACGCTGGGAGTGAGCGGAATTGGCATGTTCGACCGCCTAAACCACCGGAGTTAAACTGAACAGCGGGACTCCAGCTGGACAGATGCGTGAAACATTTATCCTTTTCCAACCTAAACGCTGTCATCTAAATGCTGTCCAATCACAGTACAGTAGTTAGACACACCGTGAGAAAAACGTTCTGCCCAGACGTGTTGAGACCAAGCAGGGAGACCCTCCAAGACATGGTTGAGAGACCACAATGACTGCATTCGCTGTGAGAGCGAGACAAATTGTCCTGGTTGTCTTAGAGCATTTAGCGGCCTGACAATTTGAGCAAGTGCTCTTTACAGGTCATTCCCCCTCGCTCTCTGCTGGACTACAACTTATACCCCACAGTGGAGCCTGCTCTGAACAGTCAAATTGTTTCTTTTTAACTTGCTTTTCATCATCAGTTTTTGTTTTCTGAGATGTCCCTTCAGGAATAGGCAGTTTTCCGTTTCTTGAAAGTATGAAATGGCAAAACAATGTATACAAACGTGTGAACACCTCTCTTCATACCTGCATTCACACACATTGATCACCGATCCCCAAACAGCTGTCTTTGAGTTTTAGTTTCCTATTGCATGATTGATTGCTGCCATACCTGGAATTGCTCCATGGGATTTATCTGTGTTCTTAAAATGGTAAGGAGAAATTTTATCTTATCAGGTGCCCATAACGCACATTTCTTGAAAAGTAATGTGTGTTATGGGTACAGCAATAACAATGTACCAAAATGTTTATTTCAGACCAAGTTGCAGTCAAAACATGCAGAGATAAAAAACACATCACAGTGCAGTGAGTTGATCTGGACCCTCTATTGACAGGCATTGAAGCGGTGGGAGGTGTTGCAGCAAGGTATGCAAAGTTATTTAAATGAACAGCTTTTGTTAAGGCCCAGCTGGCTTCCCAGGTGAATCTAAAGAAACCTTGAGACCTCTTTTCTCACTAATCTTCTATTCAGCTTGCCAACATTCGAATGGTCATATTGAATGGTCCTGGATTCTATATTGATTTCCACAAGTTTGACATCCCTGGAAAGCTTTGATTTTACGATTTCAGGACCTGTAAAAATCACTAAACAACCCCTCAGGAGACTTGTTCCTATTTTTTTGCTTTGGCCTGTCACAGATGCACACACACACACACACACACACACACACACACACACACACACACACACACACACACACACACACACACACACACCCGCACACACACACACACACACACACACACACACACACACACACACACAAACACACACACACACACACACACACACACACACATCCTTGCTTAAAGGGGAAGTCCGGTCAACAAGGAAAAATCAGGGGACCAGTAGCTATAACTAAAACTAATACGCTCGTGGTTATTTAATGAACTTATCTTTAATCAATAAGAAAATAAAAACATAAATTGTCATCTGGATCACTGTGTATGGGGGCTGACATTACTGCCCATATTTGTGCAGTAAGGGCCGTCTGACATCACATCCTGCGACGTGGAAAAGCGGAGCTGCGACAGCATTTCTCCGCTCTTTCCAAGCAAAGTCAATAGGAGCCGTTCTACACAGCTGCGATCATCAACAATTATTTCGGATTTCCAGAGGACTTCACCGCTGACATTCCCAAGAGCTATTGTTACAGCAACAATGGTCACATGCATGGCCATCGGATGTTCCAACACAACTGGTAAAAGTAGAAAAAACATTCCTTATTTCAACTTTCTGATTCATGAGCCACCGGGCTCGTTGCTGGATTGCCACTTGAAGAGAGTGGATTTGCCATCTAACTTCTGGCCAGAGAGAAAACACGTCATATGCAGCAACCATTTAGAAGAAGAATGTTTTGAACATGACATGAGAGCGAGGATTTTCGGTAAGTTATTTTTTAATTTAGAATTTTTAATTTAGAATTTGCGGGGATGGTTACCGACCAGAGGGGCGGAGGGATACCACATGTGATGTGGTATCCCTCCGCCCCAGCATGTGCTGGAACGCTTTTATATTTTAATATTTATACAATAATGACCACCTGCCCTATTTACTAGGGGGCAAATATAACTCAAGTCACTTCAGCGCGATCTCTCCTCCGCTGCAGCGCCGGTAAAGCCGAGCTGCAGCGGAGCGAGCGAGCGCGCGCACACACACACACACACACACACACACACACACACACACACACACGCGTGTATATATATATATATATATATCTTGGGGGCCCCGACTGAGTTTGCACTGGAAATAAGTCCGGTTTCTGTCAAACTCTTCTAAAAAATCCATATCGCTATCAGATGATGATAGCTCCACGGAACTCCCATCACTGTCACTAAGTACTTCATCACTCTCTGCTTCGTACAGAGCACTAGTCGTCGCCATCTTGGAAAATAGTGCGTCGTTGCTCAACAGCGGGTCCGCTGAGTGACGTCACAAAATGGGAGGTGACAGTACTATTCTTGACCAAGATGGGTTCCTTCACATAAACATGATTAAATGAAAATTATTCTTAATTAAAAAAACGTATAATTTATTGCACAGTATGTAGCAGTTTTATATTTAAAGTACTTTCAGCAGTTTGAATTCTGATTTTGACCGGATTTCTCCTTTAAAGTGCAAACCGAGGACAGTGCCAGAGACTTCCATTCATCTTCAAGCCTTTTTATGGCCTAACCCTGAACCTAGCCCTAACCCTAAATTCACCCTAACCCACCACCCCCTTGTACCTACCCCTAACTCCTGAACCTAACTGACACCTTAGTCTTAAACCTAACCCATAGCTTAGACAAAAAACTCCTCACTTTACTAGTAAAAGGAAATAAAATGTTCTCACTCAGCTGCAAGTACAAGAACACACACATTGTTAATTATTTTTTGAGAGATGATTCTCATTTATTATCAAAAATAAAATTATTGGTTGAATGAAAACAATTCTAGACTCTATAACTTCCAGTTTCCATAATGGGAAATTCTTGTCAGTGTAACCGCTGGTGTTCAATAATTGGTAAAAGATCTGAAGTTATTTTTCCATTTCTGACCATCGGGTGCCTGACTAGACACCGTTAAATTAAGTTCTCTGCTGAAATTGAAAATCCATTACCACCTAACTTTTAATGATATTAATGATCTTTGAACTGTACAGACTGAGACAAATATTAGCCCTGAAATATGCAGTATGTAATGACTTCATTCAAGATCACAGCTATTAGCAGAGGAAAACTAGTTACGGCATCTTTGTATTCTAAGTAGTATGAGCCTGGAAAGGCTGAACACATTGTTTTTATCTGTTAGGCCAGATGTCATCCAGATATGACTTAGTAACATGAAGGGCCCATGGTGAGGAGCGTCATGTTTTTTTTTTGTTTTTGTTTTTTGAGTGATTGAATGTCTTTCTTAAAAATAGCAGGCACTTTTTAGCAGAAGATGAAAACAGGAAAACGGTGTGTGTGGGTGAAAGAGAAAGATACTGGGAGCTTTTTGGCACCAGCTTTGCTTCTGCAGTGTGACCTATTGATGGATTTACTTAGCCCATCTACTCAGTATCACCACCAGCTGCTTCTGTCTACATGTTGGGCATGTTTTCGGGGCCCCTTTGGAGAACTGCTTTGATTGGATCAATTTCAGCTTGCAGTAAAATAATGGTGCCCAGCAGAATGAAGGACTGTTTTCATCCATCAAGCTCTGAAAATAAGCAGAGGATTAAATAAAGCTTGTCTGGTGAGGTTGCTCTTTGCGTAACTGATGGTCTCCAGGTGTCTTTGCTAATAATTGCCAAATTCTGCAGAGGAGCGTACGCATTGTGTATAGAGTGGTACAAACCCAAAACAACTGCCAGAAAGATAAAATTCACTCTACAAACAGCGTGTCAACTTACTCTATTTATTAGTTTTTCACAATTGCTAATGCGCTTTTGTCCAATTTGTAGTCAGTTTGTTAACAATTTTTTTTTAAACTCTACACACAGTTAGCACATCTTTCTGTTATGGTTTTATCATTAGCACATTATTTCCCCAGCATATGCAGTCTGGGAACGCATTTCTAAAATGCTGACATTTTCAAACATGGCTCAGGGCTGCTTTGGCACATTTTCTAAAATAGACAATTTATTTTTTTAAATCACTTCCCACAGCCCAACCATATACCCAATCAAGTCAGCAAAATACATCAGATCATCTTAGTCTGACTTTTAATTTTCTAGCGCTACTGACCGATAGCCACCCACTCTTCTCTTGTGGTTGCTTTGAGTTGATCAAAATACTGTATCTGATTATGTGTTTTTGAGGAAATGATCACAGTTCCTGAATTATTGTGTTAGGAATCAGATCCAAAAGGTAAGCAAGACAATGGCAGGATCATATTAAAGACAAAACCTGCTGGCAAGGAAGAAATAAAAAAGGCCCATTTTATCCATGCCACTAATATGCTTCCTGAGTGATCGGATCATGTTCAAAGGAATGTCTGAACGCACTTAAAATTAATTGAAGAGCACCTTTTAGAGATGGCCTGGCACACTTGTTTTAAGATTCCCCGTGCCAATCATTTCCCCAGATGTGCTAAATATGTAATGAATATGGATGGACCCAAGGAATAGCCGAAAACAAGTAAGTAAAAACTTTAACAGTTTTATTAGAGGATGGCGGCGCGGACCCCCGGTAGTGCGACTGCACACAGCTACTGGCGATTCCTGGAGACAGAGTGGTGGGTTAGTGACCAGCGGAGGCAGGCAGGAATGAGAGCTAGAAGCTGAGTCACTAACCTGGGGCACGGGACAGCTTTATTTGGCAACGTCCAGGTCTTAAGGAAACAGTGGGGTCCGTGATGGGATAATCCAGAGTACTTTGTCCAGTTCCGGTCCGGTTCTTGGGGAGGGGGAGATCCGTTCAATCCAGCAGCGGTATCCAAGGGAGAATCCAACAGAATATCCAGGTCCAGATCCAGGTCCAGAATCCAAAAAGCACAGACAGTTAAAGGGGCAGGCAATCTCGGTAACTTACGGGCAGGCTGGGGTCAGAAACACGGGAAGGCAGTCCAGATCACTGAGGCTGACGAGCAGAACTCAGGCGGGCAGACAAATCCAGAAAGGGGTTAGACTGGCTCAAAAACCAGTAGCAAAAACAGGTCGAACAGGCAGACAGGAATTCAGGAAACAAGGCTGGAAGCGCTCACCGTTTGGCTAGAGACGTTCTGGCACTGGAGGCTGCGAGGAGCAGAGCTTATAAGCCGAAACGGCGGAGAAAGCACAGGTGCGCTGATTGCAATCAGCAGCTCCAGTGCCAGAAACGTTACAAAATAGGCCAAAGGAGGATTCATCAGATAAAATAACTTTGCATGAGTCCTCTTCTGTCTAGAATAAATCTTTTCTAGCAGTTTCTTTACATGTGAACCCACTCCGATGCAAAGCGGTGATGCCTTTTATTACAGCAGTAGAAGCCAGAGATTTAAAGCACATATTTACATCTTTTAAGCAACTAGTCTGAGCTGCATTTTTACATTTTTCGTTATGATTGAACAACGCTGAAATGCAGACTGCTGATCCGTTTTGTTATAAAGTAACCTTTTTTTCTTTCAACAGACCTCTTGGCCAAGAATTACTACATACATGGTCACAGTACCGATAGTCTGAAACTAAGCAATTTGTCAACATAAAATCTGACGGCACAGTTTTACAACAATTATTTAACTGCCAAAACCTACATTGGTCTTGCATAACGTTATGACCACCTGCTTATGGATTGATCTTTCCACTTTTTCCACCAAAGTAGCCATGGCGCTCAAGGAATGGGGTCCGCCAGCAGTAACACACTGTCTTAGCCAGCTTCAATTATTTCCATAATGCGCTGTGGTGCCGTGCATTTCCCTGGTCAGCTCCACAGACATAGCAACAAGTCATCGAGGTGTAAAACAAAGCCAGACATCAGACAAGGCCATATTTTTCAATTGCTCATAAACCTTCGGGAACAGCATTTTTCTTGAAACCAGTACATTTGTTTTCTTATCTGTGTTGAGTTTTTTCCTGTTCTGATTTCCTTTACTAGGCACTGTTTCCTTTGTTAAACCATTGAGACACCACAGCTGCTATAACCTATTTTACTTTAAAATGCAGTAATTGTTAGAAATCACAGTCTTCCTCTCTGCGTGCCCACTTTCTGCTCCACACATGCACACATGAGGCTCTCACATAAAATGTTGCCATGCAACATTTTCCCTGCAGGGCTGTGTGGAATTCTTCATCGGCACTTTGAAACGTTTCTGTGCAACAAACGGTGAATAATGCTTTTATGTTGCTGATTTACGTCTCTGCAGTGACTTACGGATGCCTTTTACTTCAGCTTTTCGTCCTTTGAACACAGCAGCTAAGCAACATCGCCTTCTCTTATTTGACACCTGATTGAGTTCAGCTTTTAAAGCTGCTTGTGTTGCTGCACATTCATTTTTAAGAAAGAAAGTAGTATTTTTATCATAGTAGCAAGCAGAGCTAAACATTTCATAACCATAAATGAACAGACCACAAGCAAATTACAGAATATTGAGCTGATGTTAATTTTTTCTGGCCTCTTCATGTTTGATTTTGTACTGTTGCTCCTTGTGTCATACATCATGCAGCAGTGACCTAAAGGACGTTATATAATCATAAGCCCAATTTCTGAGGAGAATACAACATCAAAGCACATGTGAAGAAACCATAGCAGTGCGGGAGAAAAGTAAAGTGTTAAACACAAGTTCGCCTCTCATCTCCTTCTGTGATGAAATAATGAGGTTGCCAGCACTGATCTAAGGCACCATAACAGTGGTAAAAAACAAAACCCACTGAAGTCCCCCCACCTCGCGGAGCCGCAGCAGATCTGGCACAGAGAATTCACATGCCCAATTCATGTCTATTAATGAAGGTAACTAAATAATTTAAAAGGACGAATGAAAAGAAAAGGAAAAATACAAAGGGGACATCTGGATGATGTTTCAAGGGAATCGTCTATTTCATTCAAGTTGCTTGGACTTCCAAACATTACTAAATACATATGAATACTGCTGCAAAGTGAAGTTCAGAATAGTCATTGAATAGTCATCAAAGGTATATAGCCATGTTATATGCTTGCACAAAAAGACCAAAAACCGTTTGATCATGATAAAATAAAGTTATATACACCAAACCTCCATCCTGATAATGTTTTGATGGTCCTTTTGGTGGATAAAAACAGCCCTAGTACTGGACATGATGACCAGATATAAACAGAAGTGGCGCCATCTACCAGCAGTATCTCAGAACTATCATAATGCCGGTTTGCTTAATTAATAAAACAGTATTATATAATGCCGAACCGAGCCTGACCCTCTGTAATGCCTCGCAGTAAAGTGGCAGCTGGGCGTGATCAAAGACCAGCCGTTATTAGTTGAATGGAATCAGAATCAGAATATTTTATTTGTCCCCGGGTGTTACCATGGCGAAATTACTCTTTGGCTACGCCATTTCACATTGTAGTTCACATTACACAGAGTGAAGGCAAAAAAACCTGACAAACAAACATGCAATGAACAAGGGTTAAATTATTTTATTTTTTGTGGAAAGTCACAGATAAAGATAATGAGTTAGTACAGTGCTTACTGAACAATGATAATTGAGACTTCGTTTACCGAAATGTGCATTTAGATATTCTGAGAAGATAGTGTACAGTAGGCAGTAACATTAAGGTGATTGTAACGTAATACACTCATCTACAGCAACTTTAAGAGCCTCATATCAGAAAATGATGTGGTCATATCTGAGAATCGGCAGGTTTAGCGTCCGCTTCAGTGAACACGAACGGTCATACTGTATTCCCAGCGACATTCCAGTCTTTTCCTTCTTGGAATCATATATTTTTTGGCATTTATTTTTCACTGGATCTTGAACCTTTCTGCATTGTTTCACTGGGAGATGCTAATAGCCATTAGCCGCTTCCTTGTTTTATCCACTGCTGTGCATATTGTACTTCCTCTCTTATTAAAAATAAACACAAAAGGCTTTATTTATTAACAAATTTAGCAAAAACAAAGTGTGAAATGCCAAAATAATAACTAATACGCTAGTTTCATAAAACGTTGTATGCTACCAGATTGTGCTACTGACATTTAAATAAAAAAGTCAAACGTGGCTATGCACATTTTAAATGTTCCAATGCAAAAGATTCTAATAAATTTTGTTTTTTTAATGCAGTATTTCATAAAAGTGACTACAATCATATATTTGTAAATATATTATGATACTTTTTCACAGGACAATACTGAAGACATGACAGTGATCCAATGTAAAGTAGTCAGTGTACAGCCTGTATGCTTCTTTGTCAACATGTCTCAACACAGACTCATTAACTTCTAAACTGCTGGCAACAAAAGTCACTACTCCCCTAAGGGAAAGGCTCAATCAGAATACCCTTATAGAGTTAGGACTCTTTAGCCAAAGTGGAAGACCGTCAGCGGTTACCATGATATGTGCTAGGTTTAAGTATTAAGGGCTAGTTTTGCCTAGGAACCCTGCAACGTCCCTTATCGGCGCTAAGAACCCTTTAGGTATCCCACAATTCTTTGTGTGACATGACGTGTAAGTACAGCCCCCTCACAGAAATCAATGAAAATGCACACTTTGTAGTTCATTGTTGGAAGGCTGTAGGCCTGGATTTGACTCTCATCATCCATGTGCGTTTCCATCACATAATGACGTCAGAGTTAAAGGCTGTCCAAATTTGGTACAGCAGTCCAAAGTTCCTAACCTGACTCGTGCCAGATGGATGTAGTTCTGCCAAGCTCCACACGGCTCCACAAATCCATCTTGAATCGCTGCCATTGGGAGGGGTTTCAATACAACATAAAATGTACAAGCCAATCTGGATCGCCGGGCGGGATTTTCGTAGATGCAACATATCAGAGAAGCACCTATTTGGATTCAGACAACGATGGTAGCTCACGGCAAGGAAGCAAGCAGTAACATTGTTGTCCAACCGAATTTTACTTCTTTAAAAGAACACCGGGAGGCTTTTGTTAGAGGAAACAATGTTTTTGCCCTTCTCTTGTTTAGGTTTGGCAAGTTGCTTTCATCAGCATCACGGGTTGGTTTCGATGGGAGTGGTTGAAATAGCACGTCAGTAGAGATGACTGACAAGTGGTTTATCCAATAATATGCAACGATTTCTTATAAGGCCCCTCCTTCTGAAATATATCTCCAATGGAGAAATCCCAGATTGGATGTGTGTAGCTCTGCGGAATGAAATCCATCAGGCGAGAGCTGGGTTACACAGCTCCTTTCCTACCCATAATAGTGTTCTCACTGTTGACCCCATGGAAGGTCAAGAAACAGGAGCTAGAAGCTATTAAGGGTATTAGGATGGAGCCATAATGTCCATTTTCCCTTCCCTGGATTTATGTGATTCATTTGTGTTACAAGGTCTCAGGTGTCAATGGGGAGCAGGTGTGTTAAATTTGGTGTTTGGCTCTCCCACTTTCTCATACTGGTCACTGGAGTTCAATATGGCTCCTTATGGCAAAGAATTTTCTGTGGATCTGAAAAAATTATTTGTTGCTCTACATAAAAATGGCCCAGGGCAATGTTTTTCAAAGTGGGGGCTGCCAGGGTGGGCTTAGATATTGGAGAGAAAACAAGAAAAGAATATGCAAAAAAAACAATACAATTTTATGTTTTCATTTATTATTATAAAATATAACTTGTATTAAAATATTATACTCACCAGACCAACTCAGCAGAGTTGAAACTAACCTTTGAGGCCTGTTTTCCCTGTCTAACTATGTAAGAAAGGACCATCCCACCTTAGTTTATAGGGCACTGAAATGCATTCTCACTTTTGCAACAACCTACTTGTGTGACTCTGACTTTCGAACTTTAAATTTATTCAAAAAAATTAACATTGACCCCATCTACTCTTGGACAGTGACATGCGTATGACACTGACATATATTAAGCCCGGCCCTCCCACGATACACACATTTGAGAAAGGTTTGATTTTTTTTTGTTCTTATCATCAACAGTTTGTTGAAAGGTTTATTATTCAATGGAGATATGATATAGAGTTGAAAACATATTAGTTCATATTCTGATACTAAACAAATATAATACTTATTGAATAGTGAATAAAAGTAAGAAATACTTTTGAAAAGTGTCATGGTTCAGTTTTGGCTTGGCTATCTCCCTTTGTTATTTTTCAGCACCTCCTCCTCTCACACAGCTCAGCCTCCACTCCCTCAGCAATCAGTCACACCTGTTAGGCACCAATTAGTCAGTACTCACTCCACCTGCCAGCCCACTCACTAAGCTCACTTCAGTTTGCTCCTCGTCGCCGGCTCGTCTTCAGTCTCTACCAACAACACGCCTGTCAAGTCCTTTTCTCATCAGTCTCCACTCACTCCACGTCTGTCAGCCAAGTTTGCTCCCTGCTTTGCTGCTGGTTCTCCTGCTACCTCTGTGCCCCAACAGCCCTGCATCTCCAAGAATTCTCTCGTACTGCACCTCTGGTTCGACAACAGCCCTGCATCCCAAGGAACTCTATCTATGCACATCTGGTTCGACAGCAGCCCTGCATCTCCAAGAACTCTCTCTCTCACTGTACCTCTGGTTCGAAAGTTGTCCTAGCACCTCCAAGTACTCGTCACAAGATCCTGCTCTGTGTTCTCCAGTCTCTTCCAAGTCAGCCTGCTCCTGCACCCATCATCTCCAGTCCGGTAACTAACTCTGGTCATCATCATCCACAACTCAGTACTTTCAATAAACTTCAAAAGAACAAGCTCTGTGTGTGCGTGCTCTGTCCGGGTTCACGAAGACAAATCATGACAAAAAGTGTATTTTTCTTTACATATTTTGTAGCTTTGTGTGTTAGTTTGCAAAGGGAGTACCCAGCCAGAAGTCAATGCTGGTTAGGGGACCATGAGATGAGATTTAAAGTTCTGTAATGAGCCTGAATTCCTGATGGTTTGGGGCAGTGAGTTCCAAAGGGTGGGGGCAGCAGCAGCAGTGAAAGCTCGGTCCCCTAAGGTCTGGTATTTGGTGCGGGTGATGGGTGTGAGGAAGTTGGCGTCTACAGGGCGGTGGGGTTTCAGGAGGTCAGTCAGACATGGAGGGGCCATATTATGAAGAGACTTGTAGGTGAGGAGAAGAAGCTTGATATGGTATTGGACAAGGAGCCAGTGAAGCTGTTTAAGGACAGGGGTGATGTGATCTCTGGACTGGGTATGGGTAAGTAGGCGTACAGCAGAATTCTGTATGTATTGTAATTTTTGGAGATGACAGAAGAAGACCATAGAGGAGGCTATTGCAGTAGAGTCTGGAGGTGATGAAGGCATGTATGAGGATTTCAGCTGCAGACTTGGAGAGGGATGAACAGAGGTGGAAGAAAGACTGAAATGCGTTTAAAATGACACGGATGATGTCGAGGTTATGAACGGAGGAGGAGGGGGAAACATTGTGACCATCAATAGTGATGCTGAAGTTTCAAATGGAAGGAAGGGGGGATTTTGGACTGGTGATGAGTTCTGTTTTGTTGCAATACAGTTTTAGGAATTGATTGTCCATCCAGGTTTTAATGTCTGAGATGCAGTGCTTGATAGTAGAGACGATGACTGGTGTGATTGATTTTGTTGATAAGTAAAGTTGAGTGTCATCAACATAACAGTGAAATTGGAGTCCATAATGGCCAATTATTTGTCCAAGGGGTAACATATAAATAATGCAGAGGGGGCCCGTCACCAAACCCTGGGGAACACCATGAGGGATGTATGGGACTTAACATTCTTAATGGAAACAAAATGGTAATGGTCGGAGAGGTAAGAACCAAAGGAGTGCTGTAACAGAGATGCCGTTGTACTGAAGATGGTGGAGAAGGATGGTGTGGTTTATTGCATCAAAAGCTGTGGAGAGGTCAAGGAGAAGGAGGGTGGACATGGAACCAGAGTCAGCAGCGAGGAGGAGGTCATTGGTGACTTTAAGCAGGGCAGTTTCTGTGCTGTGGTGTGTGCAGAATCCAGATTGAAAAGGTTTTCCCTCTGGGATTATTAAAGTATGTCTGATTCTGATTCTGATTTAAACAACTCAGAGGTGTGAAGATGTTGGTTGAGTTGGGAGATGACCGGGCGTTCCAGGATTTTTTGAGATTAACGGACGATTTGAGATGGCTCTGAAGTTGTGAAGGTTTTTAGCTTTCCAGATCTGATCTTGGAGTTGAACGTTGATATCGATGGCGAGCCAGACCCAGTGAGAACTCTTCTGAAGAATCCTATAACAGTGGCTAGCTGCTTGGGTTTCTGGAAAGGTTCTATGGACCTGAACACTTCAAACTGCAGAACCTCAGATAAGCAATAACCAATCCATTTTATTCCAAATTGGTAACACAGAAGAACACAAACACACAGCATTGCGTGGACATCGGGGGGAGTTCTCTTGGATTGGCAGACTGGGGTGGTGGTCCCCCTATTTAAAAAGGGGGACTGGAGGGTGTGTTCCAACTACAGATGAATCACACTCTTAAGCCTCCCTGGTAAGGTCTATTCCGGGGTTCTGGAAAGGAGGGTCGGTCGGATAGTTGAATCTCGGATTCAGGAAGAGCAGTGTGGTTTTCGTCCTGGCCGTGTAACACTGGATCAGCTCTACACCCTCAGCAGGATCCTGGAGGGTGCATGAGAGTTTGATCAACCAGTCTACATGTGCTTTGTGGATCTGGAGAAGGCATTCGACCGTGTCGCTCGGGGGGTCCTGTGGGGGATACTCCGGGAGTATGGAGTACCGGGCACTTTAATATTGAACCAATAAGAGCAGAGTGTGAAGGTCCAATTAGCAGGGTAAGAGCACAGTTTTGCTCAAAATATTGCAATGCACACAACATTATGGGTGACATACCAGAGTTCAAAAGAGGACAAAGTGTTGGTGCACGTCTTGCCCGGATTGTATCCAAAAAACATAAAACCACGGCTCCCCAAATCACTGCAGAATTAAATGTGCACCTCAACTCTCCTGTTTACACCAAAACTGTCCGTCGGGAGCTCCACAGGGTCAATATCCACGGCCGGGCTGCTATAGCCAAACCTTTGGTCACTCGTGCCAATGCCAAACGTCGGTTTAAATGGAGCGCAAATCTTGGGCTGTGGACAATTTGAAACATCTCTGATGAGTCCACCTTTACTGTTGTCCCCACATCTGGGAGAGTTACGGTTTGGAGAAGGCCCAAAGAAGCGTACCACCCAGACTGTTGCATGCACAGAGTGAAGCATGGGGGTGAATCAGTGATGGTTTGGGCTGCCATATCATGGCATTCCCTTGGCCCCATACTTGTGCTAGATGGGCGCGTCACTGCCAAGGACTACCGAACCATTCTGGAGGACCATGTGCATCCAATGGTTCAAACATTGTATCCTGGAAGGAGGTGCCGTGTATCAGGATGACAATGCACCAATACACACAGCAAGACTGGTAAAAGATTGGTTTGATGAACATGAAAGTGAAGTTGAACATCTCCCATGGCCTGCACAGTCACCAGATCTAAATATTATTGAGCCACTTTGGGGTGTTTTGGAGGAGCGAGTCAGGAAACATTTTCCTCCACCAGCATCACATCGTGACCTGGCCACTATCCTGCAAGAAGAATGGCTTAAAATCCCTCTGACCACTGTGCAGGACTTGTATATGTCATTCCCAAGACGAATTGACGCTGTATTGGCCGCAAAAGGAGGCCCTACACCATACTAATAAATTATTGTGGTCTAAAACCAGGTGTTTCAGTTTCATTGTCCAACCCCTGTATGTATATATATATATATATATATATATATATATATATATATATATATATATATATATATATATATTAGGGCTGTCAATCGATTAAAAAAATTAATCTAATTAATTACATACTCTGTAATTAATTAATCTAAATTAATCGCATATAATTTTTGCTGTGAAAGTATTTTAAATATTTAAATTCAAATGATTCAATGAATAATCAGCATTAGATAAATTAAAGTTCAAAAATTCTTATTCACATTTCATGCCTTCAGACGTTTTAACATGTGTCGTTGTGGCATATGTGGCACACAGTAACGTAGGGGACACAATGAAAATAAATGAACACTCCCCTCAATATCAACACTTTACAACAGTAAAGTGACGTCCGCGCTACTTCCGGGTTATGCCGGTAGCCAAAAACAGGACTGTTCTCGCCAAACACCGTGACAAAACGGGTGAATTAGAGCGTGCTTTTAGTTTATGCCACACAGAGGCATTCCAAATCGTTGGATGTACGTTTCTTTCGTTTACCGAAGGACGAAGAAAGAAATGGATATTTTCAGTGAAAAAGGACCCAGGCAAAAAAATCCCAATGGACTGTAGGAGCCATCATACCCCGAAAGAATATGCAGTCTACACTTAATCTCCGGTAAATACAACTTAATTTTGCACTGGTCATTGTTCTGCTTAAATAATTAAAGCCGCAAGCGGCGTCAATCGGCCCTGCAGCCAAGCGCCTTCGCGCACCGCCGGCCGTCAGCCACCGCAGAAGCTGTCACGCATTTTCTCCGTCCGTCCACCGGCCGATACACACGAACGCGTTGAGCAGCGCTAGCCCACGACTCACAAAAAATCTAGTGCAGATCGGTGGATGCAGCGAGGAGATACAGCCGTTGAATAATGATAATGCATTTGGCCACCGGGCCGGACTAAATCGTTTGGCCAGCATTCACAGACTCGCTATCTGGACGGTATCTGGCAATCTGATACCATCAACCATCAACTTACTCTTAAAACGATCTTGTGATACGTTACCTAAAGAAGAAAAATACGTCGAGAACTTGTTGTTTGCTCTGTTGGCGTCTGCCGCTGTGCTCGCCTTCTGCCTTCCAGTCCGGCGCGCAGGTGCGAAAAAACCCGGATGAAAACAATAGCAGTGAACTACCCTATACGATTAATTTGCGTTAATTTTTTTAATCCGTTAATTTTATTTAAATTAATTAATCGAAATTAACGCGTTATTTTGACAGCTCTAATATATATATATATATATGTATATATACATATGTATATATATATATGTGTGTGTGTGTGTTTTCTTGAAATACACATACCTAAACAGTGGATTTCTCCCCTTAATTTCTATGTCCCTGCCTCCGTTTCCTCCAACTTTCTCCACCTTTCATCACTGAGCTTTAATTGGGCTCCTTCCTCTTTAATTCCCTCCATTCCCACTTCCACACAGAACTCACATCGAGCCAGAATACAGAAGTTTGCTGGACATATGCAGCCCTCCTCGCCATTAAGGCTAAATTCTGGTTGATAACATGAATCACAGAGAAATGGTAATGATGTTGCTGTGCATGACCTTACAGTGTGAAAAAGAACTTATCACAGTCCAAGCACAGCGCTTGCTTTGTCAAGCTGCTCTGCACTCTCACACCCAATCAACCCCTTAGCCTGTCAAAGGCGTTTTGTTGATCATTTTTGTTTTCCAACTCTATCCAAGTAATTACAGGCATATTCTTCAGTACAATTGTATAATTTTCCATCCACTCCTAATTTGCTTGGCTGAAAATTCAACTGATTACAATTTGATTGTTTGGAAGAACAAGCAACCGTTTTTTTTCAGTGGCGAAAATTGGAGCTGTCATTTTGGCTACATTGTTATCTTGCAAATAGGTCTAATAGAGTATTCATGAGCAGCTTTTTACAAGTAAATGTGAGGTTTTACATTCAGCACGTAAAGAGGACTGTATTAAGGAATGTATTCTGCATCACTAATTGAAAAAGTGGTGCTTCCAGCTCCCTCCAACACCTTATTATGGCAGGAGAAGGAAAACAAGCTGATATAGCCACACTATAACAGTTGAGATGGGGTTTTTTGGTTCAGATTTGTTCATTCCTCTTTTGTAATTTTAACATAAATAACAAGCATTTTTCAAGCTCTTCAAAATCTTTGGTATCAAATAATATTTACTCCTGTCAAGGTACTAACATAACTTTTGATAACAGTAAAAAAATTCTATCATTAATTATTTTGCCAGACTTAGTTTCAGCAGGCATTTGATGAACTGACGACCTGTCCAGTGTGTCCAGCCACTGTCGCTTCACATCCATGGCAGGTGCTTTGCATTAATCGCCGAAATCATGCGTGTTGCCTCAATTTGCGTCACATTGTATCGCTCCTGTGTTGCATATCCCAGCTTTACATAGGGATATCATGTAAAGCTGTTGCTCAGGCTGCCACATTCACATTTGGTATGAACACACCTCAAGTGTCTCTATTGATGTTTTCCTGTTGTGAAAACTTTTTTGTACACTACAGATTTAATGGTGACGCTTAGTGTTCTGCTGCGTCATGACCAAGTACTTTACAAAGATGTGAGTTTACTATTTTTTTTTTTTTTTATAAAGTGGGCTGCACAGTGGTGCAGTGGGTAACACTGTTGCCTTGCAGCAAGAAGGTTCAGGGTTCATATCCAACCCTGGGTATTTCTGCATGGAGTTTGCATGTTCTCCCTGTGCATGCGTAGGTTCTCTACGGGCACTCCGGCTTCCTCCCACAGTCCAAAAACATGCCTAGCACATAACTGACAGGGGCCTATAGAGGCCCCTAATACAATTATAATACTGACAAAATAATATGACAGTCTGTTATAAATTTACAATCACGCATATATTTTATTTACAATGTATTGGTAACACTACAATTATTTGTTTTCGGAAACATTTCTCAATGCCCACCATCCCCTGTCTAATTATGCAAAATGGTTCAGTCCACCTGTGTTGCCCTGTGATAGACTGGTGACCTGTCCAGGGTGTACCCCGCCTCTCGCCCATTGACAGCTGGAGATAGGTACCAGCACTCCTCGCAACCCCACAAGGGATAGACGTGTTAAGAAAATGGATGTATGCTCCACCTCCTTCAGCCTCCGGTTTCAACTACTACTTTTCTCAGATAGCGCAAGTGGAGGCCGAGATGGCAAGATACCTCATAACTCTGAGAATCAGAAAATAAAAGAGAGAAAGCTCAGGCAAGAAACCGATTGCAAAGGGTCGACAGTATGTCACCCAATTCTTTATCGGGCAAAGTGGGTCTGTTAAGTGGTTAATTCAATAAATTCTGGAACCTGTTGTCTGTTCCTAACTTTGTCCATAGTTTATAAGCTAGCTCACTTTCTTCCTCATGTTAGCTCATATCTCTGAAGAAAACTGGATTTATACATTTAACTGTTTTAGTTAAGTAAGAAACACAGGCAAACATTTAGCAAGCTGCTCTGCTCTTAAAAGTATGGATGTTGCAGACACGTCAAGTCCAGCAGCAGCAGCTGTCTCTCAGTCCCCCCTCCCTCGGGCTCCACATACCCAAGTCCTAGTAACATCTGAGGAAGAAGGTGAGCAGCTTTTTGTGGAACTGATCGATTAGATGGAGAAACATTTTTTTTAAATAATAAAAAAATCATTCTGAAATTAAAAAGCCTAGTAATTAAAAATGATTCTAATGATCTTACTTCTGATTTTGAAAATAAAGTAAGACACATAAACAGTGTATATGCTTCCATTTCTCCCCCTAACTTGTCTCCTCTTGAACTCCTGAATGCAATTTATCAGCTGCAGCTGCTTAGCATCTTTGGACAAGTGTACATTGTTTTGCAAATATTTCGCACACTGCCAGTTACTGTTGCTAGTGGCGAGATGGCCTTCAGTGCTGTTCAATAGACAATAACGTTCAAATTACAGTACAATTGGCTCATTTGTTATTGATATTTGCTGAGATTTTATTTTTCTCCTCAGATTATAGTAGCATTTAATTTTAATAGAAGTATTTTAGTTTTGTATTTGTATTTAAGATAATTTTATGTCCAAGTATTTAAAGAAATAGATGACTTTTGGAATTTAGAGTATCACTCTTGCGGCAAATAATTAGATCAAAATTCATTTCATTGTGTTTACAGTGCCTCCCCCACCGTATAACTGTCAGGTTTTTCTTTTCACAAATATGGGAATAACAACCAACAATATCATTAAAATACATAATTTAATGTATAACAGTATCAAAGTTTTCCGCCGGCCTTACAGGGGGGCCCATTGAGGTTTCTCTTCATGGGGTCCCGAATCCCTGGCGGCGCCCCTGCCTTGCACACTTGCAAAGATGTACTCTCCTTGATGTTATTTGACATAGTTTTGGACGAGTCACCTCCTAGCTTTCAAAAAAGTGTCACAGGGTTTATACAGGAATGAGTAACCCTAATTTAATGCTTTTTAATTCTCTTTTAATGCTCGTACAAATAATTTTAATGCCATTAAGTACCCATATATATATGTCATGGTTTTTAAGTGTTTGGCCCACATGCAGATACAGACGGAGGCAGAAACAATTTTAAGATGTTTATTAAAGGCTCAGACAACGAAGAAACGCACGGCGTGTAGAACAGGCGAGGTCTGAACGTCAGTGCTGGATCGACTGTGGGGAAGAACGAAGGTTGAGTTACTGAGGATCGAACCAGGGAAAAATACCAGAAGCTGCGCCGCTTACCCTTTAGTCGAGAAGACCTATCCGGGAGGAGCAAGTGACACGGGGACTCTGTGACCGTAACTCGCTGATGGTGGCAGGTGGCTGAGTGACTGGAAGGCTGACTGATGTAAGCTGGCGAGGGATCCAGAGCACACCACAGTTGACGGCAGACAGGAGGAGCAGATGGAAGAACCAGAGAGTTGTGCGTGAACCAGCTGAATCCAGGAAGGGGAATCTCACGCCCGGCTGGGTACCAGCTCACTGTCTATGACTGGTTTAATCTGGGAAACATGAAAGGTAGGGTGTACTCGGGAGTGCGGAGGCAGGCGCAGACGGACAGAGGTGGGACTGATCACGGTCTCGATCTCATAAGGTCCGGTGAATCGGGGGGCAAGTTTCTTGGCTGATGGGTTAGTCAAAAGATGATAACCAGACCTTCTGACCAGGGTGATATTGAGGGGCAGGAACACGGTGCTGGTCGGCAAACCTCTTATTCTGCTCTGCGGTGCGAGTGAGAGCAGTGACGGTGGATCTCCAGGTCTCCTGACAACGGGTGATGTACTGATTAACTGATGAAACCGGTATTTGAAGTTCATCGGCAGGTAGGAGGGGAGGTTGTAATGTTTCTATGGCTGTTAAGAAGTACCTATCAAACGAAATATTATTATTTTTGCTGTGCGAATTAAATGCTTTTTTTAACAGAGACAATAGTAATACAATTTTGACTGCAATTGTGAATTCACCTCAGACACATTCACTTTCAAGTGTTCCCATGAAATAACAGTTTGTAAATGCAAGAAAACTGCCCTTTCACCCTCTATCTACATCTGAAAAATGTGAGAGTTTCCTGTTGCAGCATTTCAGGCATGCCACATAAAGGAATTGGGGGACAATATTTGTCAAGGCAGTTTTTTTCTATAAGAAAGAGATCTGCAGATGATATACGATTTATTAGAATTTATGTACTTTTATGTCATAAAAGTACACAAGTTGCATTAATAAAATATGAACCTGTTTTTGTTTGACCTTCAACCTTTTCAAAGGAGCAAAGGGCTGGTAGCCTTGGCTCCTGGACTCCACAGCAGCCCAATGTAGACAACACCCAACACAGGCATGTCAGCAGCAAAGCACATGAGCAGCCCCCCCAAGGCGATAGTGTTGTGGATGGGCCTCCCCACAACGTAATGATTTGCACTAAGTCCTTCAAAAATTCTAAGTTCTTGGTAAGGCAGTTAAAAATATCAAACAGTAGTCAAAAAGTGAACAAAGGTAGCTGAGTCTCAGTCCAGGGTGGTTTATTGCAACAACACAAGACAACCACACGTGAGATGTGCTCCGGACAACATCATCTGACAACATACAGAAAGCGGTCGGTTTAAATACATTCTCTGGATCTTTGAGCTCCTCCTGTGAGCCACTCCTTTTTTACATAATTTCCATTGCTTTTTCCACGGATATCTTTGTTAATTTTTTACCTATCAGTGGAAACTTTTATGGGGCGTGCTTTTTTTAAAAACATGGTTACACATCACAGCTCCTCCCAATCATGGCCCCTGCTCATTTCCATATGGTTACACGTCATTACCTTTTCGGACTTGGAACTTGCATTTTCTGTGTTCATTTTGGAGTCTTTCATGTTCTGCTTTACATTGCAAATGGCTTGCCCTTTTGACCCAGAGGTTTTTCAATTTCCCCTGGTAAATTGGTAAATTCCATTGACCCCCTAATTCTTATTCTGGACACACACACACATGTTTCTTAGGTGAATGTTTACAGCACACCCTATACCCATTGTGATAAGAATATATTTATTATAAGATATTCATTGTGAGATATTAATCCACTACAATAGACACACAGAGCACACAATTCCCCTACCCAACACCGCCGCCATATTCCTCAGTGCAGATCAAGTCTGCAACCCGGTCATCCCAGCAATCAGGCAGTTGCACAAGCCCTCAGCAGGAGAACTAGACACCACAGAGCAACTGAACTCCTCAAGAGTTTTACACCTGCTGGAAAGGCATCTTCTATCCACAGTGGCTGGGACTCAGAAAGACCATGGGGGATAGTGAGCTACCTCACCCAATTGCACATAACTGCATTATCCAAGCAGGTCAGGGAACAGGAGACCATCCATGGCCCAGCTTACTCCCCACAGCCTACAACCAGCCCCAGATTATCCCGATGAACATTAGGCCACCAGACGGGAACACACCAAACCATGAAAGACCCCTGCCCCCACTCAAGCACCACCTAAAGCCTGGCTTATGCTTGACGCATCCGCAAAGTCCGTGCGGCTGTATTATGTCATTTCGGCCTCCACGCCATTCCGCCCTTAATGAGTCGGCCCAAAAAGATCACCATTAGCAATTCCTGGACAGAAATTGCTATCACTCTAGGAAGAAAGTAAGAGGCTTAAATCTTGGAAACAACTGCGTTTTCTACTTCTATATGTCATGGCGTGTAGTACGCTTGGCATAGGAGCACAACGCTGCCCTCCAGAGTCTAGGAAAATAGTGCTACTTCGGATAAAAAGCATAAATGCCGCAGACGTGGTGTCTGTACGTCTCATTTCCACGTGGAATGTATGTGTGTCAAGCATAAAACAACCTTAAGCAGTGGGGCGCTCCCCTCACTGGTCCACCCTGGAACCCCTCCCCAAGTCTTGTCTCCCAAGCTAGTGTGGGTGTTGAAGAAAGAACAAAAAATGCCTTGCCACCCCATCCTTGTACCTGGTGTATGCATATGACTAGAGGTGTTTATGTACAAAAGTGCATTCAAATTGGGGCAATGGGTGCAGTTTCAGAGAGATCCCACTGCTTGCTGATAGCTGTCTTCCCCACCATACTCCCAAAACTCTGTGTCTTAAATGCATTAAAATCGAAATGCAGAATGGATCACCCAAAACAACTTTATTATTCTTGTGGAATAATGTTTATGTACCTTTACTATGAGACAATGGGATTCTCTAGTTTAAGGCAGGCCATAAACCAAAGATGAGGGATTAGTGCTCATGACAGCTCTAGCAGGGAGTAAACAGGCAGACCACAAGGTTGCCACCGGGTCTTATGAGCAGGCCAGCTGACAGCTTTGCTAGGGCCCGGGACAACACAGTCTTTTTGGGCCCCCCCTCTACACCTGCCACCACCACACCACACTGTTGTGCCATGTCAGGACGTGACAAACTTACATTAGTTCGGGACATGACGGACTGCATTTCCCATGATGCAAGGTGGTCAAAAAGGCCACCAACTCCCATCATGCAACGCGGCCCAAAATGGCCACCGACCATAGCAACGAGATAACGTTACTAGGGGGAAAGGTATTTATTGCGGCCGAGGACCGAAATCTGCCTTCTTCCCTGGCGCGCTGCCAACCTGAGAAGACACACAGCTGTTTCACTTCAACCCCACGCCACGTGCTCGATAACTCTTTGCTGGTTCGAAGATTACCGGAGCAAAACTATTCCCTGTGCGGACACAGGAGGTCGACTTAAAAAGTACTTTTAATTCCCTCTGATCAAGAGACTGGGAGCCGTCGTCTCCCGGTGGTCGAAAGAGGACGACGCGTTGTTTGGCCGAACAAGCGTCTGGGAGCCCAGAGAGAGAGAGGAAGACGAAGGAACTCTCTCAGTCCGGTCCCGCTGCAGCCTGCGGACACCTGCGTTCGTCAAGACGCCTCCAGGAAGCCGCCTTACTCGGAGCGCTCCGGACCAGCCCCGAGGCACCTCAAGTAACAGGGTTCTCCCCTTTTATTTCTTTTTTCGCCTTATGGTGATAAAGCTGTGCCTGGGCAGGCGTTAGGGACGTTAGGTTAATGCGTGTTACTCCAAGGCGGAGTTTGTTTTTAACTGTTGAATATTTTTCTTTGTATGTGCATGCGTTTGTGAAAGCGATTATTTGCTGTGTTGATTTGTGGTTTATCAATAACCCCGCCGTGGGTCACTGTTTCAGTTCCTTTCCGTCTTCTTCCATGCTTTCCCCCCCCCTCTCTTTTCGCTTCTTCTTATCAGTGAATCTGATCGCTTTGTTGAATCTTAGTTCGTGGTTTTTCTTTAAACTCACCCGTAAACCACTCCCTCTCGGAGCAAGGTACGGTACCACCTCACATTAGCGTAAGCGCTGTGACATCATTAGGACCTCTCCTCACGCATCACGCAAATTTGCAGAGCATACGTCATTATAGTCGCCATCTTGGGAGGGTGTCGGATGACTGAACTGTAAGTAGCTTAGCTGGAATAGCTTTGTAAGACATCAAAGCGTCCGGTGGGACTCTCAAAGCTGTTCTGTCTGTCAATGCTGCTACGTCAAATGCCGATGTTCTGAGTGTGGTTTAAACAACCGTGAGCTGAACTAAGATTTGCTACCTCTCAATTTAATCCATTTGTTTTTTTTTTTGTTTTGTTTGTTCTTTTATTTCCACATATATTTTGCATGTTTAGTTTAGTAGCGAGTAAGATTTCCAAGGTCGTTGAATCAGAGAATTACTGTAACAGGGAATTGCTTTTGGTTCAATAAAACAACAACTGCGGAATATAAATTGTTTTGTATTCAATCTAATTCACAGTTGCATGGGTATTCAGAATTCAGAGCAAACCTCCTTTCAGAGTTAACATCTGATATTAATACAGAGACAATATCATTGGATGGTGATAAGGAATAAGGATTTAAACTCTAATTGCAGTTATATTGGGGTTCTCACAGTCTGCCGGATAAACCTCGGCGGTTAAAATCCGACCTGATCATTTAGTCCAGCATAAATGAGTTCATAACAGCTAGTTAATTAATGCATTAGTAGTATAAATCATTACAAGCTTCTAGCTAACATCACCACCATTTGAACTATATTTGTTATAGCTAAATTTTGAGTTGAATGACATATTATTTAAATTATAATACCAAATTATAATTAATTATAATAATAAGCATATTCAAACAGCTTCTGGCATAACAACACACACACACACACACACACACACACACACACACACACGCGCACCCTTGTTTTTAACATAAAAATTGTCACACACACATGAAACTCACAGTGGTAGCTCAGAGCACATGTGTAAGCATGTAGAAAATGTTAAAGCAACTACAAGTGTATTTTTCTGTAAAACAGCAGGGGATCCATTTTTCGGCAGCCCCTTGCCAAAAAATGCATCCCCTGCTATCTCAGAGGAGTTGACACTTGTATGACTCTATTCCTGTATATCCATCTGTAATTAAAGGACAAGGGTCAGCAAATGCAAATTCTGCCCTGTAAAACAATGACAGTGCAATTGTCGCTGTATGATCTGAAGCCCCATTTGGAGCTTTTAAACAGGCTTTTGAAAAATGTTGATAATTTGCTGCTGTTATATTATAGATTTTTCAGAATAAAAAGCTAGCAGATGTGCAGAATCAAAAAATAACAGAAATACAATTATAGAGCATTCAGTATTGTAAGAAAGCCCACACTGTTTCTGGATAAATACATTATTGTATGAGTTAAGTTCTGTTCCGTTTTATGCCTCTTTCCTTGTAAGTTTGAAATGTCCCATGCTCCTGAATGCACCATAGCTTTCTGACGCTCGCGAATGCATCACACTGGTCTGTGAACGCTGTGCTGTGTAGACACACGTATGATCTTCCGCTTAAGACAAAGCTTTGCAGTTTCAAAACTCACATCGGCTCTCACGGTTTACTGTGTGTGAATGACAAGAGACCACAACAAATATATCAGCCCTACCTCGGATAAAATCTTTGGATTTAATATTGTTCATAACACCCGTACTTTTGTAAATGAATCTGCCAAATAACCACAGTTTTTTTCCCACGAGAGGTATATTTAAACGTTTTTATATCATTAATATAAGAACAAGTAGCTCCGTTGGTCATATTTTAATCCGTTTTCCTCGTCGATATGCAGTTGTACAGAGCGAGGCGCGCTCTCGCGACAGGGGATGCATATCTCGGCAGGCATGCACTTTTCGGCATAACACTGGCACTGTCTCTGTTATCGGTAGGGCCGGCTCTCTCTGCCTCCTCCTCAAACACACGCTGTCTCCCCCCCCCCCCCCCCCCCTCCGAAGCCACATGTTGCGACGGGAGAACTGCTACGTTGTCCTCCTTTCTCTCTGTCCACCAAGATCCCCGCCTCAGCTGGCTCTTTCAAACTGAACCTGGACCTCTGCCCTCTCTCTGCTTTCTGGTCTTTTGGCGCTAAACTCAAGTATTTCTGTAAAAGAAAAGGTGTTTTCCCCCTTACACTAGCTAGCGGATGCTATACTTTAAAATCACACTGATAAACGCATTGCTTCATACCTGGCTCTGGATGGGCATCATTCCTCTGCAATTCCGTTCCTAGACCTGTTTCTGACTCATCCTCAGTTTTAAAAAAATATTTACTCATAAAATCCCTCAAGCCTTTAGTGTCATCTTCTCTTTTTCACTCCTCTTTTCATTTCTGTGTGCCGGACATCTAAAAACCGGACATTCTTAGTTTGCAGCGAAACAAACTTTCAAAGTTGCAGCCAGCCGTTGTCCTAATGGTCAAACCATTTTATGTTGGGGTGGGAGGAGTTCTAATGGCCCCTTATTTAAAGAAAACATATTACATATACCTAATGCAGATATATATGTATATATTTAGTTACTCTTACTAATTACTTTGCCTGTATTTTAATGGTCAGAGTGTCAGTTTTGCCCCCCCCTCTGTCCTGGGCCCGGGACAATGGACCCGTTTGTCCCCCCCTGTCAGCAGGCGTGCTTATGAGCACAATGTTTTTCAGGTAAGAAAATGCCGTGTTTTACCAATAAAGAGCTACAGAAGCATCATGTTTTGTGTGTCTGAGCTGGACTAGAAAAGAGACAGCGGGCTACACATATCTAAGCATTTTAACATTCCTTCCAACAAACATTTTTAGAATTTGCTTGAATTGACATTTTAAAGTTTATCATGAGAGGCTTGTACTAGGAGTTATCAGACCAACGGTGGATTGAACCTGTCAGGTACGCAGGTCTGTGTGGAGGTTTGTGGTGTTTCCCTCTCTCTCCTACAGGGTGCGGCTGGCAGGCTGCAGTCAGAGGTGTTGTCCATCTACCCTAATTAAGGAGGAGCGGAAAAGGGAGCAGGAGTCATGAGGAAGATTCTGATTTGGTTTAGTTGATAATGTACAGAAAGCAACTATGAAGACAGGAAAGACAAGAAAAGGACAGCAGGTAACCGTATTATGTCGGGACCCAGTAATTTAAACATTGACGCTAGGAGGGTTAGCGAGACAGCTAGGAGGGTTAGCTAGACAGCTAGGAGGGTTAGCTAGACAGCTAGCAGCACAAGGAGCAGAACTCAGGAGTAAAACACAGCGAAATTGAAGAAACTTGGGTTACTTCAGGTAGAAGGGAACTCTGCTGCTCTAGCTGCTGTAATTACAGAACCTCTTCTAGTCTGTACTTTTACTTCAGTCAGTGTTCGGCCTGACACCATTGCTCATGTTTATGTATGCTAATGCTTGACTTTTGAGTCAAGACACAGCTCTACAGGTTGATGTATCTCACTGTTAGTTTACAGCCCAAACCCAGCATAAAACCTGCCCAACTAAAAAGAAAAAAACAAGCCCAAATCTCAAACTCTCCCATGTTAAAAGCGCAGAAGTATGAAACACATGAGAACATGCCACAATGTACACAAAATGTACAATCAGTCAACCAAATAACACACAAGATCACTTTAACAATCATTATATATCAACCGAAAAAAAAAAAACTTATCAATAGTTTCCCAACATGAGTAATAAATCTACCTTAATATAAACGTAATTTCTCTTACAGAATATAGCTCAATCAAACATTTCTCTTTCACACAGCCATGAAATATTTTTAAGTTGATCAATAGAACTCAACCCCTCTTGGGGCGTTTACATTGACCAATACAATTTCATAGTGACACTTGATTAACCATTATTCTTTTCTTGTTTTATTATAACAATCAATATTAATCATTATAACTATTATTCATTGATGATGTCAGATTCGACTCATTTAAAAAATAAATTGACCAGTAAAATTAGTTCAATGAGATGGCATTTTATTAAAAGGGTTTTAGTTTTTTTCCAGACAGACAACTATTTTGATATATATTTTGTTAGTAATTCTTTCTAAAAGCCCAACAAATGTGAGAAGCTTTCCAAATTTTTACAACCTGCCCATAAGCTGTTTTAGGTCCAGCTCATTGTGTTCAAAAGAAGCCTAATTGGGTGGAAACCTGCCTAATTTGGTAACACTGAATACACTATTTGTTTTTGTTAGATTTTTTTAGATTTTGGGATTTTATTGAGAGTTTGTTTCTTAGCATTGTATGAGTTGTCACAGAGCCACTGTTCAGCCTGAAGCATGTAAAATGCTTTTTCTTTTTTTTTTTAAGTGTGCCCCCCTGAAAAATGTCATTTGTTTCTGCAGCCGGGTCTGTCCGAGCATGAATTTGAATCGCTCACAGCTCAGATCGCGCGTTATTACAACGCGATTAAAACTATTTCCAAGCAACTTTCATATGATGAACGATGAGAGTGAGAAAGAGATCTTTACATCATATAAAGATGATCTACCATCAGCATCAACATTCAAGCAGGAAATGAAGTTGTGGCACAAAAAGTGGTCATCATCAGTGGAAAAACCCAGCTCTCTCCCTGAAATTCTAAGGATAACAAATATGAAGTGCTACCCAAACATTTCTATGATTCTTCACCTTCTGTCAGTTATACCTTTTACGAGTGCTTCTGTGGAACGTGCTAACTCAGGCCTTAAAGCAGTGAAAACTTTGCTGAGGTCGACAATGGGACAAGAAAGGTTTGTGGCTTTGCTACTTATGTATGTCCACAAGGACATTCATTTAGACATCAACAAAATCATAGACATATTTGCCCAGAAGCATCCCAGAAGGTTGACATTCATAAACCCATTATCATCGTCATCATAAAGTTGAAGGTGTTGTAGAAGAGAACAATATTCTTTGTCAAGTCTTACTGTTCTATTATAGGCTTATGGCTTAACTTCACCCTACATGTTCATTGGTTTAACTTACATTAAAGGTTTTTTTTCTTAACATAGTTTATCTCGTTGAAATATATTCAAAACTCCTTTATCACTTGAACCATAACAAACTGTTCTAAGTCCTTGGGTCTTTTTAAGTCATTTTTTTCTTAATATAGTTTATCTGGATGAAATAGATTGTTAAAATACATGTATATTAAAAAATAATTTATCATTTGAACCATACCAAACTATTCTTAAGTTCTTGGGTCTTTTTATTTCATTTTACTAAATAAATATCATTTCTGGAAATAAAGAAAATCTTTGTTTGATTAATTGTTGATAAGGATAATTTTTTAAGGATAATTTTTTCTTCAAACTACTTTTTATCCTTGTGCATGCTGTAAAAAACAATAAATTTTGGCTTAAAAATACTTTTTCAATTACAATAATGTAATCATGCTAATTCCACTTATTTTCATCCAATAAAGTGATTATCAATTTAAAAAAAAACCCTTAGATGAATAATTAGGGTAGTGTGAAAGAGTAAAGATGGCATTCTTTGGTCGTTTAGCCTCACATTGTCTTGACATGACTCTTAGGTGCGCACCCTCTTTGAAAAATCCTGGATCCGCCCCTGGTAAATATAATGAAGAAAGGTCACATCTGGAGGAAGAATTAAGAAAAGAAGGAATTCATCAGTTAACTATTCATAAAGTCATTCATAGCCAGGAAGCACTTATTATATACTTCATGAAAACAGGATTGATAAATAGAATATAGTTGCTCTCTGATTTCACTCTGTAGGTGGTAATGCTCCTAGCTGGTTTCCAACCGCCCTTAAAACACAAGAAGAGCGTTTGCTCACCTAGAGCGGTAACCTGACCTGACCTTGCTATATATATATCTATATCCATATATATATATATATATATATATATATATATATATATATATATATATATATATATATATATATATATATATATATATATAGTGGGTGCAGGTTCTTTTTGTGTAAATAATGTGATGCTTTGAAACTGGTATTGTTAAGCAGTGATCATACTGTGTGGATCTGATACTGACTGATGTCTAGTTAAGACATAAACTCCTTTGTTTTATGTGATAAAATCTTATTCAAACAGATTGCACCCAACCTGTGAAAAAACAAATATGTAAATCAGTAATGATTTTTATTAATTATAGGTTATTGAAAACCTTATTTTTGAATTTAAGTAAATGAGGATTAGGTTTTTTTTTCCACTTTTACATTACAAAAAGTCACCAAAGTACAGCACGTGGCACATCTTAACATTATGCCTGATTGATCATCATTACATCGCTGCACAATGCCAAAAAATCCTTTTAAGGACATAATGAACAAATTGCAAGTGCTTAACATGGGCTGCATGAAATGATCATCACACAAACAGTGGGCAGCACCTTGCAGGATCGGTACTTAACACTTGCTTCACACAGAGAGTCAGTGGGAGTCTCATCCCATCTGTGGGCCATCAGGTACCGCTTGCAACACTCGAGATTGCTCTTGTAACTCTAACTATCTCACACAAACTCAAAGAGAACAGTGTCTTCTGCATTTTCGACTTTCACATACATAGAAAAGTCACCAGATGCCGCTTGTCCTAATAGCTAAATCATGCAGAGCTCCCACTCAAACGAGTGAGGATCTAAATTTGGACTTACTATACTTTAGAGTTCAGAAATAGAGGTGAAATTTAGTGTTCTTATGATGGCATGTGGAGCAGCCACAGCTCTGTTTTTGTAATCATGTTTTTCTTAGCTGTTCATCTATTTTTCTCTATATTTCTACTAACATTCAGATCATGTAGCAAGGCACAGTATATGATGTTTCATTGTTTGCTCATAAATCTTCCGCTGACAAACACACTGTACTTAAATGCTGGATGTATTAGGCTTTCACTGAAATATTACCACAATACGTGGCCCAAATGCTCAGATATTCACTAAATACAAGCTTGAATATAGAAACAATATAAGTCAAAGTTGCTTCTTTTTATTTTTCCTCCTCATTATTTTTATTCCACGAATCTACTTAGTTGTGCTTTACTCTGAGACTGGAGCTTTGTTCTCAACTCAGGAAACACACTGTACTTCATGGGAGCTTTAATGTCAGTGTAACCAAATGTGTTTCGACTTTTTTAACCCAGTTGATTACACTGCCTAGGCCTGGCTCTGTAATGCATGCAAAATGCTGTTTATGGGAAGCCGTGTAGGGAACGACTTCCTGGAGCGACTTTGAAAGTGGACCATTAGGTCTGAGACTACACCACACAGCTCAACAGCTTCGGAGCAAAATCCAGCTGAACTCAGCCTTTAAGCAGATGTCTAATTTTCTACAGCCTTCAAAGTGATGTCAAACGTGGGTTTTAAAATAGCCGTTAAAACAACAGTGGGGTGTGGAACCCTTGGCATCGTACAATAGCTGTGGAGGTAAGACGTTTAGTTTGAGTTGAGTTTTCCATATTTAAAGTTTAGCGATGAAATGCAGTGGACATAAACAAATTGTGTTATTAAAACAGGAACAGACAAAAAGTGTTCTGTGGCATGGCGCATTCTGGTAGCATTGCAGGTGGGCACTGCTTCTCTGGTACATAAAACTCCATGTTTTCATGCATAAGTGCTATCCATTCTTTGTTAAATACTGCACTGTTAGAACATTTTGCAAAACAGTCAAGTTCAAATAGTACATGCAGGACACAATTATTCTTATTTTTTAATCTTAATTAGACATGTCTAGTCCAGTCTCAGCAAGAACAACATGATATTTGTCACTCTTTTTTTCAAAAACAACGGCTTTATTTAGTCAGGTTGTATGATTTGGGTAAATTGTATGCTGCAGGTTCTGTTTACTATGAATTTGAAATGACAGCAAAAAACACAGGTACAGCAATAATTATTTCTCTTTTACTAACTAAGATTTCGCCATTTGAAAATATTTTACCTACACATAAAAGAAGGTCTGAATGAATAAAAATCTCGACCTAACAAAAACAAAAGAGGGGTTTATCTGTATTATCGCCTACCTGTGCCAGTGAGCCAGATGTGTAGCATTTATGAATTGTGGTCACAGATGACACAATTATTCTGCTGGCCACAAATGGCTGGCACAGCAGCAGGTTTGGACACCCTGGCCGACTAAAGTAAATGTAAACTATTACCATAAGCCAGGGAAATGAATGCCAGTGCTTTAAGCTTGAAACCCTTACACTGGGCTCACATTGAATGTGGTGTGGATTGCGGTCCTGATCCTGTTCAAGTTTTCTGCAAATCCCAACTCACACTGCTCCTATAGGACCGCTGGGCTCCAGTTTCGGAAAGGGTGCTGGCGAGAACAGAAGTTCATGTCATCCTTTCTGTTGCTGTCCCTCAAAAATGATTAAAAACCAGCCATGGTTTTCATTTTTCAGGACAAACTCCTTTATCTGTGCATTTAAATATCCTATTTCATTCTCCAAAAGCCCCTCTGTCTCCTCGTGTATCTGTGTCGGCGTTTTGTTTACACTAGTCAAGCTAGTTAAGTTGGTGCGATGATTTTCTTCTGAAATTCACCAGAACTTTATCCTGTCTAGCGCCGAACGTTTCCTGTTTGGCTGAATTAGGACAGCCTTTGTTGCCGTGCTGTGATGTGACTGGCCTAGAAATATGTAAATTGAAGGATGGAAAAATAAAACTGTGGGGGTTTCAGGCACATCTTCACTGCTACAATTACTACTAGTAGGCCTTCCAGGCACACCATTGCAACTATGTTTAATTCCTTGACGTTCGTCACAGTCAGAATAACAAAGAAGCTGACTGAGCTCTCTTTTGTGTTGTCGCCATTCTCTCAACCTCAAAACCATCTGTAAAAACATTTGACTAAGTTTATCTAGTTGTTTACTTGAATGAGCCAATAAGATAATGCAGTTGCAACATACCTTATTTAGGTGGTTTAGATCAATGGATAAGGCACAAAATTCTACACCCAAAATCGGAAAGACACAACACACCTGATAGAAAGACGGAGTGACTTGTATACGTTAATAAATGTGGAATTTATTAACGTATACTAGATGTGTCCAGATCAAACATGGTATCAGAACAAAACAGTTTACCATGAAGATATTAGCTGAAGCCAGAGGAGCTGCAATATCCATTCAAATACTTATGCCATACCAAGGAATTCTATAAAATCTACGAAAAAATAATAGAGCTGTCGGAACACAACGGAAACTCCACCATTGTTGTTGCTGGTTAGCGCATGTGTGCTAAAAGGCGAGGCAAACCCACCATACTATGATGGTTTTAACACTTTGTTCAGCTTAATTTTTTAAAGCATTATTGCAATTAAAGCTTTGTAAAAGTACTTGCGGAATCACAGAACCATTGTTGTGAAACCTTTTGAAACGGTTTCAGAAGACATAGCTGCTCTCTCTCAAAAGGCCTGATCTGAGTGAACACAATGTTGAGACACCTAGCTCCCATGGACTAGGCCTCGTCTTTTACAAGACAACGAAATAGAATGAGCGGCTTACTTAAAAGTTAGAATAATTCATTTTCTAACCTGCAGGGTTCTGTTTGTCTTAATAAAATTCGTCAACCACAATAAATACAGGTGAGGTGACGTAGTAGACAACTTTTAGCCACCGTTGCTTTTAGCCACCGTTGGCTGAAGATGTGGAAGCCAATGAACACAACGAAAATCTGCCATTGTTCTTGCTTGTTAGCCCTCGAAATGTTCTTCGTTTCAAAAATCATCTCAGAAGGCCTTTCAGAGCGCTGATTGCGGCCAGTTGACCTCCAGGAGATGTAAACGCAGAAGGAAGCAGTTGCTTAAATGAAGCTGTGCTGCTCAGCAAGAGTGCCCTTGGTCAGTTGGGTCATAATCACATGCTACTTCAGCCAATCAGAGCTGCGTTAAATCACAACACTGGGGTTCTTCTTTGTTTTATTAATGTTGAAGAGCAAACATTTGCACAGGCACATACTGGCACTTAATGTATGAGTGTGCAACTTAATTGCCACCAAAAACAATTTGTTTTCTATAAGTGTAATATTTACACAACTTTATTCAGTAAATTGTAATGATAGTAATAGTTTACTTACAATTTTATTAGTATTGGCCGTATTTACGACTGAAAATTGTGAAATAAGTTGATTACTGAATCAACTGAACCCTTGACCCCCCCTCCCCCTTCCAAAAAAAAATAATTCTAAATCCTACTCCTCAGGACCATCCATCCTGCATTGTTTAGGTGTTTTTCTGCTGCCATACACCTGACTGAAATGAAGGAGGGCTTAACAGACTTTGTTGTACTTCACTGCATGCCAAGGAGCTAATGCAGTCATTATTGGAGCAGAGACACATCTAAAATATGATGAACATTGAGGACCAGGATTGAAAACCTCTGGAATATTGTTTTAAAATCAAGCTTAAAGTTCCCCACACTGACCAGTCTGCTGGGTTTTCACGATGATGTTTGTTCACTAATGTCCTCTAACAAATCTGTGAGGCCAGACACAGATTTAATCCTCCGGTAAAATTAGATAAAGGCGGACTCTGTCTGTTAACTAGGTGACTTCTGAAGGCAGCTGTTTTGCAGAGAATTTTATTTAGGGGTATTAATATTAACAGTCAAGATACAAACACATGCCACACTCAATGGCGGATACAGGCAGGGGCGCGGGGGGCGCGTGCAGCCCCTTTTGGAGACCAAAATAATTTTTTTAGAGCGGGCGGCATTGGGCGGAAGCTGTACTTTTTTTTTTTTTTTTTTTTTTTACCTTGGAGTGGCCATCGCTCTGTTCGTACTATCTTTGATGTGTCAATCAAACAATTCAACCAATCAAATCAACGACTGAAGACAACATGCTAGCCAATTACAGCTGGAGAGGGGCGGGTCGCTTGGTCATACAAATAGCTTCAGAGAGTAGCCGGCAGCGCAGCGGTCACCGTTGGTGTTGGTAGTGCGGGATGGATATTCGGTCTGATTACCAAACAATTACAAGAAGAGACAAAGAAGCAAGCGAGAGTGAGCTGGAAGCAGCGCTATTAATTTCTGTTTGAAACGTCAGCATTGAAGTCAACACTGGAGTAAACATTGACGCTAGGAGGGTTAGCTAGACAGCTAGGAGCATAAGGAGCTAAACTAAGCAGTAAAACTGCCAAACTGAAGAAACTTGGGTTACTTCAGGTAGAAGGGAACTCTGCTGCCCCAGCTGCTGTAATTACAGAACCTCTTCTAGTATGAATTTTTATTTCAGTCAGTGTTCGGCCTGACACCATTGCTCATGTTTATGTATGCTAATGCTTGACTTTTGAGTCAAGACACAGCTCTACAGGTTGATGTATCTCACTATTAGTTTCCATCCCAAACCCAGCATAAAACCTGCCTAACTAAAAAAAACAAAATAAGCCCAAATCTCAAGCTCTCTTATGTTATAAGCGCAGAAGTATGAAACACATGAGAACATGCCACAATGTACACAAAATGTACAATCAGTCAACCAAATAACACACAAGATCACTAGCAATCATGATATATCAACTGGAAAAAAAAGAAAAAAAAACTTTTATCAATAGCTTCCCAACATGAGTAATAAATCTACCTTAATATAAACTTAATTTATCTTATAGAGCTAAATCAAACATTTCTCTTTCACACCCATGAACTATTTTTAAGTTGATCAATAGAACTCAACCCCTCTTGGGGCGTTTACATTGACCAATACAATTTCATAGTGACACTTGATTAACCATTATTCTTTTCTTGTTTTATTATAACAATCAATATTAATCATTATAACTATTATTCATTGATGATGTCAGATTCGACTCATTTAAAAAATAAATTGACCAGTAAAATGAGTTCAATGAGATGGCATTTTATTAAAAGGGTTTTATTTTTTTTCAGACAGACAACTATTTTGATATATATTTTGTTAGTAATTCTTTCTAAAAGCCCAACAAATGTGAAAAGCTTCTCAAATTTTTACAACCTGCCCATAAGCTGTTTTAGGTCCAGCTCATTGTGTTCAAAAGAAGCCTAATTGGGTGGAAACCTGCCTAATTTGGTAACACTGAATACACTATTTCTTTTTGTTAGATTTTTTTAGATTTTGGGATTTTATTGAGAGTTTGTTTCTTAACACTGTATGAGTTGTCACAGAGCCACTGTTCAGCCTGAAGCATGTACAATGCTTTTTCTTTTTTTTTTTAAGTGTGCCCCCCTGAAAAATGTAATGCCCCCCTGTAATTTGTTTCTGCAGCCGGGTCTGTCCGAGCATGAATTTGAGTCGCTCACAGCTCAGATCTCGCGTTATTACAACGCGATTAAAACTATTTCCAAGCAACTTGCATATGATGAATGATGAGAGTGAGAAAGAGATCTTTACATTATATAAAGATGATCTACCATCAGGATCAACATTCAAGCAGGAAATGAAGTTGTGGCACAAAAAGTGGTCATCATCAGTGGAAAAACCCAGCTCTCTCCCTGAAATTCTAAGGATAACAAATATGAAGTGCTACCCAAACATTTCTATGATTCTTCACCTTCTGTCAGTTCTACCTTTTACGAGTGCTTCTGTGGAACGTGCTAACTCAGGCCTTAAAGCAGTGAAAACTTTGCTGAGGTCGGCAATGGGACAAGAAAGGTTTGTGGCTTTGCTACTTATGTATGTCCACAAGGACATTCATTTAGACATCAACAAAATCACAGACATATTTGCCCAGAAGCATCCCAGAAGGTTGACATTTGTAAACCCATTATCATCGTCATCATAAAGTTGAAGGTGTTGTAGAAGAGAACAATATTCTTTGTCAAGTCTTACTGTTCTATTATAGGCTTATAGCTTAACTTCACCATACATGTTCATTGGTTTAACTTACTTTAAAGTTTTTTTTCTCTTAACATAGTTTATCTCGTTGAAATATATTCAAAACTCCTTTATCACTTGAACCATAACAAACTGTTCTAAGTCCTTGGGTCTTTTTAAGTCATTTTTTTCTTAATATAGTTTATCTGGATGAAATAAATTGTTAAAATACATGTATATTAAAAAATCATTTATCATTTGAACCATACCAAACTATTCTTAAGTCCTTGGGTCTTTTTATTCCATTTTACAAAATAAATATCATTTCTGGAAATAAAGAAAATCTTTGTTTGATTAATTGTTGATAAGGATAATTTTTTAAGGATAATTTTTTCTTCAAACTACTTTTTAACCTTGTGCATGCTGTAAAAACCAATACATTTTGTCTTAAAAATCCTTTTTGAATTACAATAATGTGATCATGCTAATTCCACTGATGTTCATCCATTAAAATTATTATCAATTCAAAAACCCATAAATGAATAATTAGTGTGGAAGAGTAAAGATGGCATTCTTTGGTCGTTTAGCCTCACATTGTCTTGACATGACCCTTAGGTGCGCACCCTCTTTTAAAAAATCCTGGATCCGCCCCTGACACTTCTCAGATTTTTATTCATAAAAAAATATTTTTTTATTACTATTTTACAATCATGCACAATCCTCTGTTGGTCTATCAAGGAACGTCCCGATAAAATATATTAAATCTGTGGTAAAAAAAAAAAAAAGAAAAAGGAAAATGTTCATAGGGTGTGATGAATGCCTTCTAAATATTAGTGTAAGAGAAATGTAGCTTTGATTGAGCATGGAGCGCAGAGAAAGAAGTGAACCCCGAGGCTGGGCAGGTGGAGCAGGCCTGTTGAGCCTGGTGGCGAGAAGGCTGGCAGGGCAAACCTAGAGTGTTTGTTGAAGAGCTTCCAGCTTGGCAGACTGACACATGAGGAACTTACTCTGCGGGTGCCTGATGGTCTGGCCGAGGCCGGAGGAGAAAGTGGGGGTAGCGCTGATTAGGTGTAGAGGAGCAGGTACAGAAGGGCAGGACACATGTACGCCCTGCCTAGTCTAAAACGTCACCACAGGAATTTAAGTAAATGGGTCAGAGGCTCCAACTGGAAAAAAAGATTCTACTGTGATTAATGTGTTACAGCTGGCAACAAGTTTGTTTAACTGTGAGTCATGTGATAACTGTCTCCGCTGGCCATAAATGTGTAGACTATGTGGATACACACTGTTGCTGAAACTAATGTTAGTGGAAGGGCTTCCAGTAAAATCTGGGCTGATGAGGTGAGATTTTTTATTTTTTCTGAGGAAGAATTTAGATGGGGCAGAATCAGAAAGGATCATGTTTCCTCAAAATTCTGTAGAATCGGCACAAAACGAGCATCACATCTCTTTGATAGTGATCGAAATGACACTTCCACATGCACAATGTGAACAGAAATTATACAAAAGCAGCTGTCCAGCCCTAGGACAACTGTTTATCAGTGAGGATAATCACATTTTACAAGAAACGTAAGATTCAGGGAAGATAAAACAACCCAGGGCTATCAAAATAAATAAATAAATAACAATCATGTTCTATAAGCACAGATAGTTGGTTCCATTAAAACGGACAAATGAGGGTGACAATCCTTGAATGCTCCAGCATGTTGGAGCAGCATTGTAATCTGTCGCTGCTGCGTGTTAACACTGATGCTTAAGGTTAAAACAGCTCACCTGGCGACCTAAAATAACCAGGTACTTCCAAACATTTATGGTTTTTGTTTGTTTTTTGTTTTGATGGCAAATATATTGCTAGGACGCAGATTGTCAAAGAATCTATGGGAGAACATAATTTTCACACATGCAAGTCACCTTTGCCATGTCTAAGCAACCCAAATGCATGGAGCGGCTGCCATGTGATTTTTTGTTGTTGTTGTTGTTGTTGTTGTTGCTGCCTGTAAAACATTGTGATTATCTAATGAGTGGTTTCAAACATTGCTTTATAAACTGATGATGCAGCCAGTAAAAACATTTATATTTGCTTACATTTGTCTTTCATGAGATGAGGTCTGAATCCCCAGCTTTCCTAGCATCTTCTCCGATGGAATAATTTACAGTTGAAAACTGAGTTTTTTAACTTTCACTCTGGAAATAAACTTCAGGTTATGACCTTAATTATAGCTATTCCTCAGACATTGGATTTCAATAGCATCTAAATTAAATGGGTGCTGCCAGAACATTGATTTCAAATAAATCCTAACAAGATGTAAATGGAAATCAAACAGTCATTTCTCCTTCAGGTCATCATATTGTCTACCTGATAGCGCATAGTTAAACTGTAATGCGCCACAGCATTGCATGTAACAGACCATGCAGGTCAAAAGCTAATGAAATACTTTTAATTAATTCCTTCTCCAAGGTCCCCACATGGATCTTAGCAAACATGGCTTTAGGCAAGCTCAGACACAGGGAGGCTTGTTGACTCTGGTAAATGTTAAATCATTGGTCCTCAGTGTTTGTTCTCTATTTAAAGGCAGACAGGGTGAAAAAGCAGTCTGGCACACACGCATCCCCGGTGACAGTCCACTGTCGGTCCAGCATTTTCCTAAGGTTTTTTGTTTCCGGAAAATGAAAGTTTATCACACTGAAAGTATAGCCAGGGCTATTTTTATATTGATATCTGTGAAAACATGAAAACATCACATATACCTGTGAGATTTTAACAAGGGCTTTACATGCAACATTGCATATCTTTTTGCTCATCTCATTTTAAAGAGCAGCAATCATCAGCAATTATTCACTTCTTCAACTACCTTCACATCTTGCATACACATTCCCTGGAAAATTTAGTGGAATCGATACATGCAATGTAATATTTAATAGCAGTGTCTTATCCACATATCTGCTTTTGATGAAGAGAGGACTAAATAAATCACTTATCTGAGAATTTAAAAAATAACCTTCTCTGCGCTCTGTGGGTTGGAGAGCGGGAGGGAGATGTATCCGCCTTCCCCTGTAGGTTATAGCAGAATGCAAAGCTCAGAGTCTAAAGCAGCATAGTTATTAGCCAGTCATCACCATTGGCCAGGAAATATTTGATCCCTGAAACAGGATTTCCTCCGAATTCTCCCATCTGCAAGGTCTTCCAGCAGTGCCAAAGCATCCACTGCGCAGCATTATGAACGAGTGTAGGAAGGAAATGGACCTAACTGGACAAAAAAAGCTAATATGAGTTTCATGAGGGGATGAAATTTGGGCTGGTTTTCATTGCAGCAGCCACTTTTTACATTGTATTGTGACAAAAAACAGTCTGATCTGGTGACCCTGAGTGATGGTCGTCTTAGCGGATAGCGTTAGCTTCCACTAATTTCTAAAACTGTGGTTTAGTGTTGGCTAGGCTAAGATTTTAGTGGAACGCGGGTTAGTCAAGTTAACTCTTTGGTTATCTGTGCCTGCCATTGCTGGTTTCCACTGTTTCTTTTCATGCTCCCTGTTGCTCCATTGTTCTGCCTTACTTTGATGTTTTTTCTTCTCTCCTGCCTGGTGTAAGTTTGCTTTTCCAGCATCAATTAAATCCTTGTTCCCATCATGGGGCTTCTGAGTTCCAGTCTGTGTTTTGGTCCTACTAAAACCTTACAGAACATAACAACACTTGGCTGTTTTTCATGCTTCTAATGCGTCACCGTTGAGGGTTATTACATCTCATTGGGTGGTATATTTGGGTATGTTGGCACGTACTGTGAGAAAGTTAAGCAGTTGTGATTATGTTACACTGGATCAGATTGCAACAAGAGTTTACTTTAAAGAAGGGTTCAATCGAAACGGTGCCTTTGTGCCCTACAAAGATCTCTATAAGGCTTATAAACCTGTTCCATGAACAATCACTGGTACCAGAGCCTTTTCATCGTTATGCCATTTATGTACCATCTCAGTTTATGCTCTTGCTTTGGTGTACAGGCTCAGAATACCCTGGACGTGGTATTTTAGAATGATATACAGTATAATGAAACAGTTCACCTGATTATGCACCTAAATTAAAAATAAAATAGAAATACATTTCCTGAAAACCAGTTGAAGAGACGGGAGTGCAAACATACAATTTGAGTGTTAATTCAAAAGTCCATTGAGGAGACTGTTAATTAGAGTTTGATTAAATCCAATAAGAAACACAGATTTAGCCCACATTAAACATGCAGCGGGTTGCCATGGTGATCTGTTAACTTCCACCAGAGGGAAATATCCAAATGCAAATGAGGCCCATAGGCGGAAGTTTTTTTTTTTATCCAATTCCACTTAAAAGGAGTTTGTGTCAAGTTGACTTGAGTTAATAACACGAAGTTTAACTGCAAACGTCCATGAGGGTCTCATAATCTGAGCAAATTATTCCAGACAGACAAAACCAACAAACTGCTTCAGAAACCGTTAATTATCAGGATCAACAAATGGACAGAAGCAACATCAGATTACAGAAAGTGACTTCCTTCTCATTTTAAAACTTATAACATTTATGATTTTCAGTTGAACACTACAGTGTTAATGTAGCATCATTAAAGAGCACACAATCCTCTCAGCCATTCAAAAACATACATGCTTGATTTTAAAAAGGCTTTCAGTATGAGTTTCAGATAGTGTGTACAAGGTCATGTACTTTTATTTTTCTTGCACACATAGCATTTTATCTGATCAGATCACAAGACATTCTTCCACTTGTTTACTGTGTCGTCCATGCATAGTAAACTGCAAATCAGTCTTCCTGTGGCTTTATTTGCACAACCTTATTTTCTTATTTCCACTCTTAAAGGTATGTGCACAACTAATATGTATTGTGTTGAAGGTTTTACCCTAAAATGTTGGAGATCTCTGCACCATTGGTCTCCTACTTGCTCCTCCGATTAATTATCTCCTCAGCTGTCAGTTTAGGCAAGGCAAGACACATTTATTTATATAGCACATTTCAGTACAAAGACAATGCAAAGTGCTTTACATGATTAACACATAGGAAAATAAAACAATAAAAGCAAGTAAAGGAATAAAATGTAGAAACAAAATAAAACATGGGAAAATAGAAATTAAAAGCAAATATTAAAAACAGCTGGACTACAAAGTTGAACTAGAACAGTGGAAGGCAATCCTAAACAAATGTTTTTAATCTTGATTTAAAAGAACTCAGGTATTCAGCTCTAGGTTGAAGGCCATGTCTTAGTAGGTTGTGCCATACTTTTTCCATTTTCAAATACTGGATTTTTCAGTGTATAAGGCGCATTTAAAATCTTCAAATCTTCTCCAAAATTGATGGTGCACCTTTAATGTGCTTTATATATGATTACCTTTATGCTTACTGACCGGTTTTATGTGGTACAATGTGCTCAAAAATCTGTTAAAATGTGTAAGTACGACTTTGGTAAGCAACACAGTGCGGTGGGAGTCTGCTGGAAAAGAAAGGGCTCTAGGTGTTCAGCTAGCTAATCAAACATTTTACCATCTGTTCCGCCGCTTCGTCCCACTAGCAGAAAGTGTGGAAAGTGTAGGAATTTGCCACAATAAATGTAGGCAACAGTGAGCTCGACTATAAAGGGTAAAACGTCCACAGAGAGTCAGCGCGGAGTCCGCCAAGCTCACAGTATGCGCACAGTACGCCCGAATATGTGGGAGCCTTTAGTCTGCCCGTGCCCAGAGTACGTGCTAGCAACAATAAACCTAGTAAGTTAATTCAATATAAAAGTTGTTTATCTTGGCCTTATGTTAGAAACAGGGCAGTGTAGTCCAACTATTCTGTCCTCCCAACAGAGACGGATAGAGAGCTGTGTATGTGAAGCAGCCGAGTGATATAACACACTTAGGAAGAATATTTAGCCTTATAATCCGGTGCGCTTCATTTGTGGACAAAAACACACATAGACACATTAATTCACTGTGCACATTATAATCCGATGTGACTTATGGCCCGAATAATATGGTAACTCATTGAACAGAGCTCTGTGAAATGTTCTATACCTGGGATATCTGCAGGAGGAAGTGACAGAGGTTTGCTTATGGCCATGCTCACGTCTCTAATTTACAGCACTGCACTTGAAATATGGGCTGAATAAGTTTTGGTGACTGAGTATGAGCCCCTGGGATGTTGTTTTAACAAGTTTGGGCTAAAGGCAACCTTTAAAAACCTTTAATTCAATTCAATTCAATTTATAATTTATAATTTCTTTCTCATTTGGATACACTGGGCATGCATATTTTACATAATAGCAGAACTATGTTTATCAACATCTGTCAGTGGAAAAATAAATCCCAAAAGACTCTGTGATGGAAATGACATAGTGAACACATACACTTCTGACAAGTTTTATAGTCCTAGATACTTGCTTTGATTTATTTTTCACCACCCAGTGAATCAGTGTGAAAAGATCCAGTAGTGTTGTTAGCACAGTCAAAGAATCTGTGATCAGTGGCAGTTTTTTTTATCATAGCAGGTCCATGCTAAAGGTTTTTCTTGAAGGGGATAACACTGTCAGGGTAAGGTGTCAAAATATTATTGTTATCTCCCATTATTTACACCGGACATTACCTTTATGCGAATGCTGGAGATAGGCACCAGCACCCCCCGTGACCCCATGAGGGATTAAGCGGGTCAGAAATGGATGGATGGATGGATGGATGGATGGATGGATGGATGGATGGATGGATGGATGGATGGATTACCTTTATGCTGAGATCTGGCTTTATGAGTGTCTCTCCTTCTTGACCAAAATAAGGACCAAAGGCACAGGACTGCCTCTTTATGGTAGCAGCAATGCATTACAGCCTGTTGCTGTCGAATTTTAACCATCATACAACCACTGTCAATGTGGATTTGTAAGCAATAATGTGCCACCCAATGTCTCCACTATTGTATTCATAAAAACATTGTATTCTTTAATGCATTTGCCATGGAGTACTTGACGCTGGGAAATCAAGTGATGTAGTTTAAATATGCCATTTTGGATAGCCACATTTGGATGTGTGCGGCTTCAGTAGGTAATAACTCTTAAAAAACATTTTGGTGTTAACTGTTTGTAATGATACATACAATCTTTAGAGGCATATATATTAGAGTTTTCAACTCTGGTCTCCGGGACCCACTACTCAGCATGTTTTAGGTGTTTCCATGCCCCTACACATCTGACTTAAATAAATGGGTGATTAACAGGCCTCTGCGGCCCTTAATGGCTGCTCAGCAGGTAATGCAATTATTCGACTCGAGTGTACTGGAGCAGAGACACATCTAAAGCCTGCAGATAGTTGGTCCGAGGACCAGGGTTGAAGACCTCTGATATATACGGTACATCGTCTGTTGTTCAGCATGACATATGATTGTTTCTTACTTCCACCTTTTATCCTCTGGTGTAATTTACAACCAAATGTCAGTTAGATGGCGAGTTTATTCCCACTTTGACAAACAATTTCAAGAAATATTCTATAGTCTACACAATCTATTGTGACAAAATGTATTACTCCTAAAAATGATATTTACTTGCAGGAGGTCATTCACATTTATCTCGGTTTATCAGGACTCATTGCTCATCATATTTAGAAATATTGTAATGCCAGAGCAAACAGAGAACCTGATATTCAACCAGACACAGTATTGGGTTTTTAGAGATTTCTAAAATAATCAAGCCTTGGTGCGGTTATACACTGACGGTTCTAGGCAGGAGAGCACAGGCCACACTGGGCAGATGCTCTGCAGATCTGGGCATGTGTGCAGCAGCGACGCTGTGCGGGATCCGTGGCATGGTGGCTGACAGATATTTAGGGTTGGGCGAGATTCGGGGGCGTGAAACGGTCCGGGTCGTGTCCCGAACACAGTGGTTTCCAATAAGGGCAAGATGAGACGAGGAAACCCAAAAGACAAGAACCAGGTAGGAAACTTGGCTGGCAGGCAAAGACAAAAGCTGGTCATCTACTCACTGCAGGATTGTCAGTAGTCTGGCAACATGAGATTGTGGGAGCCCAGCATAAAAAGGCAGGTGAACAGGTGTAGGTAATTAGCTTAACCAGATGAGCTAGAGGATCACATCCCAATGTGCAGCAGGAGAGTAAGGGAGCAGACAGACAACCAGAATTATAACAAATATTCATCCATCCATTTTCTTACACGCTTATTCCTCATGGGGTCACAAGGGGTGCTGGTGCATATCTCCAGCTGTCAATGGGCGAGAGGCGGGGACAGGTCACCAGTCAATCGCAGGACAACAGAGAGACAGACAGGACAAACAACTATTGACGCACACACTCATTTAGAGAGGCCAATTAACCTAACAGTCATGTTGTTGTGGGAGGAAGCCGGAGTACCTGACACATGCACCGGGAGAACATGCAAACTCCATGCAGAAAGACCCAGGGCTGGACTTGAACCCAAGGTCCCAGATGCTGCAAGGCTACAGCGCTACCCACTGCTCCCCTGTGCAGCCCATAACAAATATAAAGTGTTGAAAAATATGTTGTTCAGAAAATGAGATTACAGCTAAATTATACATGACAGTTGAACACTTTCACTGGTTATCTCCTTAATGCATGAAAACATTTAGACCACGTATCAAACTCAAGGCCCACCAGCTCAATCCAGCCCATCAAGGCAATTTATCCAGCCCTCCAGAGCCATAAAAGGCATATCATGTCATAAGGTACAGGCATATATCCTTTTAAATTGGATAAAGTGGCTAAAACTGTGCCTCTTGTTGCGAATGTTGATTTTTTTACTGTGTAGTAACAGCATCCTGTCACTAGATGTCAGTTTTTCCACAACACATTAAAACAACCCAGAAATGTCCAAAAAGAGAAAAAGTGATGCAGAATGATGAGTTTAAATTTGAACTCACCCCCAAATAAACTTTTTTTGCAGATAAACTGTTTAAATTGGGCCTAAGGGTGCTACTTTTATGTTATTGTGCAATTTGTGCATTTTTTTTACAGTTTTATGTGAACTGGAATGAAATTATGAAATCAAAAGTGTCATCTATACAGGTGCAACCGGCCATTTTAATGACTACATGATACCAAAGTGGCCCAATATATAAATTTGTTTTACACCCCTGATTTAGACTGTTACGTATTTATTTGTAGTTAAGTACTTGGGTTCAAAATGGTTTGTTTACTGGTACAAAATGGAAGAGGGAGCAAGCACAAGACTATCGTGTAGGTATGAATTCACAAAAGGGAAAACATAATCTGGAGCCATAATGGACATATTGTCTGTTGTCATTTTTTGTAAATCTGCAAAATATCAGAAAAAAAATTACAAAGACTTCTAGCATGTGACAATGTCATCAAACATAATATGTGCTCATCCAGGCAAATACAGATTATACTTAATCAATTAACACTTATGTAAAAAAAAAAATCATGATTCTGGTGACATCCCTCTGTCTTAAAATGTGCTCAATAAAAACATAAAGAACTGGGACATCAAAAGCCACACGTGAGGGTACACATCCTATTGCCAAATGCAGACAGCATTCATCAGTAGCATCCACTGACCATATGCACATTTGGCAGTGTCGCAGTTTGATGTAATTTCCTCATTAAAGCCCATCTTTGATTTAAGAAAAGCCTCAGGCGCAGAGTTGAACATGAGGTGCATTCCTAAATTGGCCCCTCGAGTACTTGTGTGCTCTGGCACCACTTAAACCCTTTTTTATTATCTCAGAGCAACATCTCAAGCTGCTTTGAATGCACTCTCATTTGAAGCCAGCAGAAAAAAGGACTTGCGCCTTCCTGACTCATTAGATGAAACCGATTACCATACATGGCAAGGTTTAGCTAAAAGATCAACAATATGAAGAAATGTGACTGCCTGAAAGAAGAATAGAATAGAATCTTTGAATGGGATATTCAATAATTATTTTGAGCATCAGCATTTTAGCAAAAACCCCTGGGCTTCCTGTAATGAACATATGTGTACATGTCTGAAGCTACTCATCTTCATTTCCCCTGTGGACATCTTCATTATGGTAAAAAACAATTTATATATAAATCTTCAGGTCTATTTATTCCAACTATATTAGTCAATACTTGGGTACAAAAATATTTAAATGTCTAACTACCTTAACACTTCAACAGTAACTACTAGTTAGTTCTGAGACAGGGGGTCCACAAGATTCTTAAGCAAAGGGTATTCATTAATTTAGTAAACTGAAGGCAGAAGAAAGGAAGCACTTAGCAGAAGGACTTCTTCTCCATATTGGTAGGTAGTCAGCCTCAGAGCATAACTGATCACTATTATGAAATTACATGAATAGCTTCATACCATATTTATTCTTTTGGTTTATTTTTGGTTTACTTTGACACAAGCTCAGTTTAATGGCTTCCAGTAATTTAAGACCTTCTCCCAATGTTGCATCTTGCTGGAAGCTGGTGTTTGGCCTGCTAGACTCTTTTGCAGAAAGCATCAGCTTCTACCTTTAAGACCTGGTTGTGGCACCATATGTGCCTCCCCCTCCTTCCAGAGTTTTTTAGGTCAGCAGCTCAAAATACACTCTAGGGAATCTCTTGACTGACATTTTCTTGAAGATCCCAGTTGTGGAGGTTGGGTAGAGTTGGCAGGGTATCATGGACAGACTGGATTAGATGTCAGAGTCTGGCTTGTATCCACTTCCAGAGCTCAATGCCTTTCTTCAGTTCGTCCAAGCTCCCTGTTGATGCACTACTCCTCCTCCAAGTCTTCCTGGAATACACCTTTGATCAGCTGGTTTCAGTGTTGCCTTGTGGAATTCCCCATTAACGCTATGCCGACTGCTACAAATCCTAAGACATTAACCCCTTTCCACAGAAAGTCACAGGATATTAATACTAATCTTTTTCATTATTTTTTTTTTCTTGAGTTAAAGGAATTTGTTTGTATGCTTTTTTGTTTCTGCTGCTTCAAAAGGCCAAGAAAATATAATTAAATCAGCCTAACAACATCTGGAGGAGTTGCAAAGAAACCTGCACTCCACCTCCTGTCCAGCGTGTGGCAGTAATAAAGCAAAGGCGTCATTAGCTGTTCCTGCCCTTACTTCAGAGTGACTTATGTCGCCTAGCAACCGTGACAGTATGAAATAAAGAGCTGTGAAGTTGTAAAAATGAAGCACCCACGTTTGCTCCATTTTGTTTTTTATTTAATCCTTGAGGAACTCCAGCAGTTGTAGCGTTGTTACAGGATGTGTTAAAGATGAAGAAATTATTCATTCCTAAATTTACTCTTAGTCTCCAGTAAGACATTAAAGTTAACTAAAACTATACCATTTTGAAGTTTAACTTGAATCTCAGCCAAACAGATTTGCTCAGTGACAAATGAAACACAAAAATAAACCAAACAGGAACTGTTATAATTTAGTCAGATGATATCTCTCTGTCTAACTTCCACTCATTGGTGAAAGCAAGCAGAAGTTTAAAAACAATGTGCAGGGAATGATGCATTTCTGGTGGGTATAGCAAGCCTTTTCCACCCGATAAACTGCCATAAACCAAGCAAATATTTTGCCATAAACTCAGCAGAAATCAGTTTTAAACAACTACATCTTGCCTAAACGTTTATTTTGGGCCAGAACGTGTAATATCAAACTTTAATCCATTTTTGCTGCTGTCTCTTTGATCACTGCCCTGCCATTTGAACAATCCATTTGGACCACGGGTCCTCAACAATACCACAGTAATCTGAAAGTCCTACCCTTAGATCAGAGGTCACATTTTTGTGTAGAATCCACCCTACAAGTCTCCGCTAGGTGCGGAGCCCATCCCCCCACGTCCTGCCCTCCTCCACTTCGTTGGCGGGCACCTTGGCCCTCTGGCGCATTGGTTGGCTTCGGGTTTGGGGCGTGCGCCGGCCCACTCCCGGCGGCCTCTTCGCGGGGCCTGGCCCCCCGGGGGCTGGGGGATTTCCTCGGGGTCGTCTCTGCTCCTTCCTTGGGGGGGGATATCCTGTGTCAGCCCCTCCTGGGCGACCTGCTTTGGGGACCCCTTTGGGAGTCCGGGGTTATGGGTCCCCTGACTCCTGCCTCTGTGCTCGGGGAAGGCGGGCCTTTGGTTCTCCACAACCACTATCAAGCTATTTCCTTTTGGATAATTTTCACCTAAACTAGTGCACTCTCACAAACTCCCACAGGTGCTGGGTCCCAGGTATTAAGTGTTCACTTATATACAGTAATCTTATAATTTATTTATTTATGTTCTTTCACTTTCTTTTTTCAAGTATCACATTACACATGTCAGCTTACATAATAATATATATGATTTAGCAATGGCATCTAGGTGTTATTCGATTGTATTTGTTGCTTTATGTCTGTTGGTTGTGCTGTTCTTTTTGCATCTCTCTTTCCAGGTGACGGAGCAGACGGAGAAGGTTTTATCATTCTCTCCCTTTTATCTCCTCTTTCTTTCACCTCTACTCTTTTTTTTTCTTTTCTTTCTCTTTCACTTCTTGTTCTTCCTTTACTCTCCCATTGTCATGTCCATATAATTTGAAATTCTCCTTGCAGGAATCACAATAAAGCTATTTACAAGCATAAATCAAGTGGAGCACTATGGCGAAAGCTGTTCGCTCCACTTGTAAAAGCAAAATCTGTCGAGCTCTATCTGGCATTGAGACATCAATTCCTATTGCCACATTGCTAGACAGGACACTGGGAAAAAAAAAAAAAAAAAAAAAAAAAAAAGAATCCACCCTAGATAATATATTTGTTGTGTCAGACAACAGCCTGATCCTGAACGTGGAGAAGACGAAGGAGATCATCATCGACTTCAGGAAAAACCGGCCTCACCATGCTCCACTGCTCATCAACAACTCAGCGGTGGAGGTGGTCAGCAGCACCAAGTTCCTGGGGGTGCACATCACGGACAACCTCACCTGGACTGTGAACACCACGTCACTGGTGAAGAGGGCACAGAAACGACTGTACTTTCTGCGGAGGATGAGGAGAGCCCGCCTGCCCCCGCCCATCCTCACGACCTTCTATAGAAGCACCATAGAGAGTATTCTGACCAGCTGTCTCTCTGTGTGGTGTGGAGGCTGCAGTGCCTGCGACTGGAAGAACGTGAGGAGAGTGGTGAGGACAGCAGAAGGGATCATCGGGGCTCCTCTTCCCTCCATAAAAGACATTTCATCGCAGCGCTGTGTGTCTCGAGCCCGTAACATCATCAGGGACCCCTCACACCCCCACCACAGACTATTCTCGTTGCTGCCCTCTGGAAAGAGGTTTCGCAGCATCCGCTGCAGGTCCACTAGGTTCTGTAAAAGCTTTTTCCCTGCTGCCATCAGACTGTTGAACTGCTGAACTGCTAAAGAATAAAAACGGACTGTGTACCACATTCGATTCGCTGATTTGCACATTTGCACACTTGCACATTGTATTATATCCTGCAAAATTGCTGCTGCACCTTACCGGGAAACGCACTGCAAAACTGTGTACAATGCAACTGTCTACTTTTAAATCATTGCTGCACCTTACTGCATATTTGTTTACATTTGTTTTACACTGTTTACATTTCAACTGCCTACTGTTCACTGCTGCACTTTATCCGGAAGTCAATTGAAACTTATCCTGTAAGTGACTGCGATTTATCACTGCACTTTTTATCCTGTACTGTAATTCACCGCAAGGTATCCTGTAGAGTTACTGCAATCTTTCTGAGCTGTGTGAAAACGAAATTTCGTTCTGTATGCACTCTGTGTATACAAAATGACAATAAAGAAAGTCTAAGTCTAAGTCTAAGTATTGTATATACATAAAAAAATTCAAAATAAAAAAAAAGAAATCAGATTTTTAAAACCAGGCGCATGCACACCAGCATGCAATTTTCCTTTATAGATCACAGGTCTACCTGAATGTTTATGTACCTGGTTCCGCCTCATGTTCTGCCCTTTACACGCACAGATTCAACCATAAATGGTCAAAGCAAAGCACCTCATGAATGGCATTGCATATTAAAACTGGGTCAGCTGATAGTTTCAAGGTAAAATGGCAACAATGGAGAAAAAGCTTATTTATTTTTTCTCCATTGTTTATTAAATGTGCAAATCAGTCACCCCACACATATGTTGTTCACATCAAAATAACTTACTAAAAAGTTAACTTGATTGTTGGTTTAGGCATCAGATGACAGCCTCCAGGAGCAGAGCTGAGGCTGTGGGTTTCCCGGCAGACAGGAGGGAGGGAGACCAGGAAGAATGAGAGGGAGTCCCTCCCCAAGAAAAAACAAAACAACAAAAAGCATTTTTGGAAGCAAACAGGATGCTGTGGGCTGGATGGGTATGAGCCATATTAAAACGCACCACTCCTGCAATCTGGGGTTTGGAGAGCGGGTTAGGACCCAGCACCTCAGGGGATAGCCACTGTAGGTTATTGCATAATACAATGCTCAGAGTCTAAAGCAGCATATTAGCCAGTCATCATCATTAACCAGGAAATCTGTAATCACTAAAACAGTTTTCCCTCCTAATTCTCCCAGTTGCAAGGTCTTCCAGCAGTGCCATTGAATCCACCGTGCAGCATTACGCACAAGTGTGACTGTTTACAGGAATGGAAGTAATTGCTAGTAATTGCTAGTTAACTAGCCACAATTATCTGTTAATCTGTAGTAGACGCCTGAAAACCCTGATAAAATGTTGAGCGGACTTTGATTTAAGTTGGCTTATGAGCATTTATTTATTTATTTGAAAGGTCCTTGTGTACAGTTATGTTTGTTTGTTTGTTTGTTTATTTAACAGGGACAATACATTTCATACACAGTACAGCAACGTTGCAACTGATGTGGTGTACAAAGAGTTTATAGCTTGTGCTACTTCTCAACTCCAATCCCTGGCTGGGCCTTTCTACGGTGAACTACTGAACTACCATAACTTTCTGTTATGATACATTCCTCAATCACTTCTCTCCACATTCACTCGCTCATACAGTCACCCTCACCAATTTAAAACATTTCCCTTTATCCTTTTATCACACATACATATCAAATCTACATACTAAAAGTTTAAAATCTACGCTCTCACTCCTTCATTTGTCCATATGTCCTCTCAATATTGCTATTTACAAATGTGTATGTTTGGTTGCATTTAAACCAAGTCTTCAGTCTAAGAGCGAATATTTTCTACTCTGATATGGTCTTGAATTGTTGGTGAAGACTCTCTGTCATCCAGGTCATGATCAATTGGACCTTTCGGCGAGGCCTCATTAGAGCTTGGATTCGCTTGTTTTTATATGAGCAAACTGTTATGCCAGAAGCTGTTTGAATATGCTTATTATTATTATTATTAATTATAATTTGGTATTATAATTTAAATAATAAGTCATTCAACTCAAAATTTAGCTATAACAAATATAGTTGAAATGGTGGTGATGCCAAAGCTGGAAGCTTGTAATGATTTATACCACTAATGCAGTTATTAAGTAGCTGTTATGAACTCAGGTGTGCTGGAATAAATTATCTCGTCGGATTTTCACCGAAGAGGTTTATCCGGCAGACTATGAGAGCCCCAATATAACTGCAATTAGAGTTTAAATCCTTATTCCTTATCACCAATTCAATGATAATGTCTCTGTGTTAATATCAGATGTTAACTCCGAAGGAAGGTTAGCTCTGAATTCTGAATAACCACGCAGCTGTGAATTGGAATGAACACAACGATTTCTCTTCCACAGTTGTTGTTTATTAAACCAAAGCGATTCCCTGTTACAGTAATTCTCTGATTCAACAACCTTGGAATTCTACTCACTACTCAACTAACATGCAAAATATATATGTGGAAATAAAAGAAAAAAACAATGGATTAAAATGGGAGGTAGCAAATCTTAGTTCAACTCACGGTTGTTTAAGCACCACATTCAAAACATCGGCATTTGACGTAGCAGCATTGACAGATGGAACAGCTTTGAGAATCCCACTGGACTTTAATGTTCTAACAAGCTGTCAGCTAGCTAACAGCTCAGCTACGCTGCCACCCTCCCAAGATGGCGACTATGATGACGTACGATCTACAACCTTGCGTTATGCGTGAGGGGAGGTCCTAATGATGTCACCATGCTTACGCTAATGTGAGGCGGTACCTCGCTCCGAGAGGGAGCGGTTTACTGGTGGGTTTAAAGAAAAACCGCAAACTAAGTTTCAAACAAAGATATCGAATCCGCTGATAAGAAGAGCAGAGAGAGAGAGGGGAAAAATGGAAGAAGATGGAAAAGAACTGAAGCAGTGACCCACGGCTGGGTTATTGATAAACCACAAATCAACACAACACAAATCACTTGTAAAAAGCATGCACACACCACAGAAAGATATTCAACAATTAAACACTCCGCCTTGGAGTAAAAAGCATTAAACGAATTCTACGCCTGCCCAGGCACTTCTAAACACCCTATGGGTGAAAAAGAAATCAACGAAATAAAAAGGGGAGGGGGGGGACCCCGTTTACTTTGAGGTGCAGGGCTGTCCCGGCTGGATCCGTGAGTGACGCGGCTTCCTGAAGGCGTCTTGATGGACGCCGGACGCGGGCGCCAGCGGGACCAGGATGAAAAAGTTCCTTCGTCTCTCTATCTCCGGCTCCCAGTCTCTTTGTTGGCTAAACAAAGCGGGGTCCTCTTCCGATCACTGGGAGATAAGGCGGATCTCAGTCTTTTGATCAGAGGGAATTTAAAAAGTACTTCTTTTAAAGTCGACCTCCTGTTAGTAAATACAGGGAATGGAGTCTGCGTCGGTAATCTTTGGTTATCGAGCACGTAGCGTGGGGAGGTAATCCACGGAGTAACAGCTGTGTGCCTTCCCTGACTGGCAGAATGCCAAGAAGAAGGCAGAACGCTTGTGTGTTCTGGTTAAATAGTTATCACCATAGCAACCTTATCTCGGTCGGCGGCCATTTTGGGCCATGTTGCATGATGGGAGTTGGTGGCCATTTTGACCACATTGCATCATGGGAAATGCAGTCCGCCACGTCCCGAACTAATGCAAGTTGTCACGTCCTGACATGGCATAACAAAACGATGAGCCTAACGACTCACCATTGAGAGGGGCGATCAGTTCCAGGTGAATCTGCTTGTGAATCTAAACTCTAAGGAGTTGACTTGAGAGAGTGAAACATCTTCAGCTTCAGAATATTTTATTTTTTGAACCTTTTTTTGGATTGATATGTGTCACCAGAGCAAGCATGAATCACACTGTGGTTTTGAATGCTTATGATAGAGTTGATCTATGATTAAAGTCTGATATGAAGTGAAATCAAACATTTGAGAAGAATCATCGTTCAATTTGGCTGCAATTCACTAATTGTCTCTATCCCCAAAATGAGCGTAAGCCTGGGTCATTTTTGCCATGGGAACTGCACATTTTTCAATCAAGTTCTTTCTTTTAATTGATCCCAAGCTTTGCATGGAAGGTGATGTACACAAGTTTCAGGCCTCGTTTTGTGCGCACACAACTTTATAAACTAGGCCCTAGGAAAATGTGGATGTAGGAGGTCGAAATTACTCTTGGTAAAATTGTGTCAAAATGCATGGAGGGCTTTTAAAATTCCAGGTAATGGATGCAGGTCCCTACAAAGCAAAAGGGGCAATAGTGCCTTAACCTGGCTTTTGCTTCTGCAGTTTCCTGCTGGGCCTGCCATTCCTGTCGAGTCTTCACAGAAAGTCTGACGTCTGCTAAGTCTCTATAAAGTAGCACCTCTCTGGCTGTCATGAGTTTGAAGGGAAAATGGAGCTTGTTGGTGTGCCAATGAATTGCAGTGCTGCTAAAAACCAACAGGCAGGCTGAGTCACCTATTTAGGAACTGGTTGATGGTCCTCTCAAGACCTTCTACGAAAACCTTTAAGACTTCATAAATCACCAGTGGGCAGAGATGACTAGGTAAGACCCCATATAAATAGAGCTAAGCCTTAAACTTACACAACTTTATTTGTCCTTTTGTATGCAGAGGGTGCGTACAGAACAAAATTTTGTTGCATACAGCTTGTAGATTACAGTAAATTTGATTACAGTATGAGGTGCAGCAGTGATTTAAAAGTAAACAATTGAAATGTAAACAATGCAGGAGAAAAATCACAGTGTACAGGTGAGTATTTCTAAAAACCATTTGTATGTGCAGAATTGATTGTGCAAAGGGCATTTGTGCAAGAATGCATTTAGAAACTGAGAGTTCGGCAGCATTTGTAATGCTAGATAGAGATGCAGTGATGCAAATGTGCAAATATGCGAATGTTGTGCAGAGTCTATAGTATATAGTTCAGCAGTTCAACAGTCTGATGGCAACAGGGAAAAAGCTTTTGCAGAACCTGGTGGACCTGCAGCGGATGCTGCGGAACCTCTTCCCAGAAGGCAGCATGGAGAACAGTCCATGGTGGGGCTGTGAGGGGTCCCTGACGATGTTTCGGGCTCGGGACACACAGCGCTGAGATGAGATGTCTTTTATGAAGGGAAGAGGAGCCCCGATGATCCCCTCTGCTGTCCTCATCACTCTCCTCACGTTCTTCCAGTCGGAAGCACTGCAACCTCCACACCACACAGAGAGACAGCTGGTCAGAATGCTCTCTATGGTGCTTCTGTAGAAAGTCGTGAGGATGGGCAGGGCCAGGTGGGCTCTCCTCATCCTCCGCAGGAAGTACAGTCGCTTCTGTGCCCTCTTCACTAGTGACGTGGTGTTCACAGACCAGGTGAGGTTGTCTGTGATGTGCACTCGGGACACGTCATGTCCGGTTGTAGAAAGTGAGTACGTGGACTAACAGGGACGCTGAACTCCTAAAATAATTAAGGTTCCAAAGTTTTCCTCCTGATAAAGAACGATTGATGTAAAGGAAAATCTGTTTAAGCAAAGTCAGGAAAAGATCACTGAATGCCAAGGAAAAAAGCGCTGCAGGTTATCTCCAACCCAATTGCTACCTCACCTGTTCCAGCGAAGACTGGATCAGCTGAGAGGGAGATGGAAAGCGACGCGGTGCAGGTGAATAAAGCTGAATTTTCTTGAAGATTCCAGTTGTGGAGGTTGGGTAGAGTTGGCAGGGTATCATGGACAGACTGGATTAGATGTCAGAATCTGGCTTGAATCCACTTCCAGAGCTCAATGCCTTTCTTCAGTTCGTCCAAGCTCCCTGTTGATGCACTACTCCTCCTCCAAGTCTTCCTGGAATACACCTTTGATCAGCTGGTTTCAGTGTTGCCTTGTGGAATTGCCCATTCACGCTATGCCAACTGCTACAAATCCTAAGACATTAACCCCTTTCCACAGAAGGTCACAGGATATTAAAACTAATCTTTTTCATTAATTTTTTTTTTCTTGAGGTGAATAAAGCTGAGTTAGCTGCCTTGATCCGTGCAATCATAAAGGAAGAAATAAACGAGGCAATGAATAATTTACAACCGCAGTTTGATGAGCTAAAACTCGGACTGAAAGATTGCAAAGACAAACTCGTCGATGTGGAGTCAGGCTTATCCGGAATGCATGACAGAATGGATGAAGCGGAGCGTGTCTGTAAAGCTCTCGGAAAAGAAAACAAAGATCTGAGAGATAAAATTGAAAAGTTGGAGAGTCACAGCCGAAGATTTAACCTCCGAGTATTTGGCATCGACAAGGATATAGAAAACGGAAAACCTACCGAATTTATGGAGTCCCTCTTCAATGAGGTATTTAAAGATAAACTGCCTTATAAACCTGAAGTGGAAATTGCGCACAGAGTGGGGCCGGTTACAAAACATGGTTCGAGACCGATGATCGTCAGGATGCAGAGGCATGCGGCGAAAGAGGCTATTTTACGAATAGCGAAGCAAAAAAGGGTCCTACAATTCAAAGGGATGAATGTAAAGATTTTTCCGGATTTAACCGCGGAAGTGTCGAAGAGAAGAGCGCAATTCAAAGATCTGAGAATGAAACTACATCAAGCAGGAATAAAACATGGTTTGATTTATTCGGCAACACTGATTGTAACATTTAATGGAGATACAAAATACTTTCAAGATCAGAAATCGGGAGACATCTACTACAATCAAGTAATTGGACCAGCGCTGTCTGGCAATAAAGTATTCTAATGACTGGACTTTGCATCAGGAATAGGTACATCGAATGCAGGTATGAGTAACTGAACTGAATTGACAACTGTCAGACATGCATCTCGAGGAATTGGGAATCGATATATGGATATAAACTTAAAGACATAATTACCAACTCCATAGTATTATAGTATTATACATTATATTGATTATTTAAAACTCAAGAATTGAGGATAACAGTTTACTAAATATAAAGATATTGGAAATTAAAATATAGTCATGTTCTTAGTTAAGGACTGTTAATATTTTGCCTAATTTGTGAGTATTATAGTAAGAAATTTGATGTATGTATTATTAGGCTGAGAACTATGAGGGAAATGGAAGTCAAGTGGAGTTCAGCTCACTTATTGCAACACTGACAACTAGAGTGGCAATACAAAGTGGTTTGTCTGAATCTATGTGTATGATTGTATATATGTGTTTTAATTTAGTTGTTTTTTGTAAATTGTTTTGCTCCAATATAGAATCTAACAGTATGAATCCAAAAATACACGATCTTCAGTATGTTATATAAATTACCAAAGAAAGGTCTTAAAATTGCCCATATTAACATATGTAGTCTCAGAAATAAATTAAGTGGTTTAACAGACATTTTGCAACCAAATAATTTGCACATATTGGCAGTGTCGGAGACTCATGTAGACTCTTCATTTGATGATGCAACTTTAAGGATTGATGGATACAACATTTTTAGCAATGACTGGAATATATATGGAGGAGGAGTTGCTATCTATATACAGAATCATATACCTATTCAAGTGATACCAGACTTAATGTATTCTAGTATTGAAGTTATTTGGTTAAAAGTTAGTCTGAAACATCTAAAACCAATACTTATAGGGTGCTGTTACAGGCCTCCAAATGGGAATAGTGAATATTTGGACAAAATATGTTATATGTTAGATCATGTTAGTAGTATGAATATGGAAATTTATTTGATGGGTGATTTTAACATAGACTGGAATTCTTCTGACTGTCCGAGGAAAAGCAAATTAATGTGCACAGCAATAGCATGTGGATTATCACAGATAATCAATAAACCGACAAGAGTATGTAAAGGATGGTACTCGATTAGCTTCTTGTATTGACATTATGTTTATAAATAGACTACAAATGTGCTCAAATAGCTTATCGGTGCCAGTTGGTTTTAGTGACCACAATCTTATTGCCATTGTAAGAAAAACAAAAGTTCCTAAATCGGATCCAAAAATAATAATGAAAAGGTCATTTAGAAGATTTAATCATTTACAATATGAAAATGATGTAAGAAATACAAACTGGTCAGAGGTAATTCTACAAAAGGATCCAGAGAAGGCCTTTCAGCTTTTTGATCAAACCTTAATGAGAATTGTAGAAAATCATGCACCAATTAAAAAGTTTACTGTTCGAAATGTTAACACCCCGTGGTTGGATCAAGAATTAAAAGATCTTATGAAAGAGAGAGATCTAGCCAAAAAAGCAGCAATTATATCTAAATTTAAGTCGGACTGGCAAGTGTATTGTAAACTTAGAAATTTTGTAACTAAGGTAAATAAAAATAAAAAGAAATTGTACTATATTAAAAACATTCTATCAATAAAACATGATAGTAAACAATTATGGAATACACTGAATAATATATTAAGAGGAAATAATAAATCAATTCCAGCTTATTTAGAACATGAAGGTAAATTTTTTACTAGACCAAGTGATATAGCGAATCATCTTAATGATTATTTCATGAACAAAATAAACAAACTAAAAGATACTACACAGCTATACAAGACAGAGTTATCAAATACACTAATAAATAAGATGATGGAAGACAAAACCTGTAGCTTTAAATTCAAGAGTGTAAGTGTTTCTAAAGTGGAATTACTTCTGATGAATTGTAAAAAAAAAAAAAACACCTGGTGTTGACTACCTTGATCATACGTTGCTTAAACCAATAGTTGCTATTATTGCTCCTATTATTGCTCATATAATTAATTTGTGTTTCATGCACAATATATGTTTGCAAGAATGGAAAATATGTAAAGTAGTGCCAATACCTAAAAATAAGAAAATGCCCTTTTCTGGATCAAACAGTAGACCAATAAGTTTATTACCAATTCTTGGTAAAATAATGGAAAGAATTGTTTATGAACAGATTCAATCTTATTTTAAGAATAATGATTTGATTACGACTTTTCAGCATGCATATAGAGAAAAACACTCAACAGCCACTGCCCTGACTCAGATGGTTGATGACTGGTTCAAGGATATGGAGGAGAGAAAAATAATAGGTGTTGTAATGCTTGATTTCACTGCAGCATTTGATATCATTGACCACAAATTACTGTTAAAAAAACTGGAGTATTATGGCTTTTCACAAACTGCATTATTATGGATGAAAAGTTATTTGTTGGATAGAAGACAACTAGTTTATTTTAATGGCAGTTTTTCAAATGTAAGGGCTGTGGAACACGGGGTGCCTCAAGGAAGTTGTCTTGGGCCGCTCCTGTACACAATATTTACCAATGATCTTCCATCTGTTTTAGATAAGGCAAGCATCTCAATGTTTGCAGATGATTCCACCATATATTTAGCAGAAACTAATATTAGTGAGTTAAATATAAAACTACAAAGAGAGCTAGCGTTAGTGGTGGACTGGATAAGGAGTAACTAATTGGTTCTCAATGTATCTAAAACTACCTGTTTAGTGGTTGGAACTCCTTTTTCTTTACTTTCCAAACCGAAACTTGAACTCACCATAGAGCAAAATTCTGTGGATCAAAAACAAGAGGCTAAACTCTTGTGAGTGATAATTGATAATAGATTGTGTTGGGATAGACATGTTCAGAACTTGTTAACTAAAATGGGTAATAGTTTATCGGTCATTAAAAGGTGTTCAAAATATTTTACACTGCAGGTTGTTACACAAGTACTTGATGCTTTGTTTTTTTCACATCTTGATTGTTGCTCAGTGGTTTGGTCAAATACTTCATCAATTAATATAAAAAAACTACAAGCAATTTAGAATAAAGCTGCACGTGTTGCCCTTTCATGTGGGTTTAGATCAAATGTGGACAAAATGCATGATAGTCTTTTATGGTTAAAAGTTAAAAATAGATTGGTGTATTCAGTAATGGTATTTCTATATAATGTTATAACAAATAAATCGCCTTTCATTTTATATAGACCAGTTTATTGTTATTGTTTTGATCCGGGGTTTTCGCGCATGTGCGCCGGACTGGTAGGCAAAAGACGAACACAAAGGCGGACGCAAACAGAGGAAACGACGAGTTCTCGACGTATTTTTCTTCTTTAGATAACGTATCACAAGATCGTTTTAAGGGTAAGTTGATGGTATCAGGTTGCCAGATCCACACAGCAAAAGCCTGAAGGGACGGAGCGAGTCTGTGAAATGCTGGCCAAGTGTTCCGTACCGCGACATACAGCTGCCTTATAAACACGCAGGCCAGTACAGACGAGAGAGCATGGAAGCATGAAACCACTGGACGGCTACAATTATTTCATATCGGGACATTGACAGCAACCCCCGCGACCCCATGAGGGATTAAGCGGGTCAGAAAATGGATGGATGGATGTTCAGACATGTTTGTGTAACATCAGAAAGCGGAGTATGACACACAGCGCCTCAGCAGAGAGGAAGACCCGCCCGGTAGGTTAAAAAAACATTGTTCACTACGGATTATTTTGGTGTTTTTGTCTTATTAAAATTGATGGGGGTGTCGGCGACGTTGCAGCGTAAACAGGGGCGTAATGCAGCCTCTGTCTGGAGCACATTATTGCACACTGATTGCACAAAGAAAACTAAAATGATGCGGCGTGCTGCTGCTGCAGCGCATTGACTCTGCTTCTCCTGGCCCCGTCTAGCGATCGCCACCTCCCCTCCGCCGCTATTTAAGTAGAACAATGACCAGTGCAAAATTAAGTTGTATTTACTGGAGATAAAATGTAGACTGCACATTCTGTCGTAGTATGATGGCTCCCACAGTCCATTGAGATTGTCTGCCTGCATCCTTTTCATTGAAATTATCCATTTCTTTCTTCTTTCCTCGTCGTTCGGGAAACGACAGAAACGTACATCCGACGATTTGGAATGCCTCTCTGTGCAACCGGGAGCACAACAAGTTGTAGACATTGTTTAGATTCCAAAAATAAACTAACTGAAAGTACGCTCTAAATCACCCGTTTTATAATGATAGTAGACGGGAACAGTTCTGCTTTTGCCTACCCGCGGGACCCGGATGTAGCGCGGACGTCACGCATGACGTTACGCGTGAATTGGTCTATACAAAACTATCCTTTAGTACTGATACACATTATTATCCAACAAGACATGCAGTAGGAGGTAGTTTTATTTTACCTAGAGTTAAAACAAAATCAATTCAACGTTCAGTTAGGTACAGGGCAATGTGTGAATGGAATTCACTCCCAAAGACTATCATACAACAAAACACTCTCTATGGTTTCAAAACTTCACTTAAGAAATATTACCTTCAAAGAAATTTGGATAGTTAATGTTAATTTAATTAAGGAGATACTGTGTAGGGTTCTTGTTAGCTAGTTCTTTGATATAGATCTATCTGGAGTAGCAAAATTTTATGTTAATTATGTTTATTTATTTATGTTACTTTTTAGTGATAAATGGCGTTAAATGTAAATATGTATTAAATTTTGTGTAAATGTCTTGTATGTATAGTGTGTAATGTGATGTAATACATTGTATTGTCACATGGAAGACTGGAGGACCCCAGGAAGAATAGCTTTTAGCTGATGCTGAAGCTAATGGGGATCCAAATAAAACAAAACAAAAAAAAAAAACAGGAACTTGGTGCTGCTGACCACCTCCACAGCTGAGCTGTTGATGAGCAGTGGAGCGTGGTGCGGCCGGTTCTTCCTGAAATCGACAATGATCTCCTTCGTCTTCTCCACATTCAGGATCAGGCTGTTGTCTCTGCACCAGCCCACCAGCTGTTCAACCTCCTCTCTGTAGTCCTGATCGTTGTCGTCTCTGATCAGGCCCACCACCGTTGTGTCGTCTGCAAACTTCACGATGTGATTGTGTGATTGGTGGTGAACCTGGGGACGCAGTCGTGTGTCATCAGAGTGAATAGCAGGGGGCTCAGGACGCAGCCCTGAGGGGAGCCCGTGCTGAGGGTGATGACATCAGAGGTGTTCTGTCTGACCCGGACCGACTGAGGTCTGTTGGAGAGGAAGTCTAGCAGCCAGTTGCAAAGAGGTGTGCTGAAGCCCAGATGTTCCAGTTTTCCTACCAGGTGCTGTGGGATGATGGTGTTAAACGCTGAATTAAAGTCCAGGAACAGCATCCGCACGTGCATGTTCTTCTCCTCCAGGTGTGCCAGGCTCAGGTGAAGAGCGGAGGAGATGGCGTCCTCAGTGGAGCGGTTCTGCCGGTAGGCAAACTGGAACGGGTCGAGTGTTGGGGGAAGACTGGAGACGATGTGTTCCTTTACCAGCCTTTCAAAGCACTTCATCATGATGGGAGTCAGTGCAACAGGCCGGTAGTCATTAAAACAGGTGACTTGAGGTTTCTTCGGCACCGGAATGATGGAGGCCGACTTAAAGCATGCTGGCACTGTGGCTTGGTCCAGCGAGGTGTTAAAAATGTCTGTGAGAACACCAGCCAGCTGACCTGCGCACTCCTTGAGCAACCGCCCAGGTATGTTGTCAGGACCTGGGGCCTTCTGCGGGTTGACTCTCCTCAGAGTCTTTCACACTTCGGCGGTGTCAAGCACCTCCTCATCCTGATGGGGGACAGCTTTCACTGCTGGGGTGCTGTTTAGTGCCTCAAACCTCCTAAAGAAGTTATTTAGTCCATTGAGGAAGTCAGCATCAACTTCACCCACTGGGGGGGAGGGCGTGTTGTATTCTGTTATTGCCCGTATGCCTTTCCACATGCTCCTGGTGTTGCTTGCGTCATTGAAAAGCTCCTGGATTTTCTGACTGTGGTTCCATTTCGCTAGCCTGATGGCACGGTTCAAGTTGGCTCTCGCTGTCCTCAGTGCCTCCTTGTCACCAGACTTGAAGGCTGAGTTCCGTGCTTTTAGCGCTTGACGGACCTCCTCAGTAATCCAGGGTCGTTGCTTGGCACGGTTGATGATGGTCTTTGTGGTGCTGACGTCCTCAATGCATTTGTCGATGTAGGCTGACACAGTCATGGCGTACTCATCGATGTCGATCTTGTCCTCATAAGTTGCTGCAGCTTTGAACATGTTCCAGTCAGAGCACTCAAAACAGTCCTGGAGTGCCTCCATTGCTCCCTCAGTCCACACCCTCATCTGCCTAGGTGTAGGTTTAGCTCTGATCAGCAGGGGCCTGTATGCAGGGAATAGCATCACAGAAAGATGATCTGAAGTGCCGAGGTGGGGGCGGGGGGCTGCCTTGAATGCGCCTTTAATATTTGTGTAAACCAAGTCTAGAGTGTTCTCTCCCTGAGTAGCAAAATCCACGTGTTGGTAGAAATGAGGGAGAACAGTTTTCATATTTGCCTGGTTAAAATCCCCAGCAATGATGAAAACCGCCTCTGTGTGTGCAGATTGTAGCTCGGAGATAGTCCGATAGAGAACACTCATAGCCTCTTTTGTATTAGCATTCGGAGGAACATAGACCGGTGTGATGAGACAACAGTGAACTCTCTAGGCAGATCAAACGGTGTGCAGCTAAAAGTTAGCATCTCGATGTCTGGAGATTTTACACCAGGTGTTATTGATGTAAACGCAGAGTCCGCCTCCTCGGGTCTTACCGCTGAGTTGTTTATTTCTGTCGGCGCGGAAAGTAGCTAGCCACTCCAGGCTAACGGCGTTGTCCGGGATTGATGATGTGAGCCATGTCTCGGTCAGGATCAGAGCGCAGCAGTCTCTGAACTCACTCTTTGCAGAGAGCTCGAGCTGTAAATGGTCTATTTTGTTGTCCAGTGAGCAGACGTTGGAGAGCAGGATGGATGGTAGCGGTGGTCTATGGGGGTTAGCCTTTAGCTTAGCTGCTAAGCCCCCGCGGCAGCCACGTTTCTTCGGCCGGCTACACTGCTTCCGCGTCCCTCTCCACCGGCGTGAGCTGCTCTTCGAGTCCGACGCCTCACAGGCCCCCGGGGCTGATATCCGTAGTAGTCCGGAGCTGCGTAAACAATCGAGCGTAGTAGTGGTTACAAGTCCAAAAATACTGCATGACCGTAACTCCAGTAAGCGCTGGCAATCAAGCACTGATCGGCTGGATAGATGAGAGGTTTCCAGCGAGTTTGGCGGCATTTTTTATGAAAAATGTCTGAAAGTTGGTCGGAGCTGTACGCTAGCCGCTGCCTCGGAGGCGCCGCCGGAACCAGAAACTTCCCCAAAAGGGCTAAATTGTCCATCACCAAAAGCTAGTTCTTCAGTTTTGTTTAGGTTTTGTTCATGGTCTAGCCAACTTCAAGGACATTCTTGATCATGAAAAGACCTTCTCCAATTCAGTCAACAGAATTCAGTCACATTTTCCTCTGCCTGCTGTGGTTCTGGCCTGCAAGTCTTCACTCTGCTGTGCTCCTGGTCCTGCTGTTGCTCTGGCCTGCAAGTCTTCACTCTGCCGTGCTGCTGGTCCTGCTGTTGCTCTGGCCTGCAAGTCTTCACTCTGCCGTGCTGCTGGTCCTGCTGTTGCTCTGGCCTGCAAGTCTTCACTCTGCCGTGCTGCTGGTCCTGCTGTTGCTCTGGCCTGCAAGTCTTCACTCTGCCGTGCTGCTGGTCCTGCTGTTGCTCTGGCCTGCAAGTCTTCACTCTGCCGTGCTGCTGGTCCTGCTGTTGCTCTGGCCTGCAAGTCTTCACTCTGCCGTGCTGCTGGTCCTGCTGTTGCTCTGGCCTGCAAGTCTTCACTCTGCCGTGCTGCTGGTCCTGCTGTTGCTCTGGCCTGCAAGTCTTCACTCTGCCGTGCTGCTGGTCCTGCTGTTGCTCTGGCCTGCAAGTCTTCACTCTGCCGTGCTGCTGGTCCTGCTTGCCAGCCTCCTGCTCACATCTACACTCCAGTTCAGTCCTGTCCCTCTGGTCTCATCCACTATCAACCATCTTATTCAATAAACTCACAAAATACCAATCTCTGTATGTGGTGTACGTTTGGGGTTCATCCATAAACAAATCCATGACACTTAGGGTTCGCCAACTTTTACAGATGGTTCATAAAGAACTATAGTCAGATCGCGTCCCCTCTGCATGCCCTGACCTCTACTAAGGTTCCCTTTATTTGGAGCTATGAGGCTGAAGCCTCGTTTTCTGAGCTTAAGACCAGGTTCTCGCAAGCCCCTATTCTAATACCCCAACCCAGCCAAGCAGTTTACCTTAGAAATAGACGCATCCGATATGGGAGTAGGGGCTGTGTTGTCCCAGCAGTCTAACTCAGATCACAAATTACATCCTTGTGCCTTTTTCTGACGTCGGCTGTCTCCAGCCAAATGTAATTATGACGTGGGAGACCGCGAGTTACTAGCTAATAAATTACCATTAGAGGCGTGGCGACACTGGCTGGAGGGGTCCGAGCAGCCCATTGTTATCTGGACCGACCACAAGAACCTGCAGTCTGCCCGACGTCTTAACCCCCATCAAGCCCGCTGGTCTCTCTTTTTCTCTAGATTCAACCTCTCCATAACTTAGAAACGTCAAGCCTAACGCCCTTTCTCGGCAGTTTGCACCCCATGAACATGAGAGTGAACCAGCACCCATTCTGCCACCTACATGCACCTTTGGAGCCCTCCGGTGGAACTTGGAGGATCGCATCAGCCAAGCTTTACTGTTAGATCTGGATCCAGAATTTGGCCCCGCAGGACTAATGTATGTCCCGAAGTCTGTCCGTCCTGAAGTACTGCGTTGGTTCATGACTCAAAATTCTCAGCTCACCCTGGAATACACAGAACCCAGTCCCAGGTGTCCCGTCATTTTTGGTGGCCGTCCTGGACCAAGGATGTACGTGAATATGTTCGTGCCTGTCCCGTCTGTGCTCAAAATAAGCCATCCAATCAGCCTCCCTCCGGTACTTAACCCACTTCCTATTCCTAAACGCCCCTGGTCCCACATCGCACTGGACTCCTGTCATCGCAAGGGATGACCACCATATTGACTGTTGTAGACCGGTTCTCTAAATCTTGCCATCTCATCCCTATCCGTAAACTGCCCAACGCTCTGCAAACCGCCCAACTTCTTATTAAGCACGTATTCAAACTCAACGGTATCCCAGTTGACATCCTGTCTGACCCCCCAGTTCATCTCCCAGGTTTGGCGGCACTTATGTTCTGCTCTCGGTGCCCGCTACACCCTCACCTCCGGTTACCATCCCCAAACTAACAGCCAGACAGAAAGGATGAATCAACAACTGGAAACCAATCTCCGCTGCCTCACTTCTTCGTCACCCTCCGATTGGAACAAGTTTTTGCCCTGGGTCGAGTATGCCCTCAATGGGGTACCGCGAGCGAGCTATTTTTAGAAACGTAACGTCACGATGACGTCACATCACGTGGTACGCAGTAGGACAAACTCCCAAATCCGCCGCTGTTTTGCTGTGGAAGAGACGTGCGTTAGCCTAGGTTGTACTGTTTAAAAGACTGCTTTTTCCAAAATCTAAGACCATGATTTATAAACATTGTTGCTATGGAACGTGCAACAGCGACTCGAGGTACGCTGATCGGCCGCATATGAAGGATGTTTTCTTCATTACTTTCCCGAAATTCAAGAGTGCCAAGGAGAAATGTGTGCGCTTGGTCCATCGGTGTGGTCGGCCTACATACGTAGCAAGGATTTTGTCGGAGGAAAGGGCACAACCGAAGAACATCCTGACCCAATTCCAGCGACATCAAGTCGTGAGCAGGTAAGATTATTTTGGTGGCCGAGATGTTAATAATGAAACGCCTGCTACCATGATAGCATATAGGCTATCATGGTAGCAGGCGCTAACATGATGATACCCTGCTACCAGGATAGCCTACTCAAAAACATTTCAAATGAGACAAACATTAAACATACCGATCCCTGGACGGTGATTACAAAAAAAAAAAACGGCCGACGACGGCATGACCGCCGCTCAGGAAAAAAACAAAACAAAGCTTACCGTTCGATCGACTTGGCCCGTTTTCCGGTCTTTTTAAGCCCTCGACACTCAAGCCATCGTTTGAGCTGAAGGTTGGTGTGTTCTTCGACAGTGCGACCAGTAATCCGTGCGCCTGGGACATCGTTTTGGGAAAGTTTAATGGCTGCAAAGTCGGTCATATCGCTGGTTCTGTTGCTGGTTGCTACGTGCGTTCTTTATCGGTTTGTCCTACCTAAGCGGCAAAAGGGGCGTTGCTCTTGAGGCGGTGACGTCACGTGCGCGGTACCCCATTCTCATATCTCATCTGCCACCGGACACTCCCCTTTTGAAATAGCACTTGGATACCAGCCACCTCTTTTACCCGCTGATGAACTCCATATACCCGTCTCGTCTGTAAACTAATACATCACCCGTTGCCAGGACACTTGGAGATCCACTATCACTGCCCTCACTCGCACCGCAGAGCAGAACAAAAGGTTTGCTGACCAGCGCCGCATTCCTGCCCCTCAGTATCGCCCCCGTCAGAAGGTTTGGTTGTCCTCCAGAGACGTCTTAACGAACCCGACTGCCAAGAAACTCGCCCCCCGCTTCATTATTCATTCTGTTTTTTATTAAAAACATAAATATGTATATATATCAGTTACAGCTAATGTGATGATTTTTATTCTCAGATGTCCAAAACAATATACAGCAGCCTATAATGTAAACTATAACAAAGCCACAGTTTTTTTCCTTGCAACAAAATAACTTACAAATTTAACTTGAACCCAACAAAATAAAGAACTGGAAAGCTAATAAACTTACATTGTTCACGCTATGAGTAACTTCTGCAGAAACGGACTCTTTCCTGCTACACTATCCATAATCCCATTACTCTACAGCATTTTTAGCACATCTGTCTTATGTTTATCTTTAGCATAAGCCAGAAATGTTTAAATGTGTTGCTGCACTTTCTTGAAGGGCTTTCTTTTTTATCTCAACTTTTCAGCGTCACCTCATCACTAATCTGAATTTATTTAATGTTGCTCATAGAGTCAGTGATTGGCAGGTAGTGTTCTGCAAAGGAAGTACATGATGAGCTAGAGCCACAGCACCGGGAATCGCTCTGGTACATGCAAAGAAAAAACTGGAAGGTTCAATAGGGTCAAGGCTTTTCAACTCATAACTGCTGAGTTTTAAGCTCCACAGAAGGTTTTTGTTTTGTTGTTTTTTTTCTGATGGCCGCTGGTTGGTGTCTGCTGGTCAACCCTGTAGCAATACAGTGTTCATTAGCTAACAGGTCCACTCCATGGCCCCGCGCTGAGAAGAGCCTGACTGGATTGGCAGAGAGGAAAATTAGAGAAGACGTTTGAAGGACTGGGGCACCGCAAACAATAAGAGCATGTTGCGTGACTACCGACCGAGCGTGACAAGACCTTGGTAGTTCTAGTCCACCATTGTATTAAAGAAGCAATAAGTAATATTTTACCACTACGTGGAGCGTGAACACCGTCTGTGGACAAAAACAAGATGTATATCAAGCCTTTCTTTATCTCGCTCCAGCACCTGGCACCCATTTCCCCTTCTCACTCATCAACTCGTATAAGCCTATTTCAAAATATATGTAAACAAGAGAGTGGAGAACAACACAGAGAGATGGTGTGTGACGTTTAATCATATCTATCCATCGTCTTCCGCTTATCCGGGCTTGGGTTGCGGGGGTAGCAGGTTCAATAGAGAGGCCCAGACGTCCCTCTCCCCAGCCACTTGGGCCAGCTCCTCCGGGGGAATCCCAAGGCGTTTCCCAGGCCAGCCGAGAAACATAGTCCCTCCAGCGTGTCCTGGGTCTTCTTCTGGTTCTCCTCCCTGTGGGACGTGCCCGGAACACCTCACCAGGGAGGCATCCAGGAGGCATCCTGACCAGATGCCCGAGCCACCTCAACTGGCTCCTCCTACTCTGAGTCCTCCCCGGATTACTGAGCTCCTCACCCTATCTCTAAGGGAGAGCCCAGACACACTACGGAGAAAACTCATTTCAGCCGCTTGTATCCGGGATCTCGTTCTTTCGGTCATGACCCAAAGCTCATGATCATAGATGAGGGTAGGAACGTAGATCGACCGGTAAATCGAGAGCTTCGCCTTTTGGCTCAGCTCTCTTTACCACAACGGACCGGTACAGCGACCGCTTCACAGCAGATGCTGCACCAATCCGCCTGTCGATCTCCCGGTCCATCTTCCCCTCATTCGTGAACAAGACCCCTAGATACTTAAACTCCTCCACTAGGGGCAGCACATCCTCCCCAACCCGGAGAAGGTACTCTTCCCTTTTCCGACTCAAGACCATGGTCTCGGATTTGGAGGCACTGATCCTCATCCCGGCCGCTTCACACTCGGCTGCGAACCGCTCCAGTGAGAGCTGTAGATCACGCCCTGATGAAGCCAATAGGACCACGTCATCTGCGAATAGCAGAGACGCAATTCTAAGGCCACCAAACGGATCCCCTCAACACCTTGGCTGCGCCTAGAAATTCTGTCCATAAAAGTTATGAACAGAATCGGTGACAAAGGGCAACCTTGGCGGAGTCCAACTCTCAATGGGAACGAGTCCGACTTACTGCCGGCAATGCGGACCAGACTCTGACACCGGTCATACAGAGACCTAACCGCCCTTATTAGAGGGCCCGGTACTCCATTACTCCCGGAGTACACCCCACAGGACCCCCCCCCCCCCCACCCCCCGAGGGACACGGTCGAATGACTTCTTAAGATCCACAAAGCACATGTAGACTGGTTGGGCAAACTCCCATGCACCATCCAGGATCCTGCTGAGGGTGTAGAGCTGATCCAGTGTTCCAACCACAATTCATCTAAAAAGCTACCTTTAGTTCTTCACAAAACTAGTTTTTAGTTCTGTCTATAATAATGAGATTTTGCTTATTGCTCCTTTAGTACTGGAGTAAAATCATTTACTTCAAGTTTGTGTTGTGTGTTCTTTGGCTTTCGCCTGTACAACTTTAATCACTTAAACTATTGAATTGGGGACAAAATGTATTGCAATGCATTGATGAATCAGTATTGTTACCCACTCCTAATCCTCACCAATAAAAACATGATAATTTAGCTTGTTAATCGTTTTCTTGAGGATATTTAAAGGGGACCAAGAATGAGCTTTCTTTACTACTTCATTCACTGTTTTGTCACGATAATGACTGTAAGAAAGTGATGAATATGTCTGATTATTTAGATAAATATCTTTGATAATCCAATAAATATATCTTAAATGTTGAGTCTTTTAAGACTGTGACACACTCCAGTGTGTACAGTTGGTTTCAATGTCTTCACTGTGTAAAAGGAGCAGATGATAAAACTAAAGACTGAAGCTGGGTTCAGGATGGGGGGAAAGCAGCAGCTAGCTTGATTGGTTTCTTGAGGTGGAGGACTTTTCAACCCCCCCCCCCCCCCCCCTGCTGCCTCAAGACGGTTAACTAAGGAACAAATGGTGCTTTTATGTACAGTAGCCAATAACATAAAGAGTCGCTAGGCTTGTTTTTAGTAATTTTTTTAAAGAAAAAAGTTGCTAATGTTGTGTCTTTAGAAGCAGTGTGTGGTGTGTATGTGTTTCTCTTCCTCATGCAGGGTGTGACAGGTGCAACTCATCAAGAGCCAATCAGGACCTGGATAAAGGGGAGCCATTCCTGACAACAAGTGCCAGTTGGTTAACTCAAATAGAGTGGTAAACAGGCCTCCTTGTGCACACCTTGAAGAATCCTAATTCCTCTGTTACTCACCATTCCTTGTCTTCTCCTCATAGATTCCAAGCCCTGGCTCTTCTGGACTCCCCCTGTTGTTTTCTACTGGTTCCAATCCTCGCTTCCAGGTCGTCATTGTCCTCCTCCTTGGTTTCCTGTGATCGCGATTCCCGAGAAAGCCTCACCTTCGCCAGCTTGTCCACCCTCCAACGTTCAGATGCAATGAAGAACATTACCAACTACACTGCTGCCGCCAACCTCTGCTTTGAGACAGGCTTACCCCCTCTTTGGACTACCAGATCTTCACCCCCTGCCACACTTTCCAATAAATCTGTTGAAGTTTCACCTGTGTCTGTGACTGGCTGCTTATGAGTCTCCGGCAACCATGACAGCTAGAGGTGTCTAATAAGTGCAACAGTGCTCTCAATGGAGTCACAAGATGGAGCTGTTTTTTTTTTTTTTTTTAAAGACTGAACTGCTTTTTTACCTCACAGCAGCAGAGCTACCGACATCAATTTCTCCAAATGATGTCAAATAAATGTTTGAACCAATAGCAATACAGATTTTAAATGCAAAGCAAACTGTGGCACCTTCTCAAAGTTAGACACTAAAGGCGGATTTCATACTTATTAGGGCTGTCAGTTTTAACGCGTTATTAACGCGTTAACTTTGTTAGACCATAACGCCGACAATTTTTTTTGTCGCCGTTAATCGCGCGTCAAAACACACACACCGTTCCCTAATGTTTTTCCCCCCGCCGCGCTCTCCGGACTGTGTTTCTTTTAACCTCGGCGCTTTCCGTAATTTCAAGACTGCTAGAGAACTGTAGCAAAACAGACCCGCGCTCACTGTTGTTTATTTCATGCGACTTTGGGCTTCTTTTTTCTAAAAGCGCTTCTAAATTTCATGAGTCACGGGTTGCGGTTTTTTTTGGGCAGGTTTCTGAAAGTGAAATTGCTTATTTGGGCTCTAAAATAAGTGACGAAATAGGGGTTATTATGAGACCTGCCTGAGCTACAGACACTTAGTGTACCCAGCTGAAATATCCCTCCGCCATAGGAGCCGACGGTAGTAACGGCAGACAGAGCAATTCTGCTCGTATTTTCTGCAGTTTACGGTTGCAATAACCGGTGATAACTGCTGAAAGTAGATTAGGCGGTGCAGATCACCATTTTAAGCAGACATTGGTTCTGAAGATGAGTTTTTACACGTTGATAACATTGCAGAAACCCCAACCCATAAACCGTACTTTAATGCTTATTAATTTGTTGTCTCTGTATTTGACAAACTAAGGCTGAATCACGTTGCCAAACGAAGTACCTGGAGTTACTAATCAGTTCCTAAACAGTCTCTTTCAAAGGGTATTAAGCTCCTGGCCCAGTTGCAAGCAAAGTGTAAGACTGGAATGACCTGGAAATTTAAAACCTTTTTCCAGGCTTAAACTCTATGAATATGGATATAAACAGCAAGCAAAAATATTCAAAGAAATTATTGTTGTTGGTGTGAAAGCTCAGAATTAGATGTGTGAGAGAGAGAGAGAGAGTGAAAAAATGAACAAAATTTATGACTTTATTGAAATCTACAATTTTTATTAATTTATATGTTTATGCGTAATACCATGTCTATCTTTGTTTAAGAGGCAAAAAAAATATATCGGCATGAAAACAGGTATTTATTTACACATTTGTTTACACATTGTGTAAACATCAGGGCGTCATGATTAGTCATTTAGCCATTATAGTCCAGAGTTTAACATTTGGCACTAGGATGTTTTCATTCCAATTCTGAAAAGTACTTGAAAAATAAAATAATTTTTTTTTTGTACAAGCATGTATTTTACTAGTGTCATTTATTGCAAAATTGCATATTAAAATGCCCAAACAGGCTATTACACTTTCAGAAATAAAAGGATAAAATATGCGATTAATTTGGGATTAATCTCGAGTTAACTATCGACATTATGCGATTAATCATGATTAAAATTTTCAATCGTTGACAGCCCTAATACTTATTATAGCTTAATATATTAATGACCAAGATATGTAGACAGCACTATAAGACAACCATGTTACCAGTTTATTGGCAAAAAAGTTGATTTGGGGTGAGTTTAAATACATTACCTGGCCAAAGAAAAGGTCACACATTCTAATATTTTGTTGGACCATCTTTAGCTTTGAAAAAAAAGAAAAGCTTTAAAGAAAATGTTAGAATGCTTAGAATTCAGTCTCATACACTTTGTAAACTATAAATAAGAAACTTCGATGAGAAACTCAAAAAGTGAACTTGTATAAATGGATTTATTACAGTATCTTTGGATCAGCTCACTGCAGTGCATCAGTAGAGAGGTGAATTTCTGGGCGTGCTTGAGGGGGAGATTACAGTAACGCACATTTATAGTGGCTGCAGTACCCTTTAGGAGCAGATGAAATCCTAATACAGGTTTCTTCAATAATTATTTTTAATATTTACTTTTAAAACTAAGAATACAAGTTACATTCTGTGATGCCTTGGCAACCTGTCGGAGGGTGTACCCCCTCTTGCCCAATGACTGCTGGAGATAGGCAACCCCAACCCCCCATCCCCACCTTTTCCAAGTTTCCTTTATAAGTGAAGGATCTTAAAAGTAATTTATTCTTCCAATTGCTATACTCCGGAATAAATCAGAGCCGACACCCCAAAATTACAAATAAGAACAAAATCAAAGAAGACAAAAACAAATGACACCATAAAAATGTAACGTACTCCATCAAGCACTATTTGAATCTTCCTCCCTTTAACCCAATACACATGCAAAATGTGAGGCACAGATGTAATGTGAATGGTACCAATATGTCATGACAAGGCTTGATGTTTCACAAAATGTGCTTCATTTCTACGCATTTGGATAATTGTAAAAATGTTTTTTAGATACACCAACAAATACGGCAAAAAAACAGGGAGTGCCAGTTGCATTAAGCTGAAAAGACACTGGGATGCCTGTGCTGTGCAGCCAGATGCCTCCGGTGGGGGTTATAACTGAAATTAAAAGAGACATATTTTTCACGCCGCCAATGTGTTTTGGCCTTGAGTGATCCACCTCCCTATTCCTATAAAATCATTCCACGCCAACGATAAACAGGGAACTGTTCCAGAACTATAACTAGCTTAACTTTAATCTATTCTGAATCTTTTCACACCAGATTTGGTTCTGAAATAAACTCATCTAATTGGCAATCCTAAACACTCTAACAGGAGGCAAATGGATTTCTTTCCTAATTACTTAAATTCATTCCCCTCTCATCAGTAAGGCCTCTTCTCATCTGATCAGAGATTTGTGAGGGTGCAAGATGCACTCACTCGAACAAACAGTTCAAGACTCGCTTCATATATTAAGAGCTGAACTGAACTGAAGAAGACTTCTGGATGAAAAGTGAAACTTCTCCAAGAAAGAAGAAAATAAGTACAGTTGCCTTTAATCCAAGCCTATCTCCCTTATTGGATTACCAAGGAGGGGGGTATCCTGTTTTTTTTATAAATAAATTATCTGTTGTTTGAACATTTAAAAGAAAAGAAAATTGTGCTAGCTATGGTTCTAAAAAAAGCTTTAAGTTGGTTTTGGATTGTTTTGTCTGAATAGGGAGGACAATGCTTTTGAGGGACTGAATTGACCAACTACACTTTTCTCATGATATCTGAACTGCTACTACAGAAGAGTCATGGTTGATAAGCTGAGCGGAGAAGGTCCACGTTTTGGTAATTCAGTTTTCTCCTCAGAAACAAGAGAATCAAAGCAAAAAGAGTAGTTATTGGGATTAAGGGAAATGAAACAGCAGATAGGGAAGCAAAAAAGGCAAGAACAGGACTGATCAACCTTACAGTAACTACAAGTAAATCAGAAGCAAAATTTAGCTGGCTCCCTGGTTTAATTCAGAGCTGCGTTCCTTGAAGCACAATGTTAGGAAATTGGAGAGAAAATGGCGCTCTACACACCAAGAGGAATCCTACCTAATCTGGAGGGACAGTCTATTGTTGTATAGAAAGACCCTTCGCAGAGTTAGAGCAGCATATTTTTCATCATTAATTGAGGAGAATAAAAATAATCCTAGATTTCTCTTCAGTACAGTTGCCGAACTTACTAAGAGTCACAGCTCCGTTAATCCACCCATTCCCTTAGCTCTTAGCAGTAATGACTTTATGGGATTCTTCATAAATAAAATTGATTCCATTAAAAATAAAATAATTGGCATCCTCCCAAACATGATTACCTCGTCCTCAGTAAGTGAGGCAGCGTTGGAGGAATCTTTAGAACCTGCGCAGTGTCTGAACTGTCTAGAAGAAGTAGCGCTTTCTGAGCTATCTAAAATATAAGCTTCATCTAAACCAGGGGTGTCAAACTCATTTTGGTTTAGGGGCCGCATACAGTTTAATCTGATCTCAAGAGGGCCACACGAGTAAACTCATTGCAAGATTAAATAGAACTAATAAAAGTGGACTTGTTGTTGATTTTTATATTAAATGAATTTCACTTTTACACAATATATTATGAATAACCTCAGCGTTTTTAAGAAAAGTATGTGCAATTTCAACAATACTTTTACTCAGTTAAACATTTACTTGTGCATTATGCATAAGAACTGATCACAGTGATTGTACAATGTTGAAAAACATTTCACATTTTTTGGAACTTAAAAACACTGTCCTGCATGACAAAATACATCAAACAGATAAAAATTAAGAAATGATTTAAAATCAATTTTCCACATCTGAAGCTCAGTGCTACCATCTGCTGATTAAAACACAGCGCCCCTCGTGGACAATATAGGAACTGCAGATTTTCAATTAAACGAAGTACATGTTTTTTTCAATAATCGTTTTATCATTCTCTTCCTTTTATCTCCTCTTTCTTTTACCTTTTCTTTTTTTCTTCTTGTTCTTCCTTTCCTCTCCTACTTTCCCATTGTAGTGTCCATATCATTTGAGATATTCCCCGCATGAATCATAATAAAACTATTCACATTCATAAATCAAGCGGAGCACTATGGCAAAAGCAGTACTGCTCCACTTGTGAAAGTCAAATCTGATAAGCTCTTTTTGGCATTAAGACAACAATTCTTATTGCCACATTGCCAGACAGGACACTGAAAAAAAAAAAAAAAAAATGTATTTTTATTTTTTTTTTATATATAATGATAATGCATTTAGCCACCGGGCCGGACTAAATTGCCCGCGGGCCGTATGTCTGACACCCCTGATCTAAACCTTCTACCTGTATGTTAGACCCAATCCCAATCACGTTGTTTAAAGAGATATTCCCTTTGATCAGTGGCACTATTTTAGACATGATTAATCTATCCCTAGTAAATGGATATGTACCACAGGCTTTTAAAGTAGCTGTTATTAAACCTTTACTTAAGAAACCTTCTCTTGATCAAGATGAGTTAGTAATTTACAGACCTATATCTAATCTTCTTTTCTTATCTAAAATTCTTGAGAAAGTAGTTGCTAATCAACTTTGTGAACATTTACAAAGTAATGACCTACTTGAGGAGTTTCAGTCAGGCTTCAGAGCTCATCATAGCACTGAAACAGCTCTGGTGAAGGTCACTAATGATATTCTCATGGCCTCAGATAATAGACTGGTGTCTGTACTTGTCCTGTTATATCTTGTCCTGGATTTGATACAGTTGATCACAATATTCTCCTACAAAGACTTGAGCATACTGTAGGGATTAAGGGGAAAGCATTAGGCTGGTTTAAATCTTATCTATTGGACAGATTCCAGTTTGTTCATGTTAATAATAAATCTTCTTCAAACTCTAGGGTCACTTGTGGAGTACCACAGGGTTCAGTCCTTAGAACAATTCTCTTTACTATACATATGCTTCTGATTGTTAAAATTATCAGACAGCATGGGATTAATTTCCACTGTTATGATGATGACACTCAGCTATATTTATCCATAAATCCTGATGAATCCAATCAATTACTTCAACTGCAATCATGTCTTGATGACATCAAAAGCTGGATGACTTTAAATTTCCTGCACTTAAATTCTGACAAGACAGAAGTTGTAATCTTTGGACCAGAATCCTCAAAAAATAAAGTTCTTGATCAATCACTTAATCTGGATGGCATTAACTTGGCATCTAGTAATAAAGTAGAAAATCTTGGTGTTATTTTTGACCAAGACATGTCATTTAAATCCCATATTAAACAGGTTTCCAGTTTCCTTTTTTCACCTCAGGAATATTGCCAAAATTAGAAACATTCTGTCCAGGAGTGATGCTGAAAAACTAGTCCATGCATTTGTTACTTCAAGGCTGGACTATTGTAACTCTTTACTATCAGGAAGTCCACAAAATGCAGTTCAAAGTCTTCAGCTGATCCAAAATGCTGCAGCAAGAGTTCTGATGAAAATCAACAAGCGGGATCATATTTCTCCAATTTTAGCTTCCCCTCATTGGCTTCCTGTTAAATCAAGAATAGAATTTAAAATTCTTCTTCTAACGTATAAAGCCCTTAATAATCAAGCTCCATCATATATCAGAGCTCTGATTACCCTGTATGTTCCTAACAGAGCACTTCGCTCTCAGACTGCAGGTCTGCTGGTGGTTCCTAGAGTCTCTAAAAGTAGAATGGGAGGCAGATCCTTTAGCTATCAGGCTCCTCTCCTGTGGAACCAACTCCCAGTTTTGGTCCGTGAGGCAGACACTCCGTCTCCTTTTAAGACTAATCTTAAAACTTTCCTTTTTGACAAAGCTTATAGTTAGAGTGACTCATGTTACCCTGAGCTACCTCTATAGTTATGCGGCTATAGGCTTAGGCTACTGGAGGACATCAGGGCATATTTTTCTCACTCTACTTATTTCTACTGTTCTCCAGTTTTGCATTGCATTGAAATGACTGTTGTCATTTCAGCTTTTAACTTTTTGTCAGGGTTTTGTTTACCGATGAACTCAGGACGCACACACGGAACTAAAGTTTGAGTTTTTATTGAAAGAAGTGTGCTGGGTGATGAGGGATGAAGACCGGAGGTTCAGGACTGCAGAAAGTCAGGGATGTAGATGATGGCAGGAGCTGACGGCCCAGAGACAGAGAGTCCACACTTGCTAGGTGCTGCTCGGCTAGCAGGCCTCATAGCACTCAGGTTAGCAGTCCATTGGAGACACCAGGGCACAGAGCTGAGCTTCACCAGGGCGGCTAGTCAGGTTAGCAGAACTTGAGAGACACCAGGGCACAGAGCTGAGCTTCTCCAGGGCGGCTAGTCAGGTTACAGAACTTGAGAGACACCAGGGCACAGAGCAGAGCCTTTCCAGGAACAAACAGTGAAGGAACAGTCTTTAGAGTGACTGGCTGGACTAACCTTGACAACAGGAGCAAAACAAAGCTTCCAAGGCAAAACGGGGACTGGCATGGAGAGGTGTGGAATGATGACGGCCCAGTGCTGAACTGAAGGCAGAGGCAGGTTTAAATAGAACACTTCACAGGTGGAAACAGGGTCTGGCTAATTGACTGGTAAATGATAACAGGTGTGACTGACTGCTGAGGAGGTGAAGTGAAAAATGACAGAAAATAACTGATGACTGAAAACTAACAATAAATAAAGTCAAACCTAACCCAAAAAAGATGAAATAATGAAAATAACAGAAAAACAAAGCCAAACCAAAACTCAACCATGACATTACCCCCCCCTCAAGGCCGGACTCCGGACGGCCTAAAAAACAAAACAAACTACAAAGTGACCGAACCAGGGTGGGTGGAGGGACGGCAGGATGGCGGGCCAGAGTCATAACCAAGCTGATCTAACCTGGGTGGGTGGAGGGAAGGCAGGATGGCGGGCCAGAGTCATAACCAAGCTGATCTATCCTGGGTGGGTGGAGGGAAAGTAGGATGGTGGGCTAAAATCAAACCAAAACTACCCACTAGGGCGAACTAAAAAGGATGTCTAACAGATGCTGGTAGGCAAAACAAAAGGCGTCTAACCGACGTTGACAGGCGAACATCGCCACCAGGCAAAAACGGGCATGACAGGCGAACATCGCCACAAGGCAGGACAGGCGTACGACAACGCCAGAGGGAAGAACAGGCGTACGACAACGCCAGAGGGAAGAACAGGCGTACGACAACGCCAGAGGGAAGAACAGGCGTACGACAACGCCAGAGGGAAGAACAGGCGTACGACAACGCCAGAGGGAAGAACAGGCGTACGACAACGCCAGAGGGAAGAACAGGCGCACGACAGCGCCAAAGGGAAACCCGCCGGGGCCTGAGGAAGAGAACGTCGGGATGTGAGGGAAGCAGGAACATCTAAAACGCCTAGGGACAAGAACGGAGGGCGTACTTACACGCCGGGAAACCGAGAACAGAGGGCGTCCTAACACGCCGGGGTACCAAGAGTCAGAGAGCGTCCTAACACGCAGGGTAACCGAGAACAAAGGGCGTCCTAACACGCCGGGGAACCGAGAACAAAGGGCGTCCAAACACGCCGGGGAACCGAGAACAAAAGGGCGTCTTAATACGCCGGGGAACCGGGAACAAAGGGCGTCCTAACATGCCGGGGAACCGAGAACAAAAGGGCGTCCTAATACGCCGGGAAACCGAGAACAAAGGGCGTCATAACACGCCGGGGAACCAAGAACAAAGGGCGTCATAACACGCCGGGGATCCGAGAACAAAGGGCGTCATAACACGCCAGGAAACAAAAATACCAGGAACTAAGGGCGTCTAAATTCCAGAGAATGGAGAGCATCAAACACGCCGGGGATCCGAGAACAAAGGGCGTCCCAACACGCCAGGAAACAAAAATACCAGGAACTAAGGGCGTCTAAATTCCAGAGAATGGAGAGCATCAAACACGCCAGGGGACTAAGAGCTAGGGGGCCAAAACAAAACTAAGAAGCGCTGGGACCTAAAGAGCGCTGGGAAACTACAGATCTAAACCAAAAACTAGAAAACCAGGCATGAACTAACCTATAGAACAAAACCAGAAGAACTAGGGTAGGGATAACAAAAGAAAAACCGAAGCAAAAAACTAGAAAATCAAAATAAAACAAAAAAACTAGGAAAAAGATCGAGACGTTCAAGAAAAACTATAAAACTAATGCAAAACCAAAACAAAGAAACTAGGGCAGGAACGGGTAAACTAATGTAACACTAGATAGCTAAAGTAACACAAAACTGAAGCTGAAAGACTAAGGTAACAAACAATACTTAAGCAAAATTATGAGACTAAAGCTAAACTAGAAATTAAGGCAAAACAAGAAAACTAGAACATGAATAAGTAAACTAATGAGAAAACCAGAGAACTAAGGCTATAAATGAGGAAGCAAAGCAAAGCTTGGAAACTAAGGCAAAATCTAGAATCCTAAAATGGAGCAGGAAAAACAAAAGCAAAACAGAGACTAAGAACTCTAAGAAAACAAGAACCCCTAAACAACTCTAAAACCCCAAAAATCCTAAGTAAATCAAAAACTGAAATCGAGCCCAAAAAATAACAGAAGGCACTGGCCTTAAGGGCTCAGGCAAAAACGGCTGCTAAGCAAAAAAGAAAAAGTCTTCGTGGAGGTCGTCCTGGACGAGGCAGGCGGCGGAGCAGCATCGCCCGACTAAACCCTCGAGGAGGGCGGCCCCGACGAGGCAAAGTCAAGCGGCCCGGAGACCGCAGTCGGCGGCTCCGGCCGAACAGGAAAGTCAGAGACGGGCGCCGTGGTGGACGGCCCCGACGAGGCAGAGTCGAGCGGCTCGAAGTCCGCAGTCTGCGGCTCCGGCCAAACAGAGAAGTCAGAGGCGGGCGCCGTGGTGGACGGCCCCGAGGAGGCAGAGTCGAGCGGCTCGGAGTCCGCAGTCTGCGGCTCCGGCCGAACAGAAAAGTCAGAGGCGGGCGCCGTGGTGGACGGCCCCGACGAGGCAGAGTCGAGCGGCTCGGAGTCCGCAGTCTGCGGCTCCGGCCGAACAGATCAGTTGGAGGCGGTGCCAAGCTACAGGTCTCGGTGGAAACCGAGGCCAGAGGCGGGTCCTCCTGGACTTCCGCACGAGGCTTGGGCGGAGGAAGGTCCTCCTGGACCTCCTCACGGGACTTGGGCGGAGGCAGGTCCTCCTGGACCTCCTCACGGGACTTGGGCGGAGGCAGGTCCTCCTGGACCTCCTCACGGGACTTGGGCGGAGGCAGGTCCTCCTGGACCTCCTCACGGGACTTGGACAGAGGCAAAGCGGCTCCCTCGGAGGCCTCGGGCTGAGGCAAAGCAGCTCCCACGGAGGCCTCGGGCTGAGGCAAAGCGGCTCCCACGGAGGCCTCGGGCTGAGGCAAAGCAGCTCCCACGGAGGCCTCGGGCTGAGGCAAAGCGGCTCCCTCGGAGGCCTCGGGCTGAGGCAAAGCAGCTCCCTCAGAGGCTTCGGGCTGAGGCTAAACGGCTCCCTCGGAGGCCTCGGGCTGAGGCTAAACGGCTCCCTCGGAGGCCTCGGGCTGAGGCTAAACGGCTCCCTCGGAGGCCTCGGGCTGAGGATAAACGGCTCCCTCGGAGGCCTCGGGCTGAGGATAAACGGCTCCCTCGGAGACCTCGGGCTGAGGCAAAACGGCTCCCTCGGAGGCCTCGGGCTGAGGCAAAACGGCTCCCTCGGAGGCCTCGGGCTGATCCTCGTCGGCCGGCGGATCTATTTTCTTGGCGGCCGGCAGAGCGGAGCCTTCAGTGGTCGGCAGAGCGGAGCTTACGGTGGCCGGCAGAGCGGAGCTTATTGGTGGAGGCGGAACCATCTCCTCGGCTACTTCAGGCAGTGACGGGCAACAGGCTTCAGAGAGCGGCGCCGGGCTACAGGCTTCAGAGAGCGGCGCCGGGCTACAGGCTTCAGAGAGCGGCGCCGGGCTACAGGCTTCAGAGAGCGGCGCCGGGCTACAGGCTTCAGAGAGCGGCGCCGGGCTACAGGCTTCAGAGAGCGGCGCCGGGCTACAGGCTTCAGAGAGCGCCGAGGCTGGAAGCGGATCCTCCTCTTGAGCCTTGACGGACCCTCCGCGCCGGTGGTTCTGCTGTCTTCGCCGGGAGGGGACAGATGAGGAATCCGGGGCAATCTCAGGGGTGGCAGCTGGCCAGCAGGGCAGAAGGTCGTCTCGGTCACCGTAGTAGAACTCCCACAGCTGGCTCTCCTTGATGCGTGGGGCTCTGCTAGGTGGAACGATGAGCCTCACTCGAGGGGCCAGCTGCGAGTCATGGAGGTGATGACGACGAGAGGCTGAGTGGCTTCTCTTCCTGGGTTCCGGGGTAGCCGCAACAACGCCCACGTAAACCACCTGGGGAGTGGAGTCGGTCCGGACGGGTGGTGCAGGGTCCCGGACGGAAGCCATCTTGGCATACCTCTCCCTCATCTGGCGTTCGCACATCTCCACATATGCGAGGATGTCCGGGTCGTCAACTACTGCAGGTAAGTCCCGCATGGCGCCTGAGTTCACCTTTTGACTGGGCCGTACTGTCAGGGTTTTGTTTACCGATGAACTCAGGACGCACACACGGAACTAAAGTTTGAGTTTTTATTGAAAGAAGTGTGCTGGGTGATGAGGGATGAAGACCGGAGGTTCAGGACTGGAGAAAGTCAGGGATGTAGATGATGGCAGGAGCTGACGGCCCAGAGACAGAGAGTCCACACTTGCTAGGTGCTGCTCGGCTAGCAGGCCTCATAGCACTCAGGTTAGCAGTCCATTGGAGACACCAGGGCACAGAGCTGAGCTTCACCAGGGCGGCTAGTCAGGTTAGCAGAACTTGAGAGACACCAGGGCACAGAGCTGAGCTTCTCCAGGGCGGCTAGTCAGGTTACAGAACTTGAGAGACACCAGGGCACAGAGCAGAGCCTTTCCAGGAACAAAAAGTGAAGGAACAGTCTTTAGAGTGACTGGCTGGACTAACCTTGACAACAGGAGCAAAACAAAGCTTCCAAGGCAAAACGGGGACTGGCATGGAGAGGTGTGGAATGATGACGGCCCAGTGCTGAACTGAAGGCAGAGGCAGGTTTAAATAGAACACTTCACAGGTGGAAACAGGGTCTGGCTAATTGACTGGTAAATGATAACAGGTGTGACTGACTGCTGAGGAGGTGAAGTGAAAAATGACAGAAAATAACTGATGACTGAAAACTAACAATAAATAAAGTCAAACCTAACCCAAAAAAGATGAAATAATGAAAATAACAGAAAAACAAAGCCAAACCAAAACTCAACCATGACACTTTTTGCTCTCTCTCTTTTTTCTTCATAGTAGGTACATCTGGTCTGGCGTTGTGTTCATCATCCAGGGAAGACAGATCACCCGCTATTACCATCTAATGTAGAACAGATTACTAGATCAATGTGTGCTTCTGTGCTTTTTGTCTGTCTTGTTGTGTCTCTGCTCTGTCTTCTGTAACCCCCAGTCGGTCGAGGCAGATGACCGTTCATACTGAGCCCGGTTCTGCTGGAGGTTTTCCTTCCCATTAATAGGGAGTTTTTCTTTCCGCCGTCGCTTCATGCTTGCTCAGTATGAGGGATTGCTGCAAAGCCATGGACAATGCAGACGACTCTCCCTGTAGCTCTACGCTTCTCCTGGAGTGAATGCTGCTTGTCGGGACTTTGATGCAATCAACTGGTCCCTTATATAGTACATTTTTGACCAATCTGTATAATCTGACCCAAGCTGTATAATATGATTGAATTTGACTTTGTAAAGTGCCTTGAGATGACATGTTTCATGAATTGGCGCTATATACATAAAGTTGAATTGAATTGAATAATTAAACAAAGGTTGAAGGAAATGTGAAAGAATGGGATGAAGATAGCCAAGGAGAAAGAGAAACAATAGAACATATTATTTTAGTTTGTGGGAGATATGAGATGGAGAGATTGATGTTGGAGGAATATAGGAAAAAAGATAAACAATTTAATAGACAGGGAGAGTCAGAAAGTAAAAGAATTAAAATTTGAATCAGGTTTTTCAGGAAAACAAAGTTGATTAACAAAATATGATAATACATGTATAAAATAATATAGCTATTTTTAGCCACACTCCGTATCAGTAGGTGGTGCTAACCAAATGTTTCTTGCCAACCGCCAATAAAAACCAAGAAGAAGAGCTGCAGCCACTTTTTTGCCCTGGTCATTTTCTGTGGTTGACTCTGAACTGAGTACTCAGTGTTGTGAAAAATTCTGTGTTGGTTCGTGTTGATGTTTGAACTTTTGCAAGTTAGTGTTTTGATTGGGGAGTTGGCCATTTTTCAAATTTTCCCCTGTTTTTGTGGCTCGCCAGGGAGTTTAGCAATTGTAGTTTTTGTTTTTGGTTAGGTATGATTAACTTTGTTTTTGAGCTGTAAAGGGGTGTTCTTTCTGTTTGTTATTTTTGGCCTTGGAAACCCTGAAGTCTTTTTACTCCCCTTGTGTTTGTAAGACCCTAGGCCAGTAGAAACATGGAAAAATGAATGATTGACTTAAACTGACTTTTCTTGGGTTATTGAAGCTTTTTTTTCTTTTTGTGTTACACCCTGTACCACCACGGATTGACTGGGTTGTAACAATAACCTAATGTAACCTCCTGCGGTTCTACAAAGTACTTGGTAGGACTGAATTTACTTGCACACCGCACCCTTCAGATTTTTGCTTTAAAGAAATTTGTAAACTATATGTTTTTTTCTCCTTTTACATGCAAGTTTGTGTTTATAACCTTGACTTTTTTAAATACACATATTACACATTCATATATTCAGCAAAGGTATAAAGGTGTAAACTAAATAATTTTTTCTCTCAGCATTAATGTACTAAAATTGTCACAAATCATCAAATGTGTCATCACTTTTCTAAAATACATCTAATTTTTTTGTATTTGACCAGACTGGCCCTGTGTCTTAAATGGCTAAACCTATTCAAAGTCAACGTTGATTTTACTATTTTATAGTGACCTTTTTATATGAAAAACAAATGACAAAAGCTGGAACAGCATGGCTTATTTTGGATTAATTCAGGAGCATCTCGAAAACTGCAGGCTTTGTGTTTAAAGGTTTTCTTACTGAAGCCAGAGTTGAACTTTATCCGTTGGGATCAGGTGGACCAGTGCCACCCTGACTGTTAATTAAATGGCTCAAGCATTACTGGGATTCTGTACATGGTCATGGAGCACAGCTTGGAACTAATTTTAGTCAATGCTTTTAATCCCTACACCTGTTAGTGGCACATGTAAAAAGCCGTCTGCTCTATATGCTGTCTGAATAAGAAAAGATGATGAAATGACAAATTGCGACACAGTGGCGCAGTGGGTAGCACTGTTGCCTTGCAGCAAGAAGGTTCTGGTTTCAAATCCAACCCTGGGTCTTTCTGCATGGAGTTTGCATGTTCTCCCTGTGCATGTGTGGGTTCTCACCGGGTACTCCGGCTTCCTCCCACAGTCCAAAAACATGACTGTTAGGTTAATTGGCTTCTCTAAATTGTCCTTAGGTGTGAGTGTGTGCGTGAATGGTTGTCTGTCTCCATGTTGCCCTGCGACAGACTTGCGACCTGTCCAGGGTGTACCCCACCTCTCGCCCAGTGAATGCTGGAGATAGGCACCAGCAAACCCCTGCGACCCCATGAGGGATTAAGTGGGTCAGAAAATGGATGGATGGATGAAATGACAATATTTGTTAAAGTCTGTTTTAAACAGTGACTAGGACATGTTGATATGAGTCCATCCCATATGGGACAAGGAACTCTGGACTGAGCCCAATGTCCCCACAATAGCCTTCTGAATAGACTGTGGTTGGTTGGATATCTGAGTGTATCCAGACAAATGCTACATTAAAGAAAAAATGGGCTCAACTATAAAGCTCAATTACTCAAAGAAGGTTGGCATTATACTTTATGACATGAAAATGATAAAATGCCTTCTATTATCAGTCTAGTCACTGAAAGGTAGAAATTGTATCACTGCTTCTCTTGTGATCGAGCAATCACTCTATCTTGGCCAACTTTTCTCCGTAGAAGTGTTTTAATTTGGTCACATTAGTGAGTTTGTAAGCATGAACGGCCTGTTTAAGGGTTTAATATTGTTTAATTTGTGGCCATGTTTTGCCTATGCCTATTTTAGCACCTTTATTTTGTTTGGCTTTTTAGACATTGAGAATGAAACAAGCACACTTAAGGCCATGAATGGTCCGTGTATCTTTTGGTCATTGGATTTTCGTTTCAGACACAGGAATTGAAAAAACAAAAACAAATGGCCGTTTGATTTTTGTTTTAAAATACGAAAAAGAAAATCGAAATACAAAGCGTTTCTCTTTTTCATTGTCAATCAGGGCAAAGTGAAATTTAAAAAATGATTTGAATTTCATTTTCCATTTCGGGTAAGAAAAAACAAAAATGGTTTAAAACATAAACGAAAAATAGGCTCCATCCATCCATCCATTTTCCAAACCGCTTAATCCCTCATGGGGTCGCGGGGGGTGCTGGTGCCTATCTCCAGCGTTCACCGGGTGAGAGGCAGGGTACACGGTCCGTGTATCTTTTGGTCATTGGATTTTCGTTTCAGAAACAGGAATTGAAAAAACAAAAACAAATGGCCGTTTGATTTTTGTTTTAAAATACAAAAAAGAAAATCGAAATACAAAGCGTTTCTCTATTTCATTGTCAAAAAGGGAAAAGTAAAATTTGAAAAATTGTTTGAATTTAAATTTCTATTTCGGGTAACAAAAAACAAAAATGCTTTTAAACAGAAACGGAAAAATGGCTCGTTTGTTCATATTCCGGAGACCGGATGTGGTTCCTACTGCCTGAGACTACTTTCCAAAATAAAAGCAATGTGTTTGACGCACTGAGCTATATAGCTCAGTGGTTAATTTTATTATTTTTTTTTTACACATGTCGACTACAGTTCGTTTATATAATTTCTTTCAGTTTTATTTAATATTATTGAGGTCTGCTGGTGAATATATTCTGGTCAGAGTCACTGTTTAGCCTAAATAACTACTAAAACAATAGCATACAAGCTTAAACATGCTTGCTGTTGCAATTACCTGGATAAATAAGAATTTGCACAGGGAAACTAAAACAATTTGTTTTCCCAAATAACTACTTTCACTTACAGATGACAGATTAAGAACTCGAGGTGTTACTCATCGAAATCCATCTACATGATGTGGAATTTCAAAATAAAAGCCCTCCAAAATCCCTATGTTAAGTCAGTTTGACCTAAGTTGCTGTCAATATTGAACGGTACGTTTTCAGTGTATACTGTCACTTCAACATGACAGTAGAACATCTCCAGATGTTGCTTAACAAATTGCATCCACATCTGATGTTGTCACTGTTAATATTCTGAAAGGGTAGCATGCAGCTATTGTTGAAGAAGAATGCGATCAATGTAAAACACACCTTAACATTCAGGTTCAATAAATACTTTTCTTTTGATAACAGATTTGTTACTTTTAAAAATATGAAATTGGATTAAAAACATAAAACAACCGTAAAGTTTATCAAAAGTATGTGTGTGGTTGTGTGTGTGTGTGTGTGTGTGTGTGTGTGAGGGGGGGGGGGGGCTCTCACAAATATACAAAAAAGCTGGACGATGTTCTTATGTTGTAGTTCAACAAGCCTGGTATTCATAAAACTTTGGTCATCCTTTGTGAGATGGCTTCTCATATTGAAAATACCAGACCCAATCTAACTGTTGTATTATCTTAAAGTCATAGGCCTACTTACCCGCACTGATTCTTGGACATCCTTCTTTACCAGAAAACAAGGCTTTAAGCGATACATTAATTCAGCCAATAACAAATAAGACAAAGTTCCACTCAGAGTCTCTTTTGTCCAAATCATAGAAAAAATCAAAACAACAACAAAAATGTTCTGTGTGCTTTCTTCTTAGACTGGCTAGGAATTTTTGTAATTCATATTAATGATTATTTTTCTCTGTGTATGACAAAAAATATTTAGTTTCCAATACATTGAGAAACCTAATATACATTCTATTGTATTGTATAAGTATTCACTCACCTGCCCTCGACTCTTGTGGGAAGGCTGTCCACAAGGTTTAGGAGTGTGTTTATTGGAATTTTTGACCATTCTTCCAGAAACGCATTTGTGAGGTCACATACTGATGTTGTACGACAAGACCTGGCTCTCAGTCTCCACTCTATTTCATCCCAAAAGTGTTCTATCGGGTGGAGGTCAGGGCTCTGTATAGGCCAGTGAAGTTCATCCACACCAAACCATCCATGTCCCTATGGACCTTGCTTTGTGCTCTGGTGCACAGTCATGTTGAAGGAGGCAGGGGCCAGCTCCAAACTGTTCCCACAAAGTTGAGAACATGGAATTGTCCAAGATGTTTTAGTCTGTGGAAACACTCAGAGCTCCTTTCACTGGAACTGAGGGGCCAAGCCCAGCTCCTGAAAATCAACCCCACACCATAATCCCCCCTCTGCCAAACTTTACACTTGGCAAAATGAAGTCAGACAAGCACCGTTCTCCTGGCAACCGCCAAACCCAGACTCATCTATCAGATTTCCAGATGGAAAAGCGTGATTTGTCACTCCAAAGAACGTGTCTTCAACGCTTTGCATTGCACTTGGTAATGTATGGCTGAGATGCAGCTGCTCGGCCATGGAAACCCATTCCATGAAGCTCTCTGCGCTGTTCTTGAGGTGATCTGAAGACCACATGAAGTTTGGAGGGTATATTGATTGACTTTGCAGAAAGTTGGCAACCTCTACGCTCTATGCACTTCAGTATCCACTGAACCCACTCCGACAGTTTACATGGTTGAGTTGCTGTCGTTCCCAAACACTTCCATTTTCTTATGATACAGTAGTTGACTGTGGAATATTTAGGAGCGAATTCACTGAGCTCCTGAGAGCAACCCATTCTTTCACAAATGTTTGTGAAAACAGTCTGCATGCACAGGTTTTATACACCTGTGACCATGGAAGTGATTGGAACACCTGATTCCAATAATTTGGATGGCGGAGCGAATACTTTTGCAATATAGTGTATATAGTTATGCTGGAACAGTCTTTTATTTTGAAATTCCACATCAAATCTTAATGAGCTTTGTTGAGCAGCTCTGGAGGTCTTCTACTGTCACGCTGAATCAAAAATTTTCACTTAAAATATAAGGGTTAGTAGCAACATTATCAGCAACTTAGGTCAAAGTGAATATATAGAGAGATTTTCATTCCACATCAGATGTGGATGAAATTTGTTGAGCAACATCTGGATGTTTTCTACTGTCAGGCTGAAGTGACAGTATCCCCTGAAAATGTACCATTGCAACATTGTCAGCAACTTAGGTGAAATTGACTTAATGTAGAGATTTCGGAGGGCTTTAATTTAGAAATTCCACATCATGTATAGAGATTTTGATGAGTAACATCTCAAGATCTTAATCTGTCGTCTGTAAGTGAAAGTAGTCACTTGGAAAAACCAATTGTTTTAATATAATATAATAATATGTGCAAATTCTCAGTTATCCGAGTCATTGCAGCAGCAAGCCTGTTTAAGGCTGTTTGATATTTTTTTAGTAATTATTCTGGCTAAACAGTGACTATAACAAATATTTCCATATTCACCAGCAGGCCTGAATAATAAAGAAATATTACATAAAGCTGTAAGAAATTATTTAAACTAACTGAAGTCCATATGTGCAACAAAACAAAGAATAGAATAGGTTGATACACGTCAAACACATTGCTTTTATTTTGGAAAGTAGTCTCAGGCATTACTACCGTAATGCATGGTGCTCGCATGACCTACAAAACCAAGGGAGGGCTGGCATGACTGCCGTGTCCCCAGTCGCGGCTGGCTTGACCGCAGTAAACTCAGCCATGTTCATTGGAAAATCGCCTCACTTTTCTTAGAGAATATCGTCTTACTCCCCCTCTCACCTGGGATATCTGCACTGAGATTTGTATGGATGACAAGCCTTGTTTTGTCGTGTCTAAAATCAAATCTGCGTAAGGTTCTTAAGACATTTTATTCTGAAAAATTTGGTGCTTTTGCAACGCATAAGTGTCCACTTCCGGTCTCGGAATATGAACAAACGAGCCTCTTTTTCGTTTATGTTTTAAAGCATTTTTGTTTTTTGTTACCCGAAATAGAAAATGAAATTCAAATAATTGTTAAAATTTTACTTTTCCCTTTTTGACAATGAAATAGAGAAACGCTTTGTATTTCGATTTTCTTTTTTGTATTTTAAAACAAAAATCAAACGGCCATTTGTTTTTGTTTTTTCAATTCCTGTTTCTGAAACGAAAATCCAATGACCAAAAGATACACGGACCGTACACCCTGGACAGGTCGCCAGTCTGTCGCAATAGGCTCATTTGTTCATATTCTGAGACCAGAAGTGGTCACTTATGCGTTGCAAAAGCACCACATTTTTCAGAATAAGATGTCTTAAGAACCTTACGCAGATATGATTTTAGACACGACAAAACAAGGCTTGTCATCCATACAAATCTCAGTGCAGATATCCCAGGTGAGAGGGGGAGTAAGACGATATTCTCTAAGAAAAGTGAGGCGATTTTCCAATGAACATAACTGAGTTTACTGAGGTCAAGCCAGCCGCCACTGGGGACACGGCAGTCATGCCAGCCCTCCCTTGGTTTTGTAGATCATGCAAGCACCATGCATTACGGTAGTAATGCCTGAGACTACTTTCCAAAATAAAAGCAATGTGTTTGACGTGTATCAACCTGTTCTATTCTTTGTTTTGTTGCACATATGGACTTCAGTTAGTTGAAATAACTTCTTACAGCTTTATGTAATATTTCTTTATTATTCAGGCCTGCTGGTGAATATGGAAATATATATTTTGGTCATAGTCACTGTTTGGCCTGAATAATTACTAAAAAAAATAGCAGACAGTCTTAAACAGGCTTGCTGTTGCAATGACTCGGATAACTGAGAATTTGCACATATTATTATATATTATATTATATTAAAACAATTGGTTTTTCCAAGTGACTACTTTCACTTACAGACGACAGATTAATATTTTGAGATGTTACTCATCAAAATCTGTATACATGATGTGGAATTTCTAAATTAAAGCCCTCCGAAATCTCTACATTAAGTCAATTTCACCTAAGTTTCTGACAATGTCGCTACTAAACGGTACATTTTCAGGGAATACTGTCACTTCAGCCTGACAGTAGAACACCTCCAGATGTTGCTCAACAAATTTCATCCACATCTGATGTGGAATTTCAAAGTGAAAGCCCTTCACAATCTCTCTATATATTCACTTTGACCTAAGTTGCTGATCATGTTGCTACAAACCCTTATTTTTTAAGTGAAAATTTTTGATTCAGCATAACAGTAGAACACCTCCAGAGGCTGCTCAACAAAGCTCATTAAGATTAGATGTGGAATTTCAAAATAAAAGACTGTTCCAACATACAATATAGTGTTCCAATACACTATATTGCAAAAGTATTCGCTCCGCCATCCAAATTATTGGAATCAGGTGTTCCTATCACTTCCATGGTCACAAGTGTATAAACCCTATGCATGCAGAATGTTTTCACAAACATTTGTGAAAGAATGGGTCGCTCTCAGGAGCTCAGTGAATTCCAGCGTGAAGCTGTAATAGAATGTTTCGAGACTTATCGGCCCGTTCCTGTCACTACGGCCCGTCTCATTCATCCCAGTTCGGACATTTGGCAAGAAGAGAAGAGACAGTGAATTCAGAGGCAAAAAAACAGTTTAACATATATTTATTACAATTTGGAATTCCAAAAAGGGAGACACTTACAAGTTTTATCACCGACGCAGATATTCTAACCTTATCCCGAAAATGCTGTCCATGAGTTGTAAAGATGTGTCTCATCGCTTACACCTAGAACAAGCCTTTTTACCCCATGGGTGGCTCCAGAAGGGGGCCGGACCAAACTCCCTCCCCAAATCTAAGTGCAGCCTCTAAGTCTGGCTACAACCTGTGTTTCCTGACATTTGATCGTTAAATGTAATCTATTGCCTAGTTCAGTTCCTGGGAGTTAGCTAAGATAACATGAGACCTTGAGAAAGGAATGATAAAACATTATCTGCTTTAAAAACACTATCTCCTCTGCTTCCTAAGGCTCTCATAAATTACCGTTCAGCACTGTGGCTGGTACACGCTCGCTGAAGTCTAAGGGCCTTTTGTGTTCTGCACAGATGTTCATCCCAAGGTTTACTGGGTTTAAAGTTAATATCTGCATAACTGTAAAATACACTATTATCATATAAGTGAATATATATTTCCATAACAATTGCCAGCTGACAAAAAATCCAGTTGTCAACTTTCCTCGCTCCTAAATTTTCTTGAGTCAACTGCTGTATCATAAGAAAATGGAAGTGTTTGGGAACGACAGCAACTCAGCCATGTAAACTGTCGGAGTGGGGTCAGTGGATACTGAAGTGCATAGAGCGTAGAGGTTGCCAACTTTCTGCAGAGTCAAACACTACACACCTCCAAACTTCATGTGGCCTTGAGATTAGCTCAAGAACAGTCCAGAGACCTTCATGGAATGGGTTTCCATGGCTGAGCAGCTGCATCTCAGCCATACATCACCAAGTGCAATGCAAAGCGTTGGAGACACGTTCTTTGGAGTGACAAATCACGCTTCTCCATCTGGAAATCTGATGGACGAGTCTGGGTTTGGCGGTTGCCAGGAGAACGGTGCTTGTCTGACTTCATTGTGCCAAGTGTAAAGTTTGGCAGAGGGGGGATTATGGTGTGGGGTGTTTTTTCAGGAGCTGGGCTTGGCCCCTTAGTTCCAGTTAAAGGAGCTCTGAGTGATTCCACAGCCTAAGACATCTTGGACAATTCCATGTTCTCAATTTTGTGGGAACAGTTTGGAGCTGGCCCCTGCCTCCTCCAACAGGTCCATAAGGACATGGATGGAAGAGTTTGGTGTGGATGAACTTCACTGGCCTATACAGAGCCCTGACCTTAACCCGATAGAACACCTTTGGGATGAAATAGAGTGGAGACTGAGAGCCAGGTCTTGTCGTACAACATCAGTATGTGACCTCACAAATGCGTTTCTGGAAGAATGGTCAAAAATTCCCATAAACACACTCCTAAACCTTGTGGACAGCCTTCCCAGAAGAGTCAAAGGCAGGTGAGTGAATACAATATAGTGTATTTTAGGTTTCTCAATGCATTGGAAATGAAATACTTTTTGCCATACACAGAGAAAAATAATCATTAATAATAATTTAAAAAATTCCTAGCCAGTCTAAGAAGAAAGCACACAGAACATTTTTGTTGTTGTTGTGATCTTTCTTATAATTTGGACAAAAGAGTATGAAGGTAATTTTGTTCCAATACGATTTGTGCATTGTAAGCGTGAATTTGAAGTTGTAGAGGGAGTTAAATTCTAAGTTTTGTATTTGTAGAATTAAAAAAAAAAAAATTACAAGTACAAATTTTTTTTACACCTGTTCAAAAATTTTTTTTCCTCTACACAAATACAAATCAATAATTTACAACTGCACAAATCTGCTGCTGTGAGTCACAAATTCAACTTTACAAGTTACGGCTTCATTTTCACTTTTGACACAAACGTGGCGCCGGTAAAAATGATCTGTAACTTGTGGGTAGTACCCTTGATTGGACAGCAGGGGGCGCTGCCTGCTCCGTCAGTCTGTACCAACCGGAAATACATACTGCCTTGTTGCCTTTTAAGTACCCTGCACGCACATGCCTTCGAAGGACGCAGCTGTCACTGTCATAAACAAAGCCGTGTTTTTCTTTCCTGTCACTACAATTTAGAAACGAAAAACCAGAAAAAAAGCATCGATGTAACATAATGGAAGCCTGAAGAAAAAAATAATGAAGCGTAGAGATGTCTTTTGAATGTCTTTGAATTAAATAAGGACGTTGCAACATGATAGTTTATTGTAGAGACGTGAACTTTATTACATTATTGTGTGTTTTATTAGTAAAACATAAAACATAAAAGCAAATCACATGCTGTAAACCAAAAATATAGAAGCAAATTTTATTTTTCTCATCAAGCAAAACCCACCTTCACTATAGGATTACTGTCTATATGTGTCTTGATTTTAGTGAACAGTACATATTTTTTAAGCTAACAGAGAAATTAAGATTTTTTTCATTGATTTATTTGATTTATCTTTACTCACAAATAAATACAAATACTGCCACGGGGATAGAGTGCCTCATATATTTCATATTTGTCATACAAAAGATGCTAATTAAAAAGTTAAACTGTTCCGTGTCTGGGATAGAAAAGCATCTATAGCAGCTTTCACGGGAGTTCCTCAGTGTTTTCTCTCTCCACGATGGAAATTTATGATTACATTTTTACTAAACAAGAGTTACAATCTCCCTTATTTAATAGCCTATAGATGGAGATTCTTATTCATAAGACAACTGAGATCCAATCTAACCAATAGCTAGATAAGCTGCATTGCCTATCTTTTCTAAGTCTCCCTGCCAACACACCCATGAGGGGCCCATGCGGGTTGGATGTGGGCAGGTGAGTGGCCCCCAACTGGGCTGCCCAGCTATTTTTGAATGGGGGTTCCATGGTGTGCTCCTTGTGGGCAAGCCCACATGGGCTGAGGGTGGGTTTCACATGGGACCCACACTGGACCCTGGGCTGATTATGGGTCCTTATGTTCTACACTGTACCCAAGCTAGCCTTTATTATTACAGGCTATTTAATTTTGGAGTGGGTTCTTATTTTGTTTTATTATTGTATTATGTATTATTTTTTGTGAATGCTGCTTGTCAAGACTTTGATGCAATCAACGGCGAGTTGCCTCTATCCACTATATAAAATAAAAATGCCATGCCATTAATCAAGCTTTTTTTATTAAATGAAAAGCAATACTAGTATTTTACAGATTAAATCAGATGTATAATACGCACACACACACAATATGATACAGATTAGAATAACCATTATAACCAGTTATGAAAGTGTTATACATCAATGTAGGAGCTATTTCCCTATTTTTGTTTTAGAACTCAGACTATTTAGTTCATTTGGTGTATAAATACATGGACTCCAGGTAGCTCAGGAGGATAGTGGGTGGGCTTATGATTTTTTTACCAGTCTTCCAGTGCTGCAGCCTGTCAGTCTACCAGTCCTTTCAGGAAACCAGGGCAGGAGAGGTAGTTTTTCAGTTTGTACCATGTTTATTTTTTCCTGAAGAAACCTGGAATAAACTCACGGAACTGCATTTTGGCGTATTTTGAGAATTTTTTGTACTGCGTAAAACCAAAAACCCACTATTCATCAAGTGACTGTTTGATTTAAATTTATTTTTTGTTTGTTTACTTTTAAGTTTTTTCATAGACAAGTAGTCACTACAATCAAGAAAAAAAATGGAACAGGAAAAAAAATGGTCTCATAACAAATTTTCTTCTGCTGAGCAAGAAGTGGATCTAGTGGGAGAAGGAGGGACCTGTCGTCCCTTAATCCGATCAGACAAACGGCCCTCTCCACATGATTCCTGGTGATCTCGCTGGTTAAGGTGTTCTTCTTTAAAGCACCTGCAGGAAATATATGTTATGGTCACTATGGTCACAATAAATGAGTATAAATTTCTCTCGACAAAAGTTACTATATTACAGTTATTATTATCCATCATGCACTTACCAAATATGACTTCAAACAGCTTTAAAGTCCTGAATTCCCGCTTTCCATTCCGGCCCACAAAGTTATACTGCCTTGACAGGTCATGGTCCACAATAAAGACCATCATGCGTTGTGTGGCCTCATCCACAGTGCTCCCTCTAATGTCTGCCACTGCTGTGACCTAAGGGGGAACAATGTCAGTACAAAGTTAAATCATGTTTAATTTTTTTGCAGCTTTTAATGGCTCGCTTTTATTGACAGTAGACTGACAGGAAAGGGGTGGAGGAAGGGGAGAGACATGCGGCAAAGGACCCCGGGTCAGACCAAAGGCCTCCAAACATGGGCCGCGCTACCAGCTACGCCACGAGCGCACCCCCAGCTAAATAATTTTTATAGCCACTGGAGTAAACCTGACAAAAAGACAAACTCTGGATAAAGATTATTTTCATTGTTGTGGGGAGGTCTGAAGAACATCTCCGGCTTTGGGCAGAGGACCAGCAGGGCTGCAGACGGTGACACCAAGTTTGCAGAGGAGTTGAACACATTCTTCACCCGGTTTGACTCCCCCCACACTGGCCCCCTCCCTGCCGTCAACTCTTCACACGTCTCCAACCACCAGCCCTCCAGAGACCTACCATCCCCCCCACCGCCACTCTTATCAACGACCGACCCATCCACACCTTCGGTCCTGCCTTCCTCCCCCCTCACAATCACACCTATGCAGGTGAGAGGTCAGCTGATGAGGCTGAAACAGAGGAAAGCCTCAGGACCGGACGGCATCCCCCCCAGGCTGCTGAGGACTTGTCCAGATGAGCTCTGTGAGGTCCTCCGCTACATCTACAACCTGAGCCTCAGCCTGGGGGTGGTGCCCACCCTGTGGAAGACCTCCTGTGTGGTACCGGTTCCCAAAACACCGCACGCCAGGGAACCGGCCCACTTCAGACCAGTCGCCCTGACCTCCCACCTGATGAAGACCATGGAGCGCCTCATCCTTGCACACCTACGCACCGTGATGAGCCCCACCCTGGACCCGCTGCAGTTTGCCTACCGGCCCAACATCGGAGTAGAGGATGCCATCATCTACCTGCTGCAGCGGGCGCTCACCCACCTGGAGACCACCGGGAGTGCTGTGAGAGTCATGTTCTTTGACTTCTCCAGCGCTTTCAACACCATCAGACCGGTGCTGCTGAGGGAGAAGCTGGAGGACGCTGGGGTGGACAAACATCTGGCTGACTGGACCATCGACTACCTCAGCATGTGCGGCTGCACGGCTGTCAGTCAGAGGTGGCCCTCTGCAGCACCGGGGCCCCCCAGGGCACCGTTCTGTCTCCGTTTCTTTTCACCCTCTACACCTCGGACTTCACCTACAACACAGACAGCTGCCACCTTCAGAAGTTCTCTGATGACTCGGCCATTGTGGGCTGTGTGTCTGAGGGGAACGAGCTGGAGTACCGGTCGGTCATCATGGACTTTGTGGACTGGTGTGAGAAGAACCATCTGTGCTTAAACACCAGTAAGACCAAGGAGATGGTGATCGACTTCAGGAGAAGACCCCCACCTCACTCCCCCGTGAACATCCAGGGGCAGGACATAGAAACTGTGGAGAGTTTCAAATACCTGGGTGTTCACGTCAACAATAAGCTGGACTGGACTCATAACACAGACGCTCTGTATAAGAAGGGCCAGAGCCGCCTCCACCTCCTGAGGAGGCTGAGGTCCTTTGGAGTGAGCAGGCCTCTGCTAAAAACCTTCTATGACTCTGTGGTGGCCTCAGCCCTCCTCTACGCTGTCGTCTGATGGGCCCCTGGCTGCGCAGAGAGGGACAGAAAGAGGCTGAATAAGCTAGTGAGGAAGGCCACTTCTGTCCTGGGCTGCTCTCTGGACTCAGTGGAGGAAGTGGCTGAGAGGAGGGTGTTGTCCAAGCTCACATCCATCATGGACAACACCTTCCACCCCCTGCACCAGACTGTAGAGGAGCTGAGCAGCTCCTTTAGTGACAGACTTAGACACCCTGTCTGTAAAAAGGAGCGCTACCGCAGGTCATTCATCCCTGCTGCTACCAGATTATACAATGCTGCACTATAACTGTAACCACAACTGCAATAACTAATGTGCAATAATCTATTTAATACACTAGGCTACAACCCGTGCAATAATCCTGAAGTAGTGACTTCTGCTGCTATCACCACCTGAACATATGTCAGTACACATGTATGTATGTATGTATGTACAAATGTATGCACGTATAATAAGACATCATATGCCCATTCCTATTTCTTTTGGTATTCTTTTGATCCATTGTATATATGAAGATTCACTGTATATAACTGAATGCACCTTTCCTACTCTGCACCTTCTTGTATGAGCCGATGTGACGAGTGAATTTCTCCATTATGAGATCAATAAAGCCTATCTTATCTTATCTTATTAATCTATCGATATAGATTAATGTATAATTGTTGATTATTTCAACAATTAATCGATTGGTTGATATAATAATAAAATGTTAAAACATTTTGAAATATGTTGGTGCTTCCCAAATCTCTTGTTCTGTCCACAAAACAAAGAGATGGCCATGAATGAACAAAGACCGAGATATTCTTATTTATGAAGCTGAAATCATAGAATTAGGACTTTTTTGCTTTAAGAAAACTATAGTTGCCAATTAATTGAATTATTGATTACTGTTCAATTTATTGATGATTTGTTGCAGCTCAGATCAGATCTACTGCCAGCCCACCAATAAAACTGAATTAAATTTCACTAGCCTAGACTTTACATACATACCAGGTCAGACATGAAGCTTGGGTCAGACAGTTTTTCCTCCATTACTTCGACCTCCCTAACTGTCTTTAGGGGGAAACCATCTGGGATCAAAGAAAGTGTGCCGCCACTGTTGCCACGCTGTGCCATGGTTTGTAGCATCCTTCTAGTGACTCGATTGTCTTCTTTGAGTTCCTCAAGGACTGTCAGGATGCGAACAAGGATGTTGACCCTTATTTGCATTTGTGGGGTTTTTGGTGGTGACATGGCTAACCTAAGGAGGAGTACAAGCAAAAAAGTGTCATTGTAGACCAGTTGGATAGAGGCAAAGGAGATGTCAGCACAGACACTTCAATCAGACAATTAAACGGGCCGATTGAAAAGTACACATTCTAATCAGTTTCACTCGCATCACTGTGTGTCAGGATTGGAGACAGTAGAGGTGTCGGGGCAGACCTGAGGGGGGCTGGAAGCAGAAGAGGTGTAGGCCTGTGGGTGGATGAAGGCAATGGAGGCGTCAGCACAGACCTGAGGGTGGATGGAGGCAGAAGAGGTGTCAGGGCGGAACTCAGGATGGATGGAGGCAGAGGAGGTGTAGGGTCATCATCATCTTCTTCCTCGCTGGACAGAATCACTCTCCTAGACCTGTAAAATATAGCAGCACAATCAGATAATTCATTTGTTACAATTAAGTGAATTGAAGTGTTTTAAAAGTAGTTGGGTACAGAATACTAAAACAATATATTTTGTACAACAGGTGACACAGTTGTGCATATAATCATACAATGTAGACATCAGTGTTTCCATAGACTGTCAGTGTGTGTGGTGCTGGGAGACGACACTAACATACATGCATAATCCAAAAAGCCTTACCTCTTTTTGCGCTTCCCCCTTCCCATGTTCTCCGCAGAATCAGACACAGTCGGGACATCTGTGTTCTGCTCAAACTCAATTTTATACGGGCTATCTCGTATGTTGCTGTCTGAGAGATACAAAAGAAAGAGTTACAATTACTTTCATTTCAGAGAACAAATTCTAACCAAATCAATGGTGAGCTCATCATGTCGCATCATATCATACATTAATTAAGAAAGATGGTTACACTACCTGCTTTCCTCTTGACAGTCAACTTGTAGGTTGCCCAGTCAGAGTGTGGGTCCTGTTGCTCTATGACCGCCTTTGTAATGTTAACTCTTGCTGGTGGCCAGTAGCCGATAAACTATTTGGTCGGAATCACTGCCAATCCTCCACCATTTTCAAAATCAACAATTGCAAAAGGCAACATGCTTAAAGAAAAAAAAATACACATCAATAGAAATTCATACATGCATAACAACAAATAAAAAAACAAATAGGTAGCACACTAGTGCAGGAGTGGCAATGCCACATATCCACTCTTGTGTGGTAACAGAACCATTTTTGTTTTTAAGTCCTCCAGGTAGTAGCTGCAAGTGTTCAGATAAATTGAAGACAAAAAGAATTCCAATAAGTGAGGAGTCCATTGGATAGGTGAAAAACGGTTGAGTGTTTTCAAAGGAACTACACAGTACTTTAACGGTTCCGGAATGTGACAATGGCTGTGTCTCATTCCGCCTACTTCCGTCAGTGCACTGCTGATGTGAACTGACCACTTACTGCCGTAGTGCCCACTTTCGACCATTAGTAGTGTTCCAAAAGGAACACTTATGTTAAAACACTTACCGGAAATGACGGGATGACGTGACGAACGCAACACACGTGACCGCGAAATTTTCAGACCGCCAAGAAATATATGCCGGCGTTTTAAAAAAAATAAATAAAAACAACAATCGTTTACATTCACAGCATGTTGAAATTACATCGCCTCCGACGTCAACGCAGGATCCTCCAAATATTGGCTGAACATGAGGTATGTCCGTGTATTTTACAAACACCTATCAAGTACAATGCCTCGTATTACCAACATTACTTACATTTATATGATTGCGGTGTCGCGGTTTCGGCTGTCTCGGCTGAATTGTCCGCCGTTATTTTCAAACTGGGAACATCTTCCCGACGTCCTTAGCCCCTCCCTTTCCGCTTTGTATTCAAGATGGCGTCCGTTTAGTGCGAGTAGGGTCCATCGTTACACACTGCATTTTGTGCCCGTTTTTAGGGGGTCATCCGGGTACTTTCAGTGCACTGACTTTTTGTGTTATCTACACTACCTACTTAAAACTAAGTGTTCGAAGTGTAGAAGTAGGCGGAATGAGACACAGCCAATATGTTTTGCACAATAACAACATTTCCCCCAACAGGAAAACAGTTATTGCCACAAGAAGAGGAGATCAGCGTCTGTCCATCATTGTAAGATCTATACTATCACTATCTGGCATATCATATGAATCCCAATAAAAAACATCAGTGGAATTTCCATCTTCATGATTACTTGATAAATTCTCATCGCAAGCATCGTAGAAAGTGTCCATGGAATCTATGTTCTCAGAATTAACTGCCAACAAATCAGTCAACTCCTTTTCGAGCATAAGCAAATGTTCCTCCCCTTTTGCCAATATTTGCCTTTGTGTTCTTTCTGAATGATTACTTGATAAATTGTCATCGCAGGCATCATCAAAAGTGTCTATAGAATCCATGTTCTCAGAATTAACTGCCAACAAAGCCATAGACTCTATTTCGAGCATAAGCAAATGTTCCTCCACTTTTGCCAATATTTTCCTCCTTTTTGTTCTTTCTGAAATCTCCATTATTTCAAAAAAAAAGAAAAGAAATGTTTTAGCTTTCAGCTATGATAACAAACACAGGATATAACAAACTCCAACCAACAATTGCAAATGATTTGGTTAGAAAATTTGTTTCTGTGGTTAATCACAGATCAAAGTCCATGTAAAATGAAGCTAGATTTGTTTTGAGTTTATCGCATCACAGAGGTGACTATAGGCTAATGTGTGCATTATAAGGCGGAGGGATTTCAGCTGGTTATATGCACTGCATCGTCACTTATTTAAGAGTCAAAAAGCGACTTCACTTTCAGAAACAAACCCAAAGAACAGCAACCCGCAAATAGGAAAAAAGAAACCTTAAAGTCGTATGAAATAATCAGGCTTGGAAACAGTGAGCGCGGGTCACTGGAACTACCGCGTCGAGGGAAAAAAACATCAGCGCCATTAACGCGCGTTAAAAACAGTCGGCGTTGCGGTCTACTCGCGGCCCTTTTAACTTTCAGTCAAATACCGACTGCCAAAAAATAAAATAAATAAATACACTAAACAGCCCATGGAGCTAAGGTCTAATAGTGTAAGTCCAGCCCTGATTCCCTTAAGACGGTAGAATGTGCCGCAGAGCCGAAGCTCCGAGCAGACGGCGGTAGCAGCTGCGGTCGTGGTCACCTAAAACTGTGGCTTTTTTTGTTGCTGCTGTTATTACTCTCAAACCCACCGTACAAACCCGTAGCATTCTCTAAACTATGTCTGCAGCAGACACTTTAAACCTAGCTCCTGCACTCTTTATAGTTACTTTCAGAAAAACAGTATTTATTAGATGTAGAGGCATATTCTTACCTGTATGTCGTCCGAAAGATACAAGCTGTGTCTCAATTCGACGGCTGCGTCCTTCGAAGGACCCAGCCTACACAGCCTTAGGAGGACCCAGCCATCGGAGGATGCTCCGGAGGATCCTCAACCGTTGGTAAATGGGACGTTCTAGCCTTTGGAGCACTTCCTGGTTGCGACACGACGTCATCACGTCTACCCCAAGCCCGGCGAAAAACAGCACCAGCGCCGATAAACGACGCAAAAAAAATGGATATTGAATTTATTTATTTTTTATTTACTTGTTATTGGAGGAGGAGAGTCGGTTTAGACGGCTTCGGCAGCAGTAAAACCGGCGACGAATATTTCTCAGGCTGGAGGAGCGCAGTGGAGAGGTAACATTTACCTGCTATTATTTTCACCCACAGGGGCCTGCTAATGATCATAATATACCAGTTATTAAACAAACGCTTGTCAGCAGATTGACGAATATGTTTAAATATAAAATGTTATATTTATTTGTAAGACTTGATATAGGCTTATGTTTGTAACTTTAGTAATTTGAATTGAATAGTTAAATGTGTACAAACCCTGTAAATAACTGACTTAAATCACTACTTTCACTATCACTAATGTTGTGTTGAGAAGCCAAACTAATATTGAGAAATAAATCATTATTTGTCTAAATTGTTATCCCCTTACTGCCTGATTTTATTTGTAATGTAACGAAAAAATAATACAGGAAAAATAAATCTAAATATAAAAACGTAAAAAAAAAAGTTAAATAGTGGCTCTAGATGAAGTAAAATAAGTAAAGGCCAGAATTGTTTGGTCACAAATTAGCAACACCAGGCGTTAAGGGGTTGACATTCACTAGAATTATATCAGCTAAAATGAAATTGCTATCATCTAATCCTGTTGTTCTTAATCTTCATGTCTCTATCCAGACAAGGCCGATGTACTGCTGCATCAACTTAAATGCACAACATCTGCCTGGGAGCCGGTGACATCATGGCCCCAGAGGATGAAGTGCAGGACGACATGCCAGAGGATGAGGAGGGGGAGAACGTGTTGGAGGCAGTCAGTGGTGCTCCCTGGCAGGACCAGCTGTCTGCCGAGGTGTCTGCCCTGGAGGAGGTTCTACCCGACCACGATTACATTTAGATGGCAAGTATAATCACTTTTTAGCTTTTCTCATGTAAGGGTTATGAAAACAGTTGTAGTAAAGTCATTTTCTGCGTCTTCTTAAACATTTTTAGGAACATGGCAGCCGTCGATTGGGTCAGCCCTGCAAACCCTGATGGACGATGTGGTGAACAGTGGAGAGAGGCATCCGCCACCCCTCAGATGATGTCCCACTCGCAGTCAGAAGACTCCAAGGTCATCTGTGTGGCATCCCATCCAGTCCATCAGCACCACCAGGGACTCCTGCTCAGTCAAAATTGTATATATATATATATATATATATATATATATATATATATATATACACTCACCGGCCACTTTATTAGGTACACCTGTCCAACTGCTCGTTAACACTTAATTTCTAAGCAGCCAATCACATGGCGGCAACTCAGTGCATTTAGGCATGTACACATGGTCAAGAGAATCTCTTGCAGTTCAAACCGAGCATCAGTATGGGGAAGAAAGATGATTTGAGTGACTTTGAACGTGGCATGATTGTTGGTGCCAGAAGGGCTGGTCTGAGTATTTCAGAAACTGCTAATCTACTTTCAGTTTTCACGCACAACCATCTCTAGGGTTTACAGAGAATGGTCCGAAAAAGAAAAAACATCCAGTGAGCGGCAGTTCTGTGGGCGGAAATGCCTTGTTAATGCCAGAGGTCAGAGGAGAATGGCCAGACTGGTTCGAGCTGATAGAAGGGCAACAGTGACTCAAATAACCACCCGTTACAACCAAGGTGGGCAGAAGAGCATCTCTGAACGCACAGTACGTCGAACTTTGAGGCAGATGGGCTACAGCAGCAGAAGACCACATCGGGTGCCACTCCTTTCAGCTAAGAACAGGAAACTGAGGCTACAATTTGCACAAGCTCATCGAAATTGGACAATAGAAGATTGGAAAAACGTTGCCTGGTCTGATGAGTCTCGATTTCTGCTGCGACAGTCGGATGGTAGGGTCAGAATTTGGCGTCTACAACATGAAAGCATGGATCCATCCTGCCTTGTATCAACGGTTCAGGCTGGTGGTGGTGGTGTCATGGTGTGGGGAATATTTTCTTGGCACTCTTTGGGCCCCTTGGTACCAATTGAGCATCGTTGCAACGCCACAGCCTACCTGAGTATTGTTGCTGACCATGTCCATCCCTTTATGACCACAATGTACCCAACCCATGATGGCTACTTTCAGCAGGATAATGCGCCATGTCATAAAGCTGGAATCATCTCAGACTGGTTTCTTGAACATGACAATGAGTTCGCTGTACTCAAATGGCCTCCACAGTCACCAGATCTCAATCCAATAGAGCATCTTTGGGATGTGGTGGAACGGGAGATTCGCATCATGGATGTGCAGCCGACAAATCTGCGGCAACTGTGTGATGCCATCATGTCAATATGGACCAAACTCCCTGAGGAATGCTTTCAGCACCTTGTTGAATCTATGCCACGAAGAATTGAGGCAGTTCTGAAGGCAAAAGGGGGTCCAACCCGTTACTAGCATGGGGTACCTAATAAAGTGGCCGGTGAGTGTATGTTCTTTAGTAATATTTATTTTATATCTTCTGTAAATAGTTGTAGTAGTTAATTTTAAAATCTAATGTAAATAGTTAAAATGTTTTAGATAGTTTATTGTAAATACTTGTTTCTCTAAAAATAAATTGATGTTGTCACTGAGAAGTTGTTCTAAGTTTACTTAAATTGTAAAGAAGTGATGAAACAGATCATGTAAAAGGTTAAAAGACTTTAAGAACACACAAACAACAATAACTTTGATAGACAATTTAATAATTTAATTTAACAATGACAGCAACACAGAACCTGAGGACAAACCATGGCCAGGTGGCAGCAGCAGGCTTCCCACTGACCCCCTGCCCTGTCCCTGGATCTTTTTTTTCAAGTTGTCCCACTCTTTTTTGGCCTGTTGTGGCTCAACTTCACCCTCCAGGCCCGTTTTTTGCAGGATTGTTCTAAACAAGAGAAACGAGAAGAGATTAACACACAAGGATCACTACTATCACAACTATAAGATTAAAAGAAAGTGACATCTGGGCATCATTTGATGTGATCAAAAGATTATATTTGTACGTTGGTGTTTGAACAGGACTTCTTTGAACTTGTGTGAATTTTACATACAAATGCAACATGTATATGGAATTATGTCTCAACTCTTACCTCCATCTGACTGTGGCAGTGTTTTTGGCCCCGGTAAAGAGGTGGTCATTTTGCCCACGGAGTTTTATGCTCCTCGGAGTTTTAACTCCTCTGTATGCTCCCTGCTCCCTAGAACAAAATGACATGTAAAGCATATTTCTGTTATGTCAACAGGCAAAATGACTTTTCTGTATAATTACGCCGGTATTGTTCTTCAAGTGAATTATACTTTAAACCTTATTATACTGTACTGTAAAGTAACTATACATTATTGAGTATTCAAACAAAACGTTTGCAGTATTGACAGCCCAGTACAGCTGGACTGATGTTATTTCTTCAGCTGCATTAAGCTTTGACAGTTCTAATCATTTGTAATAAACTGTATGAGAATAGATTGATCGGATTTGTGAAGGACACGGCTATCAGCACAGTTACAATAAGATGTAGGTTAAAATCAAAAATTGTGACATTTTTATGAAGGCTTTTAATGTTGCTGAACGTCTCGTATCAACAGATTAGCTCTAAGCTTTAGCTTTAGCTGGTCCTACAAATTCCGGTGGCTCCGTTACCGTCACGTATTTTAATAGATGTTCAGTTAAAAACATAAAAACAAACTACTTACATTTAAAGCTGTACTCAGCACTACTGCCAGCGCTGCTGCTTTCCATTAGAAAATCCGCCTTCTTTCTTCTTCTTCAACTACTAAAAAAAAGCGAGCAAAGCACCTCGGGAAATGTTGTGCCAGGCGAGGCCACTAAGGATGGTAACGGTGCATCCTCAGAATTCGGGGAAAAGGAGGACGCATTCGAAGGCTGCATTTTAAGCATCCTCAGAATATTTGCCAAATGGGACAGCCTCCGCGCATCGTTGTGACGTCACCGGCCTTAAAATGCGTCCTTCGAAGGACGCAGCCGCCGAATTGAGACACAGCTACAGTCTCCTCTCCAAGGATAAAAACAACGTCCTTCCAACAAGATGGCGTCTGTTAACTTCCGGCTAAGCGTGGTGTCGGAATCCACTTCCGGTAGAAATTGCACTGTTTTGTTAGCGAGACTACTGGATTATCCTGGACGATCCAAGGTTTAGTTCTGTTTCAGACAATTTTCGTATTTGTTTAGTTAGCTTGGGTGATTTTCAAGATACTAATTTAGTTGTGAAATTATTAAAATGTGAACATTATAAACGTTGCCCTGTCTCGTGTTCACTGCCCCCCAGTGACTGAATTGAGAATTGTGGTAATTTATTTTTCCCCTTCTAATGTTTGTTAATAAAGGCCACAATTAATGAAATACTAAATTCTTAGCATCCTTCGTTTGCAAGACATCTTAGCAAAACATGTTTTTTTAAAAAGCTCTTAAAAGCTACTTAATCTACAGCGTGGTGATGTTAGAACAGAATTAACTAAATGAAAAGTGTACAAAATCATTACGCTATACATAAAATGATAAAACAACAAAGCACATACTTTTTGGTTTGACATTAATTCCAGTGTATCAATGTGAAAGTAGAATTCACCTGTGTGAAAACAATAAAGGAAGAGACATTAAAAACTTTAAAAATATGAAATACTGATCAGGGCCGTTTTATTATGAAACATATTGATCTGTCATCTCAGTAAAATTTTGAGATCTAAATGTTCAGCCGCTTCACTGAAAGGGGGGTTGTGAAGTGATTTAAATTTAAATGATTTAAATAATTTATAAATGTATCATCTAAATAGGCTGGATTAGTGTGCGATTAAAGACTTTTACTTATTAAAAATAAATAAATAAAATAGCATAAAAAAGGAGACCTTTCAGTGTCTGTTGTTATTATAACATTGTCCATTTTGAATTTGTAAACCGTGCCCAACTGGAGCCCACCTATTGCCCATGCTTGGTCTAGCCCATCTACTGCCCACATGAGTCATGTGGGCAGTAGATGGGCTTCCCACATGGGTCCCAGCAACAGAGCCGACCCTGAGCCCATGCCCAGCTGAAGCCCTTCTAGCCCAAGTGAGGCCCTTATGGGCCCCCCCTGGACGTGTTTGCTGGGATCCCTGTGGCAGTATTTGTATTTATTTGTAACTGAAGATAAATCAATTAAATCAATAAAAAAATCTTAATTTCTCTGTTAGCTTCAAAAATATGTACTGTTCACTAACATCAAGACACATATAGACAGTAATCCTATAGTGAAGGTGGGTTTTGCTTGATGAGAAAAATAAACTTTGCTTCTATATTTTTGGTTTACAGCATGTGATTTGCTTTTATGTTTCATGTTCCACTAATAAAACACATAATAATGTAATAAAGCTCACGTCTCTACAATAAACTATCATGTTGCAACGTAAAACTGTCCTTTTTTTATTCAAAAGACATCTCTACGCTTCATTATTTTTTTTATTCAGGCTTCCATTATGTTACATCGATGCTTTTATTTTGAAATATTTTCCTGCACTTCCGGGCCAGCCGTGAAACCTTTATCTTTTAATCCGAAGGAGAAAATGGAAAATGAATTGGCGAAATCCAAAAACGGGCCGTTTTGTTTCATTAAATTTTTCTGGTTTTTCGTTTCTAAATTGTAGTGACAGGAAAGAAAAACACGGCTTTGTTTATGACAGTGACAGCTGCGTCCTTCGAAGGCATGTGCGTGCAGGGTACTTAAAAGGCAACAAGGCAGTATGTATTTCCGGTTGGTACAGACTGACCGAGCAGGCAGCGCCCCCTGCTGTCCAATGAAGGGTACTACCCACAAGTTACAGATCATTTTTACCGGCGCCACGTTTGTGTCAAAAGTGAAAATGAAGGCGTAACTTTTAAAGTTGAATTTGTGACTCACAGCAGCAGATTTGTGCAGTTGTAAATTATTGATTTGTATTTGTGTAGAGGAAAAAAAAAATTTGAACAGGTGTAAAAAAAATTTGTACTTGTAATTTTTTTTTTTTATTCTACAAATACAAAACTTAGAACTCCCTCTACAACTTCAAATTCACGCTTACAATGCACAAATCGTATTGGAACAAAATAACCTTCATAAAAGAGACTCTCAGTGGAACTTTGCCTTATTTGTTATTGGCTGAATGAATGTATCGCTTAAAGCCTTGTTTTCTGGGAAAGAAGGATGTCCAAGAATCAGCGAGGGTAAGTAGGCCTATGTCTTTAAGATAATACAACAGTTAGATTCTGTCTCTTATTTTCAATATGAGAAGCCATATCACAAATGATGACCAAATTTTTATGAATACCGGGCTTGTTGAACTACCGGGCTTGTTGAACTACCGGGCTTGTTGAACTACACGTTTATCAGACATGACAGTTCCCAGCATCAGCCGGGGCCTTTCGCCGGAGATTATGGAATATCTGTGATAATACGTGGCAGAAAAAAGAAAAACAAAAGGATAAACAGGAACAAATACTTAAAAATCATAAACTGTCAGATGCAACTTGCCACAGAGACATCATCAACCACTAAGTCATATAAACTGGGTTTATTAAATATTAGATCTCTGTCAGGAAAATCCCTTTTAATTAATTACTTCATTATTGACAATAATCTTGATGTTATGTTCTTAACAGAAACATGGTTACATGAATCTAACGAAGCAGCTATTCTATTAGAGACGACTCCTCCAAACTACAATTTTCTTTGTGAGAGCAGACAGCAAAGGAAAGGTGGAGGAGTAGCAACATTGTTTAATGATTCACTAAAATGTAAAAAGGTGTTTTTGGGAAAATTTGACTCTTTTGAACATTTGGCTCTCCAGGTAAAGAGCCCGGTACGAACTATGTTTCTGAATGTTTACAGGCCTCCTAAGTCCACATCAAACTTTTTTAATGATTTTAGTGACCTCCTGTCTGTGATATGTGTTGATTATGACTGTTTAATTATTGTGGGAGACTTCAACTTTCACGTTGACAACCCTGAGCACAGAAGTGCAAAAGAACTGTGTGACACACTTAGAAACTTTGGTTTAACTCAACATGTTAAACAGCCAACACACAAGCAGGGACATATTTTAGACCTTATCATCACTAAAGGTCTAGAAATTTCACAGGTCAATGTAACTGATGTTGCCCTATCTTATCACTTTTCTGTTACCTTTGAAAGCATAATTTCCAGTGACTCATTTAGCCAAAGGGACATCGTAAGAAAACGCACCATTAAGGACAATGCCATGGAAACTTTTATTCAAGCTTACTCTGCTACCTCAACCTTGGGCTGCAACTCAGAAGATGAGCTAGTAGATAACTTTCAGTCCAAAGTCTCAGACATCATTGACTGCATTGTTCCAGTTAAAGTGAAAGTTCTTTCCGGGAAGAAAAAATCTCCTTGGAGAAATACTCCAGCAGTTAGAGGTGAAAAAAGGGAATGTCGGAAAGCTGAACGCAGGTGGAGAAAGAACAGACTCCAGGTTCACTATGACATCTATAGAGACTTTACAGATATAACTTAAAATTGAAAAATGCAAGGGAATCTTTCTTCTCTGAGATCATCAAGAAAAACAGTAATAATGCTCGTGTCTTATTTTCCACAGTCGACAGATTAACAAATCCTCCTGTGTCCGTGACTTCTGAACTCCGCTCCACCAGAGCCTGCAATGAATTTGCTAACTTCTTTACTGAGAAAATCCTAAAAATTAGAGGATCATTTTGTACTACCATATCAACTCCAGAACCAAAGCTGTATTCAGCTGGAACTATTTCTGACAAAATGTCCCATTTCAGCGAAATAAACCACAAAAGCTTAGAGCAGATCATTCAGCAGTTAAGTTCCTCCTCCTGCTGCCTTGATGTTCTACTCACAGCCTTCTTTAAGAAAGTTTTAACTGTCATAGCGTCTGGGTTGACTCAGATAATAAACACGTCCCTTCTGTCAGGTGTTTTCCCCCAGTCCCTAAAAACAGCAATTATCAAACCACTGTTAAAAAAGAACAATTTAGACAAACTACTATTCCAGAACTACAGGCCCATCTCAAACCTCCCCTTTATCAGTAAGATTATTGAAAAAGCTGTGTTTCAACAATTAAACACCTTCTTAACAACGACCAGCCGCTTTGACGTTTTCCAGTCTGGCTTCCGTGCTCACCACAGTACAGAGACGGCCCTTATTAAGGTGTTTAATGACATCCATATAAATACAGACTGTGGAAGAACCACCGTGCTGGTTCTATTGGACCTCAGTGCAGCATTTGATACTGTCGATCACTCCATTCTGTTAGAACACCTGGAGAACTGGGTCGGCCTCTCTGGTGCAGCTCTCCAATGGTTTAAATCCTACTTAAAGGACAGGGAATTTTTTGTATCAGTAGGTAATTTTACATCAGAGATGACAAAAATCACATGTGGGGTTCCCCAAGGGTCCATTCTGGGTCCCCTCCTCTTCAATATCTACATGCTCCCTCTAGCTCAGATAATAAAAAAACAACAACATCAGCTACCATAACTATGCAGACGACACACAGCTTTACATCACCATGTCACCAGGTGACTATGAACCAGTTCAGGCACTCAGTAAATGCCTAGAAGAAATCAATACGTGGATGTGCCAAAATTTTCTTCAGTTGAATAAAAACAAAACAGAAGTAATAATTTTTGGACCAATAGAGGAGAGATCAGAAGTTAGCACACAGCTTCAGCTGCTTCAGTTAGGAACCACTGATCAGGCCCGAAACCTGGGTGTAGTGATGGACTTAGACCTGAACCTTCAAAAGCATCTAAAGACAATTACAAGGTCGGCTTTTTATCACCTGAGGAACATTTCCAGGATTAAAAGACTAATGTCTCAGCAGGATCTGGAAAAACTAATCCATGCGTTTATTTTTAGTAGAATTGATTACTGCAACGGTGTTTTCACAGGTCTGCCTAAAAAGTGGATCAGACAGCTGCAGCTGATCCAGAACGCTGCTGCCCGCGTCCTCACTAAGACTAAGAAGGTAGAGCACATCACCCCAGTTCTAAAGTCCTTACACTGGCTCCCTATATCTCAGAGAATAGACTTTAAAATACTTCTGTTAGTCTATAAATCCCTAAATGGCTTAGCACCTAAATACATCGCAGACTTGTTATCAGTGTATCAACCATCCAGACCACTCAGGTCCTCTGGCTCCAGCCTACTCTGCATACCTAGAACCAGAACTAAACAAGGAGAAGCAGCATTTAGTTCCTATGCTCCACTTATCTGGAACAAACTTCCAGAAAACTGTAAAAGTGCTGAAAGCCTGAGTTCCTTTAAATCGAGATTAAAAACACATTTGTTTAGAATTGCCTTTGAATGTTCAAGTTAAACTGTTTTAAAATGTTCAATGTTCAAGTTAAACTGTTTTAAAATTACTTTTTTTTTTCCTACATTCTATCCCTACTTGCTTTTATTCCTATATTTTAATCATGTAAAGCACTTTGCATTGTCTCTGTACTGAATTGTGCTATATAAATAAATTTGCCTTGCCTTGCCTTGCCTTACAACATAAGAACATCGTCCAGCTATTTTGTATATTTGTGATATACACAAATATTACACACACACACACACACACACACACACACACACACACACACACACACACACACACACACACACACATACTTTACGGTTGTTTTATGTTTTTAATCCAATTTCAAACTTTTAAAAGTATCAAATCTGTTATCAAAAGAAAAGTATTTATTGAACCTGAATGTTAAGGTGTGTTTTACATTGATCGCATTCTTCTTCAACAATAGCTGCATGCTACCCTTTCAGAATTAACAGTGGCAACATCAGATGTGGATGATATTTGTTGAGTAACATCTGGAGGTGTTCTACTGTCATGTTGCAGTAACAGTATACACTGAAACTTAGGTCAAACTGACTTAACATAGAGATTTTGGAGGGCTTTTATTTTTGAAATTCCACATCATGTAGATGGATTTCGATGAGTAACATCTCGAGATCTTAATCTGCCATCTGTAAGTGAAAGTAGTTACTTGGGCAAACAAATGGTTTTAGTATCCCTGTGCAAATTCTTATTTATCAAGGTAATTGCAACAGCAAGCATGTTTAAGATTGTATGCTATTGTTTTAGTAGTTATTTAGGCTAAACAGTGACTCTGACCAGAATATATATTTCCATATTCACCATAAAGCTGAAAGAAATTATATAAACTAACTGTAGTCGACATGTGTAAAAAAAATAAAAAATAGGCTGATGTGGGCCAAACATATAGCTTTTATTTTGGAAAGTAGTCTCAGGCAGCAGGAACCACTTCCGGTTTCCGGAATATGAACAAACGAGCCGTTTTTCCGTTTCTGTTTCAAAGCATTTTTGTTTTTTGTTACCCAAAATAGAGAATTAAATTCAAATAAACGCTTTGTATTTCGATTTTATTTTTTGTATTTTAAAACAAAAATCAAACGGCCATTTCTTTTTGTTTTTTCAATTCCTGTGTCTGAAACGAAAATCCAATGACCAAAAGATACACGGACCATCAATCTATATCATTTGTTCATTTGATTATTTTTTTTATTGAAACCAACTATGGAAAAATTAGAAACAACCTTTACTTTGAAATTTGTTTCATAAATTAATATGGAAAATGGAGAGCAGCTCCTTTTTTAATTTCTCATACTAAATTAAATATTAACAAGCGTTTACGTTAATTTTTTCATATTTCACTTGGGATTATAAGATGAACCCGGAAGTAGTTTTATGATCTGCAAATAAATACCAAAAGTGAAGAAGACAGTGACACACAAACACTACACTACACTTTTTTAACCGAGCCGAGACCAGTCCGAGCTCGGTAACCGAGATAACTCTTGTGTGTAAACGGTCAGCAGACTGAACCAGACCGCGCTAAACATAACCGGAACGCGCTAACTGCAGACCAGCTCTTGAGTAGGTCTCGGCCTGGTTTTATTTCTGGCCCAGTTTTCTGATAAAGAGCGCATGAGCAGACCGCGTCATCTCCTTACAGTCAGCTGACTGTCAGCGGGTTTTCCGGCGTGTCTGGCTGCACGTCCCGATTCACACTCCATTCAGTCAAATTTCAGACATTCATAATAATACTAGCTTCCTTACCGTGCCACACGGTTTCCAGAGATGAATCTGCTTAGCAGCGCAATGAACCTCAGCGTCTGTCATTGTTTCCGGCGTCTGTAAATCCTTATTAGACGTTCGTTTGTCTCATCCACTTCCCAAAAAAGCAAATTTTCTCAAGTAAATTCACCAATGGTTGCCTTCTTCCCCTGACTCTCCGCAAACACCGAAATATCACAATATCAAGCATAACTTCCTGAATGTTACGGGCGCTGCCGTTTTGTTTTGCTCGGTTCCGCCTTCAATCCCAGAGAGCGGTAGTACCGCAGATCGCCACTAGGGGGCGAGGAGCAACCAAGGAACCGAGATAAGCTTTGTGTGTAAACGGGTCGGCTTGTCTTGGATAACTGATCCAAGCTCGGACTGGTCTCGGCATGGCTCGGTTTTTAGGTGTAGTGTAAACGGGGCTATATATGTTTGAAGAGGAACTATTTTCTATCTTTACAGCTATCAAACATTCACATGGGTTTGAATACCTGATCTTCCTCAAGAGATATTGTGATTTTGTTTCACATTACAGAGAATGACCAAATTAACAAAGCAGTTAGCATCTAGGAATCTTATTTGTGCACACCCCAGCAACATATAACTGTTTACCTTATAGACCCTTTTCACAGTGACGTCATGCAACTTCCGTTCTGCGGTGAAGCAGGGTATCTTTACTTCCGCTTTCTCCGCGAGCAGTGTTTTTACATAGGGAATTCACACAGTCCCTCACCAATCTACCAAAATTTCGTTTGGGAGACGTGCACAGACTGGTACAAAAGCTTTCGACCACACCAGCCTCCAAACTTGACAAAGATGACAAGTTCTTTGTGGAACAATACCTTTTCGATTATGAAGGTAAGAGCTTTGTCTTCTTAGCTCTGTTGTTACAGAGCTAAGAAGAGGAGGCCTCAGCCCTCCTCTACGCTGTCGTCTGCTGGGCTCCTGGCAGTGCAGAGCGGGACAGAAAGAGGCTGAACAAGCTGGTGAGGAAGGCCACTTCTGTCCTAGGCTGCACTCTGGACTCTGTGGAGGAAGTAGCTGAGAGGAGGGTGTTGTCCAAGTTCACATCCATCATGGACAACACCTTCCACCCCCTGCACCAGACTGTAGAGGAGCTGAGCAGCTCCTTCAGTGCAAGACTTAGACATCCTGTCTGTAAAAAGGAGCGCTACCGCAGGTCATTTATTCCTGCTGCCATCAGATTTTACAATGCTGCACTGTAACTGCAACTGTGACCATAACTGTAATATTTAATGTGCAATAACTAAGGTGCAATAATCTATTTAATACACTGTCCTACAACCCGTGCAATAATCCTGATGTAGTGACTTCTGCTGCTATCAACACTTGAACATAAGTCAGTACACATGTATGTATGTATGTACAAATGTATACAATGTATATGCACTTACATACGCGTAGGTGCGTATGTAAGTAGGCGCATAGATATATGTATATATTTAAGTATATAGATATGTTTATATATATATATATATATAGACCACTAAGAATGTAAATGAGACATTTACATTCCTATTTCCTTTTTTGTATTTTTTGTTTTTGGTATTCTTTTGATCCATTGTAGATATGAAGATTCACTGTATATAACTGAATGCACCTTCCCTACTCTGCACCTTCTTGTATGAGCCGATGTGACGAGTGAATTTCTCCATTGTGAGATCAATAAAGACTATCTTATCTTATCTTATCTTATCTGTTAGCATAGATGCTAGGATAATGATAGCAATGCTACCAACAGGACTTTTGTCATTTATTAGTTTTCTATTTCTCCGTTATATTGCTACGCTAGCTTTATTGCTATATCAGTTTATCTGTTTCACAGCTTTTAGCCAATGAGTCTCACCAGGGATATAGTTGATGTATCATGTTGAGCCTTTTCATACTTTGTTTTGGAACAGTGTCAATGCTTTTGGCCACTTGGTCACAGTTAGAGCACGCTGTCACACCTTTATGAATAAAAATGAGGAGCCTCATTCCCTCCCGTTTTTTTTCTTTTTGTGTAGTATTTTACTGAGGTTGCAGACTTTGCAGTATCCCTCAAAATTCCTCTGTGGGTTCAGTGTGTTTCTCAGTCTCATCAGTACATTTGGAGCCTCAATTAATAAAATATTCTGCCCATTCCTGTTAAAACTGTGATAGTTTAGGACATCATAGACTGAGAAAGATGCTGTCAATAATGTTGAATGCACACTGCATGCACACTAATAATCAGTTCACTATAGTATTTATGGATTATGCTGCTGTCGGGGCAAACCCGTTGTGTCCTATACTGTTATTTTTCAGGCACTGACCAAAAAAACATGGATTTTAAAAAACTTCAGACATCACACTTCATATATTTTAGTTATTTATTACATAGATACTTCATAGCAGCTCTGTCCATTTTACCTTTTACCTGTCCTGTTTATCCTGCTGCCTTACTCCGGTTCCCCTCTGCCTTACAGAAGAGCCTGCTGCCGAGCTCTGGTGGGTTCTCCCCTGAACTGTCAATTCTCTTCCGAGCTGTGGACCTTGCTGCCTGTTCCTGGTTCCAAGAAGTCTCTCTCCGGGCCGTCAGCTCCTGCCAACACCATCACCCTGTTCCCGTGCAGTTCTACCTCGCTGGTTACATCACCCTCCATCCCATCAAACCTTCAATAAAGACTTTCATTTTAAGTCCCGTGTGTGTGGTTCGTGGTTAATCCATAGACAAATTAGACTTAGACAACTTTATTTGTCATTATGTATGCACAGAGTGCGTACAGAACGAAATTCCGTTTACATACAGCTTGAGAATTACAGTAAATTCCAGGATAAAGTGCAGCAGTGATTTAACAGTAAACAATTGAAATGTAAACAATGCAGGAGAAAGAGACGGTATGCGATCACAGTGTACAGGTGAGTATTTTTAAAAACCATTTGTATGTGCAGAAATTAATTAATTTCTCAGATTAATTTCCTTTCATTAACAAATTGATTTAGACAGCTCTAATAAAAATTTACGTGGTGAGCCACTGAAATTATCTTGGGAATAGCTAAATAAACTTATAACTCAATTATCTTTAAGAAAGAAAGATGTTTAATTTGTTAAAGACCACTTGCAGAAACATAGGTGTCCTCGGAAGAGAAGTGCTGACTGCAGGCGTAAGTGCTGTTGCGAAGGATTTTAAAATTTGGCCCCTCGTCTCTTCTTATTGCTGTCACCCAATAGGCTCCAGTCTCAGCATCAGCCGGGAAGTCGTGAAAACTGAGATATGGAAAGTTTTTTTTGTTGTTCGAACACTGTGGGACACTGCAGTAGCAGTTTCTCTGTGATTGTGCCATGCTTGGTGGATATGATGCTGCTGAGAGATGGACACAAGGGGAGAAAAAATAGATTAATTATAATACTTTTTAAAACCTTTATTTAACCAGATAAACTCCCATTGAGATTAAGATCTCTTTTTTAAAGGTTGATCTGATTAAGATGTCAGCAGCACATGTCATTACTAATACAGTATAATAAACAATTTCAGGCTTCTACTTAAAATATACAGTATTTTGCACAAAAACAAAAAAAAGTGCATTAATATAAGTGCAAATAATATTATGAAGAAAATTCATTATAATACACAGAAAATTCAGAAACAGAAGTACTGTCCAATAGACCCACGGTAATTTTTTTTAGGAATGAACAAAAAGATTCAAATGGAATAAGATCTTTTTAATTCAGTGACTGCAATTATATATAACACGTCACCATAATCAAGTAAGGGGAACAATGTAGCAGATAAATGTCTCTTTTTTCACTCCGTGAACAAGATTTATTTCTATAATACATACATACATAAGCTACAGTAATCATTTTATAACATCTACATCAGATTAATGACAGGTAAAGTAAGCTAACAAGCTGCTGCATTTTAGCTTTGATCTTCATGTTACTGTCCCAATCAAAGCATCTATATAACAGCAATGATCGCTACAAATACTAAGGAAAATAAAGATAGTCAATAAGACACGTTTAATATTGTGCTTTCAGTCTCACTTAATGAAATCACGCTGATTACTGATAGGTAAAAGTTTGGTAAGGTAAGCTAACAAGCTGCTGCATGTTAGCTTTGATCTACATGTTACTGTCCCGATCAAAGCATCTATATAACAGCAATGATCGCTACAAATACTAAGGAAAATAAAGATAGTCAATGCGACACATTGTGGTCTCAGTCTTACCTTATGAAATCGCACTGATTATCAGTGAAACACCTCTTCACCTCCCGAATTTTCTATGTAAAAGCATGTAGCCGGAAGTAAAGATACCCTGCTCCGCTTCAAAACGGAAGTTGAGTGACGTCATGTGAAAAGGGTCTATTCTGTTGAAGAATCCAATCATGTAGAATAGACCTGGTGAGCTGGGTACCCTAGAGGTCCGTGTACCTTGAGGCAATTAGTTTTTTTTTCTGGAAAACCAAAAACGGAAACTACTTCTGTTTTTCCATTTTTCCATTTACAAATCAAAACGGAAAAACGGAAGACAAGCCGTTTTTCCTTACTTGTCAACACAATTTAGAAACGAAAAACCAGAAAAACTAAATGAAAAAAACGTCCCGTTTTTCGATTTCGCCAATCCATTTTTCCATTTTCTTTTTAGGATTGAAAGACGAAGACGGTTTCACGGATGGCCCGGAAGTGCAGGAAAATATTTCAAAATAAAAGCCTAACATAATGCAAGCCTGAAGAAAAAAATAATGAAGCGTAGAGATGTTTTTTGAATAAAAAGAGGACCTTTTTACGTTACAACATGATAGTTTATTGTGGAGACGTGAGCTTTATTACATTATTGTGTGTTTTATTGGTGGAACATGAAACACAAAGGCTAATCAGATGCTCTAAACCAAAAATATAGAAGCAATGTTTATTTGATGAAGATTTTTCTCATCAAGCAAAACCCACATTCGCATATAAATAATTAAAGTTAAGGCTGAAATAACAACAATCAAGCATTGAGAGTATTGTTAACTGTATTTTACACTTATAGTTGTCTTTAAGAAGTATACCTAAATCTTGTCATTGACGAAGAACAGATCACACTTGTCTACAGCAGATTTTACAATAAAATAACAGAAAAAAAATATTTTTACATGCATAGTAGCCTATTATCGAGAATGACAAACCAAGATTCTTAGTAAAGTAAAGCGATACACTGGGGGAAACCCTGTATCTTTCAGCACATATACGGCACATTTTGAACCAGGTTAGCAGGCGCTAATCGTAGCCTACACTTTCCTAACCTAACTCATCTATCCGGGTGTGTTTTCAAGTATCTGATAAAGTTAGTGGTTGATGTCTTTGCATGCACAATTTTGACTCGAAACACTTTGCATTTTGCCAGTCTCTTGTTGTGCCGCAGGGCCCTCCAATCATCATGCCAGGGGGTGAAGAGTTTTGCATGGATGTGTATTGAGGGAATGAGCATCGTGAGCCAGGCAGTAAAAAGAATTGCATTGTTTGCAAGTCTCCTAACAAAGAGTTCAAATCAAGTCTCAAGTCTTTAAGTTCCAAGTCAGAGTCAAGTCTCAAATCTGTAATAATAAGGACTTAAGTGCGACTTTAGTCCAAGTCCAAGTCACAAGACCCCATCTCTGGTCTCTGTATAGTCTATTCATTTACATCCAGACGACATATTAAAGTCGTAATAACACTTGAGGTAACTCGTTTCTACAGTCTTCACTGGAAGCTTTCCTGTTTTATCCTCCAGCTCCAGCTGCGAAGTCATAGTTATGCAGGCCATGAAAGGGTCTATACATGAAACTATATTTGACTTTTATCCTACATACCTCTACAAATAACACATTTGAATGTGTCCTGTACAGAACTGGCTTGGGCAGCAGTCAAGGCCAGGGTCGATCATTTGTTGGCTGCGGCATATTGTGACAGTTCTCTCAGCGTCTGAGATATCGCTGGCAGCTCCTCAGCTGCTAACACAAGCTCCTCCACTTTTTCTGCTGTGTCTCCAGCCACAATCTGACTGTGGAAACAAGACAATTTTTACAAAGAACTCAAAAAAGGTTCAATCAGAACAAGCTCTTGACTCAGTTATGATCAAGGTAAATTTTTACTGCTTGAAAAGTTTGCACATTTAACAAAAAGACTACTTTCATTTTTTCTTGCCATATCATTTAGAAAATGTGATTATGTGATACTGGTACAAATGTAAATAAAAAGTGTTTAACCCCTTACCACCCACCTAGTTTAGCTTGTTCACAAACGTATTGCAAACCCAAATTCCACTGGCCAGTAAAATAATATAAATCCCAAATGCTTTTGATATATCTCATTCGAAAGCTAAGATCTTTTAGTTCCTGGAGATATGTGTACATACTCTGTAAGTGTTACAGAACTTGAGCTATGTAACTTCAAACATGTCCAAAATTTATTTTTCTTTTTTCTCGCTAAAAACATGTAATTATTTTATTCTATATCTTTTGTATAATTCATAGCTGACATGAACACTAGTTTTTCATGTTGTGGACAACATCTGTGTAAAATTTCAGATTTCTAGTCATAATCGTAGGGAAACTAGGACCCTTTTTATATGTATTAGGTCCATTCGGCACCTTTGTGCCAAACTATGCCAACTTGTGCCAAACTTTATTACTTGAATTTAATGACTACATTTACCATAAAAATGCTATTTCTATTTTTAGATTTATCCAAGCATTTTTTTTATAATATTTCAAAGGAGCAATGCTTGAAATATGCATAAAATGTCACTTAGGGTGACTCTCTCTGCGCAGGGGTGCGTTTTATTTCATGTAGAGATGTTTTTCTAAAGTAATTTGATAGTTAGGGTGGAAGAAGACTGATTGGTAAAAAAGTCCCCACTTCGTAGATGATCAAAAAGGTCGGAGGAGCGTCATCACCTCACAAAAATCATCTGTTTTTACCCCTGGATTTTTACTTTTCATGGCAAAAAAAATAACCTTTGGTGGATTATTAAGACACGTGAGTTTATTGTATAGGGAATACAACTGGTTATTACTTCTCTGTGGAGTTTTATGGACAAAATGATAAAAACATCCGACCGCTGGAACATATAAACAAGGTAAGAGCTGAACATTATGAATCATAAATTGATGTGGGATTATTAGTTATTTGTGTTTGTAGTGTATGGTTGTCTTAAAATTGAGTGGATGGTTGTTTTCCTAGTATCAGTTGAAGGTGGTGTGGGGGGGGGGGGTCGGGATGGGATTTCAATAATTTCACAATTACAACGATAACATGGTCGTTTTGGTCACAATAGCTGTGATATGGAATGTTCCTATTGTTATGTCACCAATGAGCTACATATTGAAACGTGTCTCTTACGTGATTTAGGTGTAAATGTTTTACATTATTTGATTATGCAATGTTTATCTTACATATTCCTTTTCCTCTTCTTTCTTTGCAGTTCTTGATACATGTTGTCAGTAAGGGCAAGGATTTTCCTGGAATTTTGGCGCCAAAATCCAAGCCCTAGAAAGAAAGTGTATACATTTATAGATCTTAAAGCAGGGTTCTGTTCTGTTTTGTGCCAGTGCAGAGCACACAGAAAAATGTTGACAAAAAATAATGTTAAATATGTCTGAACAGTGGAGCACTATGAACAATAACTGAACAAATACCACGTGGACTTAATTAATATACTATTTACCTGTTGATCCAGTGCCCTCCAGAAGTCTGTTGCCTTGCATGTCACAGAGGACAATGGGTTCTTCTGTCCTCAAGTCACGCTTCACCTTTTCTGTAATAATCGGGACAGTAGCCTCACGCTCTGTGAAGTCCACGATCATTGTACCGCCATCAAGGTGAATTATGCCTCCCTCCACCCTTCCTATATAAATGCTCCTGTTGAGACAGAAAAAAAAACAGAGACACAAAGATAGTCTTTAAGTGAATTTACACGTTTAAAATTACATGTCAAATCCTTTCCCATAGTAAATGCTAGTTCCATATTTATTGTGGAATAGATAAAAAAATCTGTATGATTATTTTATATTCTATATATAAAATATAATAAAATAAGAATAAATAAATATAAAAAGAAAAATAATGGAATGACCATGACTATGAATTAAATTTGATTAATCCAGATTCATTGAACCAGTGCGATTCAAAGTTGTAATTGTTTTCTTACTTGGAGAAGCACTTTGTCTGAGGTAGGGGTCTTTGCAAGCTGGCAGAGGTGGATGTCCTTGTAAAAGAAAATCTGGGAGTGTGAGTGAGAGGACCATAACTTTGGGGAGACGTAGAGGTGGAAGGGCCATCCTCATCTCCAGCAACTTCAAATCTGTCTCCCATCTCTTCCTCATCAATGTAACCAGAGGTGTTAGGAAAGAGGATGGCTCCATTGTCATCCACCAGGTAAATAGTAGAAGGATTTAGCTGAAATACAATAAAATCTAAAGTTTTATCTTGATTACTCAATTGATTATTCTGGATCAAGGAAATCATCAAAGTGAAGCAGGTTGTTAGCAGTACAGTAATGGTTATTTTATCACTTACTAGGCCCTTAACTTAGAATACTGTATACCGATCCTTGGTCTAGTTTACTTTGTGAATAATGTATAGCGTAAAATAGGACACTGGAATTTTAACAGAGAAGAATAGAAGTAAGAATTTATCAATTATGAAAGAATTAGTTGAAAGACTACAATTGAAAGATATTTTCACAAACTGTGCTCATCACATCAAGGTGATCTAAGTCTATGCCCTGACTTTCTCTCCCCTGCTTTTCAGTCTCTTTCTGCTTTTTAATTTTTGTCTCTCTTATGTTCTGTAATCTCTTTCTTTTCTCAAACACTGCTCCGCTGGGGATCCACCTAGTGCTGCATAAGTCATGTGACTTTACCTATTTAGCAGCATCTTTCTGATCTCTTATTTTTTCTGCGCCACCTTTGTAATTTGTTTCGTCTTTTCTTTATTATCCGTTCTCTTCTCTCTTTTGATTGATTGGCAGCCATGGCCCAAGAGGGAGAGTTCATGGACTGGCCAGATTGGTCCAGGCCTGAATCAGTCGTCGCTAATGGGCCGATCTAGGTTTTTGTCACCATCAGTCTAGAGTGAAAAAAAAAAAGCACGCCCGCCGCCGTTTAATTATTCATTAAACATGAAATTTCAATGAGGCATAATGTCCAGAGAACTAGCTAATAGCTCGCCAAAAATGTTAAACTCAAACCATTTTATCACATAATATATAAAATGTAAATAGCATCTTTATTAGCTCAAAATCCAATTCGTTATCCTCATTTACGTCCACATCTTATATTCCTTGAATGCTGTATAACTAACCTTGAATATTCTTGCAATATTCGCGATGGTGAAATCCATACTTTTGATTCTCACGGTCCTTTCCCATCTCCAAAGCTCGATTCTCCTCTCTCGGTCCATCTTTGCAAAGTTTTATCGCAACTTCCCTCCAAAGATTGTAATCGCAGATGAGCGCGCAAATAAGAGGCTTTCACCTAAATCGCGGGTTTTTCAGGTATCCTACCCAGAGTGCGCTGCACTGAACCAATCAAAAGCTTTCCAATACGTTAACGTAGACATTAATGCGTAGTCCCCCGATTGGACGTTGCCAGCTGCTATGTGGGACATGATAATGGGGCGGCCATCTTGGGTCATACCATAGTTCAGACAGCTGCTGTCACAATAATTAGGAGGCATCCCAGATCTCATGTTAATCACAAGACAACACAAAAATGATGCCCCAAAAAGCGCATGTCACCAGCGCTTAAAAGGCCAAAGCAAATTGAATTGTGACCTTTTAGTTAGATTACTCATATTTATTCATAACCAAAACAATTAAAACTGAAGTTAAACTGGGTGAAATATATATATATATATATATATATATATATATATATATATATATATATATATATATATATATATATATATATATATATATATATTGTAATTCATGTTCACACTCCTCTATATATGAGGAACAAATGATTTATTCATATGAACGGAACTTTTATATAGGATCCAGAAATGATATCCCCAGTTCCAAAACCAAATATCCTAGATCCACATAATGCAATAAAATGATCTACTAGGAAAAGAAAAATGGCTGTGGACATTTGAATAGTAATAGATATAAACAAATAAATTATAATAATGATGATAACAATAAAAAATATGTATTATTATTAACAATAATAATAGTATAAATGTTTTACAACTGAATATATATTTATTGTCAGGGGTGCACATAACATTTTGGATGAGTTACTCAGGTGAGTACCAGAAGATGGTGTTTGTTACTCACCCCATTTGTAGCGTGGTCTTATTAAGCTCAGTCTTCCTCACTGTCCTCCTCAGTGTTGCTCCCACTGTCCTCTGCTTCAGACTCCTGCGTGGTAAATGATGCTGCAGATGCACTTCCCTGTCCTTGGTTTAGCCTCCGATTAGCTGTCTCCATCCACAAGTCTACAGCTGGCTTTGGGTCAAATGTCTCTGTGGTCTGCCTTGACAGATGAATGTGCATCAGGGCTGAGGGACGAGCATGTGACAGACGAGATCTGTACTTGTTTTTTATTATGCTGAGATGCGAGAATCCCCTCTCACAAGCTGCACTGCTTAAAGGCAGTGTAAGAGATAGCTTAACCACCTTGTTGATGTTGGAGTAAGTAACTGGGTTACTTGTTTTTACAATTTGGACCAAGTCATACACAGATGAGGCCCCCAGGCGTTTTCCTGCCTGCTTTAAGCGCATCCATTCTGTCACAGTGGTGTCTTTATCAAGCTGCAAGGCAGCCTCATATTTCTTGAGAATGCTGACAACTGTTGTGTTTCCAAAACTGTGGAGGTCTTTCATTTCCTCCGGCCATGTTGAAGGATCAAATACTAAAAAATGATCACATGACTTGAGGGAGTCATATCTGATTTCAAACTCTTCAATTAACCCCCTAAGTATGTGTGTCTTGTCTTTGTCAGCATCCACATTAGAAGCAGTGTGTGCCCTGTAGTGGCCTTCACCATCAAGCAGTAGTGTTAACTGTCCAATAGCTACCATGAGTTCATCTTTACATTCTCCAATGGTCAGCTTTTCCTTCTGAAAGTTCATGGATGTGGTTTTCAAAATGTTTCCAATGTCAAGCATGTTCAACAGAAAGCATTGAAAACGCTCTGTGCAGATTTGTTGCAAATCGCTGTCATCACTGGTAGCCAGTTGGATTTTAATGGCTGGCAGTAGTCTTGATATTTTTAACAGTGTTTCATGCCTCCATGCAGACCATCTGATATTATGAAACTTACCCAGTTTCACAAAGGAGATCCCATTTTCTTCACACAGCTTCTTCAGTGCAGCATTTTTTTTTGCACCCCCTCTTTGTAAGTAAAACTGCAGCAGCTTGACCACAGTGCGATTAAATGCCTCACAGTAAGAAACGGTGCGATCGGCCGATTTTGCGCAATTCTCCAGTGTGTGCGCAGTGCACAAAATGTGCACAAGGGAGTCTCCAACTGCAGCAAGTTCCCTGAGCTTTGGCACAACGCCATTGTACATACCGACGTTGACAGCAGCCCCGTCTGTGCACACCACCACCAACTTTGTTGTCCAGTTATCCAAGCCTGTGTCCTGGAAAAGTCTCACAAGTCCGTCTGTTATAGCCTGCGCGGTCCGGTCAGCACCCAGTTCAATAAGTCCGAGAAAGTCGGAGGTAAACTCTCCGTCGCTGGACACAGACACAATATAAACGATTTCCTGCTCAGTTTTTGTGATGTCCTCAGATCCATCAAAAATCAGGCCCCAAAATTCAGCAGACTGCAGCTTAACTCTTAACTCCCCTGTGATGGTGTGAGCGATGCTCTGCATGATCCGTGTGCCGCCTTCACGTGAATGATATGCACCTCCGACATTTACTCCTAGCCGCTTCAGTAAGGGAATGTCCTCAGCAAAGGAAGACATAGGACGTGCATGTTTAGCTTTATGGAAGGCGAGGAGAAACATATTATGGAGAGCTTGCCGCTGTTCTTCAGTTTATCTCGCCATCTGGCAAGTGGGCGACTGGACAGTTCTTGTCGGCTAGCTTGTTTATTAGCAATGGCTTGCACCACGTTCATGTGCTCCTTGCTCTTTTCATGTTTGTCAAATAAAGGATGGTTGAAATTCTTTGAGCCTTTATAGAACGCACCTGTTTTGTCTGCTAGATTTGGATGCGAGCGGCAAATCTTGCACCACATTTCAGTGCGCTCCTCGTCGGCTTCAAGCCACGGCACGTCCTGGAGCCACTTTTCTGAAAAAAGTATTTTCTTCGGCTCGGGTCCAGTTTGGCGTTTCTTTGTTGGTGGCTGAACGCCAAAGAAACTGCTTAATATTTGTTGTTTTTTGGACATCTTCGACAGTAATTCAAAACAGGTGTTGATAAGCTGACGGTCAAGCAGTACGCAAATGCGCGTAGTGATATAATTGACGTTACGCGTTCCTGATTTGTGACGCGCATGCGTACCTGCGTACCAGTTATGTGCACCCCTGTTTATTGTTAACTTCTTATATCTGTTATTATATTTGTCTAGGATGAACCCGGACACAGCACGCACACACAGAGCTAGTTCTTAAGAGTGAGTTTATTGAAAAGTGTGGAAGATGGATGATGATGGGACCAGAGTCATTCAACAGACGGAGGTGTAGGGTGCGGAAGCTGGCCGGCAGGAGGCGTGTGGAGTGACTGACCGGGAGGAACTCTGGAGCCGAAGACTAGCGACCAGGACAGAGCATCTGAGCTGAGGTCTTGGAGAGCAGAACCTCTGAGCCGTGGACTTGAGAGCAGAACCTCTGAGCCGTGGACTTGAGAGCAGAACCTCTGAGCCGTGGACTTGAGACCGGAACAGCTCACCAGGAGATGAGAACAGGAGTGGGAACAGAGCTGAGCTGGATCTAGGCTGAGACTGGAACAAAACAAAGCTGACGGAAAGTAGTGATGTTACGTTATGTGCCGAGGCTTCGAGGCGTGTGTCGAGTAATGGAGGGGGCGTTTCCGCAATGCGCGTATCGAGGCTTGCTTCATTTAGGGGAGGAGCCGAAAACGATGACGTCCGAAGCCTCGCTGCCCGGCTGTACCACGTGACTGCTTCGGGAAGTGGTTCAGATGTTGGCGCGGCTTCGACAGCTTTAGAAACCCCACAGGCTCCATTCAAAATGTGGGTTGTTGTAGGCGAGTTGCGGTCAGTTGAGAGAGTGGATAGAGTTTTGATAGTTTGGATAGCAGAGTTTGGATAGTGGTTATTTAGTTTGAGACAGTTAGTTTGGTGTTTGGAGAGTTTAGGAGAGAGATAGATAGATAGGAGATCAGTGCTCTCAACTATCACGCATTGACCGTCACTGACTTCACACGGTCACACGCAAACATGGCATTTTTCACGCATAAAAATCCCAACGCTCATCTGGGCAGCGGACGATAAAAACTCCGCCTTCTGCTGAGATGTTTCAGCTTCTTTCACAGATTGTGGCCATCAGTAATTCCTGCTACAGTTCATGTTAACAGAGCAGCAGGAGGAGCGATGAGAGTGATGAATAATTTTAGTCTTAACCAGCGGTGAAAGTGAGCCGGTAAGGTCCTGTACTACGTACGCAGGAGGGGAGGGGGGCGGGGGAAGAGAGCTGCTGCCAGATATTGCCTTCATTCAGAACCAGTGATGGCTGCACTCTGGATCATAAAACAGTTCTGCTCACCAGATGCAGTTTAAAACGCTACGTCTGTTTATAAGTTGTTTTTATTAATTCTGATTTTTTTAACTACATGCACCGTATTTCTGTGCCTCAGCGCTTCTTTGCGCTTCTGCCTTGCGCTTTTTTGAAGTGCGCAAAATTACGTTACTTGCAATTTGGGTGCGCGCTTTCATTTTAAAGAACTTGTAACATCAGGAGGTTGATCTCAGACCGGTCAGCTCCTATGATCACTGTATAGGAGCCATTTACAGTTTTTATTTATGCATTTCCCCCCTGTTTATCCCTCGCACGCAGCGCACCATCGGGTAAAATCCTCCCACCTCACCGCCCAGAGCGCACTGAGGAGAGCAATAGAGATTTGTCTGGTCGACTGAGATGAGAAACCTGTTGCTGTGAAAGGTGATATAGGTTATAAACTGTTACTGTCTAGAATTGCATTGAGCTGAAAAGAGAGGAGACATCAGCAGCTGGATCGTGCGTAAAGACGCAGCGGGAACCTCTGTGTGCTTCAGTGTTGCTGCTGAGGGGAAACTGTGGGACCGTATAGTACTGGGCTAATCATTGGTCACTGTACCCCAATCTGTACATACTTGCACTTATTTATTTATGCACCCCGGCATCATCTGTGCCTTGTGAGCGTGTCTTTTCAAAGGCTGGAGAAGTAGTATCAAAAAAGAGAAATCATTTGAAACCAAAAACTGTGGAGAAATTGTTGTTTCTTAATAAAAATGCATGAAATCATCCAAGTTACACAAGCATTAGCCTATTAATTACCCCCTGCCTAGTTCCACAAGCACTTTCATTTTCCTCTGCCTGATTAAGCCCATGCCATTTTTCTAGAGTCACAGAAAAACATTATTACACAACATGCCATATCATGTCACTACTATTTTGGGAATAATTACACACAGACAATACATTCAAACAATGTTTTATTATACACATGTGTATACAAAATTTATGTAGACAAATTATTTCGTCCTACACCTTTTGTGAAGTCATTCCCAAGAGTCATAATAGACAAAAATTCAATGAATCACACTTGTTAAGATACAGCTGGCTGTGATTATACACCTCGCCAGTAGGTGGTGTCGTGTGCACATGAAGCATCAAGAAATGAACCCTTTCTCGAACCAATTGGCTCAAGTGGTTCAATGCCTCATGAGGCTTCATCTCACCATCACTAACGGAAAGTCTATTGGCTGACTGTAACAAAAAACCAAGTTGAAGGGAGTCTTCAGGCTGACTGTAACAAAAAACTGCACTGACAAGGATTCTGGCAGAGACTGAGCGGGAGTGAACGCTATGGACCGGAGACGAGAACAGAATGAGGTGAGTCTTATAAAGAGGTGAACACAGGTGGCAACAGATCAGGGGTAATTGCTGCCTGACAGGTGACGGGAATGAAAACTAATTAGTGTCCAGAGGAGTGACTAAAGCTGAGCAAGGGAGAGCTAAGTGAACTACAAACTAACAAAGAAGCCAGACAAAACTTAAACCATGACAATATCCCTGTTTCATGAGTGACTTTGTCTGCTCAATATGTTCCCCTATAACCAGTGTGTATGCTACTGTTCGAACAGCATTTACACAAGAACTCAATACCCATCTCTATATTGCACTCTAGAAAAAAAACAGGACTATGTTACATTTACAAAGAAAACATTAAAAAGACACTAAAAAAGCTAAGTTTCTCTTTCTGTAGCTTGCCACACCATTGTGTATGACAACCCATCTCTAAAGCAAGACATGTTGTTAAATGTTTGTATAACAAAGGAACAGAAATGAAGTTTAATGTCTGTAGTAAAAATAATGATAGTAGTAACTAACTCCTTGCAAAATATGTAAACATGTATACAAATGTTCTGTTGCAGGCGCAATAATTCACAGTACGGTGCTGTTGTCAGTTGCTCAAGTGCAATGGGAAAAGCATTGACTATGAAGAAAAAAGCTATTTTTCAGTCAGGTCTTTATTGTCTTTATGTTTTTGGAAATAACATGACCAGTCCATTGATGGTCACAATAGTAAACAAAGCTGCTCAAATCCACGAAACTTGGGGAGAGCATGATATGTTATTTTGAGGTTTTATTTCTTAATCTTAACAACAACAACTCTGGCAAAAAATATCAAGATAAATCAAAAAAGATGAAAGTTAGTAATCGTAACAATCACATAAAACAACATTATGGGTAGCTGAAAATTACAACAAAAACCTGGCTAAAAATACTAATAAAATGAACAAAGAAAGCAAGCATAATAAACAGGTTACAGATTTCTTCTAGCTATATCTATGAGGTCAATTAAAGACTCCTGAAATTGTCTATAACAGAGGTCACGGATTAGCGGACCAGGGTCCGGTTCCGGACCCACCTGCTGGTTAATCCGGACCCAACCTGATTTAAAACAGTTATAAATTACTGCATGTTGTCCAACGACAGTGTCTAACTCAGGGGTTAAAGTTCTCCGTCGCTGCGACGGATTTCCGTCATTTGGAAATTGAGCGCAAAAAGTCCCGTCTAGACTTTTTATTCAAGGTTTTACACTGAAGCTGCTCTCAACCAATTAAACCTGGCAGAGCCGGGACATTAGCCAATCAGAAAGAGAGTAGGGCGGGTCTTTGCAAAGCGGGAATTGCCAGTCTGAGGTTTATCGGTGTTCATCATTTTAACCTTTGGGAGAGCATTTTAAACTGGCCACAGATGGTATGAATGAAAGTAGCGGTGGTCAAAGGTTTTCTTTGGATTAATGCAAACCAGCAGGTCAGAAAGTTCAGCAGATAGAACAGCTGACAACAACTTCCCTCGGTAAGCGTCAATCTGCTCCGGCAGTTAATTAATGAATTATTTCCACCTGTGGCCATGTCGTCTGTCAGCGTTTATTCCCTCGCTGATAAACGTGGCGACCAACCAGGCATCTCTTCGTGATTCGCTATTATGTTTTATTTAAACACAAAGAAGAGTAACACGCTAGCTCAGGCTAATTTAGCATCACCCTTGAAGAAAAAGAGTCGGAATGTGAAATGTGCCGCATTTGACTGGGTTCGATTCAGAAAAAGTAAAAAAAAAAAAAAAAAAAAAAAACCTGCGCTGTTCTGAAACAAAGAAGGCAGAGCTGTATCTGCTGTCGGTATGCAGCAGTGATCACCTGATGAGCAGCTGCGCTCCAGGACACTAAATAAAATGACAAGGATTTTGATGCTTACAGATTGTTAAGAAAACTACATCAAAAAGATAAAATAAATAAACTGTAGCTACAACATGGACTGGAGAACGGGTTCTAACTGGGTGAGGCCAGAGAAAGGCGATTCTCAGAGAGTTTTTTTATGAAGTTAAAGTGGAGCGCGGACACAGGGTTCATCCTGGAAAAAAGTTAAATCATGCCTTTTTATAAACTGTAATGATTAATTGGTGAACAATAACGGGCAAAGCAGAGACTGATTATTGTCATGTGCAATCTGTGTCAAATTAAAATGTATTATGTCATGATAGTGTTGGTGATGTCCTGCATTTCCAAGGCTGTGTTTGGCCTTGTATGATCATAAAATTGGTTTATAGTGAATGTGACAGGGAGCCAGTGGAGTTAATGCACAGGAGTGAAGTAGATGATGTAATGATGAAGCTGCTGGCGAGAAATTTTTTTCAGTCAAACATTATTTTTGCTTCAACCCCTGAGCTAACTTCACTTGCGCCGCTTCTCTTGTTAATATGGCAAAGCCCTCCGGAGCGCCAGGCACCAGGATGCACGTGATGCAAATTAGCCAATGAGCTGTGTCAGTCAGGGTTGCTGCTGCTGGCTACTTTTTATACACAGCAGGCAAACCTGTGGCAAGCCGGGCGGTGAGAAACAATGAGAAGACGCAGAGAAAAAGAGAGCAGAGTGGAATACTGCTGGAACAGGCGGCGTGCCCTGGTGAAAGAAAAGTGAAGTGTCTCATTTGTTCTGAGACAGTCGCTCTCATTAAAAGCAGCAACATAAGGCGTCACTACGATATGAAGCACAGCACATGTTCCCAAACATATCCGCTTGCTCATACATACGGAGAAAATAGCCGATTTAAAGGCGCAGAACGAATGAGCACCTTGATATGTGCTAGAGGTTGGCTTTGTTGCCAATCAAAACCAGGTTTAAAATCCTTGCAGGGCAGCCTAAAGCTCACTTCTCTCATTAAGCCATAAAAAAGAAATTACAAAAAGGTCAGTTGTTTTATAAAAGATGTGAAAGTCAAGAAATTGTCTATATACCAAACTGTGAAAGATTGTGGTTCTCTATTTCAAAAAGCACTTTGGATTTTAAAATAGAAAAACGTTCTATTTTTATGTTATTTTTTTTGTTTAAAAAGTCAATGTATAAGGTGGATGCATAAACATTTTATTTCAGTGTTAAATACTGTTTAAAGTAACGGATTGTAATTAAAAATGTTTCCGGACCTTTACTGGTTGTTGATTTTCTTTATTCGGACCCCGCTGATTTTTAATTAGTGACCCCTGGTGTAAAGTGTCGATTCACAGTGCTGTTAAACAGAACTTCAATGTCAGGGTGAAGGACACTGAACTGTGTTTCAGCTATAATTCTCTCTTCCTCTGAGCGAAATGGGCAAGTGCCAAACAGTTACTCCCTGGTTAGTGAATTTACCATTTCTTGCTGGTAAAGGTCTGCAGCTTCAGAGGGTCCAGGCAGAAGGTCTTCAGGCACCCGCTTACGGCAACCATCTTGGGCCAAGACATTGGGAATCCCCTTTCCTTGAAAAATAAAGTCATTGAGGATGTCAATCAATTACACAAATACAACATACAAAATAACTGCATTGCCTTACTTCTGTAATCGTAGAAATTTGCAGTTAATATACAGAGCTTCACTGCTGTGGAATGTATTAACTTTGATCCGTTTCTTACACTTTTATGAAGGTTTAATATGTTTTTATATGCTTTAATATGCTTTTAAGATAGCTGGCAGAAAGCTTCAAAACCGGGTCTGTTGGTAAGAGAATTTGGAATTCTTGGAATTTGCAAGACGGCTTTCTGTCTTGCACAACCTTTTGTTGGTAGCACAAGGTTCGGGGTTGTGGTCAGCGGCTGCTGGCGATGACCGGAAGAACCAGATCAGTGGGCAGCCATAGAAGCAACCCCATATAGGGTAGAAGCAGTGTCCGAAATTAACTTCCTGATTCACTGGCCAAGTTGGCCGGTAGATGTAAAAATCAACCGGCCAGGCATATTTTTTACCGGCCAAAATATTAATCCTGACCAGACCTCAATTTTTATCAAAAATTAAGAGTGAGATTATGTTAATTTTCGGGGGCCGTGGTTGGGGGCGTGGCTGTTTAGACCCTGGAAGAGAAATCTTTGTTTCCTGACTTTAATACGAAAATACTGTAGTTGATTATAAAAGGCACAATAAGAATTATCACATTTACATCCAGGCAATAAAAACACTGGAGATTATCATTATTCTATCCGTGTTGGTCTAATTTGTGAATGAGGCAGAGTTTCATCAAGCCTATACGGTTCAACATTTTTCTCTCAGCTGCCACACTTAAAGAACGCAGGGGTTCACGCTGCGTCTTTACGCTGATCCAGCTGCTGGATTTTACCCTCTTGTGCTGCGCGCGAGGGATAAACAGTGTGGGAAATGCATAAATGAAGACTGTAAAGGGCTCCTTTAGAGGGAAGAGAATGAATAATGGGTCTGAGCTGAAGCCCCTGATTTTACAAGTTCCTTAAAAAGTCTGCACCTATATTACATGTAACATAATTTTGCGCACCTGAATTCAAGCGCAAGGCAGCAGCCCACCGAAGCACCACTGGCTCTGTGTCGTTAAATACAAAAGAGCATTAAGCATTGCTACTGACTCTCCTATTGATTTTAATTGGGACATTTTGGTACGAGTCGAAGGACATTAAACGTAGTGATTCACGTTTTAAGGCTGGTCGTTGACAAAACCACCTGGCTCTGAGGGAAGGGAGGAGAGAGGCGCAGTTACAGCGCTGAGGCACTGTAACTGCGCCTCTCTCCTCCCTTCCCTCGGAGCGCACGTAGTTAAATGTAGAATTAATAAAAACTAAACTTATAAACAGACTAATGGGCGTTTTAGACTGTATCTGGTTAGCAGATCTGTTTTCTGATCCAGCGTGCAGCCATGACTGGTTTTGAATGAAGGCTTTATCTGGGAGCCGCTCTCCCCAGAAATAAGATGTGAAAGAAGCTGAACCAGCTCCGCAGAAGGCGGGTCTCGACTGAGCTCTGTGAACGGATCATCCGCAGCCCAGATGGGCTTTGTTATTTTTATTTTTAATTTATTTGGTACAAAGATTTACTCGCCATGTGGCAGCTAGCCCTCTGAAATTCACTCGCCAAACGGGAAATTTACTCGCATTTGGCGACTGGCGAGTGTTAATTTCGGACCCTAGGTAGAAGTATTGTTAAGGTGTAGAACTGACTGGGCAACAGTGTGTGTCATTCGCTCATGTAACTCTGTGAGACCCTCCCCTTTGAAGTTAATAAAAAGAGCCTGCACAAGGAAGACGTTAGAGTTGTTGCTCGCAGGTGTTGGCTGGTGCAACTTCTCTCCCTTTGCAAAGGCGAAACTCGAATTCTGTTTTCTTGGCTGAGTTTTATTGCACTCTTAAGTCCTGCACATGACTCAACGGACCCGGGGAAGCAAGCGGCTTCAACACTGCGTATATTTCTCAGGTAATCATCAGTTGGACAAACAAGAGTGAGGTTGCCAGTACCATTTTTAAGCTTTTTTATGTATTTTGTTTGGGCACCCAGTGGTTTGGCAGACAAATAAACAGGGTAAGTAAAATGGGTTATCTAGAAGGCTACTTAATGTGTTTTAACTTTGTTTTTCAAAAACATGGACCTTACAGGGTAGTTCCCGTTAGCATTCTGCGAACCTTGCCAGTGCTGATGTAATTTGAGAGTGTTTTTACAGTTATGACAAACGTTATCTCCACAATGGCTTTATACATTGATGTTTGTGTTTTCCGGTCCGCTCATTACGACTAAAATAAACCCAAAGCTTTTTAAATCTGCGCCGAATGTTCACTAATGATTGCATCAACACACGTGGCAGTGGAGGAGACGCAGATTGGCTGCGAAGGGCTAGACTCGACTTTGTGGGCATATAGGGAAGGGGCCAAATTACTTTTCAAACTGTTTAAGAATTCTTTTTTAGAATACTTTTAAAACTGTTGTTTGCAGTGGGAAAGGAAATTTACACACCTGGAATACGATGGGCATTCCATGCCTGCACTGCTCTTGTCATTCCTATGCTGCTGACCTTACAGCTCAAATTTGATGTGCAGTATCTCGTCAAATGATCGTCCATGTCTAGCGCCTCTTGGTCGATCATTTGAACAAGTGCCATTTTAACAGGGTAATTCACCCTTTGGTTTATTTCAGGCCAAATTCTCTCCACTGTATGGTTCTGTAAAAGACAAAATGCAACATAAATAAAAAATAGATAAATAAGTTACAGAACAATACACGATATACACAATAAAAGAAATGCCACATGAAAAGAGCACATCAATATAATCTAACATACATGGAGTTAAGCATGGATCATGGTGAACTATAGCTATACTGAACCCATGGGTTAAATCCGTAAATTAGGCATCACAGGTAATGTAAACAGAGTCTGTGAGTCAACTGGATAAAATGATTAATCCAGGTGTATTGGGCCATCGTTATCATGGTTACTGAGGTCAGGCACACTTGGATGAATAAATCATGTGGGGACAGAAGATGTTTAATGATGTTTAACGGGCTGTTTAAATTGTTTTCTTTAGTTCTGTCAGCAATCTTCCTCAATGTTGCTCTCCAAAATGGTTATTGCTAAGCGACCATTGTTCAGTTTGTCCAGCAGTGATACACAGGATAATGTCGACATAACAAATAACTAATAGAACACTAGCAAGCAGAAAGCGTGGGACAAATGTATAATTTCTTAATGAAATCTCACTTTAGTTGATGTTGTCTGAATGTATGGCCGTCTCTCCCGGTTGTGCCTATGCTCAGCCAACAACTCCTGAACAAACAAACTTGAGATTGAAACTCAGTTTGATGGTCCATTCTTACCTGGTCCCACATTCCATAAGTAACGACTGCACGTCTAAGAAACAAAAATAAGAGACAAAATTGACATTAACTTGGTTAAGTGGATCTTCTTTAATAAAATATCTGTTATCTGTAGAATGCCAATTGGTATGCAATTGTATAGTGCTTTTTCACTAATGTGCTGCCAAGGGCTGCATGATATTTGGAAAACTTCCAATATGCAATAACACTATTGAGACTTACGATTACAATCTGATTTCCAATAAATAAAATACTTGGATATGCAGCGGGTACCAATACCATAGGTGGTTGTGGAAAGTGATGCACTTAATATTTCTGAAAAAAAGTACACATTTTCATAAATTGAGAGATTGTTTTTAACTGGCATAGTAGCGTGCGCCACTATTTTGCTGCTGAAGCCATCTATTGACAAAACATGTGTGACCCCGTACATGGCCAACTTTTCATTTTGATCCATGTGGAGTTTGTGACCCACGTATTCGGCTTGGTATGGCTGAGGGTTCAGGTTTCTTGTACCCTAAAAAGGAAAAAAATTGTAACAACAGAATTTACATTTTACTTTCAAATAACATCTGCAGTTAAAATCTTAGAGATTCGCTTTAAATTGCAGATGCAACTTACAACGTAATAACCCTAATGTTCCAATTTAACTCGCTAACTGTCTAAACTAGTACTGTTAGCAAAGCTCTGCTGAGATTTATAAGTGGACAATGAATTTCCTTGTTAACAACTATGCTCTAAACATCTGGAGTTGGATTTATTTTTCCCACTTGTCATTAATTAACATTTCTGTGGATGGGTGTCACTGGATGTAAATGATAGATGGACCTGTATTTGCCCGTGAACCTGGTTTACTTGGCACAGAAAGAGGGTATGGAAAGGTGCCTGATACTTTAAGGACCAAAAAGTTTTACCAACATGAAGTCTGGTTAAGCAAGTATTTCAATATAAAATGTTACGTTATATGAAGGGTTAAATACTTGGATCCCTGTTCTCTCAGTGACTAATTTTGATAGACACTACAACATTGTATACAGTCAAATTTACTGTTCATGGTTGGGGTGATGTTATTAGATAAAACAAACAAAAAAACTGTGCATTTTGCAAATATAGTAAACACAATTGCCAGGTGGCCCATGACAAAACCTTTTACATGTAACTTTAGCTAACCTGTTGTCGTTCATGATGGCAGGGCTCTTGCACCTTAGCCAACATCCTCCCCATTCGCCTCTCTGATGCATGGATACCCTGTGCTGACAAATACCCCGTCATCATTTTCCTGCCATAGCATGGCCCTGTCTATTGAAAAGGCGAGAAAGAAATACAAGTTGAGTTGTAAGGTGGTTATGATGATTAGTTAGATTTTCTGTATGCAATGAAAGGGTCGTGATAAAAAAAATTTGATCGATCGATCGACGAGAGAGAGAGAGAGAGAGAGAGAGATTACTAATGAAGTCCGCTTTTAAATTACACAAGATGCCACAATATACCTCATGTGTGGCCTCCGCAACAGCCATCTCCAAATGTTGATCGGAGATAACCTCTCTGATAAGCCATACGAAACTGCCTCACGCTTCTTTCTGAGGCGCCTCTCCGCATCCCCATCTCCGTGATGAGGAAGTTGGAAATCTGGATGTCAGAGTACCCATTCACAAACATTTGTCGTACGGTTTCCTCGTGCTGCAATAGGCTAGCCATTTTCACGTCTGGAAAAACACCCGCCTAGTCAACGTTTTGGCATTCTATGGCCTCTCGCTAACAATTAAGTGCATACCGCCACCTATTGCCATAGCGACAGTACGTCAAGGACTCCATCTGCACAATCAGCTCAAGCAGCCCCTGCCGAGTATCCTCAGCACAGAATTTTTTTTCTGGGTCGGTTTTTTAGCACATGAGCCTGTAAACAGCTAGTTTAACAATTTTTTCATGACGTTATACTACTGATAGGGATGTTGCTGCTTCAAAAAACAAATTTTAATCATTCAGCTCATTCAAAATAGATAGATAGATAGATAGATAGATAGATAGATAGATAGATAGATAGATAGATAGATAGATAGATAGATAGATAGATAGATAGATAGATTTTATTACAGACTCAAGGTCCAAATTACAAAAACGAATAAAAGAATAAAAGTACAATAAAAAGAAAAAGAAAACTCATAGCCTTTCAAAAGGCAATCATACCAATGTCTCCAGAGTTTATTATTGGACTCGTTTAAACGACAAATACATTTATACATAAGCTTTCTTAAAACAGCCGGTAAAGTGCTGACACGAGCAGATACAAACAGTTCACTAGCAATGGTCCATCTGGGTTTGTTTAACAAAAGTCTTAATGCATCATTATAGGCCACCTTCAATCTTTGAAGACTGGCTTTTTTAAAGTTGCGCCACAAATGTGCAATATACAGATATGTACAATATGACCTAAACAAGTTCAGTTTCACTTCATCAGAACAGAATCCAAACTTAAGGACAAGGATATTTGCCTTAGCATATAGCATTCGAACCTCCCGGTAAATGTCTTCATCATCAGACAGACGGTCTGTCAGCACATGGCCAAGATATTTTACTTCATTTGAGACATTCAATAATGTCCCAGACAGTTTAAAATTTGGAAATATACTATTTTTGTCCTCCTTAGTGTGATAAATCAAGATGATACTTTTTGATGGGTTGAATTTGACATCAAGTAATTCACCATATGCTGAGCAGACATTAAGCAGCTTCAGAAGACCAGCTGAACTTGGACTAAAAACCACTAGGTCATCAGCATACATAAAATGATTAATAATAGTATCACCAACCATCCAGCCAGTTCTACACAAGTTTAGCTGCTTAGAGAGGTCATTCAAATAAAAATTAAACAACAAAGGAGATAACATGCTTCCTTGTCTGACTCCATTGCTGACACGAAAGGATGCAGACACACAGTTGTCCCATTTGACCTGCATAGTTTGATTAGCATACCAATAGGACAGACGTCTTACTATATATTTGGGCACACCAGCTTGGCACAATTTTAAAAATAGTTTTCCATTATTTACACGATCAAAAGCCTTGGTGGCGTCTAAAAAACACAGAAAGATCGTAGAATTTTTGCTGTTATAATTATTCAGTAATTCTTTTAGGCCATATATACACATGAACCAAAATTGATTGTCTGTGGACATAACTATCTTTGCAAATTTTGGCAAAAGAATTAGTTCAAAGACCTTAGACAGTGTACTAGCTAGGGCTATAGGTCTATAGCAGGGGTCACTAATTAAAAATCAGCGGGGTCCGAATAAAGAAAATCAACAACCAGTAAAGGTCCGGACACATTTTTAATTACAATCCGTTACTTTAAACAGTATTTAACACTGAAATAAAATGTTTATGCATCCACCTTATACATTTTTAAACAAAAAAATAACAACGTAAATAGAATGTTTTTCTATTTTAAAATCCAAAGTGATTTTTGAAATAGAGAACCACAATCTTTCAAAGTTTGGTATATAGACAATTTCTTGACTTTCACATCTTTTATAAAACAACTGAACTTTTTGTAATTTCTTTTTTATGGCTTAATGAGAGAAGTGAGCTTTAGGCTGCCCTGCAAGGATTTTAAACCTGGTTTTGATTGGCAACAAAGCCAACCTCTAGCACATATCAAGGTGCTCATTCGTTCTGCGCCTTTAAATCGGCTATTTTCTCCGTATGTATGAGCAAGCGGATATGTTTGGGAACATGTGCTGTGCTTCATATCGTAGTGACGCCTTATGTTGCTGCTTTTAATGAGAGCGACTGTCTCAGAACAAATGAGACACTTCACTTTTCTTTCACCAGGGCACGCCGCCTGTTCCAGCAGTATTCCACTCTGCTCTCTTTTTCTCTGCGTCTTCTCATTGTTTCTCACCGCCCGGCTTGCCACAGGTTTGCCTGCTGTGTATAAAAAGTAGCCAGCAGCAGCAACCCTGACTGACACAGCTCATTGGCTAATTTGCATCACGTGCATCCTGGTGCCTGGCGCTCCGGAGGGCTTTGCCATATTAACAAGAGAAGCGGCGCAAGTGAAGTTAGCTCAGGGGTTGAAGCAAAAATAATGTTTGACTGAAAAAAATTTCTCGCCAGCTCATATATTCCCGGGGCGTGGACATCATGCCGCATTAGTTGGCTCACTTGCTTAGTGTGCAAAGTCAACTAAATCTGGTACTTAAAATATCCATTGAAAATCTCTGCCACCTTTCGGCTTTAGAGCCTTTGCGTCATCCTGGACAGCCTCTCCATCACTTTCCACATCCACATCATCATCTGGGTTACTTTCATCTCTGCAGCATCAAGTTCTTCCTTCACACTGTTGACAAACTGGTCCACAGTCCACTTTACAATCCCAGCTCCCTGTCCTCCAGAAACCCTCCATAAACTGCAGCTGGTTCAGAGGACAGCAGCTTCATCATTACATCATCTACTTCACATCTGTACATCAACTCCACTGGCTCCCTGTCACATTCACTATAAACCAATTTTATGATCATACAAGGCCAACCACAGCCTTGGAAATGCAGGACATCACCAACACTATCATGACATAATACATTTTAATTTGACACAGATTGCACATGACAATAATCAGTCTCTGCTTTGCCCGTTATTGTTCACCAATTAATCATTACAGTTTATAAAAAGGCATGATTTAACTTTTTTGAAGTTTAATAAAATGGTTATATTTTAGCCCAGTGACTGGAGAGCTGTCCAGGATGAACCCTGTGTCCGTGCTCCACTTTAACTTCATAAAAAAACTCTCTGAGAATCGCCTTTCTCTGGCCTCACCCAGTTAGAACCCGTTCTCCAGTCCATGTTGTAGCTGCAGTTTATTTGTTTTATATTTTTGATGTAGTTTTCTTAACAATCTGTAAGCATCAAAATCCTTGTCATTACTGTGAATGCAGTAGGCATTCACAGTTATTGAGATCCTCTTTCGCGTTTTTACTGTTTAAAGTTTGATTCGCTTCTCCTACTACAGTTTTTGTCCGATTTCAACCATTCAACTTTTAAACTATTCAGCTTCTTCTGGAATCGATGGCTATATCTTTTTGTACTTATACCTTTTCAACTTTTTAAAATATTCAGCTTTTTCTGCAAATTTTCAGTTTTTTTTTCTCCCATAGGAAATGAATGTAATTCACTAAAATCCCGCTCATTTCAGCTGCTTTTTGACAGCTTACTGCTTCAGGCTACTTTCAGCTAGAAACGCCATTCAACTTTTAAGATGTAGTGATATCTTTCAGCTGTTATGGTATATTTCAGCTTTTTTATATCTTTTACCATTTTCATATAGTACCTCCTTAAAATAATTTTGGCTTTCCAAGAAATTCAGCAAATAACATGCGTTGCTATGGTCGTCAAGTGGCTGTTGGTAGAGTGCACACTCTAGAAATTCAACAAATTCTTCTTGTCTGAACAACTTCTTCTCACTCGCTCAATTTTAAACCTATCCACATAAATTATACATCAAAACGTAGGAATTTTTGTCTGGATTCAGGAAATGTAATCCTCATTGGTGTAGCATTTATAGTTTTTTCGCAAATCACCTCAGACCGCCAACAAGTCTAAACCCTCCTCATTCATTTCCTATGGAGCGGTTTTGAAAAATGACGTCTGAAAATCCAAAGCATCACACGTTTTTGCATCGTTGCTACTCCTAAACCGTTTGATGTACAGGCATGAGACTTTCACACATGAATGTCCCAACCCTTCTGGCACTCACAAAAAAGGAATTTTTTGGATAACTGTTACGCTTTTGCCGCAGGAACAATTTGTTCGGGAGTAGCAAATGTGCAAAATCCTGAAAATGCTTTAGAGCTGCATTTTTCCACATGATCCACTTTTTTACATCGTCGCTGTGCCTACACCGATTTTTGTACAAACATAAAAATGAGCAACATAGTCCTCAAAAGCCTGCTGATACTCACAGTGAAAGAATTATTTTGATATGTCGTATACTTTGTCAGATAGAGCAATTTGTTTGGGACCGTTTTTAGAGGATTTTTGAAATTCCTTAAAAATCTCCTTTATATCATAATTTTTTACGCCTTTATTAAAATATTTCCAGCAACAATTGATAGTTTGACTTGTTCTCCTATCCGTTACGAAATAAACGCAGAAAAAATTACGTCTACCATTTACGGATCAGGAGATATGGAGCGTTGTTTGAGGCAAAGTATTCCATTCTATTCCAATGAGGCAGAGTCTGAGCAAAGTGTCTGCACTTCGGTAGAATGGTCAGCTGCAGGTGTGAGTGAGTTTCCATGACGACGGAACTCTGCTGACCAGAGGGACAGGCTCCATTGGGATAAAATGGCAACTTTCGACACCCACTGCAGTGGCTGTGATTAATGTAGGAATCTGAAATTCGCACAGTCACTTCCTCTTAACATTTTAAAATTTTCATGTGATTATCAGCCATGTGTCACTTTTCTTTTCCATTTTGGATTTCACATGCTTTCCTATTGGGCCTTTGCTTCCAACAGGATCTGGCATGATGCCCAGACACGACCCAATTGGCCAATACAGCACCACCCACCTGTGGGAAATGGCGCTTCACACTATTTTGGTCAAATGTTGAGTTCTGGGCCCAGATGTGGTGAGGCTGAGTTGCTAAAGGAGGCCAATCTGACCCATGAACTTTGGTCACGTTTGGTGACATTAAGTATTGGCACCCTTTTTGAGGCACTTCCCAGTACAGGATTTGGACCAAACTGACAGAGTACAATCACCCGGTGATACTGAACACAACCATGTTAGCGGCTAACTGTTAGCATGTTGCTAATCGGAAGTAGCTCTAGGAAGCTCGTACAAACTTCTGCTTCACAGAGTCTGTACTTCCTTTAGAGAGAAAGCTCCACAAGAAATCTGGCTTACGTCGCATAAAGCATCTCCAAGCTATGAGGTGTCAAACATCCAATGCTTTTCAATGGGGGGCAAAACCCCTTATACTCCTAGAAATGCAGGCCCACATATGGCAACAGTATATTCAAGTTTTAAATTCTACTTCTGCTTTGTAAAACGATTCAGTGTTTAGAATGAGTTAGGAGATGTTTGGTGCCTTACCCTCAGTTTTTTCTTCTTCTAATCATTCAGCTATTGTTCTTTCATGTTCAAATTCTTCAACCTTTTCAAATTCTTCAACTTTTTCAACTTCTTCAATGCTTTTCAGCTATTTTTTCTCTTCTTCAAAGAACTTCAGCATCTTTTGCTTAATCATTCAGCTAACTGCATTCACAGTGTATTTTCGCAGGAAATGCAAATTTTTCTAGTTTTATTTAGTGTCCTGGAGCGCAGCTGCTCATCAGGTGAACACTGCTGCATACCGACAGCAGATGCAGCTCTGCCTTCTTTGTTTCAGAACAGCGCAGGGTTGTTTTTTTTCTACTCTTTCCGAATCGAACCCAGTCAAATGCGGGACATCGTTTCACATTCTGACTCTTCTTCTTCAAGGGTGATGCTAAATTAGCCTGAGCTAGCCCGTTACTCTTCTTTGTGTTTTAAATAAAACATAATAGTGAATCACGAGGAGATCCCTGGTTGGTCGCCGCGTTTATCAGCGAGGGAATAAACGCTGACAGACGACATGGCCACAGGTGGAAATAATTCATTAATTAACTGCAGGAGCAGATTGACGCTTACCGAGGGAAGTTGTTGTCAGCTGTTCTATCCGCTGAACTTTCTGACCTGCTGGTTTGCATTAATCCAAAGAAAACCTTTGACCACCGCTACTTTCATTCATACCATCTGTGGCCAGTTTAAAATGCTCTCCCAAAGGTTAAAATGATGAACACCGATAAACCTCAGACTGGCAATTCCTGCTTTGCAAAGACCCGCCCTACTCTCTTTCTGATTGGCTAATGTCCCGCCTCTGCCAGGTTTGATTGGTTGAGAGCAGCTTCAGTGTAAAACCTTGAATAAAAAGTCTAGACGGGACTTTTTGCGCTCAATTTCCAAATGACGGAAATCCGTCGCAGCGACGGAGAACTTTAACCCCTGAGTTAGACACTGTCGTTGGACAACATGCAGTAATTTATAAATGTTTTAAATCATGTTGGGTCCGGATTAACCAGCAGGTGGGTCCGGATCCGGACCCTGGTCCGCTAATCCGTGACCTCTGGTCTATAGTTATCAGAGCTGCCAATTTTACCAGCTTTGTTTTTAATCACAGGACGTAAAAGAACATTCATCAGAGTTTTAGGGATAAAACCATGCATAATAAAACCAGTGAAACACAAGGCAAGAAGAGGGACTACCCTTGGACTTGCAAATTTGAGATGTTCAGCTGAAATAAGATCCATTCCTGTAGATTTATTTGCAGATAGTTCTTTTATTGCTTGACAGACCTCGTGTGTTTTGATAGTTTCTACATTACTAACCTTGTCAGCCTGGAAGGGTTCACTCTGTACACAGGTAAATAACTTGCTGTAGTGCTGTTGCCAAAACTCTACAATCATATGTGATAGGGTTATTAAAGATAACCCCTTTTATCCTAGAATGAAAACCACACAACACAAGTTTTAGACATTTTCTATAGAAGCAATACGACCGGTTTTCAGTCCGTCGTAGAATTAAAGGTAGCTAAAAAACTCAGGTTAAAGTCCTGAACGGTACCTTAAAAGAAAAAAAAAACAGGATTAAGGTCCTGGAAGGTAGATAAACACAACGCAAAAGTAATTAGGATGGGTTCTGGACAAAGTAGAAGGGGAAATCCCAGAGGGGATGAAAAGTTTGTGTATCCAAGTAAATTTTAAATATTATTACAATAAATATTATTAGATATATATTTCTTAATATTAAAAATACTTGGAGAAGTGGAAGGAAAAGTATAAAATAGATGGTGTGTAGAAGGTAAATCAATGGGAAAATGTTGTGTGCCGGCTAAAATAAGCGCTAGGGTATGTGTGTGTATGTCTATGTGTATGTCTATGTGTGTAAGTATATACATATATATAAGAGCTCGAAATAGCGCGGTGTTGGTTAATACAGGGGCGAGGTAGAGAGGAGGTTATTACGAAAAATAGAATAAAGAGAATTAATGTTATGTTTATGTATCCGTCCAAAAGATAATGAAAAACAGAGGGAGACAGCCTCAACCAGCAGGAGGGGGTGGGGTTGCCAATGGGACAGCGACTGCAGCGCTGGTCCATTGGTCAGCCGTCCTTCAGCTCCTGTTTGGTCTCACAATATTAGGCTTTAAAGAACCCGCCAGAACAATAATTCAGTCACGCAAACTATGGTAGCAACTGAAGAAGGCAGACCACCACCGTATAATCCCTTAAACCCCCCCAGGGATATTTCAGATCTGTATGCAGACCTGGATGGACTGAGTAAATCAGACCATTCGTTATCAACAGACCAGTCCAAAGGATTGTATCCTATGGTGCAGGTCGCAAATCCTAATATAGGAACTCAGCAGCCTTAAACAATCCCAGTTTTCCGTCCCTGGTCATTAGAGGAAGCTAGAAAGACTGAAGAAGGTATAATTTCTCCGCAGGAAGATCCAGAATTATGGATCCAAGGAGGGAATTTATAACTCATATGGTTTAAATGGACATGAGTTTGGACAAGCCTTACACTCGTCAGTGGAATAAAACATTGGGGAAAAAATAAGGGCGAATTATACAGGCAGAACCCCACAAGGCGGAATATTTGAACATCAAGCGTAAGTGAACGAACAGAGACAGAAGTGGACAACTGTAGGGAGCAGTTTTTCGCAGGAGGGCGGATAATTGGAAATTTGGGATCCATTAAACAATAAAAAATATGTTAATGGAAGGTTTCCAGCCGCATATCTCCGCGTGGGTTAAAAAAAACACTTAGTTACACTGGCAACGTCTAATGTAACCACAGTTATGGAATATGCGCGTCACGCCGAAAAGAAAACGTTAAAAAGGGAAGTGGTGCGTCTGGAGGGGGGGACACAAATTTTCTGGGCAGATCCTACGTGTGACCCAGAAGAATATTTTCTTTCCAAGCCACCGGACCCCTCGACGGCGTCGAGGAGGTTTCCGAGGAGGCAGGGGCGGTCCTAGCGACCGAGGGGGCTTTCAGCCCAAATCAGTAACAGGGTGTCTACAAGTATAAACAAGTTAAATTTAATACTTTTTAAGACCTTTTAATACCACTTCTAAATTAAATTTAAGACCAAACGTACGATGGAAATCCAAATCAAAATGACGGTTGAGTTTAAGAACATCAGCTAAATGTGTGTAATGCGAAAAGACAACAAACATGTCATTACAGTCCTATATTTATTACAATATTTTCAGAACATTTAGGTCCCATGAACAAATGCTTATAAAATGAAGTAAATATATAAAATACTGTTCCTTCAGAACAAAAATAAACAAATAAATTACAATTTCAGCTGCTTTCAAAGTGCAGACATTTACATAACACAACTTGTGTGACAACTTTTGAATCAACCAAAATTAAAAGATAAAATAATAATAATATTAGACAACTTGGCACTTGGGAAAGCCTTCCCTAAAGAGTGTACCATTTATAACAATGTGCATGTGCACAAATGAACATATGAACACTTGAAACAGAGAGGCGGGAAGGTAAAGAGGAGGGAGACAATGCCTGATTTGACATTATGGCATATGCCTGAGTTCTGCTGATTTATCTTCCAGCTCTTTCTCAACCTCTTTGAGCTCTGTGAGTTTTTCTTTGTATCTTTTTCTGAGTATGTTTGACTTGGTGATTAGCTGGGCCATGCATGTGCCTGATTTACCCTCAGCTTGCTCTGCTAGTTTGTCTGCATCTTTTTCTAGGCTGTTTGCTACCTCAATCAGTATTGTCTTCTTCTTTTTGAGCTGCTCAATGTGGTCTTCTGCACCTTTTCTCTTTTCTCTTTGAGCATTGCTCGCATGCTTTCTCTTTTCCTGGTCCAGATGTAGCCGATATTGAGACCTAGCTGACGCTGCAGCTGCCAAAAGCTCCTTAGTCAGAGGTACTTTGAGAACCCCCCCACAGACAGAAACGTAGTCACATATCATCCTCTGAGCAACCACTGTGTCCTCCTTCATGTTATCAGCCTCTACCTCCTTATTTACAGAAAAGCCCCTCTCAACTGTTGCTTGGCCATGGGAAAGAAGCAGAAGTTTCCTGCAGAAAGTCCAGAGTTCAGGGTAGGATTGATGGAGGTGTCCATGCAAGAAAACGTCCAGTCTTGTACGCATGGGTTGGAAAGAGGAGAATGATTCATCTTTCGCCTCCAGAGACAAGAAATTTCCAAATTGTTGGACAATCACATCACCTGTTGCAAAACAGATTAAAACAAAATAATAATTAAAAGAAAAATCAATCAATGTAATGAAAAAGTTTAGACAGACAGACAAGCCACAAAAAAAAAAAAAAAAAATCACATTAAGTAAGTGTGACAATGTACATTCTGACAGACTTCTAAATCTTAAGTACCAGCAGAGACGCCTCCTGACAGCTGGTGATCATGCAGAAACCTCTGAACAACTCCTTTCATTCTTTCAGAGCACAAGTCGGGGTCTGAGAACATGTTCGTTGGGTCCAAACATGCCATTTGCCTCACAATGGTGTACTTTAGTGGGCTCTTGTCTTGCATTTTCTTGACAATATTGGTCAAACAGTCCATGCAGTCCTTTCTAAATGCCAACACACTGAGCTCACCTACACTGCTCTTGGGGCTAGTCTGGAGTTCCTAGCAGGAAGAGGGGAAGAGGGCCTGTGAAACTGGCTAAAAGTTTATGCAAAAATAAAGTTTTGATTTCCTGTACCTAAACCATTGTTTGATATTTGACACCTTTGCCTTTACCTTTAGGACTTCTTCTGCTCCTAATCCAACGTCCACGTCCTTTAGGCGAGCCCTTGCTTCCTTGGCAGTTGTGTCCAGTTTGACCATTTGCAGTGCTGTGATGTCATTAAGGATCTCTGCTTTGATGAACCTCTTCAGTAGGCTCTGAGAACATATACAGTACAACATAAATAACAATACATAATAATAAAAATAATAATTTCATACACTTTCTCCATGGAATGTTATACATTACCTTCATGAGAACAGTCATATCTTTACTGATGAATGGCATCACAGGCTCATCTGTTTGATATTTAGTCAAAAAGGTAGTGAAGGTCCTAGAGACAGCCATGAAGAAGTGCAACTTGGCCATTATGAGAGGGTCATTCCGTGCCTCTGCCAGAGTGTCATAGGATGATGTTCTGGGGTTTGGAAGTATTTTCTGCGTCACTGCATCCACATACATCACCATCATTGGCCATATGGTAATAGCCCTGTCGACGACAGGTAGGTTTTCTATCCAGCGATGCCCACAGAACGGTAGGGGAAACACAGATGTCTTGGTCAAAGTGCAGAAATCTTCTCTTCTAGCAGGGGTATTATGAAAGAGTGTATGCAATGCCCTGAGCACTTTCTCCAGCTGCCAGACACAGAAGCCACTTTTAAAGGCATTGTGGAGTGTGTGAAGCCCACAACTCCCCACCACAATCAGCTGGGCACTTCCAAATGTCTCTGCATGCTCCTTTTGGAGCATTGAAAAAAACTTCCAATTGACATTTGGTCCATCCATTGAGATAGAAACCAAATGTCTCAGGTCAAGCTGCTGCACACACGCCTGGAAATTAAAAAAAGACATTACAGATATTAGCCATACAACAATCAACACGTCTCATTTCTGACACCATTACTTAAGATTAATGTCAGACTGGATAAGATAAAAAAGAATGAATACTATTTCACAAAGTAAGCAATGTCAGCTACCCCTATAGTCATAGTGTAGGCTATATATTATTTAAACATATTGGCAGGTAAACACCAGACTCTACTACCTTTCTAAAACTCAAGCTGCCTGTTTGTAATTTCTTTTAATTCATTTTATTTCAATTTGTCTAATTAATGTATAGTGGCATATCCATAGTTGTTAATAACTTCACAAATCAGTAAACTATATAATAATATACAAAAGGTATACAAATATATGGCATACTTACTTTGAAATGCTGAAGTAGGTCCTCGGCAGTTGCATGGCCCATGAACTGTGATCCATAGAATCTAGACTGGACGTGGTCATTTAACCAATAACGCACATGCAAGTCCAGTTGCTTGGTTTTGGTTGTCTGGTTCAGTGTCTCGTCGAACATAAGCACAAACGCACCGCATTTTTGGACTTCGGTGATGAGCTCTTTTTTTATATATGGCGCCAATCCAAATTTAGCTATGTATCTGGTTTTGTCTTTTCCACAGGTAAATGACTGTACAAGCCCCGAATCTGGAAACATTGCTTTGAACACTTCCTCAATCCCGTCATTAGACCTGCATGAATGGTGGCTTGTCACGGTCCTCAGCACCCAAATCACCTCTGCTCGGAGTGTTGGCGTAGAGCCACAGATTGCTCGGAGGTCAGATGGAACGCTTGTTGCAGGCTGTGGATTTCCTATTGTAACATTCAGCGTTGTACTGTTAACATCGTGGCTTGCGGTGGAAACGGTGGAGCAGAAACTAGCAATTGCAGGCTGCTGGCGTGCTTTTACATAGTCTTTATGTTTTTTACTCTGTACGTGAGATTCAACTGCTTTGATCCCCATTGTCCCAAGTTTGAAATTCTTCCGACATACAATGCAGCTAGCTTCATAAGCGCTGCCAGGCACCGACCGTAACCAAGAATATTCATTCTTTTCTAGCCATTTGTGATTGAACTTGCATTTCCCCATGTTTAAGTAGTCGAGTGGCTATCGGTGCTGTATTACGCCTACCTGTAGATGCTTTAGCCTACGCCATCAAGAGCTGCGCGATATGAGCTGCGCAGTAGGCTACGCTCTGACGACGTCATCGGGAGGCGCAAGGACCATGGCGAATTTCTTCGTAAAATTGTCCGTTTACAAACCGCAATCCCGCTCTCGAATAAAACCTACACCCCACTATAATTACTTTAGTAAGTTGTCCAGACCAATTACAATATTTTGCGCAATTGAGCAAACGTTAAACCAACCATGTATAGTGACGTCATCAGAAGGCGCAGGACCCGAGTCGATCCGGTACCTACACCGGAAAAAAATATTCGACCTAGCAGAACAGATTGCCCGCATTTTCACGGTGACATGACACACAAATATTTAAGACCCATGCAAAATTAATTTAAGACAATTTAATACTTTTCAAGGCCTTATTTTGAGGAAAATTGATTTACGACTTTTTAAGACTTTTTAAGGACCCGCGGCCACCCTGAGTAAAAACAGATGGGGGGTGCTGGAATTGCGGGTCACCCAACCATTTGGTCCAGGGAATGTCCCAATCAGATACAAGCACCTCATCTGCGGGGACGGGGAAAAGGCCGCAGGGGCGGTTCTTCATGTGAGTTGTGACTAGGGGCCTAGAGCAAATGGAGACCCAGAGCCATTAAAAACAGTAGATGTGTATGGAGCATGGGAGCTATTAAATGCATTAAAAGAAAAACCGTACATAGTGCTTACAATTAATGGACAGCCAGTTACTCTTTTATGCGATTAAGGAGCCTGTAAAACATGTATAAAAGATAATTTAGGACTAAGAACTTCTAAAATGTCCATTTTTGTAAAATCAGTAAATGGTCAAACATCCCAAGAATGGATGTTAAAAGAATTAGAAATAAAAGACCCTCAAACAGGAAAAAAGGTTGTATGCTCCTGTAGTAATGTCACCAACTTGCCCCATTAATCTGCTAGGACGGGACTTAATGGAAAAATTAGGCATTGCAGTTTTTCCAACACAGGATGGAATGAAAGCTGTCCGTGTGGAACATGTAATGTCGTTGCAATAAAATCCTCCTGAAGTCTCTGCTTCAAATAAAAGAGAAAAGCAAACTTATGCATAATGCTAGAAGCACATTGTCAAATCCAGAGGATGAAACTTGGTTAGCTGATCTACAAACCACTATGAATGTGTGCTTAACCCCAGATGAAAAGTTTTAAAAACAGTTTCTGAAACAGGAAACTACAAGTGTGGCTACACAAAATGTGTACACAGATGGGAGATCATTTGAAGCAGTTACTGTTATGTTTTCTACACAGATGAAAAAATTGTATGGCTTACCATGGGAACCTTTTTTTTAATTGTTTAAGACCAGTAAAGAGCAGTGGAGAGATACAGGCCCGCGTTTAAAAGCTGCAGAGAGAGCGTCTGATTTTCAGCTGTGATTTTCAGGCTGGCTTTATAGCCCTAGTACAGAACTATGGAAGCAGCCTTACAAAGTTCTGTTCGATGCAGAACCTCGTGTCCAAGATTTAGCATGAGACAAAATAATCCAACATTCTTTGCTATCAGAATCCAAGGAAAATGATTTAAAAGGTGTTCCAGATGCTTTGTGGTCTACAGGACCAACTGATGTAGGATTATTGACAACAATAGAACCAGTTAAAATAGTTCCTAAATCAAAGTACAGGCCGCGGATAAAACAGTACGGGCTAAAATATGAAGAACAGGAGGGTATAACGGCAGTTATAAACATTTCATTGGATGCAGGAATAATTAGACCATGTCTAGATTCTCAGTTTTGGTCTGATTTTACTTTCAAGGAAGAGAAAAAATATACGTACACACGCCTGCCGTAGGGATTTGTAGACCGTTCTACAATTTTCATCCAGGCTATTTTAACATGCTTAAAGAGCTTTAATCCAAAGCATGGAAATAAAGTATTAATGTACATAGGTGGCCTTCTAATTGCATTTAAAAAAGCTGCTACATCATTTTGGCTAAAATGGGAAACAAAGTTAGCAAAGATAAAATGTAGTGGGTGCAGAAATGAGTCTGTTACAGGCCATGTTATCTCAGCAACTGTCTTAGCTCTACCAAACTATCAAAAGCTATTCATCCAAACAGTCGACTTTAAAGCTACAGGGTTTCCGCGGGGCATTAAAAGTCATTAAAAGTCATTAAATGAAATTTTCTAAAATTAAGGCCTTAATTGGCATTAAAAGTCATTAAATGTGGTTATATGTGGCATTAAAAATGGCTTATTTTTTTCTAAAAAAAAATACGGTCATAAAAACAGTTTCGTCAGATGTATTATATCAGATATAACTGATTCCGCGTTGTGCGCGGAACTGCTTCCGGTTCATCGTAAAGCCATATGTTTTTACAATGTTCGGAAAGGGGACTCGAGGCGGAGAAAGAGCTAGAGAATGGGAAAAATGCTAATTTCAACAAAAGCGGATGGAAAACGAGGAATTTGGGACATGGCTGCAGCCTGTCGACGGTAAAGATGACGAAGAATTTTGCCGTCTTTGTAAAAAAAAATTAAGCTTTGCACAATGGGTGCACATGTAGTCGGACAGTGTAGTCCAGGGTGTACGCGGGTATACGGCGCATGCCCACTTATTTTTCAGTCAGCATTGCCTATATCAACTTCTGGAGCGTTATTTGTGTCTTTTGTTTGAGCGCGCAGTGAGACAGGTATTCAGCGTTTAAACATCACGCGCGCGCTCAAAACTGATAAACTCTTCTCAATCCACTTTGCTCGCCATCGGTTCCGTGTCTGCCCGTGACCTGCTGCTTCCACACTCAACACCAGTTGTGCGCGGCTCGCTGCTGGTTTCTGTCTGTGCGCTCTTGACTTCAAAAACTGTCTTAAAAAAAAAAAAAAAAAAAAAAAACGTCCACAACAGTAATAATAAGCTGTTTAAATCCTTAAAAACAAACAGAAGTTCTTTAAACTGAACTCTAAGATAAACAGGCAACCAGTGAAGGGAGGCCAGGATGGGCTAATGTGCTTTATTTTATGTTTTTGCATTAAAAGGTGTGCAGCAGCATTTGAACCAGCTGCAGACGTTTGAGTGAGGACTGACCGATTCAGAGATAAAGAGAATTACACTAATCCAGTCATGATGAAATGAAGGCTTAGAGTAGTGTTTCCATATTTTTGCCTTGAAAGAATAGGTTTTACCTTTGCTTTGTTCCTTACATGATAAAAATTACTTAACTGAGGCCCCTTTTTGACTGTCAAGTTTAAAATCACCATCCATTTTAAAATCGAGGGGCTAAACATTCATTGTCAGGGTGTCTAAATCAACAGGATCAACAGTTGTTTGGGTGTTTCAACTGGTATATTTGACAATTCCTCATTTGCAAAGACAAAGAGATTTGAGTTTTGATGTTCTCCTCGTTATTAACTTTCTCTTTCTATAGATTCTCTTTCTCATTCAATTTAGGACTTTCCATATGCCTTATCATCTAGGTATATATTGAAAAACCTACAGTAAAGTAATGAAATGTTGATTCTGGATGTAGTGTAGGAATTCCTTCAATATAAACCAAAGAAAATTTTACATTACCTGCCAGAAGCTGGGTAAAATCTTTAAAAAAGAGACAACAGTATTTTCACATGTAGTAGCGCAAGGAAATATTGTAATCTAAATGTTTTAGGCTAAATATTTTAGGCTAAAATGAGTAAACCCTAGTGATGGATTTTTGGATAAACTAAATAGAGCAGTGTTACATGTCATTGTTCCTAAAACAGCATTTTTCTGAGCTGCGTCTAAAAGGGCAAACATTGAGAGTATACCTACTTCTCCAGGGACCACCACTGCAGACAGCCACAGATCAGCTGCAAGGGGCAGACAACAGCTAACAATGTTAAGTTACTTTTCTGTAACCAACGCAGTCACGTCCGCATTAGCTACCGCAAACAGCACAGCAGCAGCTGGAGCAAGCTTTACTGCCACTAACGTCGGGAAATCAGACGGTCTTCGAACATTTGGATCCAATGCAACACTGCATGCGGAGGTGCTCTGGTGTGTGAACACAGCCATCAACAAGTTTTATATATATATATATATATATATATATATATATATATATATATATATATATATGGGTACTTGTTGATGGCATTAAATTTATTTCTACGAGCATTAAAAGAGCATTAAAAAGCATTAAATTGGGGTTACTCATTCCTGTATAAACCCTGAGCTAGTTTTACGACTTCTGTGTTGTTACAGCCTCGTGGTGATAAGCTCAAACCTGTAGCAGCAGCCCTACCCCCGTGTCTGCAGGCAGTTTGAGCAACTACCATGGCTGTAGAAAGTTCAGCTGAAGTGGTCTGGTTTCATTCAACCACATTCTTAGACCCCCATGTAGTAGATGTACTACAATTTGATCTTTCTGATATTTGCCTAGAGAAAAAAAACAGAGCAAATCATTGTTCTAGAAGTGTTGTTAATTAGAGAAACAGCGCCAACTGCAGAAAAGCAAATGTGGATAAAAAATTGAGCAACAATGAATCTAGAAAGATTCTATAGTTTGTGACAGAGCAGTTCTCCCTAACAGCTTAGTCCAAGCAGCAGCTGTTTTGAGCCATGGGCAATTGCTATGTCTCAAAAAGGGAGGGATAACTATAATACAGCAACATATGGATTTAATTCATACGAAAAAAATTTTTTTTGTAAAGCCTGTACGATCTGTGTTAAAAATTAATCTCATTTTAATTTTAGATCAGAACAGTGAAGGTTTCCAGAACTAAAGGAACCTTTTGAAGTGATGCATATGGATTTTAATGAACTGACAAAGTGGCCCTTATAAATACTGTCTGGTAATGATTGATGCATTTTCAAAATGGGTTGAAATAATCCCAGCAAAGCACACAGATGCACTGACAGTAGCTAAAGCTATATGCAAAGTTGTTGTTCCAAATTTTGGCATCCCACAGAAAATCTACAGCGACAATGGTCCTCATTTTGTGAATCAGGTGATTCAGCAAATGGCAAGCAGGTTACAGATAACCTTAAAGAAACACCGTGCCACAAAGTGCACGACTTGTGAAAAGGACAAATGGGACAGTTAAATCCAGACTTAAAAAGTGCATGGAAGAAACAAAGAGGCCATGGCCAGAGTGTCTGGACCTAGTAAAACTGTACATGAGAATAACTCCAACGAGCAGTGGTTTGACTCCGTTTGAAATAATATATGGCAGCCAAGGTGGCGTATGTGTAATAATTGGAATATCCTGCTGTACATATATTTCTGATGCTAATGAAACTCATGTTACTGAAGCAATATCTGCTTTAAAGAATCCGCAACGAGCAATGTCCCAGGATGCTGTTCCTCTAAGTATGGACTTCCTTTCCTGGTTCTTTTCAGGACCGTGGTGGCACCTTTTACTGAAAATAATGACACCCATTATTATTATTATTATTATTATTATTATTATTATTATTATTATTTGTGTTTTTACTGCTTGTGTAATTCCATGCCTAAAGTCTATGATTGCTAAAACTATAGGAAATGTAATGTTTCAATATCAAATGCTTTTACAAATCCCTCTTGAAGAAATACACCCCATAGTTTAACTTTTCCCTTGTTAAATGCTTAACAAAATGACAGTCTCATTGAAAATGCAGAATGCAAGAAAAGAATACTTGAAGTAGGTTAAGTTAAGCTTTCAATAAAATGATTTAAAGGGGGGAAATGTTAGGAAAATGTGAATGTAATCATTTTATTTTTTATCAAGTTACAGCCATTTGGTTTGTTTAAGAAATTGCTTTCAGGAAGGTTTTGTTGTATTTACCCCTAGGCAGGAATAACAAATGGTTCCTTCTTTGCTTTTTTAACCTCCTGACCGTTTTTAACCCCCATGCTGTAAATTCCTGAAACCTCCTCACCCAACCCTCCTGACCCCCTCTTTGATGTGTGATAATAAAGGCAGAAGGACAGAGATGACTCGGCGCAGACGATCCTAAACTTTTCAGGGAGTGCAGTTCTCCGTTTGGGTTCATCTGTCCTTTTCTATAGAAAATGTCTAAAACTTGTGTTGTGTGGTTTTCATTCTAGGATAAAAGGGGCTATCTTTAATAACCCTATCAGCCTAAGATAAAAGGGGTTATCTTTAATAACCCTATCAATATGCGCCCCAGAAACACCATTGACAGTGCAAGAGAGGGAGGATTTACTACTAGTGATAGTTTTAACATCTTTCCAAAAGGTTTTTGTATCCTTACCTATAAGCTTTTTTGCCAAGGAAACAGCCCTCATGGTTTGCTCATTCTGTCTAATGAATCGCAGTGCGTATTCGTATTTTGCATTAGACAACTTTTTATGTTCAAATATGGGGCCCTGTCTAGGTTTACCTGCTAAAGCCCAAGAAGTAGTAGCTTTGCAGGCTACACTATGGAATTTAGCCACATGTGTGTTCCAGCCTGGTCTATTTTTAATCTTTACCTTACTCTTATTAAAAGGCAGGCTAGCTCCCAATAGCGCCTCAATTATGTCTGAATATAATTCAGTTAAATTGGTTCTATGTCCAATATTAGAGCAGTTACAGTCTGTACAAGTAACTGCCTCTCTTGATAAGTTAATGGTAGATAACAATTGATCAGTTTGGGCATAGTAACAGCCTATTTGTTCAGTAGATAAAGAAGACCAGTCTATATATATGTGTCTGATCTTGAATACTGTTCTTATTTACAGTAGCGGGTAAATGATCAAATCTAATTGATACCTCGAAGGGGATGTGATCAACAGTGGACACATTGTATAAGATATTAATGTATATCAAAGCAGCATGAGCATCAGCTGTAGTGATACAATGATCCAGCCATGACGTAGTATGCCAGGCTTCACTTATATAGGTGTAACTTGTAGCAGGCAAAAGTTCTTTACTTCACAATATTAAATTAAAATCTGTACAAAAATGAACCAGGTGTTTAGCAAACAGCGAGTTTTTATCTGAGAAAAGAGCTAATATAAGCAAGTTTACTAAGGTATTCTTCTTCATTATGACGGCATTCATATGAAGCGTAGACATTTAAGATAATAAATTCTTTGTCATGTATTGCGGTAGATGTTTCACATGTACCGCAATACACCAATCCACACCTAGCCTCATGACTTATCACTGAGTCCATGTTTTTTTTTTCATAATATAGCCACCCCTCCTGGTATCCTTACTCTTTTAATTCCCAAACTGAGGTCAGTAGAAGATTCTCCCGCACCCAGGAAACTGTCATTGATAGAATTTAGTCCGTTTAAATCTTGTTTGGCTAAAATGTGGACAATTTACCAAAATAAATAAAGTGATTGATTGATTGATTGATTGATTGATTGATTGAAAATGTTTCTTGCAAGCACAACATGTCGAAGTGCAGCAACAACTGGTCGACAAACAAACGGCGAGCTTTATCATCTGCGCTCTGCCCTAAGCGCATGCCACGACAGTTGTAAGAGATGACTTTAATGTCCATAATATTTATGACTTTGTGCTCACGCCAGCAATAGGCGCGCATATATCCATGGAAGAAAGGACAGCGTTGGCGCCGATGATAGTTTTGCGAGGCTCATCAAACCTTCTCACATGGGTTCCCTCCCAAAGCTCTGGGTTGTACATGACAGCCACATCACTACATTCGGCAGAAACCTTGAACGAGGCGTACCTGGTATTGACAGAACTGATTCTCTGGCATGTTACATTATCCCCAAGTTTGGCTTGGTTCATCTGTAAGTTGCACGTGTGTACCTTCAATATGGAGAAAATACAGGCTGGGGTGAATGAGAAAAGACATTCTCTGATCTTAACAGTCTTGATTTGACGGGGGAGGGGGTGGTGGGGGGGGGGATGTGGCATCTTATCAGATTAATTATTTTCGTTTCTGTACTTGACGTCACTCAGAAACGGGCACCGCTGCTTCATCGAAGTGCCCCTGCATTTAAAGCATGCAGTGGGTACGTCATTACGCATAATCCTTCTGCTGAGTTTTCCCTACACTCATGCTATTTTAGATTTTTACATTTCATAATCTTTGCATTATGTTAGGCTTTTATTTTGAAATATTTTCCTGCACTTCCGGGCCATCTGTGAAAACGTCTTCGTCTTTCAATCCTAAAAAGAAAATGGAAAAATGGATTGGCGAAATCGAAAAACGGGCCGTTTTTTTTTCATTTAGTTTTTCTGGTTTTTCGTTTCTAAATTGTGTTGACAAGAAAGGAAAAACATCTTTGTCTTCCGTTTTTCCGTTTTGATTTGTAAATGGAAAAACGGAAGTAGTTTCCGTTTTGGTTTTCCAGAAAAAAAAAACGAATTACCTGAAGGTACACGGACCCCTAGAGCCAAATAGTTTTAATAGTGAAACCTATTGTCCGCGAAGAAGTACTTGTTTTTGAGCTAGATTTGTAAGGTTTGATTGACCAAGTGAGTGGGTTTGTTTTGAGCCAACTGTTTGGCACTAGATATAACATGCCTCCACAGCCATAAGCATTGCCTTGTAATTAGCTCAGATCTGAATAGCGTTGAGAATGTGTTTTCTCACCTGAAAGCCTTCTGCTTGGCTCGTAATGGGAACCATTAACCTGTAGATGTTGTTGACCTGCACTCTATGAAAAACCCTGGAGTGTCCTTGCTGTGACTCAGATGTGCCTCTTTGTTTGTGAGGTGTGAGCTATATTGATCTAGGTTTTTCTTTATGGATTCATTAAAGTGAAAGAAGCATGTCAGTTCACTGACTTCTGTCAATGGAAAGGTTTTTCGAATTCTTCTGGAAATATAAGCTGCTGTCAACAATCTTAGCAGTGCTTTTAGTTGCATGTTAGAGAAAGCTTCACTGACTTCTTGTGTTCTGTCTTTACATGACTCCCATGTTTGTGCAGCATTTGTCATGGTGTGACCCTAGAGATTAACTTGTAAGGTCAACTGTATTGATGTAAAGGGAAACAACAGCAATAACAGTGATACAAAGTACACAATCTGAATTATTTGAGCTACTTTTTCATTTGATTTTACAACTCAATACTATTGATACATTTTTTTCGACGGGTAGGCAACGAAAGGGGGACCCGTCCGGTCCTGATTTGACTCATTTTGTGAGATACAAATGTTTGGATGGAAAATGGTGTGTCTTTCGACTATGTCATTCCTAGACGTTTGAAACTTTTACATTTGGATTAAGGATACTTGGATCTCTACTTATTGGTTTTTGTGGATTTTTGATGTATCAGCAAATACAGCAGATGTCGGTAGCCATTTTGGCCTTGATCATGCTGCTGACTGCAAACAACGCGCTCACTATGGCTGTGAACGGACAAACCTGGAAGGTGAAAGAGCAGAGCCGAGGGCTGGCTGTGCTGGAAAGCCGACTGGCTTTGGTGGTTGAACTCAAGGGGGTGATGGGATAAAATCTGGAGGTGTAGCGCAGAAAAGCCCAGCAATTCGGAAAATTGGATTTACCATTCGAGCCAGCAAAAGACTAAAAGCTGACAGTAAAGGCAGTGCAGCTTGCCTACATAACAAATAACATATTTGGATTTCGCCCTTCCTATCTCTACTCCTGGATTGTTATGGCGAGAATGCTCAGAAAAGCTCCCCCCTCCCCCGCGGCACCTGTGGATGCTTTTTCTGAACTGTGGGCCGGCTGATAACATCAAGGACAATGGCCTCTGGAGAGTGTTCACGGAAATATAAATACTTTCATCCAAACACACTCACATAACTGATACTCATAAAACTGATGAACTACGTACACGCGATGGGCCTCAGATGTTTACCTTTCTGCATATTTGTCTTGTGTTATTGTGCTTTTCGTGCTATGAGGGGTTTTTTTGTCGGTTGTTTGACTCTTTATTTGTGAGAGCGTAAATTGTCAAACATCTGTCTTTTTTTTTCTCCCTCCCTTTCCCCAATGTTGTTGTTATCTTCCTTCAACAGATAAGGGCAGCGCCTTGTGGACAGTTTTTGTCCTTGGCTGCACGGCCTTAGTGAACCGTCTCCCCCCTGAAATGTTTGTGATGTTATGTTATGGTGATGGCACTGAAACAGCAATTTCCCTCTGGGATTATTAGAGTATGTCTGATTCTGATTCTGAAGCCTACAGGTGAAAAACTCTATCAACATAAAAGGCTGTTGGTTAAAACATCACGACGCTGATGACTTATGGGTTAGTTTATTAACTTGTTGTATCCAGGTTTCTTCAGATCAGAAAGATACTAAGGATGGAGAAATCATGAATGAGTGGCTGTAACTAGACATTTGACTCCGCTTACAGCAACACAGATCCGGGGTTAAATTCCACGCATTTAGCAGAAAGTGTGCTCACAGACAAGTCTTTAGGAATGCACAGTTTCTCATAAATGGTAATCTTAACCTCTCATTAGTGGGTGGCATTTCTTGAGAGCTGCCAGACTTGGGCAGCACCTCTGCTATTGTAATTGGCATGCAGCAGCTGAGTGGTGGCTGACTTTATGTGGGTGACAGCTGACAGTAAATCATTTGCTAAACTGGAAACACTGATTTTCCCATTTCTTACTAAATATGGAGCTAAGTTTGGGCCTCATTAATGATGGCAGGTCAGCCTAATGAGAGCGGAGGCCATTCTCTCAGCAGTCTGTTTCCATGGAGGTATGAACACCGCTGCTCATGTCTACAGTATGCTGTCTGTGCAAAATGCCTAATTTTCTGTCTGCAAAAAATATACTTTGATCACAGGTTGCATTGTATGTTTGCAGGAGGGTGCCGTGTTTAGCGGCACAGGAATTAAGTCATGTGTCAGTTACATTTGTCAGCTCACCCACTCGTCCTTCCTCTGTGCTGTAACTCCGTGGATTCATGTCTGTCATCAAGAGCAGCAAGGTCCCTCATGTAGAAGCACCATCTGTTACTAGAAGGGAATTATGTTAATTATTGACTGCAGTATGACAGGAGTTTGGAAGACAGAAGAGAGGTTGAGATCAGATGGACGGGGAAAGGAAGGAGTATTCATAGAAAATAACAGAAGGGAGGAAGACGAAGAGGAAGAGATGAGCTGACTGAGCAAAGTTTAAGCACGTGATTGTGAAAACAAACCCTGGCAAATGGTCTCTTAGGCAGCTTTGGCAGATTTTCACAGCAGTTATACCAAGCCTATCAGATCTTTGTATATCTGGGACATCTGAGCAATTCCCTGTAGGGATGAATAAATACCTTCGACTAATGACCCTGAATGTAGTCAAAGAAGACTTGAATCTGTAGTGAGGAGCTATGACTGCCATGTTTGGTAAAGGGGTCCAGCCATGAGAAAAAGATTCAAAGATTCACTATTGTCAGTGCCTGTTACCATGGTTAAATTTATTTTTGAGTACACATAGTAAATACGAACAAACAAAAAGACAATGCACAATGGTTACAGCGTTTTTTTCCTCATTATAATGTTCAAAAGATTAAAAACTGAAAAAAATTAAGATTCAAAAGTTCGTATGAACCAGTTCATTAATGCTGTCCTATAGATTCATTTTCTGGTGGAGGGTGTTTATTGCTGTCTGCTAGACAACTGTCATTTCTTTCTTTTTTTTCTTTTTTTTTTGCTCACATGTTACATCCAAATTTCCTGGGAAATTGAATGTTGTTTCCATTAGCTGTAGGCTATAACAGAAGGGCATAGGGCCCTTGCATTCTGGGAAGGCTGCAAGTTGGAAACCCACACAATGCCATTCTGGGTCCCTGGGCAAAACCCTTATCCCCAGAATGCTTCCTGGGTGCCACACAGTGGCAGCCCACTGTCCAGTCCAATACACATGCTTTCTGCATTTAGGCCATCCCTCAAGAATTTAATAACAGAAATAAAATGAACATCCAGAGAATATCACTATATAATGCTGTTTTTCTGAATTAACACTATATTTCAATTAAAAATCCTCTCTACTAGGCTAGTGAAACTAACTAAGACTACTAAGCAAAATCAAGATAAAAAGGAAACTACGATAAGGAACTATGTACATGCAATAAGACAAAAGACAACATAAGAGTGGTGATTATCATCAGAATAATTCAGTGAATCCTGGTTCACTGCAGATCTGACTTAAAGAACATGGAATGACCTTAAATTAGTTTAACTACTTTAGAACAACATTTGGCATGTGTTTCAACTCACTCACAATGCAAATCCTGAGTTAAACAAAACATTATTTGATGAAATAACATTTTGTTTGAGTTAAAGAACCAAAGTTCACTTTAAAGAACATGGAATGATCTTAAATTAGCTTCACTAATTCAGAACAACATTTACCATGTTTTTCAACCCATTCACAATGCAAATCCCGAGTTACACAACATTATTTGAGGAAATAACATTTTAAAGAATGATTTGCTCAGTAAAATCATTAACTTTAGGGACGCTCGATTTTATCAATGCAATTATACCTCTGGGAGCTATGGGTCGCTGTAGCGATGGGTGACTAAAATCGGCTAATACTAAAGTTAAACAAAACGACTTTAAATCGACATACAATATTCCATATTAATGCAGTGATAACGCTCATAGCACTATCGAACGATGGCGGAGTGAAACGAACAAGCCTTATGCTTGAAACGGGCTTTTGTTGAATAACCGGAAATCGGAAGTTACCAGAAGCTAAATAGCATTTTGGCTAGCGGATTTTCGGCACTACCTTTAAGAACTTCAGCTTTATTTTTATTCATAATGAATGAGCCGGTTAACATAAACATTAATATCCCATCAAAGTATGAAACCCCTGTGGAGATAATGTTTATTATAACCATAAAACACATTTGAATCACATCAGCATTGACATGGTACACAATGCTAGCATGAGCTACGCCCGTTAGCTCTTTGTGTTTAAAAAAACACCATGTGGACACATTACACAAACATTTCCAAATGACCGTATAACTTTCCATGTGGTCTCTCTGCTCAACCTGTCGGTGCCTCGTCTGAGTTCCTGTCCACTTTGGCCATCCAAGGAAGAGAGCATTGAAAGGCAAACCGTTGTTGGGATCGGCATGTCCGAGGCCCTGCAGCGGTCTCTGACCCGGTTGCAGTCGCGATTTCAGCTCCCTTTCTCTCTCAGTTTGGGAAGTGGGCAAAGGAGGCCGATCCGCGCCATCTTAAGTCATCTTTCCTGTAACAGCTAAGGAGAAATAAACAAAGCTGTTTTTGGCATGGAGGGATCCTATCCTCCGGCGCCTGACGCTGAAGTTAAGACAGCAGACTTAACTCTGATCTGCCTGGTCATGTCCTCTGGGTGAAGAGAGATTTCTCCCCTGTGCTGGTTTGTGGGTATTTCGGGCCCCGTAAGGCCCCATGGTATGGCCAGTATGGGTGGCTGGCCCAGCCACACTCCTTCATATGTCCCAGACAGAAGTGAACTGAGGGGTTATCCTGTGTGGCTTGCAGGGCATGGCTGGCTGTTCCCAGCCTCCTCTCTCCTCAAGGGCTCCAGAAAGAAGAATGGGCAGACTGAGGAGTGGTCCAGGCTCACGGCAGGCACCCTGCCGAGAGAGGCCGTCCCAGCCTGAAAGTGTGAAACTCTCTTTCTTACAACCCCCTTCTGAGTTGTCCTCTGGCTACATGGCCAGAATTCAATCTGACATCAGCTATTTCATTATGGCTTTAACATCATGACACAACAAATGATAAGAATAATCTGAAATTAAAGCCGCAAGCGGCGTCGATCGGCCCTCGCAGCCAAGCGGCGCTCCGGCCTATTGGCAACCGCCGGGGTTCGCACACCACCGGCCCCCAGCCACTGCAGAAGCTGTCACGCATTTTCCCCGCCCGTTCACCGGGCGATACACACAAACGCTTTGGGCAGCGCTCCCCCACGACTCACAAAAAATCTGGTGCAGATCGGTCAATGCAGCGAGGACATACAGCAGTTGAATAATGATAATGCATTTGGCCAGCGGGCCGGACTAAATCTGTGGAATTCAGAGCCAAACGTATGGCAGCAGCGTTTGAGGTGACTTCACCACGCCGCCACGCCCCCCTGCTCCATCGAATCCACTTGGGGCTGGAATCCACAACACACCAACATGTCTTCTGTCTGTGGACACAGTTTCATGTTGATTAGCTCAGAGGGGTAACATAGCGACCGTTTACAGCAAAACATGACACTTCCTGTTGTCAGGGGCGTGGCCTAAATTATGTCATCATTTGATCATTGGGTTTTGTAGAAGACCCAATGATGATTAATCACTGAAAGTTTGGTGCCTCTGTGTGTTTCTGTGTAGGAGATATAAAAGTTTTATTTTTTGTGGCGAATAGGTAAACTTTGACCCCTGCTAACCCCCCTTCAGCATGCTCAAAAACTCACCGTTTTTGATAACTTTTAATTGGGCATGCCTTATGATCAGACTGACCGAGTTTCAAGCCGATCACTCGAAATCCCTAGGAGGAGTTCGATCAATGTCTCTACGATGAAGTAAGCGAATAGCAAAGGGTCCTTTGAAAATTGCTAGGTGGCGCCGTTGAGGCATTTTTTTAGAGATTTTTGTGACGACCTTAAAATACAAAATTTTTAAACAGTCTTGATGCGTCTACCAAGTTTGGTGAGTTTTTGAATATGATAAAGCCCCCAAAAAGGCCCCTCTTTGGCGTGGCAGAATAATAATAAGAAACAGTACAGAAACAATTAATTAGCTCTTGAAATATATCACTATGTGTGGAAATTAATATATCATACACAACTTGTTTAATTGAATAACTAACTTGATATTTTAACTTATTGAGATACACCTGTATGTTCAACGACATTCACACAGCCAGGGAACACATTTTATTTGACACCTTATGTGACAATGCAAATAACAGGATTTCATAAATTTACTGGTAACGCAAATATTCAGGAATGCCAATGTGAGTTTGAAAATGAAAGATCATTACACTGAAACAAATAGTAAAACGGAACTCCAGTGTGGCCTGTATTATACAGCAAGCATAACCATCTGTCTTAGCTGTGCTCCATAAAAGCTGCTGGAGGCCACTTGCACACTGTTGCCTCCACATCCAGTCATACTGCTGGGGGATAACTCCACCCCACAGTCCACACATATTCCTTGCAAAAATACATTCCTGCTTTCTGTGCACCTGTTTTTCCTCAGCACATCCAGTTTCTGTATTACATGGCTTCTTGAGCGTCATAATTCATTAATTTTTTTGACATACCAACACAGATGAGTCTATTTGTATGTGCTATGAGAGAGTTTTTCCTACCACTGGTTTCCTCAATGGGCCTTGAAGACCCCCTCCACTCCCTGCATGCTGTAAGATATGGGGGACAGAATGCACAGCCCTCATTAAACGCACAGATGTACTCCACAGTCTGGCTGAGGCTCATATGAAGCTTCATCGGTCCCACTAAAGCTAAACTAGGTCAAGAAAGTTACAGTAAGTTATTTACTTCAAAGTTCTGTGTGTAGTTTCTCAAGTGAGCTGCTGTGGGTGTATTCTGTGTCATACTTTTGACATTTCTAGTGACAGTATGCGGGTGGAACCAATCAGGACAGGGAGAGCAATCACACTGGAAACATTTGACATGGCACAAGAAAGATGGAAGGTGGGATACGACACTTCATCTTGCTCTTACACTCAATCTTTGCTGTACATTTGTCAGTTCCAACACTTATGTATTTGCTTGTACCAATGTGATTCAAGTAAAACTAGGAGAAGCGTCTGGAGTGTTGGAGGTTTTCCCAAGACTGAATTTACTTGAAATATCACAATCATATATATAATCTGATTATTTACTGTATCAGGATATTTGTCTTTATTTAATTTATAACAAGCATTTTCATTTTCATGTTAAGGTACGTTCAGGCATTTGTAATTTCATTTGTGAGAAATGTATATTCTGTTAAAAGGTTAGCTGTGTTAAAATATGCGTTTTTTTATAATGTTAAGAAAGAGGAAAACAAAACCCTGCTGTGTAGTTAAGCTTTGCATCGGCGTCTACCACACACAACTATGATGCAGGGCACGCAGAGGGCAGAGCGGGAAAGAAACACACAAGGAGTAGGAAGCAATGGACTGCTATGGCAATGCTTGCAGCGGAGGTGTGCTTATATTAAAACTTTTAAGCACTTAGAGCTGCGCTTCAGCCGAACTGGATAATTTCCAGACAACCGCGGAGGACTTGTGGACGAACGAGGGGGTGAGTTTAAAGCGTTAAAACGTGGCTGAAAGAGCTAAGCTAAGGTTGCTAAGCTAAAGTTCATGCTGCTTGTCTCACACTCAGACAGGGGAGAGACGGTGTGGCCACTGGAGATCTGCACTCACCTGTATTGAGGACGACCCAGGAGAGGGGATCCATGGTGGCTGCTCATCTTTGCTCTCTTTTGCCTGCTTGAACTGTGAGGTTTTTTTAATGTTCAAAGCCTTTTCCTATTGATATGAGCTCCAACGCGCGCTAGCATGCCTTACAAGTTTGCTTCTAAAACCAGGTGCACTCGGGGTAAAACCTACCTTTGACTCTCTGGGGGGATAATAATATTGTTTTGCTTAAATAGATTTGTGTTTATTACATCTAAAATTTCAATACAAAGATCAAAAAGTGTTTGCTGTGTATGTGTCTTTTCATTTTCGTCAGTAAAACTTAACACTTAAAAAAATATCCAAAAGGTGATTATTTAGAAGCTACATATTTTGATTTCTACTAATATTCATATTGTTATGTAATTATACACTGTTTAATGTTATTTAATGTTTATTAAATAACCCTCTGTCTGTTAAGTATTGTCTGGTGATGATCAGCTCTTAAGCTGATATCAAGACAATGGTTGAAAGGGATGAATTCGAGCACTAGCGATCTTTTAACAGCAAAACCTGCACACACATAGAATAAAGAGTGACAACTTCTTTTCAAGTCCAAGAATTTAATAACAGAAATAATATGAACCTCCAGAGAACATCACTATGTAATGCTGTTTATCTGAATTAACACAATATTTCAATTAACAAATCCTCTCTACTAGGCAAAATGAAGATAAAAAAGGGAAGCTAAGCTAAGGAACTATTTACATGCAAAAACAAAAAAAGACAAAACAAAAGTGGTTGATCATAATCAGAATACTTCAGTGAATCCTTGTTCACTGCAGATCTGACTTCAAAAGCATGGAATGGAGTTAAAAACATTTGCCATGTGTTTCAATCCATTCACAATGCAAAGCCCAAGTTAAACAAAACATTATTTGATGAAATAACATTCTGAGGACCGGTTTGTCCTGTAAAATCATTTAATTCAGAATCGCTTGCCTTTGTTTATGCGATTCTACCTCCGGAAGCTAGGGGGCCGCTGTAGCAACTCGGTGGCTAAGAGGTTACAACATAAAGTTATCAAAATTGCCTCGAAAACCGGCATTAATATACCATATTGATGCGGGAATAAGGCTCATAACACCATCGGAAGATGGCGAAGCAGAACAGTTACGCTTTATGCTTTAAAACAAACTCCTTTTGAAAAGTCCGGGACCGGATGTTAGCAAGGCTAATAGCATGTTGGCTAGCGGACGCTCGGCGCTAACAAATGAAAGCTTTTGCTTTATTTTAGTCATAATGAGCGGCTGGATAACGTAAACATTAATGTCCCATCAATGTATGAAGCCATTGTGGAGATAACCGTTCTGTTAAAACCAAAGAAAAACACTCGACTGTGACATGGTACCGAATGCTAGCAATGAGCTATTTCGTTAGCCCTTTGTTCAAAGGCCCATGTACAAACGATTCACAAATTATTTCCCAATAAACCTTTTTACTTCTCCCACAGCTCTTCCTGCCCAACCTGTCTCTTGCCTCATGTCAGTTCTGTCCACTTTGGCCATTCACGGAAAGAACATTGAAGGAGGAAAGTTTTCAGTTGTTGTGCCGGCTAGCGCTTGGCTCTGCAGCCATGTGGTCGGGTCGGAGGCCTGGTGTCCTGGAGACATCCTTTGACTCCGTTGCAGTCCGATTTAAGCCGGGGTTTTCCTCAGCATCCAGCCTTCAGCTCCATCGGGGTTCGCTTTCCTGTACAGGCTGAGGAAAAATACAGCAAGGCTGTTTTTGGCATTGCAGGATCCTTCCTCCTGCATCTGATTATGAGGTTGAAACAGCAAACTTACCTCTGTATTTGCCCGGACATGTTCCCGACGAGAGATCTCTCCAGATGAGGCCTGTGTGTTCTTTCAGGCCCGTGCAGGGCCCATGGCCCGAAGTAGTTTCCTGGTCTGCCCCAGGACGAGGTAGTCTGTGCAGCTGCTGACAAGCTGGGGTGGGAGCCCCCCTGATGGCTCCAGCCAGAAGAGAAGAGCTGAAGAGATCTGCAGAAGTGGGGCTGAAGAGGGTGAAGCAGAGGTGGACTGTGACTTTTATCTGTCGGGAGTGGTCACAGCTGACCTCCTGCTGAGAGAGACCCTGAGAAGGGGAGAGAGAGAGGAAGAGAGGCCGTCCTTCCGGCCATGTCCTTCCATCTCTGCAGCAGGACAGAATTCCTTTGTCAACCCTTCCACTGTTTAGAATTCAATCCGAGATCAATTATTTATCATGGCGTTATTATGGCATAACAATATTTCTGGGAAGCCTAATTTTTTTTACTATTTTACTGGCGAAGACCATATTTTACCCTAGACATAGTTTACATACACTGCAGAAGCAGCCTCAGAGGTAAACAAAATTAGCTCTTTCTAAAGGCCAATAAACTTTTAGAACTAGAATGACATGTTGCTGTGACAGTTTGACTTGAGTGTAATTAAAGTCTAATTGACATAAAATGTACTTTACGAGAAATTCTAATGTATTAGAGGAGTTTATGAAGGGTAAACAGAATATGAATTTCTGGACATTTTAGCATTAGATAAATTTTAGGCCAGTTGTGCTGGAATGGTTATGCCAATTTGCTTTTATTTAGCGCCAGTTCACACCACATGTCATCTCAAGGCATTTTGTCTGTATGATTTGATTGAATTTGACTTTTCAGATTGGTCAAAACGTTTCTTATCTAAGAAAACTGAGCAGACTGCATTGAGTCTTGAAAAGCAGGATTCACTCCTCATAAAAGAACGTAGAGCCACAGTGGACAGTCGTCGATGGCTTTGCAGCAATTCCTCATACTGAGCAAGCATGAAGCGACAGTGGAGAGGAAAACTCCCTTTTAACAGGGAGAAAAACCTCCAGCAGATCCAGAACCAGGCTTAGCATGGTCGTCTGCCTCGACCAACTGGGGGTTAGAGTAGACAGAACAGAGACACAAACAGCACAGAAGCACACATTGATCCAGCAATCCTTTCTATATTATATGGTAATAGCCTCCCCTGGATGATGTCACAGCTAAAAGAACAACAGACCAGGTGTACCTACTATAAAGAGAAAATGACAGAGAACAAAAAGTTAAACGTTGAAATAACAACAAACAATGAATATTGGAGAACAGTAGGAGAACTCAGCAGAGTAAGAGAAATAGACCCTGATGTCTTCCAGCAGCCTAAGCCTATAGCGGCATAACTAAAAAGATGGCTCAGAGTAACCTAAGCCATTCTTACTATAAGCTTTATCAAAATGGAAAAGTTTAAGACAAGTCTTAAAAGTAGACAGGGTGTCTGCCTCATGGACTAAAACTGGGAGTTGGTTCCACAGGAGAGGAGCCTGATAGCTAAAGGATCTGCCTCCCATTCTACTTTTAGAGACTCTAGGAACCACCAGCAGACCTGCAGTCTGAGAGCGAAGTGCTCTGTTAGGAACATACGGGGTAATCAGAGCTCTGATATGATGGAGCTTGATTATTAAGGGCTTTATACGTGAGAACAAGAATTGTAAATTATATTCTTGATTTAACAGGAAGCCAATGAAGGGAAGCTAAATTGGAGAAATATGATCCTTCTTGTTAAGTTTCATTGGAACTCTTGCTGCAGCATTTTGGATCAGCTGAAGGCTTTGATCTGCATTCTGTGGACTTCCTGATAGTAAAGAATTACAATATTCCAGCCTTGAAGTAAAAAATGCATGGACTAGTTTTTCAGCATCCCTCCTGGACAAAATATATATAATTTTGACAATATTCCAGAGGTGAAAAAGGGAAACCCTAGAAACCTGTTTAACATGGGATTTAAATGCTACGTCTTGGTAAAAAATGACACCAACGTTTTTTTCACCTCATTACCAGAGGCCAAGTTAATGCCATCCAGATTAAGTGATTGATTAAGAAGTTTATTTTTTTGCTATGTTAGCGTTTTGAATTAATAACATTAGTGTTTATGTCTTATTTCCTTTGTTGCAAACAACTGATCAGAGCTTTATTATTCTTTATCCTCTCCCTCTCTCGGCTCCTCCATTCCCCTTCAGCTGTCTCTCCCTTTGTCTCTGCACGGTTGGGGTTACTGCCACACCTGTTCTTAATCAAGAAATCAAATTAGTAGCACCTGATTGACAAAGTGAAGTACACCAAAAGAGCCTCAAAAGCTAGACATCATGCTGAGATCCAAAGAAATTCAGGAACAAATGGGAAAGAAAGTAACAGATCTGCCAACCTGGAAAGGGCTACAAAGCCATTTCTAAAGCTTTGGGACTCCAGCAGACCACAGTGAGAGTCATTATTCACAAATGGAGAAAACATGGAACGGCGGGGAACCTTCCCAGTAGTGGGAAGCTGACCAAAATGACCCAAAGAGTACAGCTACGACTCATCAAAGAGGTCACAACAGACCTCACAACAACATCCAAAGAACTGCAGGCCTCATTTCCCTCATTTAAGGTCAGAGTTCATGGCTCCACCATCAGAAAGAGACTGGACAGAAATGGCTGCATGGTAGAGGTCCATCTGATGGTTTTACAACTGGCATAAAAGTAACACCACATTTCAGAAAAAAGATCATACCAGCAGTAAAACATGGTGGTGGTACTGTGATGGTCTGGGGTTGTTCTGCTGCTGCAGGACCTGGGAGACTTGCTGTGATAAATGGAACCATGAATTCAGCTGTCTACCAACATATCCTGAAGGAGAAGGTCTGGCTATCTGTTTGTGACCTCATGCTGAAACAAACTTGTGTTCTGCAGCAGGACAATGATCCAGGACACACCATCAAGTCCACCTCTGAATGGCTGAAGAAAAACAAAATGAAGATTTTGGAGTGGCCTAGTCAAAGTCCTGACCTGAATCCTACCGAGAATCTGTGGCATGATCTTAAAATGTCTGTCATGCTGGAAAATTCCCCAATGTGGCTGAATTACAACAATTCTGCAAAGATGAGTGGGCCAGAATTCCTCCACAGCGCTGGAAGACACATTGCAAGTTATCACAAACGCTTGATTGCAGTTGTTGTTGCTAAGGGTGGCCCAACCAGCCACTGTTGCCCTAAACCTTGTTAGGTTTAGGGCAACAGGACAATGTAGGTTACCGTATCTTTCGGACTGTAGGCACACTTAAAATCCTTAAATATTCTCAAAAATGTATAGTACGGCTTAGAATCCGGTGCGCCTTATATATGATTACCGTACTTGTTGAGCTTACTGACCGATTTCATGTGATACAATGCCCTCAAAAATCTGTCAAAATCTGTAATTATGACTTTGGTTAGCAACGGAGCTGGTCCACTCAATGGATATTAGAAGCATTACGGTACACTGTGTCACTACCTGATCGGACCCCTGAGTTGTCTACAAGACTGCCTGACTGTAATGTCTAAACTAGAAGTGCATTCATGTAAGGCAGCCTGCACCTGAGTACGTGCTAGCAACAATAAACCAAGTAAGTTAATTCAATACAAAAGTTTAGTTTATTTTGGCCATATTTTAGAAACAGGGCAGTGTAGTCCAACTACTCTGTCCTCCCAACACAGACGGATAGCTCTCCCTCTCAGGAGAGAGCTGTGTACATGAAGGGGCGGAGTTATATTACACATTTGGGAAGAATATTTGATGCGCCTTATAATGCGGGGTGGCTTATGGTCCGAAAAATACGGTAATTGAATTTTATACCTCCCTTAATAATAAAAACCTCCATTTAAAAACAGCATTTTGTGTTTGCTTGTGTTGTATTTGGTTAGGGGTAGGGTTAGGGCAAACACTCTCTCACAGCACTGTAGGTTTTTTTATGATATTATCAAATTTAACAGAAAAAATTACTTTTTGAGGTCAGTTTATCAGAATAATTGGAACTCTGCAGGTAGAGCTGCACACTGATCCCATGTAATGAGTTGATTTCTGTTCCAACAAAGGAGATTTAGAAAGGGAATGTTCAGATTTTTACAAGTGGACATTTCTGAATTAGCAATCAGAAGCTGGCAGCTTTCTTACTAAAGGTAGAGGTTTTCACAATGCAAGTCTGTAGAAAGATTTAAGTCCCTCTGGATGCAAAATTCATACCAAAGTAAAACCTAGGACATTAAATTACAGGACTTTTTTTTGGAGACCATGATCGGTTGCATGGATTTTTTATGTTTATTCATACAATAAATTGAGAAAGTTGATTAATCAATTGATTGTTTTGTAAAACGTTATGTTAAGTCAGCCTTTTTTTAATAATTGCTAACGCTGCTGTTTTCAAAAATTTCCAACCTCACTACTGGTCATACGGCAATGGATATCAGGGTAAGACAGCAAAAATAAAGCATATAAAAATCATCCCTGAGCTCTCATGTCTTTGAAACTACCAAAACAGTAATTTCAAACCGGGATCTCTCTGAAAGTTCAAACATTCTGAACTAACTTTGAGCCCCGTCAATCTGAAAGTAGTGCAAAAGTCCTACCTTTGCAGCAAAGCATCCGCACCCTTTCTGCTGAGGAGCATGACAGAGGGAGAAGAAGGGCTAATTCCCTCTGGATACCCGGCCTTTGAGTGAGAGAGGAGTAAGAAGACAGAATGTGTTAGGAGAAGGAGGCATGCAGGAGACAAACGAGCAGTGAAGAAGAAGGGAATGAAATTTATGAGAAAGGAAAAACAAATAGCGGGGGTTAAATTGGAGGCTTTGCTGCACATTGGGGTGCCAGACAAGATGGATGGAGCAACTGGAGGATAAAATGGCACTTGGGCAGCTAAGGGTGACTCAGCAGGGAGTTGCTGTCTCACTTCTACTGCATAGCGGGTGTAGAAAACAAATTACACCAGGCTTGAACTGAATGCGCCGCGGGTTGCAGTCTTGATCCAGTTCCGGTTTTCCGCAAACCCGACTCACACCGGTTGCAGAAACGTCAGTGACGAGAACAGAAGTTCATGTGGTCCTTTCTGTTGCTATCCCTCAGATCCATTGAAACACAGCCGTGCTTTTAAGTTTTTAGGACAAATCTCGTTATCCGTGTGCTTAAATATCCTATTTCATCATCCATAAGCCCCTCTGTTTTCTCGTGTCTCTGTATCGCCGTTTTGTTTACACTAGTCCAGCTAGTTAAATTGGTCCGGTGATTTTATTCTGAAAATCACTGGAACTTTATCCTGTATAGGGCCTGAAGTTTCCTGTTTAGCTTGTGAAATTCAGGAGCTCGATCCGCTAACTGCTGCGCCGTCCGGTCACACTTCCTTCATGTGGAATTTTTCACAGCGCCGCACAGCCTCGGTAACCTGATCCGCAACCGCATGCAACTGATTTTTAATCTGGGTTCCTTGCAGCGCTGCAACCATAACTGCACCGCATTGAATGTGAGCCCGGGGTCAGGCGGTGTTAAAGAAGAGCTTTGATACACCATGTTGTGTGACAGCTGTTAGAAATACAGTAATAGTTACTTTGATAAAAGAACTTTTCATTTACTGCCGTGGTGAAACACACGATTTATTACTATAACTGTACCAGGGAATTTAAGGTTAACATTAAATTGCTGCACTTAAAGCTTTGTTATGAGTTTTTCTAAAGCTAATAAATACATCCCTGCATTCTAGTGATGTAACAAGATCTCCTGGCAGGAGCATTGGAGCATTTTAATTAGGGCTGTCAAAATAACGCGTTAATTTCGATTAATTAATTTAAATAAAATTAACGGATTAAAAAAATTAATGCAAATTAATCGTATAGGGTAGTTCACTGCTATTGTTTTCATCCGGGTTTTTGCGCGCCGGACTGGAAGGCAGAAGGCGAGCACAGCGGCAGACGCCAACAGAGCAAACAACAAGTTCTCGACGTATTTTTCTTCTTTAGGTAACGTATCACAAGATCGTTTTAAGAGTAAGTTGATGGTTGATGGTATCAGATTGCCAGATACAGTCCAGATAGCGAGTCTGTGAATGCTGGCCAAACGATTTAGTCCGGCCCGGTGGCCAAATGCATTATCATTATTCAACGGCTGTATCTCCTCGCTGCATCCACCGATCTGCACTAGATTTTTTGTGAGTCGTGGGCTAGCGCTGCTCAACGCGTTCGTGTGTATCGGCCGGTGGACGGACGGAGAAAATGCGTGACAGCTTCTGCGGTGGCTGACGGCCGGCGGTGCGCGAAGGCGCTTGGCTGCAGGGCCGATTGACGCCGCTTGCGGCTTTAATTATTTAAGCAGAACAATGACCAGTGCAAAATTAAGTTGTATTTACCGGAGATGAAGTGTAGACTGCAAATTCTTTCGGGGTATGATGGCTCCCACAGTCCATTGGGATTTTTTTGCCTGGGTCCTTTTTCACTGAAAATATCCATTTCTTTCTTCGTCCTTCGGTAAACAAAAGAAACGTACATCCAACGATTTGAAATGCCTCTGTGTGGCATAAACTAAAAGCACGCTCTAATTCACCCGTTTTGTCACGGTGTTTGGCGAGAACAGTCCTGTTTTTGGCTACCGGCATAACCCGGAAGTAGCGCGGACGTCACTTTACTGTTGTAAAGTGTTGAAATTGAGGGGAGTGTTCATTTATTTTCATTGTGTCCCCTACGTCACTGTGTGCCACATATGCCACAACGACACATGTTAAAACGTCTGAAGGAATGAAATGTGAATAAGAATTTTTGAACTTTAATTTATCTAATGCTGATTATTCATTGAATCATTTGAATTTAAATATTTAAAATACTTTCACATCAAAAATTATATGTGATTAATTTAGATTAATTAATTACAGAGTATGTAATTAATTAGATAAATTTTTTTAATCGATTGACAGCCCTAATTTTAGTATCACAATGTTTTCTTGTTAAGTGTTGTCAGGTTAACAGTAGCATGTGATTTTGTCTGGTAAAGTAAGTCTAAGGTAGCTTTATGGGCCCACGATATGAATGTGCTTTAAATTTGCACCCTATTGTGTTTACAGTGCTGTGAAAAAAAGTTTTGCCTTTTTGTGAAACGTAATTTTTTTAGACAAATTGAATGAATTATCAATGTAAGACATGGAAACCCAAAGTAAATGGCTTGTACTTGTATAGCACTTTAACTAGTCTTGATGACCTCCAAAGCGCTTCACACTACAGTTTAGTCATTCCCCCATTCACGCACACATTCACACCCTGACGGTGGTGAGCTATGGTAGTAGCTACAGCTGCCCTGGCTGACAGAGGCAAGGCTGCCATACACCAGCGCCACTGGGCTCTCTGACCACTGCCAGCAGGCAATGTGGGTGAAGTGTCTTGCCCAAGGACACAACGACAGAGACAGCCAGAGTGGGGGATCGAACTGGCAACCTGCCAATTGCAGGACTAACTCCCTAACTTCTGTACCACCATCGCCCCTAGGTAGTTAAGTAGGCAGAAAAGGTGGATTCCAGATAAGGATGCTGACCACCTGGATGGATTTCCTCAGATAGAAAACCTTTTCACCAATTTAAAAATAACTGGGATCAATTGGAATGTATGACAATGACTTGGAATCTGTCTACATGATTCGATTAAACTGACTTTTTTTTGTTTGGTAAAGTTCCTTGAGACTACATGTGTTGTGTATTGGTGCAATATAAATAAACTGTATTGAACTGAATCAAGTATTCTACCCCCTCCATGTGTTTTAGCAGATATATTTCTAATGAACTCACAGATATGAAATTTACATTGATTGTTGATAACTATATAATTCACACATCTAAAGGAATCAAAATAGCTTGTCTATATGTTGAGTTATGTGTAATGTGGACTGACCCAAAATATGTGTAGAACTCAATAAGAAAGTTGGGTATTAAAAGCTTGGAAAGCCAAGAAACCAGCTAATTGTTTCAGCATTTTTAATGCTTATTTTCAACTGGTTTAGCTCTAATTTATGGCCTATAAAAATCTTACTCATTTGCAGCGTTTCACACAAGAACATGATGGATAAAACGGGAAACAGGCATAAATCGGAGGCAACCGGACTTTCACTCAGTTTTTCTGAAAACGTTTTAACACCTCAAGTGTCAAGTGCAAGCCACCAGAATTGACAAAGACTCCTGGAGAGACGCAAATTATTTTCAGGAAAACTTAGCGAAGGTCCAGTTGCCTCCAATTTGAGCCTATTTCCTATTGCGATGACCCGGATAACTGATAATTTGCACAGGCATGGTGTATAAAAGCAAATAATTCCCAAACAATTTTTTTAACATAATTCATTGTTGAATACCTACTTCTACTTCTGAATGCTAACCCACAATTTAGGAGTGGAAAGAACATAATTTGATCTTGAAGCAGCCACAACTTGGTGCTTCTCACAGGATTTCTGATGATAAAGAGAGAAATAATTATTCAAACTTAAAGAGTACATGACTACAAAAGGGTCAACTTAAGATTCGACAATCTTAAAAAAAAAAAAAAAAAAAAAAAAAAAAAAAAAAAAAAAAAAGATTCGACAATCCAATGTATTATTGTCAAAAGCAATAACCTGGTATAAATTCTAATCAAAGTATCTTTTTCTGACAGACCATAGTTTAGAATCGGTTTATAATATATTACATGTCAAAGTAAACATTTAATTTGAAACTTTCACTAGGGGATCCGCTCCTTCTCTTGGTTTCGTTTGGCTTCTCTGTTTTTGTCTGAATGAAGTTTCTGTCTGGGGGCTTTTGTCCAAAGTGTTGTGTCACAGTAGATGAAGGAGTCACTTTAGTTCCTCATTTCATCTTCTACAAAGGTTTTTGTAAGCACTTGAAGTAAGACGCAGCTCTTTGGTAAGTTACAGGAAAGAAATTGAGAAGGGTGGAGAGAGTTCTCATGGAGGCTGGTGCTCTGCCAGAATTGATTCCTCTTAAAGCCTTTCACTCCAGAGGGTGCACAACTTTTCAGACACACACACAGTAATCTTCTGATTTTAGACGTTTTTTTTGTGATTATGGAGTTCGGGTGAATGAAACGTGCATTATTTGCTTTCCATTTCACAGTAATGCACACAATTGTGTCAGCTTCTGACGCAAAATACCAATGAAATGCATGGAATTCTGTAAATGCATTGATACAAAATATTAAAGAGGAGGTGGGTGGGGGGGGGTATGAAATGTTTTGAAATGTACAGCAAAAACCATGCTCGTTCTGTGGAAAAAGGCTCGGTTTTGTCTTTCGTGCAGCCCTCCGTGTTTACTGGTGTGCACAGATTTACGTACTTTTCCTTTCTTGACCTCAGGCGGCATGAATGCCTCGTTAAAACTGGCAGGGACTTCTTACATTTCTCAGTTCTTCAGAATGTCTTTTATCCACAGAGCCCCAAGGTTGTTAATTTTGGCCTCACAGTTGTGGAGCGGCTGCTGGCAGAATGTGGGGGTGGCTTCTTGCAGGAGAGAAGGAGACTGAGACAGAGGGGGGCAGAAGGACCGAAACAAGCTGTGGGTTGGTTTCACTCACCAACTGCACTCTCCGCCAGATGGACAAATACATAACTCTGATCAGAGTGTATGTGTATAAGGCACGTTAATGCGCCTGGTTGCGATTCCTGCATGTGTGTGTGTGTGTGTGTGTGTGTGTGTGTGTGCAGCCATGATCCAGCCGGAGACTGCAGGGCAGTGAGTCCAGGTGGAGCTATAACTCTGGAAACTAGGCTCTCAACAGAACAATAATCATTTATAAACGCTACATGTGCCTGACTATTGGAGTGTGTGCGTGTCGAAATCGCCGCACCGTTCCTGTCCGTGGGTCTGATTTATGGACTGTACTTTATTGTGTGTGCGTCTGCAGTTGGCTTCAACATCATCATTTATCCAGCTCCGTTCTTTGTGTCTCTGGCATTGGTATTTAAACCATTTCTGCTGTGTGTGTGTCTGCGTGTGTGTGTGTGTGTCCAGATTATGTAGCATCTGCCTCCCTCCAAAGGCCACGCTCCAGGAGCTGTTCTCTTTGAAATGAAGACAAGCGATTTGCACTTCTGTGAACTTTGCAAAACAACCCCCCTCCCTTCTCCTGCCACGCAATGGGGAAATGTCACATCCTTAAGAAGGAAACTTTGTAATAAATCACATTCTTCATCAAAAGATTTAATAGCAGGATAGATGTGAGAATGAAATACAATTAAACACATGTTTTCACCTCCTAATAATTGTAGTAGTGACATAATGATTTTATTGGTCCCTTTTGAAAGATCCTCAAGGACACTATATGACAATTTAATTAGTATGTCACAGTATAGTGAAAAGGGGTCATGAAAGCACCAAAGATTTAAAAATCAAAATGGAATACACACCATAGGAAACATTCAAAATATGTGATTTCCAAAGCTTATTATTCCCCAATTGCGGCTGTAATGCGGAAGGGTTACAATGACCATGAACGACTTGACTGAGAGCCACAAGGTAGGCAAATAAGTACGGTCCCTTATGCAAGTGTTCATTCTCTGGCTTTATTTCTTCTTTGTATTTTATTGGGATATTGTGTGATAGATAAATCCAAGGTAGCTCATATTTGCTAAGTAAATATGAGGCATGTTTTTTTCCCTCAAATGTTAATTTTGAGGTTGTTGCATGCTTTTATATTCATCCCTGACCAGTCAATGCTATTTAGAACCACAATTTGCTGCAACTGCAGATTATTTGGGATGTGTTTCTACCAGCCTTGCGTGCCTAGAATTAGTTTAATTCTTCTATGCAGATTATCTCAAATTCACTCAGGTTGGATGGAGAGACTCTGTGGAGATTTTCTACTCTTCCATAAAGGCTTGATTTACAGAGCGTGGGGCTATTAGTCCTCTCAGATTCCTTCACCTGAGCTAAAGATCTCTGCAGCTCCCTACAGGGTTATGGTGGGCCTCTTGGCTGGTTCTCTGATTAATGCTCTTCTTCTCCTGCTTGTCAATTGAGGCGAATGACCATGTCTTGGCAGGTTTCCAGTTCGGCCATATTTCCCAATCATTAGCAGTTTGACTTTTGAAAGTGTGGCAGTTATGGGAGACACCAGTTGATCCACCTTGAAGCAACAGTGAAAAGAAGGACAGAACAATCTGCATTCATTCTCTGTCCAGCCAGCACAAATTTGCAAGGAGACCACAGCTATGATAAAGGTTTGATTACAAAAACGGCAGTATGAGAGCAAGAACAGGCATTGTTGCCTGAGGTAAGAACATTCTGAGGTAAGAAGAACAGAAACCAATACAAATTCCTCATCAAGCAGCACAGAGGCTTCTTGGTACATCTATGACACAACAGTAAGAAAAAGAAAGGGATTGCTCACTCGGAACCCTCCGCTGGCGTGGTTATGGTGAAGAACAAGCACCACAGAGGGCTCACAAATGAACACTTGCATCAGTGTCTCCACCTGGCCTCACTGCCATTTGTGCCAAAGTTCAAAGCCTTGGCAACAGATACAAGACGGCATTTCTCTCAATAAGCAGTGAGAGATGGGAAGAGTTTTTCATTACTCCTGATTACTTTGATTCCTGAGATCTTGATGTCTTTGTCCATGAAAGATTTCTGTGGAGGGCTTGATTCCTTATTTAAAATTGACTTTTTATTTTACTTTAGCATTTGTTATTTTTGGAATTTCTGATATGCATAAATCACCTGATATTGGAAGGACAATATATTATTTTAGTCCTATCTTAATGTTGTTCGTATCTATATTTAAAAAGTATTCTAATATTGCTACAGTTGTGGTCAAAAGTGTACATACACTTGTAAAAAAATCATAATGTTATGGCTGTCTTGAGTCTTCAATAAGTTCTACAACTCTTATTTTTCTGTGATAGAGTGATCGGAACACATACATGTTTGTCACAAAAAACAGTCATAAAGTTTGGTTCTTTCATAAATTTATTATGGGTCTGCTGAAAATGTCACCAAATCTGCTGGGTCAAAAATATACATACAGCAACATTAGTATTTGGTTACATGTCCCTTGGCCATTTTCACGGCAACTAGGCGCTTTTGGTAGCCATCCACAAGGTCCTGGCAAGCTTCAGGTCGAATGTTTGACCACTCTTCTTGACAGAATTGGTGCAGTTCAGCTAAATGTGATGGTTTTCTTGCATGAACCTGTTTCTTTAGCACTGTCCACATGTTCTCAATGGGGTTTAAGTCAGGACTTTGGGAAGGCCATTCTAAAACCTTAATTCTAGCCTGGTTTAGCCATTCCTTTACCACTTTTGATGTGTGTTTTGGGTCATTGTCTTGTTGGAACACCCAACTGCGCCCAAGACCCAACCTTCGGGCTGATGGTTTTAAGTTTTCCTGCAGAATTTGGAGGTAATCCTCCTTCTTCATTATCCCATTTACTTTCTGCAAAGAACCAGTTCCACTGGCAGCAAAACATCCCCAGAGCATAATACTACCACCACCATGCTTGACAGTAGGCATGGTGTTCCTGGGATTAAAGGCCTCACCTTTTCTCCTCCAAACATATTGCTGGGTGTTGTGGCCAAACAGCTCAATTTTTGTTTCGTCTGACCAGAGAACTTTCCTCCAGAAGGTTTTATCTTTGTCCATGTGATCAGCAGCAAACTTCAGCCGAGTCATAAGGTGCCTTTTCTGGAGCAAGGGCTTCTTTCTTGCACGGCAGCCTCTCAGTCCATGCCGATGTAAAACACGCTTGACTGTGGAGACTGACACCTGTGTTCCATCAGCTTCCAAATCCTTGCAGACCTGCTTCTTGGTGATTCTTGGTTGACTCTTGACCATCCTGACCAATCTCCTCTCGGCAGCATGTGATAGCTTGCGTTTTCTTCCTGATCGTGGCAGTGACACAACTGTTCCATGCACTTTATACTTGCGTATAATTGTCTGCACAGTTGCTCTTGGGACCTGTAGCTGCTTTGAAATGGCTCCAAGTGACTTCCCTGACTTGTTCAAGTCAATAATTCGCTTTTTCAGATCCACACTGAGTTCCTTTGACTTTCCCATTGTAGCTTTTGTAGCTGAGTCTAATCACTGGGTCAAATGAGCCCTATTTAAATGGGCTCATGAGAAGTCAACAGCTGTAGTCAATCAGAATCACTTAGAAGAAGTGAAGAGGCCATGACATGAAGCTAATTTGATTGACACAACTCGCTACATCACCAAAGTTGACAAATTTTGTTGCTGTATGTATATTTTTGACCCAGCAGATTTGGTGACATTTTCAGCAGACCCATAATAAATTTATGAAAGAACCAAACTTTATGACTGTTTTTTGTGACAAACATGTATGTGTTCCGATCACTCTATCACAGAAAAATAAGAGTTGTAGAACTTATTGAAGACTCAAGACAGCCATAACATTATGATTTTTTTACAAGTGTATGTACACTTTTGACCACAACTGTATGTTCTGCTGTATTGAATAATGTATTTGAATTTATTTCTAACTGGTGACAGCACTGTTGTTTTTGCATATTATTTTAAATGACAGGGCCGATTGGTTTTAAATAGGGTTGTATGATGGCACGTGGCTTGGCAGATAAACAGAGCTTTGACTTTTTAAAAATGTTCTTTGTGGCCCTTTAAGAATTGTGTTGCAGTACCCCTTGATTTAAGGTTTCTTGTACCAGCAGAAGTTGAGAAACTGCACAAAATGATGTGGTTTAATTTTTATGGGCTTCATTTAATTGCCAATAAAGAAATTAAAGCACTTCTGTAGAGGTCCACATTTGTACTGGTCAGCCGGAAGCTTCCCTTTTCCATTCAATCAGCAATACACGTTTCTCTTATTTTCTTCTGGGTGTGCTAACAGTTTTATCACCTTGTTTACAACTTTATCGCCAGACAACAGGCTTGCAAGATTTCTGTGTTTGCCCTGGAGCGTTTTGGCATTTTATTATTTTTTTTATCAGGTCTGATGAGCTCAGTCAGCTCTTCATTTTGACATTATATAAAATCTACCAAAAAGCAGCCGGACAGTTTTTAGTGCAGCATAACTCACAGTCACTACTCAATTTTCACCTTATTTTATATGACCATAAAATAATTCCAAATATGTCTAAGAATAAAGCACTTTTGAGGATTAAACTGGGTTGTTTCACCACTTCTGGGCTCCCAGTATGTCTGGCCTGCTCTGAATTACTCTGGGAGAGTAAACCTTTTAATATTTATCACTTTGACTTGCATGTTTAGAGACTTCTGATGGTGATTACCTCAGCATTAGGACTGGGGAGTGAAGTGGAGCTAGTCTATCAAACCCATGAGACCCAGACAGTTCACTGAAATAATGCTTCAGTTCTGCTGAGAAGAAATTGTCTAATATATCACGTCATGCATATAATATATGATAAACAGATATAATGAATTAGTTCTACAAATATTTAGTAAAATGTTATGAGTAGATTTGTTGGAACTCCTAGACACTCAATATTTTTGTTAGTGTCCGAGGTACTTGGTACAAAAAAATTACATTTATCTCTGTTATCAAGGGCGTAACCATCATCTCAGAAGTGAGTGGGACATATTTTTTCAGTGGTCTATTCAGTGATTTATCCTCACGCTTTCAATCGCACCTCTCCTTAGTGGGTAAGGAACCACATAATCACCAATATTCACAGGACAGCACTGGGGAGATTGACTTTAGTTCTTTAAATTTACCAAATCCTTACGTTTTAGCTACAAAACTCTGGTTGAGTTGACACAACGACCTACTTACATCTACAAGGCAAGTAGCCAGATCATATGGTGCCAATTGAAAACACTGAACAATGGATGTTTGGTAAAAGGAAAAACATTTTTGAAAGCAAATTGTTGTAATTATTTGCTAACAGGAATTGTAAGGAAAAGGTATAAAATCCATTAGCAATTGAACATGGCACAAACATATCACACGGCATGGATGTCAAATAAAAATCAAACAAAGATCCATCTCATGCTCTATCACTATCAGCAGGCTCTCCCTGACTGTCAGGGCTGCAGGCTGGTGTCTACCCTGACATATGGCTTTCTCCCTGGGCTACCAAATTAAAAATATTTTAGTGTGAATGAGAATTAACCTGACTCTTGCCAGATGAATGTAGTTCCGCCGAGAGCCACATGACTCCATACATCCATCTGGGATCACTCCATTGGAGATGGATTTAAGAAGGAGGTGCCTTATCAAAAATCCTTGCATATGCATATGATTGGATAAACCACTTGTCATCTTTACTGACGTGCATTAATGTTACCGGTTGCTTCCTCGTTGCGAGCCGCCATTGTTGTCTGAATCCAAACAGGTGTTTCTCTGATATGTTACATCTACGAAAATCCCGCCCAGCGATTCTGATTGGCCCGTCCATTTTATGTGGTATTTATGTGGTATTCCTCCCAATGGCAGCGAGTCCAGATAGATGTGTTGATGCTGTGTGGGGCTCGGCGGAACTACATCCATCTGGGGAGAGTCAGGTTAAATGAGAGTCATTCTCAAATGTCTGTGAGAACCCTGTCCTGATAACTGCTTGCCGGATTGCCGAGAAATGTCAGTTTGGATACGAGCTTGTAACCGGGAGGACTTTACTATGGAATCTGAACAACGACACTTGCTCTCTACATTTCCATGACATATATATGTCCATATATGTAGATAGATAGATAGATAGATAGATAGATAGATAGATAGATAGATAGATAGATAGATAGATAGATAGATAGATAGATAGATAGATAGATAGATAGATAGATAGATAGATAGATAGATAGATAGATAGATAGATAGATTAAACTACTGGGCTGGGCTACACTGCAACTCAAAGACTAGATGCCACTCTATCCTGGGTAGTGGTGCTGACTCTCCAAAAGAAAAAGGAGATAACTGAAGCTCTAACCAAATTAATTGCCCTTGAGGGTCAGTCATTTTCAGTGGTCAATGATATTGTCAAGTTATTTGTGACCTATAAGTACCAATTTAAGTACTCAGTATCGGTACTGGGAATCAGCAAGTATCTAAACTAAAGTACTGGTACTTGTACAGTGGCGATTCTACACCAAATTTAGCGAAGGGACCAGGGTGGGGCCAGTGGTTTTTCATGGGGGCACTGAACAAAACATTGGGGGATGTTTTAAGCAACGTACGAAGAACGGACCCCTGGTTTGTTTCGGTTTTCTAGCTTTAGCCCCTGTAGTTCCTGTTTGGCCCAGTAGTTTTCTGTTTAGCCCTGTGGATCCCTGTCAAGTTTGTTAATTCAGGTCTTAGTTCCGTATTTGTTCTAAGTTTTGTTGTTTTATCCCCTTAATGTCTGTGTGTCTGGGTTCCTGCGCTGTCTGGGTTCCTGCGCTGTCTGGGTTCCTGCGCTGGATAGGTTCCAGCGCTCTAAAAAGGTCCCTGCGCTCTAAAAGGGTCCCTGCGCTCTAAAAAGGTCCCTGCGCTCTAAAAAGGTCCCTGCGCTTTCCAAGGTCCCTACGCTTCACTTCTTCTGTTTCCTTATCTTAGTTTTGCCCAGTTAGGTTAGTCTAATCCTCTCTAGCCCTCCGTGGTTTTCGTTTCGCTTGTTTTCCCCAGGTGTCGCTGTTCTGTTCCTCTGACTCCTAGTGTTTACATTTCGTGTTCCCGGCGTGTTAGGACGCCCTCTGACCCCTGTAGATCTCGTGTTCCCGGCGTGTTAGGACGCCCTCCGCTCGTGTTCCTTGGCGTGTTAGGACGCCCTCCGTTCGTGTTCCTTGGCGTGTTAGGACGCCCTCCGTTCATGTTCCTTGGCGTGTTTAGGATGCCCTCCGTTCGTGTTCCCGGCGTGTTAGGACGCCCTCTGATTCCTGGTTTTTTAGAACTTTCCCTCTCGCCCCGGCGTTCTCGTCCCTTGTGCCCCGGCACTTCCCTCGCGCCCCGGCGTTCTCTTCCCTTGCGCCCCGGCGTTCCCCTCACGCCCCGGCGATCCCCTTCTTTGGGCCCCGGCGTTTCCCTCACACCCCGGCCATCTCTTTCCTTCCCCTGGCGTTTCTGTATGCCCATCCTCTCCCCTGGCTCTTCTGTACGCTAGTTGTGCTCCAGTTTTTCCGTACGCTGTTGAGCCCTAGCGTATCAGTCTGCCTGTCTTGTCCCTTTGGCGTTTCCGTACGCCTGTTTTGTCCCTCTGGCGTTTCCGTACGCCTGTTTTGTCCCTCTGGCGTTTCCGTACACCTGTTTTGTCCCTTTGGCGTTTCCGTACACCCGTTCTCTCCCCCGGCTCTTCTGTACGCTAGTTGTGCTCCAGCGTTTCCGTACGCTGTTGAGCCCTAGCGTATCAGTCTGCCTGTCTTGTCCTTCTGGCGTTTCCGTACGCCTGTTTGACCCTCTGGCGTTTCCGTACACCTGTTTGACCCTCTGGCGTTTCCGTACGCCTGTGTTGTCCCTCTGGCGTTTCCGTGCGCCTGTTTGTCCCTCTGGCGTTCCCGTACGCCTGTCTTGTCCCTCTGGCGTTTCCGTACGCCTGTTTGCCCCTCTGGCGTTTCCATACGCCCGTTCCTTCCCCTGGCGTTTCGGTACACTAGTTGTGCGCCAGCGTTCCCGTACGTCTGTTGAGCCCTAGTGTTTCCGTGCGTCAGTCCTTCCCTTTGGCGCTGTGGTGCGCCCGTTCCTTCCCTTTGGCGCTGTGTTGCGCCCGCTCTTTCCCTTTGGCGCTGTGTTGCGCCCGTTCCTTTCCTTTGGCGCTGTGTTGCGCCCGTTCCTTCCCTTTGGCGCTGTGTTGAGCCCGTTCCTTCCCTTTGGTGCTGTGTTGCGCTCGTTCCTTCCCTTTGGCGCTGTGTTGCGCCCGTTCCTTCCCTATGGCGCTGTGGTGCGCCCGTTCCTTCCCTTTGGCGCGGTGTTGCGCCCGTTCCTTCCCTTTGGCGCTGTGTTGCGCCCGTTCTTTCCCTTTTGCGCGGTGTTGTGCCCGTTCCTTCCCTTTGGCGCTGTGGTGCGCCCGTTCCTTCCCTTTGGCGCTGTGGTGCGCCCGTTCCTTCCCTTTGGCACTGTGGTGCGCCCATTCCTTCCCTTTGGCGCTGTGTTGCGCCCGTTCCTTCCCTTTGGCGCTGTGTTGCGCCCGTTCTTCCCACTGGCGCTGTGTTGCGCCCGTTCTTCCCCCTGGTGCGGTTTTGCGCTCGCTCTTTCCCCTGGCGCTGTGTTGCGCTCGCTCTTTTCCCTGGCGCTGTCAAGCGCCCGCTCTTTTCCCCGGCGCTGTCATGCACCCGCTCTTTTCCCCGGCGCTTTCAAGCGCCCGTACCTTTCCCAGGTGTGCCGCGCCCTGGTTGTGCTCTGGCGTGTGCCGGCTTGGGTACGCCTGTGTTCTCTAGCACCTTTGGTTCCTCCGTGTTTCCTAGCCCCTTTGGTCCCTCCGTGTTCTCTGGCTCCTTTGGTTCCTCCGTGTTCTCTGGCTCCTTTGGTTCCCTAGTGTTCTCTAGTCCCTTTTGTCCCCCGTGTTCTCTAGCCTTAGGTTCCCCGTGTTCTCTAGCTTTTGGTTCTTCCGTGTTTCCTGGCCCCTTTGGTTCCTCCGTGTTCTCTGGCCCCTGGGTTCCCCCAGTGTTCTCTAGCCCCTTGGTTCCCCCAGTGTTCTCTAGCCCCTTGGTTCCCCAGTGTTCTCTAGCCTTGGTTCCCCAGTGTTCTCTAGCCCCTTGGTTCCCCAGTGTCCTCTAGTTTTAGACCCCTATGTTCTTGACCTTTTGATTCCTTAGTTACCTGTTTTTGACTCGTGCCCGCCGTCCTGAGACCCAGCTCTCCCTCCCACAGCCATTAGTCACACCTACTCTAATTAGTCTTCATTCCCGTCACCTGTCAGGCTCCCTTTATAAACTCACCTCAGTTGTCTCCTCGTCGCTGGCTCGTAGTGTTTGTTGTTCTCCATCGTGTCTGTCTGCTCCTGTTCCACCGCCTTGGTTCCCGGCCTGTCAAGTTTTTGTGTGGCTGCGCTGCTGGCTTCAGTTCCTCCGTCTTCGTCCTGGTCTCGTCCCTGGTCCTGCAGCAGCCCAGCTCCTCTCTGTCTCGTGGACTCTGTACCTGCCAGTCAGCTCCTGCATCTTTCACCTCCGCCTGGTAACAAACTCTGGTTCCTCATGTCACCACCATCCACCTGCAATAAACTCTCTTAAATCCTACTGTGTGTGCGCGTGCTGTGTCCAGGTTCATCCTCGACAAAATCCTGACAATATATATATTTTTTTCCTTAGTATTGGCTGTAATTCTGTACGGATTCAGCCGGCTTCATCCTCACATTTGAGATGTTGTGAGAGAGAGAGAACAGCCTCTCCTACCTTTCTACGAATACTGCTTCCGTTCTGCTCATTTTGAGGCCTCTAAATTTCAACCAACGTTTCAGCTGTTCGTTGGGTTTATCGATTAAACCATGTTGAGATGAATCCCTCTACCAAAAAGGATTCATATTGTTGTTGCCATTGTAGTTTGTGGTCAGCTTGTCCGACCAGCCGGGAAATCCAGGCTGTCTGGGTGTGACGTCATCTGGGAAATATCCCATCAAGGTTTATTCCTCCCCCCCCCCCCCCCATATATACTGCATCCTATGGGTGGCATGTATTACAGAATCATCATTTAGCTAACATTATTTGCATCATGCATTCAACAGCATTGCTCAATGTATTTATTTGGAAACATATGTTCAAAGTTTTCTGCCTTTTGCTGGCTGGTTTGCTGACACGCACGCACATACACACACACACACTGTGAAGCGCTGCTCAGCTTCTGCATGTCTCCCTTTTGTGCTTATGGTGCTTTTAAAGACGGCTCGAAAAAACACTGTGTGTGGGGGTGGGGTGGGACAAAAGGCACAGATTTGAAAAGTGGAGGGACATGTCCCACCCTTCCATTACGGCCACAGCTTCTCTGCTGGCTGCAAAATTAAAAAATAAATAAAGTATTGCTCGCTGGGGATAATACAGTTTATCTTGATCTCCATCTTGTGTGCTCCACACTGATATATAGAAAGCAAATGCTGTCTGAGGAGCTCGGATGGGACATTCTAGAGATCCAAAGTCATATTCAAACAATGAGAATGTGTTCCAAAGAGTCTCATTTGACACATTAAAAGCACATTTTGAAAATAAGAACCTATAAGCAGGTATTAAACATACTTTTAATCAAGCCTACATTTCTAAATCAAAATGCTTTTTTAATTGATCTGATGTAATATTCTGATATTAAATGCCATGTTTCTGTTGCCTCCAAGTGGAAAATCATCGCAACTAACAGAAATAAAGGCTTGAAATGATCAGTCGGTATGTAATTAATCTATATGATGTGTTTCACTTAGTGAATTTACTTACTGAAATAAATGAACTTTTCAGTACTATTCAAATTTATTGAATATGACTGTATGTTGAGGGAAAACCCAAGAAGGCCATATGCAAGCAGCTTCATGTTGCTGTGACCACAATATTAATAAATATAAGGTTCATTAGACTGCAGCCAACACCCCATGACCTGAATGCAATAGGAAATTCAACCGGATGTATACTGTGGCTGGTAGCAAATTAGTCAAGAAAACCATTCCAGCTGAACTCCAGGGTCAAGGTACATAACTTTCTGATGGCACCAACGGTCACATTTTGAATCCTAATAGGTTCTACGAAGGAAGACCAAGAAGGTTCCACTATGCACATATAAACACAGAAACAGACTGGAATTCACCACAGTCCATGTGGATATTTAGAATTTCTGCAAAATTTTCTTTGTAAAAACAAACAGGGGTTTTATGCCGGTCACGTCGGCTCTAAGCTTGCAAATGAGACAAATTTACAAATGACAAGGGCCAAGCTAAAATCTTTTGTTTAACACATAACATATTCCATATTATAACTGATCAAAGATAAGACTCATTGAGTCTGCACTCCGTTTCAAGCAATGCATCAGCTGGCACATACTCTTCTGAATATCCCCTTCAGATCTAACAACCAGAGCTCCATCCACCCTCTTTCAACCATGTGTCTGAAATAAACAGAACAATTTGGCTTCAATGCCAACAGCTTAACGTCGTCCTGAGGAGACATTATTCAAAATTAAAATATCATTACGCTGTAATCTACATTATTGCCTCACAGCGTAGATACTGGTTTCCTTTGTCCTGTGGGGGAGAGGTGTGCTTTTTCTAGTGTTCAGATTTTCTTTGTGACAAATCAGAAAAATTAGTCTGAAATCCTGCAACTGAAACTGCAAACATAACGCTAACATTTACCATGTAACCTGCTGGGTCCCTGTAGAGGCTAAAGGAAGTGCTGGGGTGATGGGGATGTTTCAGTTTCCCCATAGTGATTTCTTTTTTGTTTTACTTTGATGACTTTGAATTAAAAATTGAAGTAGGTGAGCTCTCGCTGCCCCATTGGGAACTTTGACCCACTTTACAGAGACGTTAGGGATCATGCTGACAGTAATGAGGTACAAGTCCCTCTAGGATAACCAGTGCAAAGCTTCAAGAGTCCAAGGCAAACCCCTCATTCTAAACATTATTACAAAGCCCCATTTATTAAATTACTTTTGTCAGGTTTAAAAGTCAGATTAGCACTTTCGTGATTACTAACAGAAACATAAATTGCCTTGCTAAATTATTCATAACCGTGGCCTTTTCACATTGCAACCACAAACCTCAATGCATTTTATTGGGGTCTTGTGTTAAAAACCAACACAAAGTTACTGGAAAGTGGATTAATACACAAGTCTACATTTTCTTAGCAAAAGTCTGCCATTTTGCTTTTGATTGTAATACCCGCTAAATTCATCACTGTGCAATCAACTACCTAGAGTCTGTGTGTAATTTAATCTTAGTATGAAGTCAGCCATTCTTTGAAGGCCTCAGAGAGTTTGATAGAGAACAGTAGTGCACAAACAGCATCATTGAAACCAAGGAATACAGCAGAAAGGTCAGGGAGAAAGTTGTGAAGAAGTTTAAGCAGGGAGAGTTTCTAAAACAATATCCTAAACTTAGTTCTGTGCAATCCATAATCTGGACATGGAAAGAGGACGGAGCAACTGCAAACCTAACAAGACATAGCTGCACTTAAACTGACAGGAGAGCATTAATGAGAGAAGCAGCCAAGAGGCCCATAATATCTCTGGAGGATCTAGACAGATTCACAGCTCAGGTGGGAGAATCAGCTGACTGGACAACTATTGGTCGTGTACTCCAAACATCTGGCCTTTATGGAAGAGTAAAAAGAAGAAAGAGATTTTCTGAAGAAAGTCACTAAAAGTCCTGTTTACAGTTTTACACAAGCCATTTAAGGGACAAAACAAACACATGGAAGGAGGTGCAAGGTTTAGATGAGACAAAAAATGTAATTTTATGGCCCACAGTTGGAGACAGATGTTTACACACATTAAAATACACATAACATTTTCTCTCACTGTCTGACATTTTTCCTGTTTTGGGTCATTTAGAAACAAAATGGTTTTCATTTGGTAAATGCCAGAATGTAGACATATTACTCGTTTAAAATTATGATGTTTATGTCACGGCCTTGAAAGCTTCTCACGGAAAATAATTAAATGGAGACAGCGCTGAGGGAGACTTAAAACAGCT